>CM061133.1:228833845-230033845 GCA_030789695.1 Scilla litardierei
ATCCATCAATGCAGCATAGATTTTGTTAGGAAGAGCTTGGTTGTATGATCAAGATGTGTCAAGTTCTGAAAGATCAAGCATATACATATTCATATTTTAATGGGAAAAGAATCAACAGAATAGGTTGGACTCCAATAAGCCCTGAGGAAACTTTTAAAGGTTGAATAAGAGCATGGGTCTATATCCGTACCAGAAATTAAGTTTGATCTCGAATCTGAGATGAATCTATAGGTAGAGTTGAAGTTCAAGTTACATGTTGATCATAGTACTAAGCTTGGAGGTACTCTTTGGGGAAATTAAGCACATCAAGTATGTCGTCTCGTCGTCTCAGATCATCCATATCTTACAAACATGTGATTATATACGATTTCATTTCTTTCGTGATTTGGGAAAAACTTTTTAGAAGATATTTTTCTGTAAATTTACATCATACTATACTTCAAAGTTTGTGGATAAATCTTTTCCAATTACAAGGGACTATTGATTTCTTTCCGATTATACTATTTCTATCGTCATTTATCAGGCGATGAAGTTCACAAGGCGTGGAGAATGATTTTCAAATAAATTTTTTTATTTTAGATATTAGATAGAGATATAGTTTTGAGTCCATTGCGTATTCTAGTTATTTGATTTTTTGGTAATTTTATTTAGAATAAAGTTTAAGTCCTTTTGAGTATTTTATTTTTAAAGGTCTTCTAGTTATTTTAGAGTTTTTATTCCATATTGGATGTGAATTTTGAAAGCAATGTTATACGCATTATAAAAGCCACAAACTTATTTATTTATTTTGAACAATAAAGAATAGAATAGAAATTTTGGTGTAAATTTCTAGTTTCTCCAGAGAAATTTAATTTTTTGCATTAGAGTGCAAGCACCGGGTTGGTTGCTTAGGTAAGAGGGCCAAAAAAATCTCCATGTGTGAGGCATGCGACTCGGTGATCATTAGTTTAAGATGCGAGGCCCGAAAACTTATCAAAATTTCAACTTTCTTCTTCCCCAAATTCCCTCACATCCCTTCTCGCTTCCATTCCGCGTCACACACACCCTTTCATTGGTCATTTATAAAAAGCAAACATGGAATCTCTAATGCTACATTTATGTCAAAGTGCAACCGTGGTTAGTTTTAACCTTCATTTTTGGAAAATATTGTTCACGTAATGTTTTATAACGGAGTATCAGAATGACTATGCCAACGGTTTATTGATAGGATTTTTATCTAGGTTTTTGTATTTACTAGGATTTTTGGTAGAAAAATGGATTTTAAGGTTGAAGAGATGATTTGGGGAAAAGATAACTTTTTATTGATAATAAAATGTGATACAAGATAACATCGAGTTCATTCAAGAGGAACTCGCTCTTTCAAGCTGTCGATTCGAGAGGGTCATCGTGCTCTCCAACAAAGAGGGAGTATCTTAACCTTACACAAGATTTCTCTTCAAGATTCAACACCACACTCTAATCCCCTAACCCCTATATAAATACTAATATCCAAATAACAAAATTACAGAAATAAACTTAAAGCTAAAAATTACAAAAATAACCCGAGAAAACTGAAAATTACGAAAATGTACACACAACTCCAAAATTCTAGATCTGCTATGCGGTCTCATTATTACTCTGCACCCGAAGAACCACCTTGTCCTCAAGGTAGTGCATTAAGTGTGGACCACTCTCCGATTGATAGTGCTCGTTACCTCCTGAATCAAAAGGCCACCCAAGGTCTCTACCTCCTTTAACGACACAAGGATAAATGTCACGATGATCACGCAGCCTGACTAAATGTCCTTCACGCTCAAAACACAAACACTCGTGCTCGGGAGGTTGTCCATCTGCAAACCATGGGTCACGGGGCCCCTTATAGGGTCGACGGGCAATGGCGGGCCCTGAAGAGTGTCATCGGGCCATGGCGGGCCTAGTAGGATTGCACGCAGACGTGGGCGGGCCTGCCGACCTACAGATAGACCCCTGCGGTTCTGCAGGGCAAGGGTAGGGCCCTGGCGGCCCTGCAAGGCAGCGACAAGGCCCAGCCGGCCTTGTAGTACAGTGATAGGGCCCTAGCGGCCTTGCACGGCAAGTGCAGGGCCTTGGTAGCCATGCAGGCAGACTGAAGGGGTCGGGTGGCCCTGCAGGGTAACGACAGGGCTCTGCTGGTTCGCTGGGGCTGGTAGACGACCCGTCGCCTTCTTCATTGTCATCCGATACTTCCTCGGATACCTCGTCTGTGTCGGAGAGCAATCCTTCAACGTATTCTTTCACCTTTTCCTTTCCTTTCTATAAAGCTTTTGCCTTTTGTCATAGATCCAGTTTTCCAATCAAATTTGAGTTATTTGCGCTGTTAGATCTGAAATTTGTTGCATTAGGGCTTGCATGAGAGCACATTGTTGCATTAGGGTTTGCATGATAGCACCCAACTTGGCGTCCATTTTTTGCCTCCAATGCCCTAAACCTCTCCTCGAGCCCGGACTCGAGGGAAGTTAGCAATTTCTTCAACTTTTCCACCTTAGTGTCAAGTTTCTCCTCCAAAGCTTTGATCTTTTTCGTTGTCGTCGTCGCTGCCATGTATCGTAGTGCTCTGATACCACTTGGTAGGATTTTTGGATTAAAAGTATGGTTTTTGATAGAAATATGTGATTTTTAGGATTTGAAGAGATGATTTGAGAAAAAAGAGAACTTTTTATTGATAATAAAAGGGGATACACGATAAAATTGAGTTCTTTCAAGAGGAATTCGCTCTCCCAAACTGCCGATTCAAGAGGGTGGACGCGCTCTCCAACAAAAAGGGAGTATCTCAATCTCACACAATTTCTCTTCAAGATTCAACACCCCACCCTAATCCCCCTAACCCCTATATAAATACCAATCCCAAAATAACAGAATTAAAAAAAATAATCCTAAATCTGAAAATTACAAAAATAACCCTAGAAAATTGAAAATTACGAAAATGCCCCCACAACTCCAAAATTCCAGATCTGCTATGTGGTCTCATCATTTATCTTAATCTGTGATTAGCAAATTTCCCTAGTAGGAAGACAGCATTTCGGTGTAGGCAATTGTCATTAGTTAAATGGGTTTTGATGGCTTGAGACTAGGATCTATATTCGTATATATTATTTGCTTATCTATGCTTTAGAGGTTGATCATTATATCAGAATTTTACTCACCTTCATTTGTTTCTGAATAATACTGAAGAATACTCCTGTCCTAAACACAATGTTCCTCCTCATCATCCAGTTTCTTCAGCTTCCAGTTTTAGTTCTACTATTCGACTAGTTTACCATAGTTTATAACTGGTCAGAAACAAAAGTTTGATGAGATTGCTACTTAGCTTTCGTTAATTAAATTATTTTCAATCTTATCTTCAGACATCAAACTACAACTATGCCATATTTTGGCCCAATCAATGGTGAAGATTCAAGGCCATTGCCTTCATACAAATGGCAAAGGGTCTTGCTGAAAGTGAGCGGCGAAGCTCTTGCTGGAGATAACATGCAAAATATTGATCCAAAGGTGGGATAAACGTATGGTACATGACTCTTTAGATTCATTCACCTTTTACTTGTTCTGGAATAAGCTACCGTATATGAGATTCATTCGATCATCTCCTCGTTTTATTTTATTTTATTTTATTGTAAATTTGGAGGAAGAGTAGTTGGGCCTCACTCGTGCATTTTATCAGCAATAATGTTTCTTTGTTGCATGAACATTTTAGTGTATATGTACTTGTATGTTTTCTTTTCTTTTGATTGTTTCCTTCAGAGACAAGAGATGTTATCACAGTTGGTACAACAGTACCAAATAATGTTTCTTTGTTGCATGAACATTTTAGTGTATATGTACTTGTATGTTTTCTTTTCTTTTGATTGTTTCCTTCAGAGACAAGAGATGTTATCACAGTTGGTACAACAATACCAAATACTTTTGCTCTTTATATGTTGTAAGTTATGATTAGTAGACATGGACACATGTTGCGCTCCAGCATGGATACTGGGCATCAGACACACTGGTTATCCCAAGCGTAGACACGAGGACACATGTATACATGCATGTTTTTACTGCACTAAAATCTATTTAGTTCATATAGGTTAATGCATTTGGTTGTTTACAAAAGAACCTATGATATATCTCTTTTGCACTTGTCTATTGGAAGTATAACCACTTCATCTTTACATATTGTTGATGTGAATAAATGTTTCGCGTTTTTAGAATGCGTGTCATGTCCGAAAGTGTCGGACACAACAAGTTTTAGCAAGGAGAAGTATCCTATATATCATAGGCTGTAACTATACCGCTGTAACGGTCTTTTACTGTATGGAAAAGCATTTTCTATAACCAACATTTTGTAGTTTTGGCTCAAAGGCTCTAAATGCCCAATCCACCTATAGCACACATGCTGTGCATTTCTTGGATATGTTCTCTCATGGTCTTCCAGAAATATAACTTCACTCATTTATTCTTGTAGGTCACCATGTCCATTGCAAGGGAAGTGGCTTCTGTAACTCGACTGGGTGTGGAGGTTTGTCCATTTAGTTCCTTCTGCATTACCATATGATTTAATTAAGTACTTTCTTTAGTGGTAGGTCAAGTTGATTGAACCAGACATTGCCAAATATCATGCTATCACCTAGGTGGGTCTCATCGTTCTTCTATCAGCCTAACTTGTATGGTTATTTTAGGTAGCTATAGTGGTTGGAGGTGGTAACATCTTTCGTGGAGCCTCCTGGGCTGGTTCCAGTGGACTTGATCGTTCTTCTGCAGATTATATTGGGTATGGAAGTTCATATTGTACTTTGTAAAATAGCTCTATTTAAATTTCTTTAATGCACCATCACTTTTTCCCCCTATCACCTCTGATGACATTTACTTGAGCTCAATAATCCAATCACCTGGAAGAGAGAAGGTGAAAATCATATATTAATTTGGTTAAACAATCAAGATTGTCGAGATATGATTAATTTGTGATGAATTATTTCTCTTTGCCCACGTACTTTTGAACTTCATGTGTCAACACATGTAAGAAATTCATTTGTCTTCCTGTAGAAATACTAGTGGTCCAATGATGAAATCTTGCCAGGCCTAGCACATGCATGTGGGCGTTACCCTCATTCTGCTCCTTGAGTAGACTCACACAACCACTTGCTGCCTCCTATTTCATTTGAACCTAACATTTTTGTGTTTAGTTATTCACATATAGACTGGCTAACATACTGAAGTGCCAATTGTAAAGTTGCTTGTCCAGAAGCATATCTTTTGGAGTTGTCATTCACATGTGGACTTCCCAATGTACTTGTGATGAGATGCCAATTAGATATTTGTAATTTGCATATAAACTACAACTAGACTCTATCGAAATTTTTACTTTTTATTTGTGAATATTCTCTCTATCCTAGACATCCATTCCATGATATGACTAAATCAAAACTGATATGCCATCTGAAATCTTTTAGGCCTGTTTGACAGATGGAATTAGAGTGGCTTAAGTGCAACTCAGCCCAAAGTCTATGTAGTCAGCTGGGAAAAAGGAAAGGGAACCACAAAGTGTTAATTGTATGACAATCAGTTGCCTTGGGGATTCAATCAGTGAAGACTATGATAATGGACTGCACCCAAGCAGAAACAAAAGATTAATCTGATAGATCTAGGCATAACTCATGTTTATGTTATTCACTTTCATTGTGGGGCTGTTTTGATCATTTTACTAAGTCTTGACTAATCCCTACCTTCATGTGTGATGCGTCCATAGGAAGTACATGTGCCTAACAACCAATTAACCATGCATACAACCCCCCTCATACATGTGCATGGATCGGATCACCTGATAGGCGTTACATAGACCACCATCAAACTAGCCAGCAGGCATCGAGCTTGCCTGACCCATGCATACATCGTCCATACCCTGGTATAGACCTGCCTGGCAATAAAGAGACTTTCTTTTGGCCCACAGCCTGGGTTTTGACAGCATCTGTTTTGAGGAATTGGGCCGCTTTGGGATTTAACCAGCAAAGACATAATATGTGCTAATACCCAATGTGGCCCAAAAGACGATGGTTAATTTATGTCCTTCGCTTCTCCCCCCATTTTTCGCCCCGGGGGGGGGGGGGGGGGGGGGGGGGAACTATTTCTATCATACATGAATTTTAATACTAGTTCCATGTGTTGGTTATCCCTCCACTTGCCATGACGAACTATACTGATCTCTAACTTCCCATTTTGTAAGGTGGAGTGTAGGAGAATTCCAGAAAAAGTTTGTAGTTTGTTAATTTTTTATCCTTATGTCCCTTTCCTTCCTCTTTCCACCCTGATCTTCCTCTTGTCAGCAGCCAGACAAAGATGATGAGTATTTGCTAATTGGGAACAATCTTCTACAGCATCATTTCTCGTTTAATTCCATTCGGTATTTCACATCCTCTAGTCGGCTCTTAAGCCTTGGATACTAGATCCTGAAGCTATACTATGGAATCAGAATTTTAGTGGAATTAGCACCCTCCAATACCCTTTCTTAAATTCAACTGTCAAAAAAGCTTTAGTCAGTGAATATGTTTGGGGTCAACATTAGTAACAAGGTAACATTCCACATTTTTGGGGCCTGTGAGATGGTACTTTTTCTTCATTCAGATCTATTACGAGATTTTATCCTCTGACTGGTTACTATAACTGCATTTTTTTCTTTTTCATTTGTATATATGTCAGACTATTATCTTTCTAAACATTCTTTAGTTAGACATGTAATGTAGTGCAGTTTAGAGAACACTTTATGCGTGGTTATTGATATGATGTATTTAAAGGCTAGTTCTTAGTTGACTAATTGCCTTTTGTATGTGCCCTCTCTCACAGCATGCTTGCAACAGTTATGAATGCGATATTTTTACAAGCAACGATGGAGAGCATTGGCATTCCGACACGCGTTCAGACTGCATTTCGGATGTCAGAAGTTGCAGAGCCATACATAAAAAGAAGAGCAGTCAGGCATTTGGAGAAGGGAAGAGTAGTGATATTTGCTGCTGGTACTGGCAACCCATTCTTCACAACAGATACTGCAGCAGCTCTTCGTTGTGCAGAAAGTAAGTCAGTTCTGAACAAATGTTACATAACCAACTTTAGGACAAATCATAGCCAAACAGGAAACCATTATGTTGCTAGCTTATAAGTTATTGTTATTCTTGTTGGTGAAGAACTCACATACTTTTTCCTAAGCAGGGAAGACAAAATTCTCCATTGTTGGATGTGTACCTCCAACGCATTAACTGTCTTGTCACAAAAAATGCCTTTACCATCCTCTCGATTCTAGTGTTAGCCATCACAAAAAATGCCTTTCACATTTTTGCTAGATATTATCATCTTTTAAGTGACACTGGATAATTGCCATCTTTTAAGTTATTTATTTACCTGTTCCTATGTAAATAGCTTAGTTTCATTAATGTCTTTGCTGAACTTTGTTTGCTTAAGGGGTTTCTTATGTGCCAGTTGTTAGTTTAAGATACTTATTTTATAGGCCCTATCATTTTCATATCCCCCTAACAGATCGTCTTCTATCCCAATACACCACCTCTGTAATCGGAACAAGCAAGCTCACAATATTTGTTATATTATGTCATGACCTGGTTGCCAAACATTTTTTGATATATAATGAAATTAGATTGAGAGTTCGTATATTCTTTGAAATAAGTGGTGTTGATAACTATTACTTGTAGGGCAAAGGTTGATATCAGTTCACTAAGTTTTGTTACAACATTTTTGAGGGGGGTTATTGTTTGGAACATTTGTGTGAGATGTGACAGTATATTTTGGTGTTATTGGTTGCTTGGACAAAAACTGGGACCGGGATAAAAAATGTCCTAAAAGTTTGTCTTTATGACATAAACATTTGTCTCAGTTTGTATATATAGCTTTGTCTCAAGACTCTCAACCCAAACAAATATCCTAGAAAATTTTGGGAGACACGGCTAGAGAAGCGGGACTTTCTCTCTCCAAACTAAAATCAGATCTGAAATATTTTCCTCTTCTCACCATATTCTCTCCTCTTGCCCCTATGGCCGACTACCCCACCAATGCCTCTGGCCTATGTAGCATAGACACTTGTGTCAAACACATAATTGGGCATGCGTGTTAAAATCTTGTCCATGTTTTATTTGGAATTTTACACGTATCAACATGACATGTTCATGTCGGCATGGTCGTGTTTATGCAACATAGCCTCCAGCCATCACCTGTCAACAACAGACATGGTAGCGGCTGCAGACTTCACCCACACTAGTGTTGGATATTGGACTCCCCGGATTTGGTTTTGGATGATGAACAAACATAAATATATCGTGAACTAACACTTTGTGAGCGCAGTTATGGAGATCGTCGCCAAATTCATATGAATATCAATTACGACGTCTCAAGACTTCTCAAAGCACGTGATTGTATGCCTAAAGCTTCGTTGAAGCTTATGGACCAATTTAGAAGTCATGAAGATTCGATTGAAGCTATTGAAGACGGTATCGTTAAGTTTTATTTGTAGTCTTTAAGCTTCTTTCGTAGAATGTTAAGCCTTGAGTAGGTCTTACGGTTTAAATCTTCATAACGCTCATATCTTAGCTCTAGGATCTTAGTTGAAGTCCATACAATCTTCCCCGAAGCATCGCGCTTCGATTCGGGACTTCTTGTGCATGTTAGTTGGTTCAAGAAGAAGAACTGACCGACTAGATGGTGATCTAGTCGGTCGGCAAAGCTTCTTGGACCGACTAGTTTCAGTCAGTCTTTTCCAAGCTAGCTACTGTTGATCTTTAGTCGGTCTGTGTTCATTGATCGACCGACTAGTTGATGAACTAGTCGGTCAACTTTCCTTCTTGGACCGACTAGTTGAGTTTTACTGTACATGCAAATTTTCACTTGACTTACTGTTTATCGTTAGTCGGTCTATGCTCATTTGGCGACCGACTAGTTGATGAACTAGTCGGTCAACATTTGTTCTTGGACCGACTAAGTCAATTTGTGCTTAGACTTCAGTTTTATCTGTTAGTCGGTCTCAGTTGAGTAACCGACCGACTAGTTGTGAAACTAGTCGGTCAGCTACTCTTCTTGGACAGACTAGTTCCTTTAGTCTGTGCTTTGACCTTTTTCCTGTTCTTCCATTAGTCGGTGTACGTTAATTGACCGACCGACTAGTTGATGAACTAGTCGGTCGGTAGTTGTTCTTTGACCGACTAGTTGGGTTCAGAAAAGAGCCGTTGGAGCATTAATTGAAACGTTTTTCTTTCTCTCTCTCCTCTAACCTATATATACGTGATGGGCTGCATTCATTGCAGTCAAGGCTGATATTATTGCAAGTTTAGAGTTCAAGAGAAATCATTCCAAGCTCATTCAAAGCTCTTTCATTCCATTCAATAATCTCTCCACACTCTTACTTCCAAAGAGAGATTCATTGAGTGTGAAGCCTTTCAAGCCAAGTGCTTGATTCTAGGTCACCAACATCCCCATAGCTCTCCATCGCTGATCTACATCTTGGAGCTAGGGTTTGGTGCCACTTCTTCTTCCTCAAAATCATCCTTGCCCTAATTCGTAAGCATTACTCAAGGCATATGTATTTTGTCGGCAAGAAGTTCTATTTCATTTCAATTTCAATTGTAAGTTTCACTCTCGGTTGTGAGAGTGTGGTTGTGATCCCGGGTTGTGGGAGTCACAAATTACTTTGTGTATGATTTGACTTGTGAAGGTTTTTTCACAAGTATTTCATAGTGGAAATCTTGAGTTAGGGTTTCCAACTTGAGTATCCGGAGGGGATCCGGGTGGTTGGGACGTAGGATCACCGGGAACAAGTCGGGGAGACTTGGATGGATCCGAACCCAGTAATATCGTTGTTTGCGATTGTTTCTTTGTTGTCTAACATTTACATTTCCGTATTTTCCGCATTGTTTGGTAGAGTTTGCAAGTAATTAGGAATTAGTTTCTTAATTATTTTAAAGTACTATTCACCCCCCCTCTAGTACTTGTGCAGTAGCTTAGCAGGGCATTACATTTGGTATCGGAGCCAAGTTTATAGCTATGTCTGCCAACGACAACAAGACCGTTCGTCCACCTTCCGACTATAGCACCTTCAGGAACCGTGAAGAAGCGTCTTCGGTGATAGAAGGACATTCCTCGACGAGGCCTCCATTCTTCAACGGTACCAACTACGGGTACTGGAAATGCCGGATGGAAACTTTCCTCCGGAGTGCATCTCTATGGAGGGCCACGATGAAGGAATACGTCGAGCCTACCGAAGAAGACTTTGAGAAGTGGACTCCCGCGGAGGTCGCCGTGGAGGTGAGCAATGCCAAGGCAATGAACGCCTTGCAATGCGCCTTGGAACCCGAGGATTTCAATAAGATATGCACACGTAAGAGTGCATATCAAATATGGAATTCCCTCCTCATATTACATGAAGGGACTAGTATGGTAAGAGACTCTAAACTCCTGGTAGTTAATAGAGATTACGAGTTGTTTCATATGATACAGGGTGAGAAAATGAAGGAGTACTACGCTCGCTTCATCGACATCACAAACGAGTTGGAGGCTCTTGGCAAAACCTACACCCAAAAGGAGAAAGTCTCGAAGATCATCGATGGACTTCCCTCTAGTTGGGAGAAACGGACCTTTGCCATCGAGGAAGGTAATGACATGAAAACCTATACCGTTGTTCAACTAATGGGTACTTTAATGTCATACGAGGTTCGCAAGGATAGCAAGCTTAAGTTGCAGGACAAGATGAAGTCCTATCTAAAGCAAGACGAGCCAAAGAAGAAGGCTATTGCTTTCAAGGCCGCTCCATCAACTTCCACATCAACCGATGATAAAGACTCGGAAAACGAGTTGGACTTGGAGTCCATGGCACTCATGGCCAAGAAGTTCAACCGTTTCTTCCGAAAAGGTAACTATAAGAACAAAGCTAAATTTGGTTCTTCTAACGCCCCCTCTCCTTTGTGTTTCAAGTGCAATAAGCCAGGACACATGAAAGCGGAGTGTCCTCTAAATAAGCAAAAGGAGAAGTGGAAGGCGCCGAAATTCGATAAGTCCAAGAAGTACAAAAAGGGGTACAAAAAGGGACTTGTCGGAGCAACATTCACCGACTCCGAGGATTCCTCAAGCGGAGAGTCGGACGATGAGCAAGTGGAGCAAGCGCACATGTGCTTCATGGCAAGAGAGGAGCATGATCAAGGATCTTCCTCCTCCGATGATAGCGACAACGAAGGCGATGAGGTAACCATGGATGACCTTAGGAATGCTAATTCTCAATTGTGGTCTAAGTATACTAAATTAGTAAATAGGTATAAAAAGTAAAAGATGATTTAGCTAGCATCCAAACCTCGCCTAAAACTATCATCACCAATAACGACACCGTTGTTGAAGAGTTGAAGAATGAGATTGTTAATCTCAAGACTCAACTTGAACATGTTAGCATTGAGGATCCGGAAGAACATAAGATAGAGGATTTGACTTCTCAAAACTCGACTTTGAGTATTGAGAATGAAAGTCTTAAATCTCGTGTTTATGTGCTCACATCGCAAGTATCCACTTTGGATACTTCTTTGCGTTCTCTCACCGAGAAATATGAGAACACATTAGGCCGAATCAATGAATTCAATAAGGGTAAGGGCCATTTGGATACTATCCTAAGTGTCTTACCTCCGGCCAATCACCATGTTGGTTTGGGGTATACTTTGGGAAAGTCATCCAAGTCGGCCACTACTTTTGTTAGGCCAACTTCCGATGCCTCAACGAGTGGTAGCAAACACTCTATTGGTAGTTCATCTACCAATGGTGCTTCCACCTCGTCCACGCCGTCTTTCGGAAAGAAACCCACTTTGGGTGGACCTCCAAAGAAGGGTCATGCCTACATGTACACCAATACCATGCCATGTAGGAACACACGTCCTACTCCACCGGCTCACACATATGATGATTTCTATGCTACACATACACGTGCACGTGCACACAATGTGAGACACCCTCATGCACGTGTTCCTCCACATGCATATGTACACCCACGTCATCGTATGAATAATTATCCACATGCACCATTCCATCATGTTCCTTATGCCTATCCACAACATGCATCACGTAGAAATCAACGTCGCATGCATGCACCCAATAGGATGAGGGCTCCCAAAATATTCACAATTTGGAGCCCAAAGGACACAAGCATGGATGAAAAACAAGTTTACATGAATGCTTATTTTTCGGATGTTGTGCATAGTAGAAATTATTTGGGGAAGTCTAAGTCCAATTGGACTTGGCTTCCAAAGGTCTAATCTTTTGGACCCAATAACCTTGGGTACCATGATATGAAATTTTCTATCTTTAGGTACTCAAGGAAAAGAAAAAGAAAAGGAGCAACAAATTTAAATTTAGCTCCAAGGGGAATTGGATACTCGATAGCGGGTGTTCAAAACACATGACGGGTGACGCTCAATTGCTCTCCGGAGTGGTGCCCATTGCAAATGGGAATCGCGTCGTCTTTGGAGGCAACGAGAGCGGAACCATCATAGGTGTTGGTAAAGTGGGTAATCCTTCTAAACCCCTTATATGTGATGTTTACCTTGTTAAAGGATTAAACCACAATCTTATTTCAATAAGCCAACTTTGTGACAAAGGTTACAAAGTTAGCTTTGCGAAAGGAATGTGCCATATTTTAAATAAGAATACTAATGATGTATTATTTTCCGGCACACGTCATAAGGATATATATATCCTAGATCTTCCAAGATCACATGAACAATGTCTTATTGCCAACACAAGTGAACAACACTTATGGCATCGACGTTTTGGTCATGTGAACTTTGGAACACTTTTTAAGCTTTCCAAGTTAAATTCTATTAGAGGCTTCCCTAAGCTTGTCTTTCAAAAGAAAAGCTTTTGTGACTCGTGTCAACGAGGCAAGCTGTCAAAATCTTCATTTAAACCTAAGAAAAGCATTTCCTCTAAGCAGCCACTAGAGCTATTACATCTAGATTTATTTGGGCCAACTAGAGTTGCTTCTTTAGGTAATGCTAGATATGGGCTTGTCATCGTTGATGACTTTTCTAGGTTTACTTGGGTATTTTCATTATGTAATAAAAATGAAGCTTTTGAAAACTTCACAATTTTTGTTAAGAAAGTACAAAATCTCATTGGAACCACCATTGTCACTATTCGTAGTGATCATGGAGGGGAATTTGAGAATGAGTCTTTTGAGACATTTTGTGATGAAGTTGGTATTACACACACCTTCTCTTTCCCTCGTGCACCTCCTCAAAATGGTGTAGTTGAGAGAAAGAATAGGACGCTAGTGGAGTGTGCTCGCACTATGCTTGATGATAGCCAACTTGGCCATCAATTTTGGGCGGAAGCGGTACACACCGCTTGCTATGTGTTTAATAGAATACTTTTGAGGCCCGGCACTAAACAAACTTGTTATGAATTGTTGTTTGGTAGGTTGCCTCAAGTTAAACATTTTCGTGTTTTTGGTTCAAAATGTTTTATTAAGAACACATATGGTAGCTTGGACAAATTTGATCCAAGATCCGATGAGGGGATTTTTGTTGGATATTCTTCGCGTAGCAAAGCCTACCGGATATACAACAAACGAACCTCAACGATCGAGGAATCACTTCATGTTTCGTTTAATGAAGGATTTGTTCCAACTAGAATTACTAATGATGATGACTCTATGGATGTCTTATATGATTCAATTGGTAATTCTAACTCTAATGATTCTATTGATTCTATTGAGACTAACCCAACTAATGAAGTTGTTGAGAATGTTCCTAGTGATCAAGGTATTCCCAAACGGCTTCATACCGTTCGTGACCATCCTCATGAGCAAGTCATTGGCAATATCCATGATAGTGTCAAGACGAGATCGCAAGTGAACTACTTCGCTCATTGTGCCTTTGCCTCCTCGATAGAGCCAAAGAATGTTAATGAAGCATGCGAAGATAGCGCTTGGATCTTAGCCATGGAGGAGGAACTCATTCAATTTGAGAGGAATGAAGTTTGGGAGCTTGTTCCATTGCCATCGAAGAACCACACCGTCATAGGGACAAAGTGGATTTTCAAGAACAAAACCGACGAAAACCATGTCGTCGTCCGGAACAAAGCTCGGTTAGTTGCTCAAGGCTACCGTCAAGAGGAAGGTATTGATTTCGAAGAATCTTTCGCTCCGGTAGCTAGATTAGAATCAATTAGATTATTATTGTCTTTTGCATGCCATAAAAATTTCAAACTATTTCAAATGGATGTAAAAAGTGCATTTTTAAACGGAGATGTTGTTGAGGAAGTTTACGTTTCTCAACCTCCGGGCTTTATTAATGAAAAATTTCCAAATCATGTTTTTAAACTAAAAAAGCACTTTACGGTTTGAGACAAGCTCCTCGAGTTTGGTATGATCGCTTAAAGAATTTTCTTTTGGATTTGAATTTTAAAATGGGAGAAGCCGATTCTACACTTTTTGTTAAGCATTCGAATAATGATATAATTTTAGTTCAAATATATGTTGATATCATTTTCGGTGCTACTAACTTTGCTCTTTGCGAAGAGTTTTCTAATGTGATGAAGGAACAATTTGAGATGAGCCACATGGGTGAGCTCAAATATTTCTTAGGTCTCCAAATTCGCCAAATGGACGATGCAATCTTCTTCCACCAAACGAAATACACGGTGGAGTTGCTAAAGCGATTTGGAATGGAGAATGCCTCCGGGAAAAAGACTCCAATGAGCACGACTACACATCTTGATAAGGATACGGGCGGTAAGGATGTAGACATTCGTCTATATCGAGGTATGATAGGTAGTTTACTTTATCTTACCGCAAGTAGGCCCGATATTATGTTTGCCGTATGCGTATGTGCTCGTTATCAGTCTCAACCTAAGGAGTCTCACTTAGTAGCGGAAAAACGTATTTTCCGTTATCTAAGTTATACACTTGATTTTGGATTACTTTATCCAAAATCTAGCACATATGAGTTAATCTCATATAGTGATGCCGATTATGCGGGATGCAAATCCGACAGGAAAAGTACTAGTGGCACTTGCCATTTTATAGGAAATTCCCGTGTCTCTTGGTTTTCCAAGAAGCAAAATTCTGTATCACTTTCAACCACCGAGGCGGAATACATTGCCGCCGGTGCCGCGTGTGCTCAAGTTCTTTGGATGAGATACACACTTAAAGACTTTGGTATAAACTGTGATACTTGCCCTATCATGGTTGACAACCAAAGTGCAATATGTCTTTCCAAGAACCCGGTACACCATTCCCGTTCGAAACACATAGATGTCCGACACCATTTCTTAGATGATCATGTTGCTAAAAAGGACATCATATTAGTGTACGTTGAAACCCAGAAGCAAATCGCCGATATTTTCACGAAACCCCTAAAGGAGGACTCCTTTGTGCGGTTGCGTCGAGAATTGGGGATTATGGGTGAATCCGAGATATATGATTCATTTTTATTCAATATTCTTGCATGCTATTCTATTCGTTATATTTGCTCATGCTTGAAGTATTGAAATTTTCTGGATTTTTGTTGAATTTTCGGAATTTTCGCTCGATTTGTGCGTATTCGTCAAATTTCTGTTTTTCGATGTTTAATGGGGTAGTATAATGATTAATGAGAGTATTTTGATGTTTCATCCAAGTGTGATTAGGAGAGAAATCAAATTTCAAACATTTTCAATTTTTGAACTCTCTTAGTCGGTCCAAGTTCATTGGCCGACTGACTAGATTCAGTTCTAGTCGGTCAGTGCATGTGCTTAGACCGACTAATTCTTGTCAGGAGATTTGGCTTCAGTTACTGTTTACAACTAGTCGGTTCAAGCTCATTTACCGACCGACTAGATCGTGATCTAGTCGGTCAGTGCTTGAACTGTGACCGACTAGTTGTGACGGGGACAGTTGCGTCTTTTCGACTTCCGACCGACTTAAATGAAATCTAATCGATTTCTTTTCATTCAAGTCGATCGAAGTCCCTCTCCAGCTCAAAACCCCCCGACCCCTTGGCCTTCCTCCCTCTCCCGTCGCCGTTTTCCGACCACATCTCCGGCCGTTTTCCGTCGACCTCCTCCTAGGGTAAACCCCCCCTCTCTCCTATCTCCTGTCTAGGGTTACTTTCATGTGCTTAGGGTTAGGGTATCATTCTATTTCGGCTAGGATTTCTATTTCGGCTAGGGTTATATCTATTCGGCTAGGGTTTCCGATCTCTTGTGTAATGCCGCGCTTATGGCTCGTACACGTATCCCGATCACTCCCTCTGGCCCTTCGCCCATGACCGTAGATTCGCCACCCTCGGACCCCTCTCCTCCGAAACGCCGTTCGAAGCCTACCGAACCCTCTTCGTCTTCGCCTCCTCTTAAGCGTAAGAGGACGACGAAAGCGAAGCCTCGTGCTCAACCCAAGCCTAAGCCCAAGACCAAGGTGCTTGCCTCTCCCTCCTCTTTCCACACTCCTACCGATTCCGATACCGAGTTCTTTCCCGAGACTGAGACTCATAGGGAACTTACTCCTCCTACTCATCCTGAGTCTAGCTCCCGACCACGTACGTCTACCCGTAAGCCTAAGGGAAAGGCTCCGATGCCGGTAGGCGGTGTCGATATCTCGTTGTGTCGCGACGACCCTATGTGTCTCGCGGCTTACAACCGTATCGAACATTACCCGCTGCTTCTGGAGCATTTCGTCCAGATTAGTGACTTCATAGGGCTAGCTGATCTTCTGTCGTCTTCGGGTCTTATCGATTACCTTCGATATGATCCTAAGGCGAATCCTCACCCCTACCCTCGTTTAGTCAAACTTTTCTATGCCAATAGGATCCGGGGTCAGTACGACGAGACCCACACGATTGAGACGACTGTTTTGGGGACTCCTATAGTCCTCACGGCAGAAATCTTAGGAGAGATTTTGGGTATCTCCTCGTCTGGCCTCCTCCCCTCAGACATTTCTGTAGATGATATTTCCTCCCTAGATCAGACCGTCCTTTCTGAGATTTTCCATCAGATTCCTCCCGCCATGATTGGCGTTCCCTCCAAATCCTTCAAGCCTAATGCATGGGTCCTGAATTTGATTCTGAAGTCGTGCTTGCTTCCCAAGTACGGCTCCTCATCTCTACCGTCCCAGCCTTTTCTGAAGTTGATCTACGCTATTTTCATGGGGAGCTCGATTAACTGGGCTCGCATTATACTCGATAAGATGGATTCTTTCGAGTGTATTCGCAAGACCACGAAGTCGGCTCACATTCCCTTCCCGTGCTTGTTGACCCTTGTTTTTCGTCACTTCCGTGTCACACTTTCTCGTGACGATGAGCGTCCACTTGGTCCTCCTCTAAACGCGACGGCAGTCAAGAAGTCTCTTGCGGCACTCCATCACGTTCAGAGGACGACACCTTCAGCGTCTGCCTCCGCCTCTGCCTCAGCTGCTTCCTCTACCACTCTTGACGAGCTCGCATGTTCGATCAGACGTGTGGAGTCTCGGTATGCTCGGACTGAGGAGATTCTGGCTCGTATTGCCTCACACTTTGGGATTGAGATCCCTCCTCCAGTTTCTGAGGATGAGGAGTTGGATGAGGAGGAGCTTGAGGAGCTTGTTCGTGCTTCTACTCGTGTCCCAGAGGGCACTTCTGGTGCTGCTGCTGTCTCTTCTGCTGGTGACCCCGAGAGTACACCTGTTGCCACCACACCTGCGGTGGATACTACTTCTGGTGCTCCCGAGGCCACTACCGTCGCTGCTCCTGAGATCGTCTCTTCTGCCGTGCCTGAGACTTCTGCCGTCGCTCCAGTTGACCTTCCAGCTGATCCAGTTACCACCTCCGCTCCTGCATTGCCTGCAGTTGCTTCTGATCCTCCCGCTGCCTCTTGAGCTTCTTAGAGGCCTCTCCCGATGCTCATTGGATGACATATCTAGTTGTGAGAGATGTTGGGTAGGATAGTGTGGGTGGCTATGATTTTTGGATCATTTTGATGATGTATTTTGATGTACTTTGATGATGTTGTATGTTGTGTGACACTCTGATATCTGTGTGATATGATGCTGTATTTTGTGCCCCGATCGTTAGATCGTTGTTTTGTATGTCAGTGATGTATATTTTTGATGTACTCTGGTTCATTTTTTATATATACATCGACGTTGACATTTCTTTCAATTGTGCACATTATATAATTTTTATGTCTCTGATGTCTTGAATTCGTCGCTCGACGAAAATAACTTGGTTTAATAGAAATTTAATTTATGGAAACATAGAATTGTTTTCCATGCCCTAAATTAACCAAGAATGTTGATATTGGAGAGTATATTCCATAACTCAATCCGTAAAATTGATTTGAGTTTTGATGATTTCGTTTTACGATTTTCAACTATGGTTTCATTAACACGCCTTGATTTTATTTGTATTTTTCTTTGGTGTTACTTGAACCGTCGTTGTTTTCTACGACTCCTGTGCTTTTATTTGAAGCCATTGTTGTCGTTGATCTCCTCCCGCTCTTTTTGCTAATGCCAAAGGGGGAGAGATATAATAATAACGATGTGCTAAATGATAATTTAAAGCATTATTCCAAGAATCTAATTTGATAT
Source organism: Scilla litardierei (assembly GCA_030789695.1). Classification (NCBI taxonomy): domain Eukaryota; kingdom Viridiplantae; phylum Streptophyta; class Magnoliopsida; order Asparagales; family Asparagaceae; genus Scilla; species Scilla litardierei. The sequence continues at coordinate 228,852,402 of CM061133.1, forward strand.
GTTAGATTCAGGGGGAGTTAAGATATATAATAGATTTTCAAATCCGATATTTCAATAACCAACTTTTGGTATTCGAAATTTCAATAATCGATTCTCATTTAAATACTTTACTCGTCTGCTTGATGCGTATTATTATTGTTAAATTTGGAATTAACGTGTCATCAATGCAGGGGGAGTAAGTAAATTTCATTCGAATTATTATCTTCGATTATTATTTATGTTGGTTTGTCATCACCAAAAAGGGTGAGAATGTTGGATATTGGACTCCCCGGATTTGGTTTTGGATGATGAACAAATATAAATATATCGTGAACTAACACTTTGTGAGCACAGTTATGGAGATCGTCGCCAAATTCATATGAATATCAATTACGACGTCTCAAGACTTCTCAAAGCACGTGATTGTATGCCTAAAGCTTCGTTGAAGCTTATGGACCAATTTAGAAGTCATGAAGATTCGATTGAAGATATTGAAGACGGTATCGTCAAGTTTTATTTGTAGTCTTTAAGCTTCTTTCGTAGAATGTTAAGCCTTGAGTAGGTCTTACGGTTTAAATCTTCATAACGCTCATATGTTAGCTCTAGGATCTTAGTTGAAGTCCATACAATCTTCCCCGAAGCATCGCGCTTCGATTCGGGACTTCTTGTGCATGTTAGTTGGTTCAAGAAGAAGAACTGACCGACTAGATGGTGATCTAGTCGGTCGGCAAAGCTTCTTGGACCGACTAGTTTCAGTCAGTCTTTTCCAAGCTAGCTACTGTTTATCTTTAGTCGGTCTGTGTTCATTGATCGACCGACTAGTTGATGAACTAGTCGGTCAACTTTCCTTCTTGGACCGACTAGTTGAGTTTTACTGTACATGCAAATTTTCACTTGACTTACTGTTTATCGTTAGTCGGTCTATGCTCATTTGGCGATCGACTAGTTGATGAACTAGTCGGTCAACATTTGTTCTTGGACCGACTAAGTCAATTTGTGCTCAGACTTCAGTTTTATCTGTTAGTCGGTCTCAGTTGAGTAACCGACCGACTAGTTGTGAAACTAGTCGGTCAGCTACTCTTCTTGGACCGACTAGTTCCTTTAGTCTGTGCTTTGACCTTTTTCCTGTTCTTCCATTAGTCGGTATACGTTAATTGACCGACCGACTAGTTGATGAACTAGTCGGTCGGTAGTTATTCTTTGACCGACTAGTTGGGTTCAGAAAAGAGCCGTTGGAGCATTAATTGAAACGTTTTTCTTTCTCTCTCTCCTCTAACCTATATATACGTGATGGGCTGCATTCATTGCAGTCAAGGCTGATATTATTGCAAGTTTAGAGTTCAAGAGAAATCATTCCAAGCTCATTCAAAGCTCTTTCATTCCATTCAATAATCTCTCCACACTCTTACTTCCAAAGAGAGATTCATTGAGTGTGAAGCCTTCCAAGCCAAGTGCTTGATTCTAGGTCACCAACATCCCCATAGCTCTCCATCGCTGATCTACATCTTGGAGCTAGGGTTTGGTGCCACTTCTTCTTCCTCAAAATCATCCTTGCCCTAATTCGTAAGCATTACTCAAGGCATATGTATTTTGTCGGCAAGAAGTTCTATTTCATTTCAATTTCAATTGTAAGTTTCACTCTCGGTTGTGAGAGTGTGGTTGTGATCCCGGGTTGTGGGAGTCACAAATTACTTTGTGTATGATTTGACTTGTGAAGGTTTTTTCACAAGTATTTCATAGTGGACATCTTGAGTTAGGGTTTCTAACTTGAGTATCCGGAGGGGATCCGGGTGGTTGGGACGTAGGATCACCGGGAACAAGTCGGGAAGACTTGGGTGGATCCGAACCCAGTAATATCGTTGTTTGCGATTGTTTCTTTGTTGTCTAACATTTACATTTCCGCATTTTCCGCATTGTTTGGTAGAGTTTGCAAGTAATTAGGAATTAGCCTCTTAATTATTTTAAAGTAATATTCACCCCCTTCTAGTACTTGTGCACTAGCTTAGCATGGCATTACAACTAGCTTGTCAGACCAGTGGATTGGCATCCCCATTCGGCCACGACACACTTTTTCGACCTGCCTCTGTGTCCGTCTACCTGCATTGTGATTAGTTTTGATTTTGTAAGATTATTTGATTAATTTTAATGCTGACTATGCTTGGGTGGTTGCATTTGATTTGATGATGATGCATTTGATTCATGAATGAAATGGGGTTTTGAATCCTGAAATAAAATGGGGTTTTGAATCCTGAAATAAAACGGGGTTTTGATTCAGGAAAATTTTCCTTTGCCACTGGATTTTAATCACTTGCAAGACGTGATAATGACAAGGGTGATGATGGTTTGCTTATAGAAGTAACCAATGTAGTTTGAGAAGGAGAAGGATTAAAAAGAGGATTAAAGGGTTTGAGGATCTCATGTTCCTGTCAGATTGCAGCTTTCTTGTGCCATTTTTATGATTCAATAAGAGTTCAATTTGAAAGCTAAATAGATCAAATGATATCAATGAAAATGGATTTTATAATTTTTATGTTCAGGTATGGTAATCAATGTTAGAGCGATTCTCTTTTATTAGTCAACTAGTCATAACCCGTGCCCGCGTGCACGGTTCATTTAAAGTTTCCCCCGCGAAATCTTTGTACCCCGAAAAATTATTTTCACAGTCAAAATTTAACAGAACAATAAATTAGCGTAAAAATATTTAGCGGCACGGGCACCTTCGGCGCGAAACAATAAATTCGACGCAGGCGCCTTCGGCGTCGAACAAAAAATTCGGCGTCGAACAACAAATTTGGTGCCCGCGCCTTTGGCGCGGAGCAACAAATTAGCGTAAAAAATTTAGCGGGGCGCCTTCGGCGTGGAACAACAAACCTCAGGGTTTTTTACGCTAATTTGTTGTTCCGCTAAATTGTTTTACGCTAAATTTTTTATTTTGTTTAATTTAATGGATCATGCTTCTCCACAATTTTTCCAAAGTCACTTTTAATTTCAAAGTTTAGATTCTCAAGGCACTTTCCCCCCAAATTTAATCTCCACAATCTTTTCCAATGCACTTCTAATTTCAAATTTTAGGTTTCCAAGGTACTTTTTCCCTCAAATTTAATCTCCACAATCTTTCCCAAGACACTTCTAATTTCAAAGTTTTGGTTCCCAAGACACTTTTCCCACCAAAATTTAAGTTTTCCCACTAAAATTTTCACAAAATCCAATCTCAACTATTGATTTACCATGATCAAATCTCAGCCACTCTTTATCTTGTCCTAGTCAGTCCTAGAATTCAAAAAATGTTGTTAAATGTATAATAGACTAGTCATAACCCGTGTTCACGGGCACGGTTCATTTAAGATTTCCCCCCGCGAATCTTTGTTTCCCAAAAAATTATTTTCACAGCCAAAATTTAAAAGAAAAACAAATTAGCGTAAAAATATTTAGTGGCACGGGCGCCTTTGACGCGGAGCAACAAATTCTGCACATGCGCCTTCGACACAGAACAATAAATTTAGCGCGGAACAACAAATTAGCGTAGAACAACAAATTCGCGGAGGCGCCTTCGGCGCGGAATAACAAATTAACGTAAAAGCGGGCGCCTTCGGCGCGGGAAATTATTCTCATCTTGTTGTTCCATGCGTCGAAGAGACGGTGGGCCCAGCATTGAGGGAGAGATCATTTGATCTGCACAACATTCAATCTGTAGCATTAAGTGCAAGGTAAAGTTTTTCCCCCAAATGCATTAATTGCACTCTGCTATTAGCCAGAAACTTTCATTCCCCAAAAAATTTCCTTTCCCTATAAACTTTAATTTCCCAAGAAATGTTTTTCCCTCCAAAACTTTCCAAAGAACCTCATCTCAACCATTCATTCCTCAAGTTTAAATCCAAGCCGTCTTTCTATCAATCCCTTTGTCCTAGTTAGCTTGTCCTATTCAGCCCTAGAATTCAAAAACAGCTGTCAAATGTATAATAGATAACTAATTATGAATTTAGTTAATTACTGATTACGAATTAAATTATGAAAGATATTCAAATGATTATCTGGTCAACTATATCAATATTTTTATTTATTTCATAAAATATTTAATAATATACTCTTTATTTTTTAGTAATTATTTAATATAATACAATTTAATAATATATTTAATCTTTATTTAATATTTCGATCACCATTGGGTTACATTAAGGCTCGGTTTTAAGTCGCCTTTTTGCTCTAATGATGGATCTGTAAGCAGGTTTGGCTTGAATGGCCTAATAACCTGGTACCTGACCCGGCCCATTTGGTTAGTTGGGATACATGAGAAATTTCCTCATGTAACAAAATAATGATTTTCTCTTACGTAACCCTGTGTCGGTTGACGGTTACGGGTTGGAGAGTGTTGGTGGCTCCTATAAATTGAAAGTTCTCCCGAGATTAATTCAACCAGCCACTCTTCGAAATCCCCAAGAAAATATATTTCTCTCTTAGAAGCATTCATTGGTATCAGGGCTCTATCTCGATCCCCATGCTGTTCAACTGTTTTCTCCTACATGCCCCTAAAGACGCCTCGATCACCGCACCAACAGAGAGATACAACCGCTATTTTATCCACCGAACAATCCCCCAGGTGAGACAGCTGTTCAAATTTTGCCTAACACCGAGCTGCCCTCCATGCGTCAATCAGCACACAACCACACATAACATGCCCCATTTTTCCACCGAGAGGGTCAGTTTTTCAGTTTCTCGAGGCGAGAAAGCATCTGCACCTCGTGTTCGATGCACTCCTCCAGCACACGTCGATCACATAGTTTTTCCTGAGGCAAGGCGCCTCTTGTCACGAGTGAACCAACTCACCCAGCGAGCGTGAACCCAAGATCAGACAGCCGCACAACACAACTGTCTCTTTTCAAACCCAAGATCAGACAGCCGCACAACTGTCTCTTTTCGATCTATGTGTCACCCGTCAGTTCATGAGGCACCCATCCTCTCATCCACTGGGGCGCTACCCAACACACTATTGCCAGGCGCAAGACACAAATCCCTCTGCTTGGTTCCTGTAGGGAGCAGAGCTCGCCCAGCCTCGGTTCCCGCTCACCCAGCCTCGGTTCCTGCCATTCACGATCTTCCATGTATTGCAGAGCCTGCAGACCCGTTCCATGCATCGGCACCCACAGACGCGTTTCTGCACGTTCTTCACCGTGCATGAGCGCACACCTTCTTCGAATCAGGTTCTTGTATTTATTTATTTATTTAATTATGCAATTTATGATATTTGAATAGTTAGAGCCCCTTCAACTTAAACCTAATAAAATTGGGTTTATCTCATTAATTAACAATGACTGATTTTTCTTTTCACAAAGTATTATATTTCTCTTACTGCATAGATACATCTACATCAAAACCAACCTGATACGACTCCCTGAATGGGCCGAAGAAAGACGTGCTAGCCCCACGACCAAGAAGCTGAACTGGGCCCAAGCCCTAAAGGCCCCATGGGCGGGCCCGGGGCATCGCAGCCCAGCACCGCCGCCCAGTACACTGTTGGCCTCCTGCCCTTCGAGGAAACCGCTCCCCAGATCATGCCTGCCTTGATCACCATTGAAGGGACCATCAAAGCGGGCGGACGCGAAGGGCGAGATGGCAGGACACCATAAAGGCGTTGACATGCGGACTCCTACAAGAGGCAGAAAGGATGAAACGCCAATGGATCGAATCCTGAATACTCAGATCTCAGGTACTCCACCTCTCGAGACCTTCTCCTTCCACCTTATATTTCTCCTCCTTAGCTCGGCCCGAGGATTCGTGTATTGTTCTCTCCACGAACCGTACTCGATTCCACCGAGCATCCTTCAGACAAGTGCTGACTTAGGCATCGAAGGGGACTTGGTCGGAACCAAAGTCCGACCCCCCGACGAGCTTTCTCGTCTGTTCAGATCCAAAGAGCCGCCAACCAAACGAAGCCAGCCTTCGGCGCTCCATCGCTCTGGTCTGAACGCTCTCAAGCCCCAGGCCCGACTGATCGATCGACCAAGAAAGCTGTCGTTCTGTCGAAGCTACCCTTCGGCAAACCGACACATGGATCCGCGTGTTTTCGCCCCAGCGAATGCTTGGAAAATTGACCCCGGAGGCCGCACGCGTCCCACGTGACTGCGACGACCCCCGGACCTCCAACCTATCAATCAGTGGTGAGAAAACATCTCGAAATATCTGGCGCCGTCTGTGGAAACACGAGTCTAAACCCACGTCAAACCACCACACCATAAATGGCGCGCCCGTGCGCCACTGGACGGAGGAGCGCCTTCGCGTGACACCCGCATTGGGCTCCACCAAAGCCCACCCTTTCAAAGCTACCGGACGCTTGCCCGAACCAAGGAACCGAGCGTCCTGCGAGCAAGGGATCGAGAGAAGACCGGAGATGGCACTCAGCCCATCTGCTTTTCCGAGGAAGATCTGGAGGGGGTCGGGCTACCACACGACGACGCGTTGGTTATCTCGGTGGTCATTGACACCTCCCTGGTCCGACGACTGCTCGTCGACACGGGAAGCTCGTGTGAAATCCTCTTCATGTCAACGTTAGAGAAGATGTGGATGTGAGCGGGCGACCTGGAACACTGTTCGGGTCCCGTTGTCAGCTTCACGGGACACTCCGCGCCAATCATTGGAATAATCCGTCTTCCAGTGACGCTCGGGGAACCTCCTCACTCAATCACTCTAACGATAGAGTTCTTGGCCTTGAGAGTCGGATCGGCTTATAACGGGATAATCAGCCGGCCGCTTCTCAACGCGGCCGGGGCTTTAGTCTCGACCCTCCATCAGATGGTCAAGTTCAAGATCCCACAAGGAGTCGGGAGGGTGAAGGACGACCTAGCAAGATCGAGAACCTGCTACCAGCTATCCAACCAGGAGCGTGACGCAGAATGGTACAACCCGATGGATCTCCTCTACCGGAGGTGGGGATCAGATGACTCGAGACCCATTCCGGTCGAGAAACCGGAGCTCATTCCCGTCACCAGCGTGGAAGGCAGGTTCGTGTCAATCGGATCGGAGCTCAACCCCGCCATGAGGGATGAATTGATCGGGTGCCTGAAAGCCAACCTGGACGTCTTCGCTTGGTCACCCGAAGACATGCCTGGCGTGAACCCCCAGGTAATCACCCACCAACTACACGTTGACCCCAACTTCAAGCCGATCCGGCAAAAGAAGAGGAACTTGGACGGCAAAAAGATGAGGGCCGCGAGCGAGGAGGTTGAGTGCATGCTCGAGGCCGGATTCATCAGGAAAGTCTGGTAACCCGACTGGCTAGCCAACGTGGTGATGGTGAAAAAGTCAAGCGGCAAGTGACGAATATGCGTGGACTTCACCGACCTCAACAAAGCCTGCACCAAAGACAGGTACCCACTGCCCCAAATCGACCACATCGTAGACAATGCCTCAGGTTACGAGATGCTCAGCTTTATGGACACTTACTCCGGATATAACCAGGTGCAAATGGACCCGGAAGACGAGGAAAAGACGTTGTTCATCACTGATCGCCGGACATTCTGCTACACAAAAATGCCATTCGGTCTGAAGAACGCATGGACGACCTATCAGAGGATGGTCGACAGGGTCTTGACGTCCCCGCGTTGTGCGCGTTTGATGTGTGCAATAGGAAATTGGGGGCGTGAGATTTAAGTATTTATAACCGCAAGCGCACGGTGTTGTAGTGTGGCTTGAGGGTCGAACTCAGGGAGGCGTGGTTGTGCTTGTGTCAGAAAGGACCGAATTCACCCTATGGACAAGCTAGCCCGAATCGGTGGATGGGTTGTCACAGAAATAAAATGCGAGGGATAAACAATATAAAGGGAAACCCGGGACTTCGATTTCCACCCTATCATGTGATTCTCGTCAATACGACCGACAGATGAGATAACGATCGGAATTAGGGTCTAAAGGTGAGACGTTGCAGCTAAGAGTGATACCGGCGTCCCATGTGCCCGATATTTCGGTCGGTGCCCAGGATGATGCGCCGGACTTTCCGGGTTCGGTCAGTGGGCATTCCCATGTCCATTAATACTGACCGACTCCGGGAGCACTAAGCTCGCAACGATAACTCCCGACATCTCGTCCTGCCGTTCTCACGCGCTAGGATTCGATGTCTACGCTAAGGGCGTGAGCTATGGCTAGGGAGTCAACCGCCAAGTTTATTCCCACTTGGCCCAACGGTCAAAGGCGGTCTTTTTCCCGCCGATGACAATGAAACACCCCGCGTAACCGATAGATTCCTAATCCCTGTCGATTTCCTAGTCATATGGACGCATCAGGGAGAACCCACGAAGGGGTTTCCATCAAAATCCCAGATTTGGGAACTACTCACACATATTTGCTAAAAAGCGATCTAAATGAAAATCGACCGTTAAAAACATAATCAGACGATTGGAATGAAGTAATAGCAATGCAATTAAGATAATATCAAAGTTTGGTTAAGATCAGAACACTTACAAATAACAAAGAAATTACAGCCGTCACAAGAGAGAAAAATAGCAAAAAATAACAACTCCCGTTTCTGGAAACCTAGGGCTTCTATATATAGAAAACGACATCACCCGATCGGGTGAAGAATCACCCGATCGGGTGGCCTGCTGCGAACTTCGGCAGCAATCTTCAAAATTTCACCCGGTCAGGCGACACGGTCGGTTGGCGGAAGCTGCTCGTCGTTTGGATCTTAAGCTCATCGGGTGAACCGATCGGTTGATTAATCAACCGATCGGTTGGAATTGTCGCCCAAAAAGACAGAGACTTCGAACGTTTTGGCACGGTCTGCTGGCGGTCGGGTGAGCTCTCCTGGTCATCACTTCGAGGAAACGGCTACAGATGAACCGATCTGGTGAAGATCACCCGATCGGTTGGATTTCAGCTCCAATTTCTCGAGAAGTTAGTCGGGTTGAACCGGTCGGCGACTCGGTCGGTTGATGCTCTCGTAGCTTCAGCTGTTGTCCGAGTGGTGCACGCGTGCACCACCCGATCGGTTGGCTGTGTCCAACCAATCGGGTGTGGGCTGAAAGATGGAGATCTTTGTCGTTTGACCCCCGGATCACGCGTGACTCCTCCCGTTGCTCCGGGGACTTACGATATTGTCGTTATGTGTCCCCTACGCTGGCAAACTCTTGCAAACACGTAAAAACACGGAGAAGTGAAAGAAAACAAGAAAATACAAGAAAACGGATACGAGACGGCGGAAAATAACGGAAAAACACAAAAGAAGACGTGCGTGAATATATGAAATATAAACACACGTCAAAATCCCCCAAGCTGAACCCTTCCTCATCCTCGAGGAAGACGAGTGAGAGTAGAAGCTCGGAGGGAGAAAATAGAGAGAAAGAGAGAAAAAGAAAACTCTAAATCCTAAATCGCCCGTCAGGGCCAAAAAAATCAAAAACGACACACCAAGCAAGCAAACGCCAAATCACATCACTAAACCAAGGAATACGAGTCCAGACAAGTGCCGTGGGCCCACGCGGTGAAGCGCGAGTGAGCGTGGTCGTGTGCTAGCAGACGGTGTCGCTATCTACATTGTGTCATAAGTTCCATATACACAAATCCAAGAAGTGACCCAAATATCGATTCGATTTAGAAATAGCGGCGAATATATAGCTCAAGCATGCATGAGAAGAGTACGAGAATAGAAACACATCATGTGTCAGGGACTCCACAGCTAGGGACTCGGACATCACCATACTATCGCCTAGATAATAGCTAGAAATTCCCTATTCCAAGTGTTTTCGAAAGCGATGGGGGTTGAGATGATGTGGAGTAGAACACTCGGTACAAATTCTCGCCTTCCCTTTATTCTCGACAGGTAGGGAAATATTCACATACATTTTTTTGGGTTTTGGATATATGTATATATTTTTTGGATTTTTGGCTATACATATGTATTTTTTTCTTTTCTTTTTTCTTTTCTTTTTGGGTTTTTCTTTTCTTGGATTTTTGGATTTTGAGGTATATACACGTGTGCTCTCCCAAGTGGGAGAACGGTACACGACGAGGGGATTTGCACCAAGTAAAAAAAAAGAAGTCGGATTCTAAACACTTGGGCATGGGAAATATCTCACTAATCAGAGCATAGGCTAAAATGGGTTATCCTAGTCCTAACTGTGGAATCCCGACACATGCGAAATGAAGCATACGATATATATATTCATGCATACAGAAGCTGATAAGAGAGGCAAATACCGTATATTCAAATCGAAGCATGATAATCTAGGGGTCATTCCTGGACATGTATATAAAACACAATCACAAAGTAGAAGCATACCACTAGCTAGTCACGATACACGACTCACAAAAAAGCTGAGTGGACACACGATGCATGAAATGCAAGAGGACTCGGCCCTCTAGGGTTAGTGAATGTGATTATCGAAGCCATGCTAGGTGTGTGTGATTTTTGTGGCAATTCATCATAGGGTTCATCTCTAGGAGAAAGAGAAAAAGAAGAAAATAAAAAATAAAAACACGATGAAAACGACTCAAAACGAAGAAAAAGACACAAATGACGCACGAAGTGCGACTCCCCCAAGCTGAAACTTGCATTGTCCTCAATGCAATAAAAGTAAATACGGGAGGGCAATGAAAATGGGGGAAATACGCACCGACTCAAAAAGAAATGAAAAACGAGAAAAAGACACATACAAAAAATGGAAAAGAAAGAAAATCACGCCACAGGACATACAAATTGACTTCCCCCAAGCTAGACGTGACAGTGCTAGCGAAATGATGTGATCATGAATATACAGAGATATGCTGGGGGGAAAAATTAGTCAGAGCTGTTGGCGGTAGAGTGGTAAGGGGATGGGGAGGAAGGTGGGGAATAGTGGAGAAAAGAATCCTCAGAGGATGAAGAGGGTTTGCCGACAGGAGTAGGTGGGGCAATGGGCTGGACCTCCGGTTGATCATGGTGGAAGTGCACTAGTGGATCATGGTGCATAATGACCGCACCGGGTGAACCGACAGACAGATGCCAATCGGGGGATCCAAGGGTGGAAATTGTACGAGTGAGGCATACCAAGGATCTGGGTAGAACTCCCATGGTAGATGTGAAGTACGAATGGGGAGGCGCGCAGGGGATGAGGGTGGGAGGATGGCAAAAGCAGTGCAGGCAGGACTATAGAGGTAGACCGCGCGATCCTCACCAAAAGGAGTAAGCACACCGATAGCGATCAAATAGTCGCGATCGATATGGTTACGTCCAGATACAATAGGGAGGTCGGGCGCATCCTCAAGACACAACTGACAATAAAAGTAATCATCCCCCACAGCATATAGAGCCAGTAGTTGCACGGGTAACGGATAAGATCTCGTGGATGATCCAATGAGCGGTGTCAATGGGTAATGGGATATTGCCATGAATCCTGTCATGGGACATGGCGTAAAGAAAGAGGAGCTCATCCCTGAACACCGTGGATACATCTACGCGAGCGAAAATGGTGTTGGCAAGGAAACAATGGGCGAAGCGGTAGCATGGATGTATGATGTAGGAGGCGAGGGCTACCGCTGGAAAGGTGGTATATCGGGTGAATCGTTGCCAAACACCATCAGCCCGAAAGTGAGAAAAGATGTCAGATCGATCATGAGTTGAGCATTCAACATGGTGATCGGGGTGAGGGAAGTTTAGAATATTATTAAGCGTGTTGAAGCTCATGGAAAAATCACAATTGAAGGCCCGGAAGGTGAAACCATGATCGGACACCTCGAGAGAACTGAGGAACTCAAGCGTGAGATTCATGTGTGCATTGTCGTGGGTCCGCAGAAGAAAATCGCAACCTATAAAGCGGAAATGTGCGCTGACGCCCCGAAGGAGTCCAAGAGATTCAAGAGTGGGGGAGTCGGCGAAAAGAGTAGGTCGCATCGGGCGATGAAGAAGGGCTTGTAAACGATCGGATTGCTCTTCAGAAGAAGGGTTTATGCCAAGGAAAGAAGGGGAAAAGGGCCCGTATAGGGGATGTCTGCGTGACGATGAGGCTATCTCCTTTCCCTTCCCAGACATCGGGGAGGAATGATGGAGCAGGATATGGTGTCTATGAAGATGATGAAGCAGATAAAGTGTGCAAACACAAATTCAAGACATCACATAAAATGAAAGAAATGTGAAGAATGGAAAGAGGTTACCCATCAACGTTGTAAAGATCAAGCACCCGAAAGACCACACGCAGTATAAGGAAGCGATTTGGGAAGCCGCCGCTCGCTGATCCGACAAGAATTGAAATTTTCGAAAATTTGGGGGCTAGGGTTAGGGTTTGGATGTTTGGTGAGTGAATGTTGTTGATGGGAAGGGTGGTGATGGTGGGGGAGTATGGGAATTAGTGAGCATGCGGGTTTAGGGGTAGATGGAGGAGATCGATTTGGCAGTTGGTGGGAGAGAGATCACGCGAATGGAAATTTGGGAGTCGGGTGGACGAAGTCGTGCGACAGGGTTATATATAGGGGCGAAAACGAACCGATCGGGTGAAAATTCACCCGATCGGTTGGATAAGTTTCGAAAATCTTCTGTCGGCCAACAGCCACAGGTGAACAGATCGGGTGAGTTTTCACCTGATCGGTTGACCGCTTCCCAAATCTTCCCGAGAGTCTGCGACTTTTCACCTGGTCAATCACACGACCGCAGCTTCACTCAACCGATCGGTTGATATAACCCTCAAGTTTCCCGAGAATTCAGCCCTTCTCACACGGTCAGCCACCCGGTCTCAGCTTGCTTCACCCGACCGGTTCGCTGGAGAGCAGATACAGGCCATTGTCTGAACGTCTCACCCGATCGGTTGAAAGGTCATCCGATCGGGTGAGGGCTTGTTTCCTGCAAAAATTCACAAATGGCCTAAGTTTATCGACAGATGTTCCCGCTGCTGGATTTAATTATTAAAATAGAAAAAATAAAGATAATAATAATCCTAAAAAACGAAGATAAAAGTTTAGAGCATGTGTTGCCTCCCATGAAGCGCTTTTGTTTAACGTCGTTTGCTCGACGCCCCTTTTGGCTGTCAATTAGGATCCGGAGGGTTAGAGGAAGAGTCGTCGGTTGTTGAGAATCCGACCAGAGAGAATGCTGGCTCTCCTACCGCATAGTGTTTGAGGCGCTGTCCGTTGACCTTGAATGGCTCATCTCTTCCCATTATCTCGATAGCCCCATGCGGGAAGACCTTGGTGACGCGGAAAAGTCCCGACCACCTTGACTTGAGCTTTCCAGGAAAAAGCTTCAGCCTTGAGTTGAATAGGAGAACTAAGTCTCCTTCCTTGAATTTCCTCTTCAGGATGCGCTTATCGTGCCACCGCTTCAGCTTCTCCTTGTAGATCCGGGCGTTTTCATAAGCATTAAGCCGGATCTCGTTGAGCTCGTTAAGTTGAAGCTGTCGGTGTCCTCCAACCTCCTTGGCGTCAAAGTTTAGGTTCTTGATTGCCCAAAATGCCTTGTGTTCCAATTTCACGGGTAGATGGCATGCCTTCCCGTAGACAAGCCGGTAGGGGGTCGTGCCGATCGGAGTTTTAAACGCCGTCCTGTAAGCCCAGAGCGAGTCAGGAAGTTTTGATGACCAATCCTTCCTAGAGTTGGCCACCGTCTTCTCCAGTATGCTCTTGATCTCCCGGTTAGAAACTTCCACTTGGCCGCTAGTCTGCGGGTGGTAGGCACGCCCTATTCGGTGTTGCACCCCGTACTTCTTCAAGAGAGCTTCGAATTTCTTCTCTATAAAGTGGCTCCCTCCGTCACTGATCAAAACTCGAGGCACACCGAACCGCGGGAAGATGTTTTAAAGAACTGGGCGACCACTCGGGAATCATTAGTAGGACTGGCTATTGCCTCAACCCACTTCGATACGTAGTCCACGGCTACCAAGATATACTGGTTCCCAGAGGAGGAGGGGAACGGTCCCATGAAGTCGACACCCCACACATCGAAGATCTCTAACTCTAAGATGTAGTGTTGAGGCATCTCGTTCCTCTTGGAGATGTTCCCCGTCCTTTGGCATTTGTCGCAGGCTTGGACATAAGCGTGGGTGTCTTTAAAGAGGATTGGCCAGTAGAATCCGCTCTGGAGAATTTTCGCAGTCGTCTTATAGGCGCTCGCATGCCCTCCACATTGTTGATCATGGCAATGGGAAATTATGGAGGTCGCCTCAGTTTCAGGAATGCACCTTCGTATCACCCCATCATTGCAGGTTTTGTACAAATGGGGGTCGTCCCAATAAAATTTACGGACCTCATGGAAGAATTTCTTCTTCTGCTGATAGCTCACGTTGTGGGGGACGATGGCCAGGTAATTTGCGATGTCGGCGTACCAAGGAGTCCAAGCAGAAGAGACGGAGAAGAGATGCTCGTCAGGGAGCGAATCATCAACCGGAGTAGCATTCAAATTGAGGGTAGGCATTCTGGACAGGTGATCGGCAACGACATTCTCCGCCCCCTTCTTGTCTTTGATTTTCAGGTTGAATTCATGGAGGAGGAGAATCCATCTAATGAGCCGCGACTTAGCCTCCTTCTTGCTCAATAAGTATTTGAGAGCCGCGTGATCCGTGTGCACGATCACCTTAGCACCAACGAGATATTGCCGGAACTTGTCCATGGCGTAGATGACCGCTAGCAATTCTTTTTCCGTGGTTGTATAATTTCTTTGGGCAGTGTCAAGGGTCTTGCTTGTATAATATATAACATGCAGATTTTTATCCTTCCTCTGCCCCAAGACGGCTCCAATGGCATAATCACTAGCGTCGCACATTAGCTCGAAGGGTAGATTCCAGTCTGGCGGCTGAATTACGGGCGCGGAAATCAAAGCTTGCTTCAGAAGGCGGAAGGCTTCCATACACTCCTCGTCGAAGACGAAAGGCGCATCCTTCACTAGGAGTTGGGTCAGCGGCCTGGAAATCTTGGAGACGTCTTTTATGCAGCGGCTGTAAAATCCCGCATGCCCTAAAAAACCACAGACTCCTCGAAAATTCAGCGGTGGCGGGAGCTTTTCAATCACATCAACTTTTGCCTTATCGACCTCAATTCCCCTCGAAGAAATGATGTGTCCCAACACAACTCCTTCTTGGACCATGAAATGGTATTTCTCCCAGTTCAGGACTAGACCCTTTTCTCGACACCTCTCTAGGACTTTAGTTAGATAGCTGAGGCATGAGTCAAACTCAGTTACATAGACGGAAAAATCGTCCATGAAAACCTCCATGATATCCTGGGAGTAGTCGGAGAAGATTGCAGACATTAGTCTTTGGAATGTAGCCGGGGCGTTACAAAGCCCAAACGACATTCTTCTATAAGCATATGTCCCAAATGGACAAGTGAAAGTCGTCTTCTCCTGGTCATCGTTATGGATAGTGATTTGAAGGAATCCGGAGTACCCGTCCATGAAACAGAAGTAGTTGTGCTTTGCCAGCCTCTCGAGCATCTGATCAATGAAAGGGAGAGGGTAGTGATCCTTCCTCGTGGCCTTTTCAGCTTCCTTTAGTCAATGCACATTCGGTACCCTGTGACGGTCCTCGTAGGTATGAGCTCGTTTTTCTCGTTGCGAATCACCGTCATTCCTCCTTTTTTGGGTACAACGTGCACCGGGCTAACCCAGCGACTGTCGGAGATAGGGTATATGATACCGGCATGTAGAAGCCTAACAATCTCCTTTTTGACCACATCCATCATTATGGGATTTAGTCTCCGCTGCAGCTCAATTGAGGAGGCTTGCTCATCCTCAAGCAGTATCATATGTGAGCAGAGGCCCAAGCTAACTCCTTTCAAGTCTTCAATTGCATACCCGAAAACGCTCTTAAATCTTTTTAGAACACCAAGAAGTTTGGTCATCTGGTCTTCAGGCAGCGAGGAGTTCACTATGACCGGCAGGGTCGAATCCTTTCCCAAATATTCATACTTTAGTCTCGGGGGCAACTCTTTCATCTCAACTTCATGAGGTCCCGACGCATATTTCTCAAGCTGAGCATCCTCAAGTGAAAGGACTTCTTCGTGGATCTCTTGAAAACTAGCATTCGGAACCTCACTCCCAGCCGTGATTTCGCATGGCAAAGCCTCGCAAGGTAACGAGGGGTCAATGGAGGATGGCTCTGAGTTTTTCTCAAGCTCATAATAATTATCCGAGAAGAAGGCTTCAACGTGGAAACATGTTTCAATAGTCGATGGCTCCCCACCTTTGCTTCCGGCTTCCTCATTTTCCCAAGATCCGGGATGCTCTACAGAAGTCTGCAAGGAATAGATCGATTCCTGGTCAAAATGCTCGACAGACTCTGCCGGGTAGTTCTCCTGACAAAACTCCTCATAGGTGAACAATTCTCCCCCACTGAACTCGGAACTAGGCACGTCAATATATGCCACTTCATCTGGAGGAAGGAGGGTTGTCGTGACTGGGTGCAGCTGCATATCATGATACCTCCTCTGATTTTCCACAGCCGCAGACAAAAGGGATAGAATGTTCGAGGCATTTAGGGATTCTGTCAAACTCTGTGCCAAGCAGCGGACGTGGTGCGAATGATCCCAGATATCACCCGAAACGGCACACAACATCCTTGTCGGGGAGCAGAGAACCTATGAGAAAAGGAGGGAGAGAGAACTGCACGGATAGAAAACACGTCAAAAGCACCGGTTGCATGAATGGGAGGTGAGGAGTAGCAACGGCAGTATGGTGGCTCAGTCGGCCAATTCTATACAAATAATATTTACACTATGTCTAAGTAAAATCAAAAAGTGTAGAATGCGAAAATTATCACGTAATAGGGATATGAGCTAGACTCAAGGGTTCATGAGATCCTAAAATAACAAGCACGTTGCCTCCCCGGCAACGGCGCCATAAAGCTTGACGTCCCCGCGTTGTGCGTGTTTGATGTGTGCAATAGGAAATTGGGGGCGTGAGATTTAAATATTTATAACCGCAAGCGCACGGTGTTGTAGTGTGGCTTGGGGGTCGAACTCAGGGAGGCATGGTTGTGCTTGTGTCAGAAAGGACCGAATTCACCCTATGGACGAGCTAGCCCGAATCGGTGGATGAGTTGTCACAGAAATAGAATGCGAGGGATAAACAATATAAAGGGAAACCCGGGACTTCGATTTCCACCCTATCATGTGATTCTCGCCAATACGGCCGACGGATGGGATAATGATCGGAATTAGAGTCTAAAGGTGAGATGTTGCCTCTAAGAGTGATACCGGCGTCCCATGGGCCCGATATTCCGGTCGGTGCCCAGGATGATGCGCCGGACTTTCCGGGTTCGGTCAGTGGGCATTCCCATGTCCATTAACACTGACCGACTCCGGGAGCACTAAGCTCGCAACGATAACTCCTGTCATCTCATCCTGCCGTTCCCACGCGCTAGGATTCGATGTCTACGCTAAGGGCGTGAGCTATGGCTAGGGAGTCAACCTCCAAGTTTATTCCCCATTAGCCCAACGGTTAAAGGCGGTCTTTTTCCCGTCGATGACAATGAAACACCCTGCGTAACCGATAGATTCCTAATCCCTATCGATTTCCTAGTCATATGGACGCATCAGGGAGAACCCACGAAGGGGTTTCCACCAAAATCCTAGATTTGGGAACTACTCACATATATTTGCTAAAAACGATCTAAATGAAAATTGACCGTTAAAAACATAATCAGACGATTGGAATGAAGTAATAGCAATGCAATTAAGATAATATCAAAGTTTGGTTAAGATCAGAACACTTACAAATAACAAAGAAATTACAGCCGTCACAAGAGAGAAAAACAGCAAAAAAATAACTACTCCAGTTTCTGGAAACCTAGGGCTTCTATATATATAGAAAACGACATCACCCGATCGGGTGAAGAATCACCCGATCGGGTGACCTGCTGCGAACTTCGGCAGCAATCTTCAGAATTTCACCCGGTCAGGCGACACGGTCGGTTGGCGGAAGCTGCTCATCGTTTGGATCTTGAGCTCATCGGGTGAACCGATCGGTTGGAATTGTCGCCCAAAAAGACAGAGACTTCGGACGTTTTGGCATGGTCTGCTAGCGGTCGGGTGAGCTCTCCGGGTCATCACTTCGAGGAAACGGCTATAGATGAACCGATCGGGTGAAGATCATCCGATCGATTGGATTTCAACTCCAATTTCCCGAGAAATTAGTCGGGTTGAACCGGTCGGCGACCCGGTCGGTTGATGCTCTCGTAGCTTCAGCTGCTGTCCGGATGGTGCACGCGTGCACCACCCGATCGGTTGGCTGTTCCAACCGATCGGGTGGGGGCTGAAAGATGGAGATCTTTGTCGTTTGACCCCCCGGATCACGCGTGACTCCTCCCGTTGCTCCTGGGACTTACGATATCGTCGTTATGTGTCCCCTACGCTGGCAAACTCCTGCAAACACGTAGACGTGAAAGAAAACAAGAAAATACGAGAAAACGGATACGAGACGGCGTAAAATAACGGAAAAACACAAAAGAAGACGTGCGTGAATATATGAAATATAAATGCACGTCAGGTCTTTGGCTCTTAGGTTGGGAGGAACCTGGAGGTTTACGTGGACGACATGTTGGTCAAGTCCAGGAGCCAAGCCGACCACATCACCGACCTCCGAGAAACCTTTGAACAATTACGGAAGCACAATATCAGGCTCAACCCCACGAAGTGCACATTCGGGGTGAAATCCGGAAAGTTATTGGGCTCATGATCACCAACCGCGGTATTGAGGCCAACCCTGACAAGATTGAAGCTCGGATCAACATGAGAGAACCGACCACTATCAAAGAGCTGTAGAGTCTGAACGACCGGATCGCGGCCTTGGGACGTTTCCTGTCCAAATCTGCAGAAAGATCGCTCCCGTTCTTCAGGGTCCTGAGGAATGCCCTCGCCGAGCCGGATGGGAAGAGAAAAGCTATAGAGTGGGACGCGAGCTGCGCCCAGGCGTTTGCCGAACTGAAAGAATATCTTCGCAGCTCCCGCTCTTCTCCAAGCCTAAGGAGAACCCCTGAGCATGTACTTGGCCATCACCGGGGAAGCAGTGAGCTCTGTGCTGATAAGGGAAGACGCAGGGTACAGAGGCCAGTGTACTACACCAGTCAGGTCCTGTGAAATGCAAAGGATCGGTACATCCCATCGGAGAAATTGGCCTATGCTCTCGTCCTTTCGGCACGGCGACTCCGACCCTACTTTCAAGCTCACACCATTTTGGTCCTAACTGACTCTCAGCTCGAGCAGAATCTCAAGAGATTTGGTCGGATGTGGATGATGCTGAACTGGGGGGTCGAGCTGAGTGAATTCGACCTCAGATACAAACCGAGGACAGCCATCAAATGGCAAGCACTGGCAGACTTCATCGTCGAGTGTACCATTGGCGACACGGCACCCCCCGACGGGACGAGCCCGGATATGGTAACGCCTCACCCCTTATCCCTCTTTTTGACTGACAGCATTCCTGATGATCGACCATAGGGCAAGGACGCGTGAGTCATCCATGTGGACGGATCTGCAACCAAGATTGGCAGCAGAGCGGGCATCGTCATCCGATTCTCCGACGGGAACACTACAGAGTACACCCTCCGGTTCGAGTTTCCAGCCACCAACAACGTCGCCGAGTACGAGGCTGCCATCAATGGCCTGAAACTAGCCCGAGCACTGGGGGTAAACTCGGTGCGTCTCCTCAGCGACTCCAGGGTCGTCATCAGCCAGCTGCAAGGAGATTACATGGCGCGAGACGAAACCATGCAGCGCTATCTTACTTCAGCCAAGTCCGAACTGTCTAGATTCAAACACGATGGGTCTATCCACATGCCGAGGTCGGAGAACGCTCGCGCAGACGCCCTCTCCAAACTGGCCTCCTCTTCCCTCAATGAGTTAGGTCACGCCATCTAGTCGAGAGCCTCCAAAGCCCCATCACGGAGGGAGAAAAGCTAATGAACATCGCCGGAGAACCTTCTTGGATGGACCCCATCGTGCTGTTCCTCGCCACCGGGAGGCCCCCGCAGAATAGGAAGAGCACCGAACGCTGGAACGGAAGGCTCTTCGGTACGTACTCCACGAATGCATACTGTACAGAAGGCGATGGACCAAAACTGACATCTTACCCTATCTCAAGTGCCTTGGACCACATGAAGCAGACTATGTTATCTGAGAGGTCCACGATGGACTATGTGGGAACCATTACGGAGGCAAGACGGTCGCGATGAAGATCCTAAGGTAAGGATACTACTGGCTGACCCTGGCTCACGACACGTTTGGAAGTGCTCGGAGTGCCAGAAGTTCGCAAAGCTCGGTTCGTCGCCTCCAGTCGACCTTGTACCTATAATCAGCCCTATTCCCTTCGCCAAGTGGGGGCTGGACATTCTCGGCCCCTTTGCTTCCACGAAAGGGCAAATGAAATTCCTGATTGTGGCGGTGGACTACTTTACCAAATGGATTGAGGCCGAATTCTTGGCCACCATCACCTGGAAGAAGGCAAAGAGCTTCGTGTGGAAGTCTATCATCAGCAGGTTCGGAATCACTCGAGCCATTGTCACCGACAACATGAAACAGTTCGATAGTGCGAGGTTTAAAGAGTTCTGCGCGGATTGGAAGATCAAACTCCTGTTCACCTCCGTGGCCCACCCCAGACCAACGGGATGACAGAAGCCGCCAATAAATGCATCCTCGAACCGCTCCGCAAGAAGATAGGAGAGACGCACGGAGCTTGGCTGGAGGAACTCCATGGGATACCCTGGTCATACCGAACTATCCACAAGGAAGCCACGGAGAAACGCCCTTCAAACTCGCCTTCGGGGCTGAGGTGACTGTCCTTGTCGAAGTAGGCGAAGAGTCGCTCCGACTCAGACACTTCGACGAAGAGAGGAATTCGGAGGGCTTAGAAATCAATCTAGAGCTCACGGACGAGCAGCGCGACCAGGCTCTAGCATCCGTCATTCGACAGAAGCAACGAGTGGCCCGCTACTACAACTCCCTGTTCAAGGGAAGAAGTTTGCACCTAGGAGATCTTGTCCCGAGGAAAGCCATATTTAACCCAGAGATTGCTTGCAAGGGAAAGCTCGCCGCGAAATGGGAAGGGCCATACAGGATCACCGAGGTCCTCGGCCCGGCGACTTATCGGCTCTCGACCCTAGAAGGTAAAGTGCTCACACACACTTTGAACGCAGAGCATTTACGCAAATACTACCAGTAAGGCGAAGAATGTACAGGCCCCCTCTAAGACATTATACCAAAACCGGAAAATGTTCTAAATAAAGAAAAGAAGGCCCCCACTTTTTTCACATAAGTGTCCGTAATCCGCATGATGAAAAAAATTCAACCGTAAGGTTGAGGGCAACTCTTCCAGCGGACCGATCACCTGATCGACCGTAAGGCTGGGGGCAACTTCCCCAGCGGGCCGAACGTTCGGTCGACCGTAAGACTGGGAATAGCTCTCATAGCTGGCCTGCCGACCGTAAGGCTGGAGGCAACTTTCCCTGCAGGCCGACCACGCGTCGACCGTAAGACTGAGGACAACTCTCCCATCAGGCCGATCATTCAATCGACTGTAAGTCTGGGGTAGCTTCTCTAGCTGGCCGACCGACTTGTCGCCATAAGGCTGGGGGAAATTCCCCCAGCAGGCCGACCACGCGTCGACCGTAAGGCGGGAAGAAATTTCCCCAGCTGGCCGATCATTCGATCACCGTAAGACTGGGGGTAGCTCCCCCAGCTGGCCGACCGACCTGTCGCCGTAAGGTTGGGGGCAACTCCACCAGCAGGCCGACCACACATCGATCGTAAGGCTGGTGGCAACTTCCCCAGCAGGCCGATCATTCGATCGATTGTAAGCCTGTGTGTAGCTCCCCCAGCTGGCCGACTGACCTGTCGCTGTAAGGCTGGGGTAACTACCCCAGCATGCCGACCACGCATCGACTGTAAGGCTCGAGGCAACTCCCTTAGCAGGCCGATCATTCGATCGACCGTAAGACTGGGGTTAGCTCCCACAGCAGGCCGGCCGACCCGACATCGGCCGTAAGGCTGGGGGCAACTCCCCCAGCAGGCCGACACCACGTCAGCCGTAAGCCTGGGGACCACTCCCCCAGCAGATCGACCGCACATTGACCTCCAGGCCGGGGCCAACTCCCCTGACATGCCGACCATTCGACAAACCTTGAGTAAAACGACCAACTGACGATTATCGGTCTTTCCCAAACCTAGCCGTACGACAGCTAGATCGCAATCAGGATTGAGAAAGGGCGGTACAACAACCAAACAACAGGCACTGGACGAATCATCGATTCCCATTACAAAAAGAGATCGTTTACAAAGGAAGAAAAAACATCACAAAAAGCCTAAGCTCCTGCTTTGGGTTGGGCGGCTACTACCGCCTCGGGAGCATCTTCTGGACGGACGGTGTTAGCGTCATCTTCGCCCTTGCCAGGAACCATCTCGAGTCTCTCGAACGCAACCCCCGAGCTTGGGAATTTGCGCCCAATCTCGCGTCGGCATTGGAGGAACCCCTCCTCAAATGCACTGAAGATCCCGGGGGCGACGAAGGTCTCAGAATACTCCTTTACCGCCTCCTGCGCTATTCGGACGGGATACACCTTCTCCAGCTCCCTGACCCGGCCCTCGAGGACAGCCACCTGACCATGGAGCCTCGACCTCTCCACCTTCTCCACCTCGTTTGCGCGAGAGGCCTCGGCGAGCTTGGCTACGAGGGCACCCTCCTTCTCCTTCTCCTCCGCCACCCCCAGCAGCTCCTCAAGCTCCAGGAACCTGGCCTCATCCTCGGCCCCCTGGATGCCACTTGTGCAACCCTCTCTTCGGCCAGGGACTTATCAGCCAGCGCCAAGGCCCTCTCAACGTACAGCCTCTCGACGTTTGTAGTGAGCTCGGAGACCCTGGTCTCCATCGACCTCACGCGCGCCTCGACGTCCTGGGCCTCTTCCTCGGCGGTCCCCTTCGATGCCGATTTTCGAGCGAGACTCGCCTCCGCCTCGGCGAGCGCCACACATTACCGCCTCATCGACAGGCTGACCGAGGACAGCTGCAGCAAGTAAAAACTGCAGATCAGGACCACCCACCAAAAATAATGCGCGAGGCTGCGAGTAAGCTTACCTGCTGGCCGGCGAGCACTACAAAGGCCGCGAGCCTGTCGCCCTTCACTCCATCCAGCACCAATCAATCTTGGGACAGGCAAGAGTTTTCGGCCAACCGGGCGGCGACCCCATAGTCTGTGAAGACAGACTGCTTCAGTCCCACCGGGAGCCGAGCAACCTGTCGCCCGATTGCGGAAGGTCGGCCTCGGTCGACCGGAAGACGCCCAAAGACCTCTCGTAATCCGCGGGAGCGAGCCTGGGCAGGTCGAGGAGAGACAGCCCCGGGGCCATCTGTCCTCGACCCGCTGGGAACAGATGGGGGACGCAGGGACCTCGTGAGCCGTGGCCTCCCCACCAGAGGCCGGGACCCGAGTCTTCTTCCCCTCGGCTCTTTCTCGCCCCGGTGACGAGCGTTTCATTTTCCTCTTCACGGCCTCCACAGACGGACCCCTGCTGACCTGGGCAACCCCGACTCGCTATTTCGGCCGAACCTCCAAGACCTGATCCCCCTCCTCGGGCTGGACACAAGAGGGTCGACCGACAGAGCGCGCGGAGAAGAACCGGAGGCAAACCCACCTAGCAACACGGGGGTAAGAGAGCAAACAAGGAACAGTGGAAAATCCGAACCAGACAAGTGAATACTCACCGAGGGGCCACACGCTCTTCCTCAGAACATGATCCTGGAAGAGGAACTTGATATGCCGCTCAGCAAGGGGGACCACAGACAGCTTGCTGACCGCCTCGAGCTCCGCATCAGTAAGACTCTCCAGCGTAAGGGTCAGCGAGCGCGGGCTGCCCCAACACACTGGAAAGTTTGCCTCTTCGGGGAGGGTCACGAATACATATTCCTCCTTCTAATGCTTCAAGGAGGACGGCAGCCCCGACACCAAATTCTTCCCCCTCCGAGCGGTGATGTAAAGCCAATCGCCCGACTTGTGATGTCTCAGACTATAGAAATGGTTGAAAAGGGGAAGAGTTGGCTCCACCCCGTGAAGCAAGCACATCACGAGGAACCCTACTAGAGACCTGACGGCGTTGGGGCTAAACTAGCACAGTGCGAGCCCAAAGGTCCTCAAAAATACTGACACGAAGGGATGCAGGGGAAACCGAAGCCCGAACGCAAAATTCTTTACTTACACCCCAACCTCACAATCACTGGGGAAGCAAATTCTCTCGTTCATCTGGGGGCCCTGAGACGATGAAGAGGAAGGAGGAACCTAGCCCGGAGCGACCCAGCGGAGGTGGCGCTGAACACCGATGGCCGCTCCATCACCACCGGAGGCACGCCAGAAGGGTCCCTGGCCATATGGATCTCGAGGCCCGCACCAGGACGAGTAGCGGCCACGGTGGCGGAGCCCACCAATGATCCCCTGGCGCCGGCGCCGACGGCCGTCGACCGACTCGCCCTTGAGGCAGAGGAGGACGCGACAACGAAGGCATGACAGAGCGCTGCGAAAATTGGCGGTGAATGAGAAAGCATGGGAAGAGAGTATCGTGGAGGGGCATGACCTTCACTCAAATGGTAACTACCCCCATTATATGGCCCTTTCCGAAACCCCTTGCATCATCAGCCGACCGTTCGTGAGCACACACGCGTCAGCATCCCATAAGAGGCGGCCCACCGAATCCCGCACCCGAAAGGCGGGAAGATCCCTAGCATCCAGCACCATGATGACTTTCATTCAATGCGTCGCCTCGACTGATGTGCCAGTCAAATCCCAGCGTAGCACATACCTCGGACCGAACCGCCAAAACCGAACGGCCCGAGCGATGTGGGCAATTGATACGACTCCTCGAATGGGCTGAAGAAAGACATGCTTGCCCCACGACTAAGAAGCTAAACTGGGCCCAAGCCTTAAAGGCCCCAGGGGCGGGCCCGGGGCATCACAGCCCATCACCGCCACTCGGTACACCGTTGGCCTCCCGCCCTTCGAGGAAACCGCTTCCCAGATCACGCCTGTCTTGATCACCATTGAAGGGACCATCAAAGCGAGCGTACATGAAGGGCGAGATGGCAGGGCGCCATAAAGGCGTTGACATGCAGACTCCTACAAGAGGCAGAATAAACGAAACGCCAATGGATCGAATCCTGAATACTCAGATCTCAGTTACTCAACCTCTCGAGACCTTCTCCTTCCTCCTTAAGTTTCTCCTCCTTAGCTCGACCCGAGGATTCGTGTATTGGTCTCTCTGCGAACCATACTCGATCATCCTTCAGACAAGTGCTGACTTAGGCATCGGAGAGGACTTGGTCGGAACCAGGTCCGACCCACCTGACGAGCTCTCTCATCTGTGCAGATCCAAGGAGCCGCCAACCAAATGAAGCCAGCCTTCGGCGCTCCATCGCTTGGATCCGAACGCTCTCAAGCCCTAGGCCTGACCGATCGATCACCCTAGAAAGCAGTCGTTCTGCCGAAGCTACCCCTCGGCAAACCGACGCACGGATCCGCGCGTTTCCGCCCCAGCGAATGTTCAGAAAATTGACCCCGGAGGCCACACGCATCCCACGTGACCGTGACGACACCCGGACCTCCAACCTATCAATCAGCAGTGAGAAAACACCCCGAAACACAACCTAATTAAATTTCCACCTAATTCAATAAAAAAATTTATAGTTTTGTTATCTAAATTTTGTTTGCACTTTTTAAAATTACATATTCAAAATTTTAATTTACAGATTTAAACTTTAAAATTACAGGTTTAATTTTAGTTTCGGTTTGTAATTTTAAATTTATAAATTCAATTTTTGAAATTGCAGATTTAAATGTATATTCAGCTGGTAATTTTTAAATTACAAAATTAATTTTTGACGTTGCAGTTAACTTTAAAGTCGGTTTGTAATTTTTATATTACAAAACCAAGTTTTAAATTGCAATTTTAATTTCTTAATGTAGTTTTAATTTTTAAAATAATAGTTTTAAAGTTTAAAATTGTAGTTTAATTTTTAATTTGCAGTTTGCAATTTTAAATTACATTCACTTCTAAAATTGCAGTTTCAAATATTTAGTTACAGTCTGTAATTTTTAATTACAAATTCAGTTTTTAAAAATGCACTATTAATTTTAATTTACGAACTCAATTTTAAAACTATTTTAATATTTTTAGTTACAGTTTTAATTTTTAATTTCTGTTTTTTTAATTGATATTTCAGTTTTTATCACAAATTAAATTAATTTTCAATATTGTTTATCTCATTATCCAACAACAGATAAATGGCTAGTAAATAAATTTCTTCTGAACTGGCTAAGTTAGAATACTTAAATGGTTCTAATTATGATATGTGGCATAAAAATAAAATACATGCTTATACATAATAATCTAAATAGTGTTATTAAGTCCACTATTTCTGCTCTATCTGAAAATAAGGAGAAATATGACATCACTTCAGAAGTGAACATACAACTGTTATTGCATATGTATGTTTCATACCGTATGCAAAAAAGTGACAATGTCATCGAACACGTGAACAGAATGATTGTCATGACTAAGGACCTAGCTATTGTTGGAACTGAAATTCCTGAGAAGTTACAGGTGCCAACTATTCTGAATAGTTTTCACCATCACTAGATAGACTGTCACTACTCTTAGGTTAAATGTAACCATTAAGCGTGTTATTGATTCCCAGCTCAGTTGGTAATGGAACAAGACCTTTGGATTTTGGGTCTATTTGGAATCTTTGGAGCCACAAGGAACAACTCGGAAATGGGTTTCCGAGAGGGTTATTGTATTTTTCTTGTAAAAATTTTAAGAATTTTTCATATTCCACTGATTGTCAAATAGATTGTTCACATTTTAAAATATGATATACCTGAGTAACTATAGCCATATACCAAATTTAGAAGTGTTTGGACTTGGTTTGCTTATTTTTAAAATCATCTCCATCCGTTTAACCCTAATAAAATTGGTTGTTTTGGTGTTGAAAGCTGGTTCTAAAATGGAAAACGAAAATAAAACATATTTTTAAATATTAAAATTTTTATGACATGTCCTAAAAATTAAGGAAAAAAATATTATGTTATTGACGTTGATTTTAGAAAAAAGTAGTAGTAGTTTTAGCCACAAAAGGTGATGCAAATTGCAACTACGGAATGATGGGTGAATGGCTAGCTAGGAGAAATGGTTCGGATGTCAAAATTGTTCAGGCGGAAGATGCGAATGTTGCTCAATACCGAAAGGCATTAGGGAAGCACTCCTTTAAGGGAACCGGTCAACAACAAGTTCGCGACAAGAAATGACCTCCTAGATCCTGTTACATTTGCAGGAAGTATGGTCACTTTAAGGCCAACTGTCTGCAGGCCAAGAATAAAAGCAACTCTAAATGTCCCGAAGGAGGAGGATACGATAAGTGAGAGTTTATTGGTGTTATTGAATGTAACACTGTAACAATTGATACTGAATGCTAGTGGATTGACTCGGGTGCCACCCGACACATAGCGAAGATAAAGAAATAGATTGTCAACTTTCAGAAACTCAAGAAAGAAGATCAAAGGATATACATAGGGAACAATACCTATTTGGATGTAGATTGCATTGGTTTATACAGATTGGATTTTGGAGATAGCATAATGATTCTTAAAGACGTGTTTTATGGCATAAGAGTAACATAATCTCTGTTCCGGCTTTGCTAAGGGAATGTCTTGAGGTTAGATTTTACAACAATAGTGTGTCTATTGGAAACGACAAGAAGTATTTGCTAGGGCAAGTTTGTGAACAGACATGATTTGTTTTGTTTTTCAATAATAAAATCTGATATTAAAAATAAAGATTATGATTTGAATTATTACTCATGTCTCTTGTTAGATTATGATCTTTGGTATATGAGATTAGGTTATCCTGGTAACAGTAAGATGGAGTAGTTCATCAAGATGGATTTATTACTGATATTGACATGATTAAGAACATTATCCTGTGAACATTGCTTAACTGAAAAGATAACCAGGAAATCATTCTCGAAAGGTCAAATTGCCAATATTGATTTGTCGAAATTATTTATCCTGACATTTATGGGCCCTAGAGCATAAAGACACGTGGGAATAAGAAATATATTATAAATTTTATAGATAATAATTCCAAGTATACTTTCGTGTATCTTTTAGACAGAAAGACTGAAGCCTATGAAAGTTTTAAAAGATATAAGACAGAAGTAGAAAGAAAACTTGGAATGCATATAGATGTGTTAAGAACTGATAGATGTAGGGAATTCAACTCAAAGGAATTTGAGAATTATTGTATTCAATACAATATAAAGAAGCATGCAACTATGCCTTATACACCACAACAGAATGATGTGGCTGAAAGGGAGAACATAACACTAATGAATACAATAAGTGTTTGTTACCACATTCTGGTCTCTTCAAGGATTTTTGAGGATTAGCTATATTGATTGTAAATTATGTTTTGAACAGAATTCTCACAAAATCAGTCGAATCAACACTGTATGAGATATGGAATGAGCGCACACCTAATTTGAGTCATTTGAGGAAATGTGGTTGCATGTCACATGTTCTTATTCCATATCAGTTTAGAGATAAGCTGGATCTCAAAACCTTAAGATGTATATTTATAGGATATTCTGAAGGATACATATTGTTTCATGAAGAAAAAGAAGTTATTGAAAATAGAGATGTTACTTTTCTAGAAAATCTAGAAGAAAGAGAACAAGTCCAAGAAAATATGCCACCTTTGCTGGACTTGGATAATGTTTCCAATGATGACTTGGACATAGAGGATGGAGTACATCATCCAATTATGAAAGATAATCCTGTAAATGACAATATAGCTATGTAACATCAACGAGCTGAACCTGTCCAACCTGCAAACCTTAGTGGCAACAAGAAACACACAACACCTGCATTGATTGATGATTATTATCTATATTCATATGAACCATCTTATTTATCTGTAGATATTGATATAGATAAACAAGCTGATCACTTGAATTATATAGATGCAATGAAATCATCTAAATCAGATCAATGGCTTGAGGCCATGAAAAGGGAGCTTGACTCAATTGAGAAAAACAATGTATATGCGACTAACCAGAAGAGAGGAAGTCCATAAGATGCAAATGTGTGTTAAAGAAGAAAAATCGGGTTGATGTGTTTATTGATACATTCAAAGCCCGATTAGTTACAAAAGGATTTACTCAGATTGAAAAAATCATTGTATGGTTTGAAACAATCATTTGGACAATGTTATCTTAAATTTCACAATACAATTATTCAACTTGGTATCGATGTAAATAAATTGGATAATTGTGTGTCTTGAAAAGTGCGCAATTTTATAATATTATCCATGTATGTAAATGATATTTTTGTAGGACCTGTGCAACAAAGCAATACACACTAGATGTGGATGAATAGTGTAATGGCACAATAATAAGCTAATTTAAAACTACTTGCAAATGTGGAATTATAAAGCAAGAATAATTAGCAATAAACCACACGAGAGAAATTACAAACACAAAGGCATATCCTGGTTCGGCAATGCCTACTCCAGTCCCACATTCTTTCCAGAGTTTTGTGGATTTCAGCTATAAGGCTTTTCCAAGCCAACCCAATACAACTCACACTTTTCACAAGCGCCACACTTTTCACAAGCGCCGCTCTTTTCACAAGAGCCTATCTTTTCACAAGATAGCAACACAATCTTTTCCCAAGATTGCAAACCCTATTCTAAGGGTAATCACATCTCTTTCCAGAGAGAACACTTCCACAACCTGCAAGCTAGGTTTCAACAAATGAAATGAAACAAAATACAATCTCCTATTGCCTTGATTAAATGTATTTACTAAATATGAAGTGTAGAGGCAATGGAGATTGATGTCCAAGTGCTAGATGTAAGCTTGGTGCACTATTGGACTTCCCTTGAGCTTTGGAGATCAAATCAACATTAATAAGCTCAAAGAGAAATGAGAGAGAAGAAGAGATTGAAAGTTTTTCTCTTGTATTTTGGCTCACAAATGATCTTTAATTGCGTGTGTATTGGTGCCAAAAACAGCCTTACAAAGGGGTATTAATAAGCTCTCTCTCGGGCATAAAAACCAAGAAAACGGCCATATGAGAAAAGCTGTCAACGACTATAAACGGGCAGTTTTCAAAGTGACCAGTCGACTGGAGAAGGGTGACCAGGCGTCTGGTGTACTGTGCAGTCGACTGGACCAACGTTAGCAACGTCTAACAGAATCTGTCCAGAAAAACACTCGATTACTAAAACAGTCATAACTCCCTCAAATAGACTCCGATTGAGGCGATTCAAGTTGCGTTGGAAAGCTAACAAAATTTGCAACTCAATGGGTTTAGAATGAACGAGATATTCTAACTACAGAAAAACTGACAGCAGTTTGAATACATATTGACTGTAGAAAGACAGATTCTAAAAACAGAGAGCACATAAGTTTTGGCTCAAACTGCTCAGACTTCTGGAGTTCATCGACCAGAGCTCCGATGCACTGTTCATGCACATAGTGTATGAACTTCAGACGTCTGGATTTCCTAGGAATTTAGCTATCTTAAATGCGGTTGCGCCAAACGTCTAGTGGGTGTATTCCAGACGCCTGGTGAAAGGCTGCAAAATAACCTGGAGTGTTTTGGCCATTCAACCTAATGGGATGGATTTTAGGAAGTTCCTATGGATCTTTAAGATGGAAAATGACATGAATACGTGTGTTTCCTTCTAATCAAGGCATACAAGTATTCTATTAAGAAAGAACAAAATACATAAAGAGATCATAAAAGATTTACAATATTATTCATGATTCTTCATGGCTTCATTAATCCAATGCTCTATGCCTTGAGTCCATCATCCCAACACCATATGTTTTGTTTCCCCTTGATATAATCAATGTTACATAACTGAGAATAAAACAAGTTGAAACATTAGTAATCACATAATGTGGTGATCATCAAAACTATATTTGGCTTAAATGCCAATATCTAACAATCTCTCCCTTTTTTATGATGACACATTATGTGAAATAGGCATTAAAACATACTAATGCTCCTCTTACTTATATGCATACCAAATGTAAGGCAAAATATATAATGCAATGCATATAATAGGAATTATGTAAAAACATGCTCAAGAAACCATTGTAGCCCAAAAATCATGCAAACATTATTTTTACATAATCCACATCTCTCTTCCCCTTGACATTTTCAAAAAGGTGGAAATGAGAGTTTCTCTCCCTCTTTGAAGAATTTCTCCACCATGGATATGAAGGTCAAAAAGTTGGACACTTCATTCTCTCCAAAAATATATGACAATATATATGAGAGTTGGAGATGTTTGATACCAAATAAAGATTATATAGTAGGTATCAATTACTATACCATTCTCCCCTAGATCATAGAATAAGTCAAAATTTGACTCTATGAACCGACTACAAATGTGGAGTCATGGCCCAAATTGTATCAATGCATTGATATGAAGAAATCAAGCAAAGACATTGATACTTGACATTGTTTTATAAAAATAATACATACTAATCAACAAAGTCAAGATGAAATTGAAACAATATCCAGCAATATTTGGAAGTATTTCAAAATCATCAAAGAGAGAAGAATATGCTTCAAAATAGTTTTGAAAAATACATATATCATAAAATCTCCCCCTATGTCATTTACATGGGTCAATAATGAATAAATGACATATTAATCCTCCTAGGTCCCATTTTCATGAAAAAATTTGAAAGAATTTTCAAAGGCATGTAAATCACACGCAAATGATGGGTATGCAATAAATATAAACATATTAGCATATACTCATGCAATAAAGCACATTTGTGGGGAACCTAAACATTAGTGAACCAAACCCAAGAGGAGTTTGATTTATTAATATAATCGCACGAGGTGATCACATCCCTAACCAAAGAGTTGATATATCTATCCCTCTCTTGCAAACTAACATTAGTTGGAATCCAAAGTCCCATGGATTTCCTAGGCAATGATTTTGCCATAGCAAGAGGGGTGGATGTGGCATGCATATGTGTAGAAATTTTTTTCTTGGTATGCATACTGTGGGAGACTTGCCTCTTTGTAAAAAATGAAGTAGTTACATTTTGCCTCACCAACTTGTGTGTTACATGCTTCTTATTAGTGTTATTGTTGTATAAGAAAGCATGATGATTCTTCTTTGGTGCATTAGCAATATGTCTTGGTTTGACACCAAAAGAATATGAAGAGCTTGGTTTAGAAGCCACATTTGGCTCATAATCCAAACATTCTCTATGATTTGCCGGATGTTGTTTTCCAAGCAAATCGTGGAGTGAATCACTAGAACTAACTAAGCTTTTGAGCTTACGTGATTCCTCCTCGCATTTCAACTAAAGTTGTTGATTGCGAGCATCTAAGCTAAGGTTTTGAGCTTTCAACTCGTCATTTAATTTGCTCAATTCCTTAACTTGAGAGAGTAGTGTCTCTCACACTAGTGTCACATACATGCACAACATTATCATTTACATTAGTAGAAGTAACATTAACACTAGATGCATCTAAATCACACAATTTAATCATGTCATTATCATATTTGGATTGTAATGAAGAGTAAGCTTGCATGAGTTTTTTAATACATTTGGCAAGCTCGTCATTGCGATGGTTAGGTTCTTCATAAGACACCTTAGGCTTGGGCTCCTCTTCTTCATCCTCACTTGAGCTTGAGCTAGAAGACTCATTATCCCTAAATGCCATGAAAGTCACATGTTCCATGGGTGCTTCGGAGTTCACCCTTGACGTTCCTTCGTGGGTGACTTGGAGCATATGCCATATTTTGTTGGCCGATTTGCATGTAGATACACGATTGAACTCAATTGGATCTACGGCACAAAAGAATGTCGTCCTTGCCTTGGCATTGAACTTTATGCTATCCTTCTCTGCCTTTGTTCTCTCCTTTGTGGGCTTTGTGATCTCCACATATTCCTCTTCGATGACATCCCAAAGGTCTTGTCCTCTCAACTATATCAACATTTTTTTGCTTCCAATATGGATAGTTAGTTCCGTTGAAGAAGAGGGGTTTCGCAATGGATTTTCCTTCTTCCTGAAAGCTAGATGAGGCCATTGATGCTAGAGTGCACTAAACCAGGCTCTGATACCAATTGTAGGACATGTGCAACTAAGCAACACACACAAGACGGGGGGTGAATAGTGAAAGCACAATAATAAGCTAATTAAAAACTACTTGCAAATGCGGAATTATAAAGAAAGAATAATTAGCAATAAACCACAAGAGAGAAACAACAAACGCAAACACAAATACGTATCTTGGTTCGGCAATGTCTACTCTAGTCCTACACTCTTTCCAGAGTCCTGTGGATTTCAACTATAAGGCTTTTCCAAGCAAACCCAATACAACTCACACTTTTCACTAGAGCCGCTCTTTTCAGAAGAGCCGCAACACAATCTTTTCCCAAGATTGCAAACCCTATTCCAAGGGTAATCACATCTCTTTCCATAGAGAACACTTCCACAACCCGGAAGCTAGGTTTCAACAAATGAAACGAAACGAAACAAAATACAATCTCATATTGCCTTGATTAAATGTACTTACTAGACATGAAATGTAGAGACAAAGGAGACTGATGTCCAAGTGCTAGATGTAAGCTTGGTGTACTATTGAACTTCCATTGGCTTTGGAGATCAAATCAACATAAAGAAGCTCAAAGAGAAATGAGAGAGAAGAAGAGATTGAAAGCTTTTCTCTTGTGTTTTTGACTCACAAATGATTTTTGGTTGTGTGTGTATTGGTGCCAAAACAACCTCACAAAGGGGTATTAATAAGCTCTCTTGGGCACAAAAACCAAGAGAATGGCCATATGAATAAAGCTGTTAACGGATATAAACGGGCAGTTTTCAAAGTGACCGGTCGACTGGAGAAGGGTGATCAGGCGTCTGGTGCACTATGCAGTCGACTGGACCAACGTTAGCAGCGTCTGGCAGAAACTGTCCAGGAAAACACTATCAACGTTAGCAGCGTCTGGCAGAAACTGTCCAGGAAAACACTCGATCACTAAAACAGTTATCACTCCCTCAAATGGACCCCGATTGAGGCAATTTAATGTGTTGGAAGGCTAACAAAATTTGCAATCCAATGTGCTTGGAATGGACGAGAAATTCCAACTATAGAAAAATTGACAGCCGTTTGAATACAGACTGACTGTAAAAAGACAGATTCTGAAAACACAGAGGCCATAAGTTTTGGTTTAAACTGATCAGACTTCTGGAGTTCATCGACCAGAGCTCTGATGCACTGTTCAGGCGCCTGGTGTATGAACTTCAGGCGTCTGGACTTCCCAAGAATTTAGCTATCTTAAATGCGGATGCGCCAGACATCTGGTGGGTGTATTCCAGACGTCTGGTGAAAGGCTGCAAACATGATCTGGAGTGTTTTGGCCATTCAACTTAGTGGGATGGATTCTAAGAAGTTCTTATAGATCTCTAAGATGGAAAATGACATGAATAAGTGTGTGTCCATCTAATTAAGGCTTACAAGTATTCTATTAAGAAAGAGCAAAATACATAAAGAGATCGTAAAAGATTTACAATATTATTCATGATTCTTCATGGCTTCATTAATCCAATGCTCTATGCCTTGAGTCCATCATCCCAACTCCATATGTTTTGTCTTCCTCTTGATATAATCAATGTTACATAACTGAGACTAAAACAAATTGAAATAATAGTAATCACATAATGTGGTGATCATCATCAAAACTATATTTAGCTTAAACGCCAGCATTCAACAATTTTGCTCGCTAGAAATGACATAGAAGTGTTGAATAAGATTAAAT
Source organism: Scilla litardierei (assembly GCA_030789695.1). Taxonomy (NCBI): domain Eukaryota; kingdom Viridiplantae; phylum Streptophyta; class Magnoliopsida; order Asparagales; family Asparagaceae; genus Scilla; species Scilla litardierei. The sequence continues at coordinate 228,887,154 of CM061133.1, forward strand.
TAGTATTTTGTAGTGAATTTGAGATGAAGGAAATGTGTAATGCATCCTATATTCTTGGTATATAGATACTTAGGGATCAAAAGTCTAGAATGTTAAGTTTGAACCAAGGATACTTGCATACAATATTGATGAAATTTAAAATGCAGAATTCTAATCCGGTAACTACACCATTGGTTATGGGAAAGCTGTTATGTAAAGAGCAATGTCGTGGAGAGGGACAGAAACCGTTAGAAGTTTCATATGCTCAGGCTATTGGAAGTATATTGTATGCAATGCTGTGTACTACACAAGACTTAGTCTAGTTATTAGATATCAGTAATCCTGGTCCAGCTCAATGGAAAGTTGTTAATAGGATTTTGAAATATATAAAGGGTACCGTGCACCATAAGTTGGTTTATCAAGTAGATTCACTTAAGATTCTTGGTTACTCAAATGGAGATTTTGGAGGAAATAAAGATGGAGGAAGTCCACTACATGACATTTATTTATCTTTTGGTGGTGCAGCTGTTTCTTTGGATAGCTAGAAACATGGTTGTGTAGTGATATACACACAAAAAGCAGAGTATATAGATTGTAGTACAACAGCTACTCATACGATCTGAATCAGACGGTTCCTATTGGACTTGGATCTCAATTTGGTGGATGGACCCGTTGAGACATACTGTGATAATCAAACAATCATCGGCTTGATCCATAGTGGTACAAACAATTTCAAGGAAAGACATATTGAAATACAATATCATTATATTCATGATATGATGGAAAAGAAAGAAGTCAATGCGACTTATATTCCAACAAATAATATGATTGTTGATCCTTTGACAAAGGGTATTCCATCAGGTACATTCATCAAACATGTTGGTTAAAAATATCTAGGTCAAGGAAACTTTTATTAATAATGAAAGGAGACAATCATTGATAATGGTTGTATTCGGTGAATAAAATGTACATATTTCACGAATATTGGGAGTATGTGAGATTACATCATGTGTCATATCACACGGATAGTGGGAGTATAACCAGAATGAACTTGGTCATTTCGGTTAAGTGGAAGATGTAAGCGGGTTTGGCTTGAAATAGTCCCATAACCTGGTACCCGACCCAACCCATTTGGTTAGTTGGAATACGTGAGAAATTCCCTCACATAACAGATTAACGTTACATGATTTTCTCTCATGTCACGTTGGGTTGGTTGAAGAAATCTCCGAGGTAGTTACGTGATAGAGGGAGTGGTGGTGGCTCCTACAAATTAAGAGGAGTTATCTTCTAGATCAACTCAATCAGCCACTCTCTAAAATCCACAACAAAATATATTTCTTTTTCTCTTGCAGAATCATTCAGGATCAGCTCATTAGGCATATTCAAAACAAACTACCTTGGTATATGTTATTCACAGATAATATTGTTTTGACAAATGAAGACTAAAAATGATGTAAATGTAAAATTACAACACTGGAGGCAGACATTAGGTACTTGAGGTTTCAAACTTAGAAGGAACAAGACCGAGTACATGGAATGTAAGTTTGGTAGAGTAAGATAACGATTAGTACGGTGAAGCTGTATGTGGAGAGTATATTGGCAAGCACTTTAGGTATCTTGTATCGGTTATTCAGAAAGATGCATGAATTAAGGAAATATTGATCATGAATCAAAACGAGATGGTTGAAAGTCATAATAGAAATATTATGCAATCGAAATATACAGTTATGACTAAAGTGTAAATTTTACAAGATGATGTCATCAGATTTATTATATGATATGGTACAGAGTGTTGGACTATCACTAAAAATATGAACAGAGTATACGTGTGTCGGAAATGTGAATGTTAGGTAGATATATGAAAATTTTAAAAAAGATAAGATAAGAAATGATGACATCGGAGCAAGAGCAAATGTCTGCATGAAATTTATTAACGATAATATGAGAGAGCATCGCTTGAGTTGGTTTGATTATACCGGCTGAAGACCTATTAGTGCACCTGTTAGAAAGACTAAACATATGAATATTAACATCAAGAGAAAAAGAGATAGACCAAACACGACATGTATAGAAGTGAAAAGAAGAGATATAAAAGCTCTTATTTTGACAGAAGAAAAGATTTAGATTGTGATGCATGACAATGAGTATCCGACATCATGATCCAATGTGATTATGATCCGACATTATTTCTATTGAGTCTATCAAGTTCATCTTAATTTTAGGATGAATACTAAAATGATGATGATATACTTACTCCTAATTATATATAATAATTTAATTTTAGAATTTTTATATATTTACTTGTAAGATTATATTGTTCAGAAGGCCACGTCATCAAATGTCCAATAACAATAGAATATTGATAATTAGATTCGGGTATAGCAAACCCCAAGTTCTGATTGGCTGAGAGGAAATTAAAAAAAGGCAAAAAGAATTTTCCATTTAATTCCCCATATTTCCAACTGATACTCAGACACGTCATGATGCTACAGATCACATGATCCAAGCATCACCACTCTTCCAATCAGTATTAGAATGTGAGCAGAATCCGACATATGTCTCTAGATTTTTTCCCAATGAGACATTATGTTACAGGGACATCAAAGAATCCCAAACCACTAACACCACCTAATTTTATTCTTCTTTTAAACAGTATAGGCTTCCTCAAGTTCTGAATCTCATATCCAATGGCTATAGAAAACAAATGTTTCGAAGCTCCTTTCATACAACCTGACACAGTCAAAATTCCAATACATACATGTATGCAGTATCTAACAATGCATCGGTTTCTTGCTGGGACAATGTTGTCCGCATGCTTACAGTTAATGCAGAAGTTGTGCTTAAAGCAACAAATGTAGACGGTGTCTATGACGAGGATCCCAAGCATAATCCAAATGCCCGCCTTCTCGACAGTTTGAGCTATCAAGATGTGACTACCAGGGATCTCTCAGTGATGGACATGACTGCCATCACATTATGCCAAGAAAACAATATCCCTGGTACATCTAGATGAACTATACTGTTTTATCAAGCACCTTCATATCCTTACATCTCTAGCTAACTAATTCACCGATGCAGTTGTTGTTTTCAACCTGAACAAACCTGGAAATATGGCAAAAGCCATTGTCGGCGAGAGAGTTGGCACTCTGATTGGGCATCAGAATCAGCTGCAACGATCTGAAGGGAATGCGATTGGTCATGATGAAATTTCAAATGGTAAATGACTTTGAAGATCACAGCTTCTTCACTTGGGTCTTAAGTGTCTGGGGAGACAAATGACCTTCCAAGTGTGGGGTTTTTTAGATACTATAACTAAAGGACCATATTCCTTGTATATGAATTTTGTAGAACTAGGTTTGGTTAACCGGTTAATGAGATTTTAGACATTGAGTTAGAAACGATTTTGTCAGAACCTTGCTGTTCGCTATTCTTGATGGACCCATGTGGATTGATCTTATTGTACACAGTAAAACATTATATCATAATTAAGCATCTGCTTGGATCAAATGAATTGCTTTTGCATCAAGAAGAAGGATTGCTTATTTTTTTCTCTGCAGACCAGGATTTGATCCATTGGTGAGCAGATATTACTCTCTAACCTAATTATTATCGACCACATTTCTGCTGTCTGAAAACCAACCAGTACTTTGAATTTTCTATGCATCTTTACATGGGTCTTCAATTAAACCAGCTCCATTCAAGTTGAAGGTCTTGTACTGGCCGTTGAGAGTTGAGACCTCAATTTTAACGTGCATCATCATTGGTGGAGCTGATTTCTTTAAAGGCAAAATTTGTCTCATTACGTTTTCATTCAAGTTTACATTGCTATTTTCTTAGTTGCTGTCCTTTTGACCTAGGATTCTGACTCCACAAATTTTGTGTGGATCTCATTTTGCGAGAATGACCCTTTGCTGGACCCTCTGGCTAGTTGTCCGGTTCCAGTTTTTCTCTTGAAGCGTTTCGTCAAGCAGCTTTCGGTTGCATCATTTGCTTATTTGGGTTTTAAAAAGAGATTAATGGAATGCATGAGTTGCGATAAAAAATTATTGCGGCTTCTCATAAATTATTGTAGTGTCGTGTACTTTTTTCAAATGTTATCTTATTGTTAAGGGTGAATTGCTGTAAACCCTCTTAAGTTATGGTCCGATTATAGAAAACATAGTTCTATTATTGAGATTAGCACTAAACCTCTTAAACTGTTCATAACTACGTTGAATAAACTAAGTAGTTTATTGAAGACGTGAAATAACAATGTTATATTTCTCTTCCATTGTTGTTCTTTTATCGTTCCTGCCATGCAATCAGGGACATTCAGGAAAAACATAAAAACAAAAAAAAGTTCAGAAAAAACAGGAGTAAAGAGAGTGCTGTTATTCACACCATAGAGATTTATGAATACACTACACTACTTGATTCACCACACCTCTATTTTTAACATCAGATGTTCGGATTTGGAGATCCGAACGGCTCTAGTATTTTTATTCTTCCGTTCAAATCTCCAAAGCCGAATATTATAATAAAATATGTATTGTGTTCGGATTTACACGTTCGGATCTCCAAATCCGAACATCTGATGTTAAAAATATAAGTGTGGTGAATCAAGTAATGTGGTGTATTCATAACTTTCTGTGGTGCGAATAACAACACTCGAGTAAAAATATATAGAAAAAGAGCTCCGATGCTCACTCTATTGATTGAATCACCTGGCTGCCTTTGTGTAGGCCCGGGTTCGAATCCCACTACCCATATCATCCCCTTTTACTTTTTCTTTATTTTCTAGCTTTTAGGGCTCCGATAGATAGATGGTTTCTCCGTGTTTGGTGTTAAGCAATCAGAGCGGGTGTACCCATGTTCCACGACCCATGTTTCTTGCTTTCTGATGGATCAATATATATGTATATATATGTGTGTGTGTATATATATATATATATATATGTATGTATGCATCTGCATACATATATATCCATTGAGCGATCTTCCGTTGCGAAAAAACCCATACGAAAGCCGTGCGAAAACAATTTTTTATTTTTTTTGAATTTTTTTTTCAAAATGTTTTTTTTTGATGTTTAATCCATACAAATATATACCCCAAGGAAAATAATGGGTGAACCCGTTGGGCATTAGAGCACACATCCACCCGTTACAAATTTAACGATCTTAAAACGTGCGAATTTGTTGAAATGCCTTGATCGAAGGCCAAATGGCATTATTTCTTAACTATTATTTTTTGAGGGGGGTATACCAAAATCTAATGAGGGTGGAAAAAAGAATTAAAAAAAACAAATTTAAAAAAAAAAACTAAAAACATTTTTGCACGGTGCGAAATGTTCTCATTTGAAAATTTTCATACACACACACACACATACATACATACATACATACATGTATATGTATATATATATATATATATATATATATATATATATATATATATATATATATTCTATATTTGATGAAGAATTTGAATTTTGTCCAAGTAGGATAAGTGACTGGACAAAGGAACTTATGACTAGGATAAGGGCTTGATGACTAGGATTGGAATAAGTTTTGGGGAGAAATTTGTGGGGAAGATTTGAAAATTGAAATTTGGTTTGTAAACTTAAAATTTTAAAATTTGGAGGGCTATGTATAGGCGCGGCCCCCCCTCACACTTCACACTACGCTGGTATAGGCGTGGGCCCCCCTCTCAAATCGCAGTGCCCTTTGGGCATGGAAAATTTCTAGTGTGTGTATATATATATACATACATATGTGTGTATGTTTGTGTGTAGAGGCAAATGTGCCTGTGCACGTGCGTAGGCAGTATTACCTGCGAACACCCCCTCTGTTGGGGGTTTTAAAGTATTTTTTGAATTTTTTTGCAGTAGGTAGATATACTTGTTATGTAGCTCCCCACAAAATTGCAGGTCAAACAAACACCATTGGGTATCGAAACATCCATCACAAAAACGTTGCGTAAAACTGTCCAGAATTCTGGACAGTTGCGTAAAACTGTCCAGAATTCTGGACAGTTTTGCATAACGTTTTTGTGATGGATGTTTCGATACCCAAATGGTGTTTGTTTGACCTGAAATTTTGTGGGGAGCTACATAACAAGTATATCTACCTACTGCAAAAAAATTCAAAAAACATTAATTTAAAACCCCCAACAAAGGGGGCGTGCGCTGGTAATTCTGCCTGCGCACGTTCATAGGTACATTTTGGGATATACATATATACACACACACATATACATATATACATCAATAAATCTCTCACGCTAACTTTACATATATATATATATATATATATATATATATATATATATATATATATATATATATATATATATATAGGGATTAATGGGTATCATACGCCATATGAGAGCTTCTCTCATACGCCCTCTCACATAAAGCACCCAAGTACAAGCCCACATGGGCTTGTACTTGGTTGTACTTGGGTGCTTTATGTGAGAGGGCGTATGAGAGAAGCTCTCATATGGCGTATGATAGCCATTATTCTCATATATATATATATATATATATAGGAAAATTTTCAAATGAGAACATTTCGCACGGTGCGAAAATGTTTTTATCTTTTTTTTGAAATTTTTTTTTTCAAAAATTCTTTTTTCCACCCTCATCATATGTTGTTATACCCCCCTCAAAAAATAATGGTTGAGAAATAATGTCATTTGGCCTTCGATCAAGGCATTTCATCAAATTCGCACGTTTTGAGACCGTTAAATTTGTAACGGGTGGATGGGTGCTCTAATGCCTAACGGGTTCACCCATTATTTTCCCTGGGGTATATATTTGTATGGATTAAACATCAAAAAAAGAAATTTTGAAAAAAAAAATTTCAAAAAAATAAAAAAAATGTTTTCGCACGGGCTTTCGCACCATTTTTTCGCAATGGAAGATTGCCCTATATATATATATATATATATATATATATATATATATATATATATATATAAAGCAAATTAAAAATAATTTGAAAAACCAGAAAAAATTCAAACAAGAAAAAAGAGATTCAAAAAATGTATAAAAAATAGAAACAATAAAATCGGCCCCGACGGCCGGTCCCCCCGCCCCCAGGGGCCTCTGCCGCCCCCAAGACGCCCCCCGTGCCATTACAACCACCGACAGGGGGGCCGCTGCCCAGAAGACAGCACCCCGCCACCGAGCCCTTTCAACCGCTGATGAAGGGGGGCCCGCAGCCCCGATGTTTGCGTCGATCCCCCCTCACTCTTTTAATTAACGCCGGTGAGGGGGGGGGGGACCACAGCTCTGATGGCTACGCCGATCCCCCCTCCTTCCTTCGACTAACGCCGGTTAGGGGGGGACCCTCCGCAACCCTGTTGGCTGCACACCCTCCTCCTTGATTCGACTGACGCCGGGGGGGGGGGGGGGGGGGGGGGGGGGGGGGGGGCTCTGTAGCCCTGTTGGCTGCGCCCCATCCTCCATGATTCGACTAACACCGGTAAGTGGGGGCCCCTGCCGACCTATTGGCTACGACCCCCTCTGAGCCATTTACCACCGACAAAGGGAGGGTTCCGTGGCCCTGACGACCGTGCCCCTACTCCCAAAATCCTAGCAAAGGGTTCTTCGCGGCCTTGAAGGCCGCCGTCGTGTCCTTATGCACCCACCGCGGGTCTGATTGTCGCCCTACGCTAATCACGTGAAAAACTAAACCAACGCCTAATTAGGGGTTTTGGGACGGCCATGAATAACGTGGGCTACTAAATTTTGTATTGGGTTTTTCGGGACGCGTAATTAATTCTTCCTTTTTTCAACTGTATTTTTGCCCACTCTATGCCTGTGACACAAAATTAATGCCTGATGCAGATTTAATGTTTGTGATGCAAATTTTATATGCCTGATGCATATTTAAAATCTATGATGTATATTATTCGCTTCGTTGTGATTTTGGATCGCTACTTTGTCACCATTTTATTTTTTACGCATTTTATTTTTGAGCGAAAATGTAGTGAGAATTAATTTGTAAATAACCAAGACCGAAGGCACATCCCATGCAGATGGAGACCAACTTGCTAGAAGATGGGATCCACATGGTTCCCAAGTTGTACTTTTCTCTTTAGTCCTTTTGGGACTGTATATGAACTTTGGACTGTACTTTTGAATGTGACTAGCCGATCTACGCAACGAGCTTATATGTATGGTTTGCATAATTGTTTATCACAAAAATATTTAATTTTTGCTAATTTACATGCTTAGATAAAATGGCCAAGATAGCGAGTGTTATATCGACTTCCTGGATGCTACTGACAAAAATTACCTGAGTTGGTAAGTAGATATAAAGTTCCACTTGCGCTCACTTGGCTTGAGTGTTGCTATCAATGCTGTTGATAAAGTAAGTGATATAGATAAGGCAAAAGCCATTATCTATATCAAACGCCACGTAGATCGGACCCTGAAGGCCGAATACTTGACAGTGGAAGATGTTAGAAGATGTGTATGCACTCGAGGAAATTTATCTCTGTGTATGTGTACAAACATCTTGTTCAAAATAACAGTAAGCTGTTTGGTAAGAATTTACCTAAGTTAATAATAATTTAGTCTACATTAGAACTTAGGTAAAGTACTGAGACTTGATGCGAGGTCAAATAAGTATTGAGATGAGGATCTCGATCATGGAGAATTGCTTGACCGTTTGTAGCATAAGTATTGTTGCGGGGTAGAACTCGTGTACAATGAATTTGTCTTAGCAGGAACCAAGGGCACGGTGGTTATGTTAAGGAAGGGATTATGGTAGGCTATTTGACAGGTGATTAGAGGGGTGATGCAGCTGAGCTTGTCATTGGAGCAGACCACGGAATCGAATCCGATAGGATGCAGAGAAGGGGTCGAACTGCCTAGGTTGAGGGCGAGCTCGACTGGTGATGACGAGCTAACCTGCGCAAGGAGAAACTCGTCAGAAAGGCCGGGTTGGGGTCCAACCCTTAGCCTCTCCGATGCCTAAGTCAGTAATAGGACTTAAAGCGGGGGCTAGGCACGCAGGTCGGATTGAGGGTGAGTCGACCGTACGTGACGAGCTATGAGAGGAAGGATAAAGATGTGGACGACCTTTGCTCTTGCCTCTTATGTGTGAATAAGGAGATTGAGAGTGAATTTTCTCCCCCTTTTCACCGTAAGAAGTGAGGGGGTATTTATACCTGAAGGGAGGCGGTTCGGTAGGGCTGACCTGGCATGCTGACCCGACGTGCTGAGCTGGCCCTGCTGTCAGCGGAAGCTTTGGACGAGGATGTCAGGAACAGGAGTGCCGGCCACGCTTTTGTCAGACGGTGCAGCGGTCCGGGGTGCTTTTGTCAGGGTGTCAGGGCCGAAAGCATTAAGTGTCAGGGGGCGCAGCGGCCAGGGGGTGCTTTGTCAGATGGTCGGGCGGCGATAGTGTCAGTAGCGTCCTTGTACTAGATTATTTGTCGTGTCCAATGTGCCAAAGATCAGTCACGTAGCTCGTCACCGTAGCTCGCCCCGTCCCCTTGGCTCGCCCCGTCCCCTTAGCTCGGCCCACCACCGTAGCTCGGCCCCCTTAGCTCGCCCCGTCCCCTTAGCTCGGCCCCCTTAGCTCGGCCCCCTTAGCTCGCCCCGTCCCCTTAGCTCCGCCCCCCTTAGCTCGCCCCGTCCCCTTAGCTCGGCCCGTCACCGTAGCTCGGCCCCCTTAGCTCGGCCTGAGGTCGTCACTGGCTATCAGCGGCGGAGGCAGAGTGCGCCGTTCCCATAGTCGCGTCAGACTCTAGAATCGACAGGCGCCATGTGGCCCTCTATCGTTCGGGTGTGGAGTGCCCTGTCGCTGGGTCGACAGTCCTTCAAGAGGGAGGGACAAGCCGGCGGGGTATTTAGACGGTCTGGGATGGAGGATCAGACTATCACGATCTTTAGGTCGTAACAAGTATAAAATAGTTCTTAGTCGTAGAAATTTTGAGAAATGGATAACAATACATTGGATAGACCATTGTGTCTTGGTCTTCACCATGGAGTGGTGACGATGATCTCATAGTCGTTCGACTTTGCAAAGTCGGAGACGAGACACATATGCTCATTGGAGAATGGGTTCACTGACTGATCCAACAAGAGTTATCATATGGTTAACATTAACTAATCTATCAATGATAACTCTCAGTGATGATAGGCAAGTTGGTCCTTAGACTTGAGGTTATTGTACAAACCTATACTTGAACGGTGTCACTTAGATCCCTGACCTAGCTTCGAGGCAAGGCCTATCGAAAGGTCTTTGGTTAGGTAACACTTGAAGCGTGCAATGAGAGTAATGACCAAGAGAGGATTCATCTCTCCCATTTATGGGGAGTTAGTGTTGCACGAGTTGGTTCAGTTTTTAGTGAAAACTTTGGCCAAAGTATATTGGAAGAAGTCCAAACATTGATAGACTAAAGACCGATGGAGACTAACCAAGTTCCAGCTATTAGGGTTGACAGTTGACCGTACCCTAGGCTTGACTAAGGGACATAGTTTTGACGAAGAGACTACAAATGCGGCATTCATCACGGACACAGTCAAGGTGGTCTCGACAATGCTCATGTCAATGGGCTAACCACATAATGATGATATAGAAATAGGGACAAGACCTTCTGCTTGCGGTCACTGCCGTCTGGGGTTTCGAGCCCCACCTATATTATGGTTAGGCTGTAAGGTCTCATACAGAGTGAGACCTTCGTCAAGTAATAGGTAGAATTAGGGAGATAATACATTGGATGTATGGGAATTAATTGTGTCGTAAAAGGTTTGCGATATATATAATGATGCAAAATGAAATGAAATAAAATATATTGTAAAACGTTTACAAATATATTTTACAATAAACGCATAGAAAAAGCTCTATAAGAAGTCTAAGAGTGTCCTAGACAAATTTGTCTAAGCCTAGTTGGGTTGGAGAGAGAGACAAAAACAATAAAAAGCCAAAAGGCCCACTTTTGTGCTGGGCAAAATGCACAGCTCAACGCTGGGCAAAATGCCCAGCTAGATGGCTGGCCTAGAGCCCGGGTGTTGGCTGGGCCAGCTCCCAAGCGGGCTCCCAAGCGGGCTTAGCCCACATGACAAGAGGGTCCGCCGCCAAAAAACGCACCCTTGGTTCGGCGGCTGCGTTTTTTTTGGTTAAGAGCAAAGTTTTTTACCATCTGTGAGACGATGTTTGAGGGGTCAAACGAAGTCAGAATGGATCACCGTTTGTTTCTATGCAATCACCGTTCCCTGCTCTTCGATTTGATATATGATATCACTTGCGAAGCTCAACGGTGAGGAATGGAAAATTCGTTAAAGTTTGGCCTTTATGGAAGGCAAGCTAATAATTAATTTTTCATATAAATTTTTAGTCACACATCAGAAGTTAAGTGAAGAGGAGGGTTCAGCCGCCTATATAAATAGGGGCCAACACCTTCTTTGAAACTTGTACCGGTGCACCCGCACCAAGCTTTAGATCGGGGAGATCGCAAAAGTTAAGAGCACACCTAGATCGAAAAGGCTAAATAATTACTACCTCTTTCTCTCACATTCTTCCTTGCTCCTGCTTGGGCTCTGGCAAAGCTACGAAGGAGTTCAGATCAGATCTGAAGTCTTGACGGAGGATCCACTTAAGGTGAAACTTTCTGGAGCACTTGGTTGACTCGAGATTGTTTGGCTCGGGATGCGGTTCGGCTTGGGGGAAGCAGCTCAGCACCAACACATGGCATTGGTTGGTGAGATTATGCGCCTCGTTAACGTTCGAGGCAAAGGTTAGTAGTTTAATTCATGCGTTTTTAATTGCATTTAATTTTATAGATCTATCCTTAGGGGTTGGTTGGACCCGACCTCAGGATAGTAGAGATTCTGGCTATGGTTTATTTATTTAGGACCTTTCTTAAAACTGTTTTAAGATGTTTTTCCACTGTTTAATAACTTTCGCAGTCCGCCCGACTTGGGCCGGACATTGATTTTTGAGCTGTAACGGCCGCTTTCAGACTGTTCGTATTTCCTGCGTGCACGTGTCTGACGTGCACGTATTTTATTTGGCTATCTCTGAGCTCCGGCATATGCGATGTGATATGCTGTTGTGATCGTTTTGGGATGTAGAATTTTATGGAAAATTATTAGGAACGTCTTTTCACTGCTCGTTTTCTCGCGAAACGACTTTGAGTTTTAGTCATTTGACTCAAAACGCCGTTCCCAATTTTACGTAAGTTCTCGGTAGGCGTCACGCACGATCAGGCTCCGTAGATCTGTGCGTCTCGTCTCCACGATCGCCCCGGTATTTTCGGATCATTTTTCCGACGCCCGGTTTGAGAGTTATCGCCCGGATAAATCTGGACCGTTGATTTGCCCTGACCAATTTCGAAATTCAAATTGATTAGCCAAATCTGGCTATATCCCAAATTACTTGCATACGTATCTTTCCAAAACTGCCTTTTCTATTGACACCTAGATTTTCCCCCAAATTGCACTCCCTCTATCTCTCTCTCTCTCTCCCACACTTAACACATATCCTATTCCTAAATATCAACTTTTAATTATTATTAAAACCCTATCTATTCTTTTTCTCATTCACGTGCGAAACTTTAGCCCTAGGGCTGAGAAGTCTTTTTCAGCCGCCGCTCAAACGTAATCACCCTCGATCCCGAACTTCCTCCCTCTCACACCTTTCCCTCTCCGACGCAGTCGCCGGCGGCTTCTTCTCCGACCACCCGCAACCCCGGCCATCACCGACCCCTCGTGAGTGGTCCTATACAGTAGTACGGTTTCACCTACGAGGCGTCCGTCGCTCACCTAGCAGAGTGAGAGATACGCTACCGATCGTGGGGATAGAGGCACTCACCTAGCAGAGTGAGTGGCCCTATATTGTCTTGTCCTGAGTTCTGGGGTTTGGGGTAGGGTTGAGCGTGCGCACGGCAAGAGGGTCTGATCCCCCTTGAACCGTAAGGCGTGAACCCTTCATGTCACAATTGTCTTGTCTTGTCCTGTCCTGTCACGTTTCGTCCTGTCACGTTTCGTCTTGTCATGTCTTGTCTTGACACCGGTTAGGCTAGTCCCGTAGTTGGTGGCATACGCTACGACTACTGCTTGTCCCGTTTTACTTTCCTGTTGCGTTTACTTTCTGTTGTCACTCTGTTATAACCCTAGCATGCTAATCAACCAGTAAACCATTGTTAATAGTTCTGTACACTTGCAGTAGAGTCTGACCTCTTTTGTAGACTTTACCTGACGTACAATTCCCTTCTTTTGGTGCTGTACGTCAGGTGTGAAGCCAGAGTACGCAGAGCCGGAGGACGCAGACCCAGAGTACGTGCCCGAGGAGGACCAGAGCTAGGGATCTTCACGTTGCTGATTCAGAGGTTTCACTGCAGTTTAGTTGGGTGCGTAGCACCGTTTACTTTCTGTTTAGGTTGGGAGCTTGCACCATTAATTTAGCCCAGTTGTTTTGTAGCCGTGTTGGCTCTTGTTTAGACTCTCTGTACTTTTCTGGATATCTGTGGAATAAAATGAATGCATCTCTTTTAGTACTTTTTTTTGTTCCGTACTAACCTGCAGGGACCTGTTCCTTCGTCTTGGAGCACCACATAGACGCTTATTGGGTCCGAGCTTTACAGCTCTGGCCTAAGCGGGCCTAGTCACGTTTCGCTTCTGTCGTTTTGGGAAGCGGGGCGTGACAGGTTTTAGTGGTGGCCCATGCAGGTCCTTTTCTGCAAAAGTTCGAAACGATAGAAGTATTAACATTCATTCTTTCCATTCAGGAATATGTATGAGTCTAAGTTGTGTTTTTTTTCCTGTCGTTAGGATGGTAAGAGGACGTGAAGCTCGAGACGGACCTTCAGCTGACGGGACCATGGATGGACGAAGTGGCGAGTTCCGCCAATTTCTCGGCGTGATGAGAGAGATGCTGGACGTGCAGCATCAGTTGGTTCAGCAGTCCCAGCGTGCTGCCCAGACTCCCCCGGTTGCACCACCATCACCTCCGCCTGCCCCACGAGCTGCTCCAGGAGTGAAGCAGTTCAATGAGCTCCAGCCAAGGACATTTTCGGGGAAAGAAGGACCCCTAGCTGCTGACGAGTGGATCCAGAGCACGGAGGAGAAGTTAATTGCTGCGAAGATTCCTGATGATACCCGAGTGGAGATAGCAAAGATGCAGTTGACAGAGAATGCCAGGAACTGGTGGCGCATTGAGGAGAGGCGCCTGCTGAAGCCAGTGAAGTGGAAGACCTTCCGCTCGTTGTTTAAGGATAAGTATTTCACCAAGTCTGCCAGGAGGGAGCTGTTGAGCAAGTTTATAGACCTGAAGCAAGGGGATATGACCGTCGAGGAGTATGAAGCCGAGTTCGAGATGCTGAGTCGTTTTGCTCCGCATATGGTAAGGAAGGAGGAGAAGCGAGCTGATCGCTTTCGTCAGGGACTGCGTCTGAAGATTCAGGCTTCTATGTCTTCGGTGAATTTCACGACGATGAGAGCAGTGCTGGATGCCGCGAAGAATCATGAGATTATTTCACTCCTACCTGACCCTTCAGCTGATAGAGGAAAGCGCCCTATGGAGCAGTATCGACCGCCTGCTAGGCCGACGATGGGGCCAGTTCAAACAGTGCCATTCAAGAGGCCTGGAGGACCTGCACAGCATCAGATGAAGGGCCCATGTTTTTTCTGCGGCAAGCCAGGACATCAGCAGAACACTTGCAGGAAGAAGCTGGGTTTGTGTCTGGCATGTGGAGCTGCCACGCATGCCTTTAAAGATTGCCCGAGGTATCGTCATACTGAGGGTGGAGCACCTGCCCCTACCCAGAGAGGAGCTGTTGTCCGTGGAGCATATGTCATGACAGCAACGGATGGCGTCATTGCAGGTAATTCCATAGTTTTGAATCTTTCATATTATAGTTTAGCTTGTTTTTGGCTGCTTATGTATGTTTCAAAACTTTTGTTTCCTTCAAATCAAACCTTTAATGTTTTGGGTTTAGCTCACAAAGATCACAACCCACCTACCTTCCCTCATCCAATATCACAACTCCACACGTTCTTTTCCAATGTTTTAAAATATGTCTTATCCCTTAAATTTTCTTTTCTTTCCCTCTTCGGGAGTGTTATTTTTTTATTGTTATGATGCTGTTAGTACTAGATATTTTGTTATAGGGTTATGTTTACGGGTAGGCTCAGAGTGAGATGAGATATGTTGTATCGATGATTAGTTGGTTTTGAATAAACAAGGATATTAGATTAGATTACTTTGGATGAAAAGAATGAGGCGACCAAGACTTATTAATGATACCAATGTGCGACAGACTTGATGAGGACTCGGAACGAATGAGATTAGACACAGTGAGGTGAGTACTTAATCGACCTGAAAATTGGACGAGTGGTAGATAGGAGTGACTATGGAGGTATAGTATGGGTTAGGGCGATCATGAGATTGAGTAGAGCTTTTATTAGCATTAAGACTGATTGTTGAGTTGACATGAGAAGACATTGGGAGTAACACGACGTGTTGAGATGGATGAATGGTTAGGTAGGTGGACTTAGTATCGGTTGGGATTAGTTATAGTGAGTGGGAGGAGATGTGATATTGGTAGTCCAAATTTATTGGCGGATAAATTATGGGAAGATATGACAAGAATATATTGAAGACACGGAGAATGTTGCTTTGCGGAGGTATTATAAGATCGACAAAGTTTTTGTCTTGGATTGGTGATTGACTAGAACATCCTTTCAGCGATTATTAATATTGAAAGAGATTGAGAAATTTAAAAGATGTTATTGAGCGATGATGTTTAGCGGAGTGGTATGGTTTGAGAAGATGATTATTATTTTTGGGAGGACTTGGAGTTGGAAATTCGAACAGTAGTGACGGGTCTATAGTAAAGTATTAAGAGAGGAGTTTAGTCGAGGCTTTGTCTAGTGAAAAGATGGATTATGATGGATTATTGAGGAACGATGTTCGAAGTTGCAGGATTAGAAATCTTTATGGGTAGACATGATAGTTGCGGGTATAAGGTTATATTGGTAATATTTTTATTAGTGTGAGTGATTCCGAGGGCGGAATCATTTCTAAGGTGGGTAGAATGTAACGGCCGCTTTCAGACTGTTCGTATTTCCTGCGTGCATGTGTCTGACGTGCACGTATTTTATTTGGCTATCTCTGAGCTCCGGCATATGCGATGTGATATGCTATTGTGATCGTTTTGGGATGTAGAATTTTAAGGAAAATTATTAGGAACGTCTTTTCACTGCTCGTTTTCTCGCGAAACGACTTTGAACGATAGGGGCGTTTTAGTCATTTGACTCAAAACGCCGTTCCCAATTTTACGTAAGTTCTCGGTAGGCGTCACACACGATCAGGCTCCGTAGATCTGTGCGTCTCGTCTCCACGATCGCCCCGGTATTTTCGGATCATTTTTCCGACGCTCGGTTTGAGAGTTATCGCCCGGATAAATCTGGACCGTTGATTTGCCCTGACCAATTTCGAAATTCAAATTGATTAGCCAAATCTGGCTATATCCCAAATTACTTACATACGTATCTTTCCAAAACTGCCTTTTCTATTGACACCTAGATTTTCCCCCAAATTGCACTCCCTCTATCTCTCTCTCTCTCTCTCTCTCCCACACTTAACACATATCCTATTCCTAAATATCAACTTTTAATTATTATTAAAACCATATCTATTCTTTTTCTCATTCACGTGCGAAACTTTAGCCCTAGGGCTGAGAAGTCTTTTTCAACCGCCGCTCAAACGTAATCACCCTCGATCCCGAACTTCCTCCCTCTCGCACCTTTCCCTCTCCGACGCAGTCGCCGGCGGCTTCTTCTCCGACCACCCGCAACCCCGGCCATCACCGACCCCTCGTCCCGACCGCCGGCGGCCTGTGCAGCGCCCCCGACCACCTGAAACAGCCGCGGGGCTGTTTCTCTTCGCGGCGGTAAGCAGCTGTCGCGGTGCTGCTTTCCGATCGCCGCGCAGCTCGACTACACCAGCAGAACCCCCCGACGGCCTGATCTCACCACGGCAACGACAGCCGGCAGCCATCTCCTTCGTGTGGAGAACGAAAGTAGCTGAACGGCTCTTTGCGGTCGCCGCCTGACGTCGAGTGTCACCCGACCACTCCGGGCCCTTCTCAGCCGCAGCGACACCGGAGACCGCCCAGATCCGACAGTCTCTTCCCGTAACAGCATCAGCGGCAACACAGACCATCGCGATGCAGTAGTTGCCGGTCACCGCTCGATTCTTGACCGCTGCACGCACCGTTCAGATCGTCTACAACTCCCCACCGCCCGCGTCCTCGCCGTAACACCTGAGGTCGCATCCCCACCTACGACAATCGCATCGGCAACGTAGTGAACTCAAGAGTTGTGAGTTCTAAGCAATACATCTTTATGTTTGCTTCCAATTTTAGTCTGTTAGTTTCTTTGTTAGCAGTACGTATGGGTTTTCTGTTATATCGGTAGTTTTGAAGCACTCATGTTAGCAGAGCACATGTTAGTATAGGTATAATAAGCTGTTAGTGAATCAGTAAGTTAATATGTTAATCAGTAATTATTTTCTGTAGCAAGTTAGTGTATACACAGCCTCTATATGTTTATATTGCAGGGATGAGTGGTTGGCTTTACTAGTTGACTTACATAACTATAAGCCTTACTATACTAGGTAAGTTTGATTATTAATGAGGCCAAGTATGCAAGAGTAACTATAAACCTATATACATTACCATCATATTCATAAGTACAGATTATAAGTGTTGCTGTATAAGTCATCATATATTATAATAGTGATAAGTTAAATTTAGTTTAGGACCTTCTAGCTGATATTACGAGACCTTTGACGCAGAAAATTCACGCCTCCGTGACGACCACGTACGCACCCAAAAACTCACATCGCTTCAGTTGAGGAACCGACGAGGCCGTGCCGTTTCAGATCCGTCACCGTTCAGAACCGACACCAGGTCCCCGCTCAGTGGTCGTTTCAGGTTAGTCCCCTAACATGTAGCAAAAACCCACACCGTAGCAAACTGAAAACCTAATCTAAAATCTGTCAACGTGAACTAAATTTACTTTCTGCATCTGTAAAACGTTGCCCACCGTAGAAATCGACCATCGGACAAACTTTTCTGTGCATATAGGGTAGTGGTCGATCTAGGCTGATAAAACATCAAATTGTGACTTGACGATTAGGGTAGTCCCGACAACCTAGAAATGAACCTAAATAGGAGTTATTGAAAAACGCGACCTGACACCATCGCCGTGACACTTTTCAGACGGACTACCGCGGACGCGACGCCTGGACGAGACGCCCCGGACGGACGACACACTCGCCACCGTAGGCAAGTGTACTCACTTGCTCTTTCGGCCATGCCTAGGCCTTAGACTGTTAGAACTATTAAACTGTGAACAAAGAGAACCGGACGTGAAATGATAGCGTTCGGGACGCCGCTGACGACTTAGACTTGACGACAAAGTCTAAGCGTAACAACAATAACTTTTGACACCGTAGGGTTATTTTGCGTGTGCGTGCGTGTGGACACCCTAGAAGAACTATCCCTGTCGTGTCACGTCGTGTCTTGTTTTGCACAGCCTGCGGGCAATAGGGCACTCTCTGAGTGATCCCTTGTACGGATACACAGCCTGTGGGCAATGAGACGCTCACCTAGCAGAGTGAGTGATCTTTGTTACGGAACACCTACGGGAAGCTCGGTACCCACCTAGCAGAGTGAGTGTCCCAGCAGACCGAGAGGATAGAGACGCTCACCTAGCAGAGTGAGTGGTCCTATACAGTAGTACGGTTTCACCTACGAGGCGTTCGTCGCTCACCTAGCAGAGTGAGAGATACGCTACCGATCGTGGGGATAGAGGCACTCACCTAGCAGAGTGAGTGGCCCTATATTGTCTTGTCCTGAGTTCTGGGGTTTGGGGTAGGGTTGAGCGTGCGCACGGCAAGAGGGTCTGATCCCCCTCGAACCGTAAGGCGTGAACCCTTCATGTCACAATTGTCTTGTCTTGTCCTGTCCTGTCACGTTTCGTCCTGTCATGTTTCGTCTTGTCATGTCTTGTCTTGACACCGGTTAGGCTAGTCCCGTAGTTGGTGGCATACGCTACGACTACTGCTTGTCCCGTTTTACTTTCCTGCTGCGTTTACTTTCTGTTGTCACTCTGTTATAACCCCAGCATGCTAATCAACCAGTAAACCATTGTTAATAGTTCAGTACACTTGCAGTAGAGTCTGACCTCTTTTGTAGACTTTACCTGACGTACAGTTCCCTTCTTTTGGTGCTGTACGTCAGGTGTGGAGCCAGAGTACGCAGAGCCGGAGGACGCAGACCCAGAGTACGTGCCCGAGGAGGACCAGAGCTAGGGATCTTCACGTTGCTGATTCAGAGGTTTCACTGCAGTTTAGTTGGGTGCGTAGCACCGTTTACTTTCTGTTTAGGTTGGGAGCTTGCACCATTAATTTAGCCCAGTTGTTTTGTAGCCGTGTTGGCTCTTGTTTAGACTCTCTGTACTTTTCTGGATATCTGTGGAATAAAATGAATGCATCTCTTTTAGTACTTTTTTTGTTCCGTACTAACCTGCAGGGACCTGTTCCTTCGTCTTGGAGCACCACATAGACGCTTATTGGGTCCGAGCTTTACAGCTCTGGCCTAAGCGGGCCTAGTCACGTTTCGCTTCTGTCGTTTTGGGAAGCGGGGCGTGACATGAGCCCTAAGGACAAAGAAAACCCTTCAGTGGTATCAAAGCCAGTCTACGTGATCTATAATTTTATTGCAATTATAAAGTGCATATGATGCATCATGTTTGTCCATGAGATGGAGGTTTATATTATTAGCTACTAAAAATTGTTTTCCCATGTGATGTTTTTTCGAAAAATTGTTTTTTGAAAAATTAGATCTCTTTTGAATTATGCGATAATGTTAATAATAGATCTGAATAATTATTTGATAATTATGAATAGATTAATGCTATGATCTAAATTTTATGTGGTAATTGCTTAGATTGCTAATACCTGATTAAAATAAGCCACTAATCAATTTGTTACTTGATAATAATTTTTGAAAAAATGTCGATCTTCTTATATTATGTGATAATTTAGGTTAGATTTGAAGATTATCATGTGATTTATTAATGTTGCTATGATCTGAACATGTGTTGTTTATTTATTATTTAGATGCCTAATACTTGATTAGGATAGACATTAATAAAACAAAATTATTATGGAATTTAATTGTTAAGTGATAATAATTTTAAAAATTCCTTATAGTTGATAATGACTTTAATAAAAGTTATTAACTAATCCTAATAATTTTGAATTTTAAGATTAAACTAATTGATAGGATTTACTAGTTTAATGAAGCCATTTTAAGTCAATGTTATACATATAAATAATTAGTATCCTTAAGGCATCATGAACATGTGTCTAGCATTTTTGTGACTAGTGTTGTGGATCATCTTAGCTCGACTGGGTATAGTGATCCTGGCCTAGCCAAATTCCCTGGCCATGTTCTGCTGGACCACAAGGATGCAAATTATTATTATGTGAAACAATTGATTACATCTAGTCTAATACGTTTAAAATCTTCTTCAAGATTAGCAGTAGCCCTCCTTGCTTTTGGAATTTGGAAACCAGGGATTCCTGTTATAGTTGTTGAGTCAACTAAGGTTATAACATGGCTATCTTTTGGGAACCAATTCCATTCAACATATGATGTAGTTCGACTTAACCCAAACCATCACATCATGAACATAACCGAGTGCCAGTGTAAGTTAGAATTGGACAAGGAAGCAAGGGTCTGACTATAGACTAGTCTTTATGATTTGTTGAGCCAACTCAAGGTCATAGGTGACTAGGGGTAAAAACTGATAAAAGAATCACATTCGATGCGATTGATGAAGAGTCATCTACTAATCACAGAGTTAAGCAACTTATTGAGCCAACTCAAGGTTGTGAAACTCAGGGTGGTCGGGTCCCTTTCCCACTAAATATTATTATTCGTTCATCTTTATGGCTTAAAATGATCGCTAAAATAGTGGGAGAATATAGTTAGATAAAAACCATTCTATCTATGTTTAAAATTGAATATACGCTAAACTAGGATAGTTCTATGTTTTACCGCTGGAATCCAAATCATAATATCCTAAGAATTATGATAAATGGTCAAGAAGATTGAATAAGGAATATCAACTCAAGTTCTATTTAATAGATTAAACTATATTCTCACTAACATTAAAGTGTCCTTCTTAACACTGGCTTAAAGACAATGACTTCCTTAAAGCCATAGATCCAATACAATTCAATCCGCACGGTATGGAACTTCGTGCAAACTGTTTGGCTCGAAGATGAATGCATGAGCGGTGCAAGACTGTTGTGTCCATATTTCTATGTTTTTACCATGTATTTTCGTATCGTTTCGATCGCCCAAATTCATATTTGCATATTATATCGTGCCTTTTCTCGATATATTTGATTCTCACGATATTTTATATACTTTCAGGGAATTCGACGCGATTCGGAGCGATACAGGGTTTTGGACATGATGTCGACGCCAAGCTCGCTTCGCCTCGCTACGGCGACTCAAGGGTGGCCAAAGAAAGAAGAGAAGTGAAGAGGAGAAGGAGATGAGAGGAGAGAAGAAGAAGCAAAGGAGGATGCAAAAATACCATGATGCTGCCAGATCACTTGACCGAGCGCATGATGCGCTCGGCAGAGTTGTGACACCAAATGGAGCAGCCAAATCTTCAAAGGAGTGCTCGGGCGAGCACTTGGCTCGCTCGCCTGAGCCAGCCATCAGTAGAGCCCCCTTCTTTTGCCTACAAGCTCTCGGAAAAGTTGATGATTAAAGCGCTTGGGCGAGCAAGGATCTGCTCGCCAGAGCGGCTCCTTGTTTGAACGAGCGAGATTAATTCCTCTTAATGACGCTCGGGCGAGCGACCCAACTCGTTCGCCCAAACAACCTTTCCTCCGACGCCAAGATGGAGCCCCAAGAAGTGGTGCTCGGGCGAGCAAGCACTGTGCTCGCCCGAGCGATAGGTCGGTAGACTCCAATTTTGCTTTTTCTAGTGGGTTTTGGGTTGGTTTTGTTGAAAACCCCGAACCCAAGTGACTCTGTATAAATAGTGAACAGTTTTTAGAACAAGTTAAGCTTTTAATTCTGGTAGAAAACATTAGGAGCCATTGGAGGATCTCCTCTCTTTTGATTTCTTTTGCAATCTAAATCTTTGTGAGTGGTCATTTGTCTTTGATTTCTTTTTAACATTGTTTTTATATTGCTTGCTCTTCCCCTTGAAATTAGTTTCATGCGATTTGGCCAGAAAAATATGTCTCTCTCCATTGCTCCCATATTTGGAGCTTTGCCATGCTAGAGTAGTGTGTTTCTAGGGCTTAGAGAGGATCGCTAGGAGCTTAGGGATTGGATGTTAAGTTAGACCTCCGTTGGACGAATCTAAGGTCTTCATATGGTGGTTTGAACATGGTTTTTGGGGGATTAGTCTTAGGATAGGAGGACCACGAAAGCGATTCCATATCCTAGGGAGAATCCCCATGAATTCGATTTGGGATTTGTGGCTATTTTCCGGGGCTCGCGGTCACGAGGGTGACCAGAGAGCTGGGGGCGACCACTAACCCCCAATCCGCTAGCTGATGATTACGAAAGTAGCCCGACCACTAAAATCAACCATATGATGGCGTCGCATTCCGTAGAGTATGCGAGTGCCTATGAGTTGCGATGCGGGATCAAGTGTTAGGCGTAATGCATGCATTCCTGTATGAAGCCGATAGCAAAAGCACGGCTTCGTGTAGGGATGCGTTAGACGAGCATAGCGACCGGAGTCTAACGCCCGTTCCCATCTCCGGATGTGACACTCCTATCCTAATCCATCGTCCGACGGAGGATCAATTGACCTGAAAACCATTACCGAAGGCCTTAGCGGGGAATCCCGAAGGCCTTAGACGTTTAATATTTAGTCAATTCCATTTTCATCAACCAACCAATCAAATCACACGTGACAACCCGACCACACATTCTCCTCCTTCCACAAAAAGCCAAGCGTTAGATGACTGCCTCCCTAGAGTTCGACATTCTTTACATACTATAACGCATCGTCCACTTGCAGTGTTCTCGTCCGTGCATCATGGGCGAGGAACAAGTATTGACGCCGTTGTCGGGGAGGCAATGGTTTACTTTAGCTTTTTGTTGGAGAGTGTTGGTTTCATCCACACTTGACACCCCACCGCTTCTTTTTATTTTTCTTTTTGTTCCCTTATTTCTATCTTTTCTCCTTTTTTTGCTAATGAGTTCCACGATTTTCTTGAGTGCTTCTTCTCTGCGTGCTAATATCCCTCCTCAGATTACCCTCGTTCGAACGTCTTACATTCAGAGGACTACAATGTACCAGCGAGTCTTTCTTGCCCAGGACCCACATTGGAGGGAGCATCCTCAATATGCTTTAGACAAGATGTTGGACTATATGAGATCTGTCAGCTCTTTAGTCGTCAAGGCCATTCACGAAGCCGAATTTGAAGTCCTGAACTACATCGTGGAACAAGTCCACTCAGGTGCTCTCGAGGACGATGTATACGTTATCGTCGAAGGGGACACGCTCTTATTCTACGTCAGGGATATCACACAGGCCAACTCCTGTGAGACACCAAACGAGGTATCCCTTCTAACTTCTTTGAATAACATTGTGGATCATGCCAGGTGCACCGAGCAAGATTCATCTCGTCAGCAGATCCATTCGTACCGCACCTTTCAGAGTTCATGTCGGAATATTACGCTAACGCCAACAATGTCCCGGAAGGGATTCGCGTACGAATTGATGCTCATGGCACATATTTCTTCCCCTTCGATGTCCTATTCGAAGAGATATTTGCACGACTTGTCTCAGAGGGACAAATAAACCCCGGATATACAAGTCCACTAAAGATCGATGACTTCCAAGAAGATGATTCGACCATGGTACCTAACATGCTTCAGGATAATTTCCAAAGAGGTGTGTGGTCAGACGACGACACCCCCCTTGTTGACAAGCAAGCCGTGGGGTATCTGAGAACTGCAAAGGCCAGGAAGCGGAACATGAAGATATCTTTTATGAGACACACTCATCGTCCAGCTCAGACTCAAGCTATGACACGGCGTAAGATGGCTCTGTTCCAGACGAACCGACACCTGAGGAAGAGGCATTCCAGTCGCAAGTGAGCACAGCAAGGGGTACATCACCCTCTGAGATAGAACTTAAACCCCTTCCCACCAATCTTAAATGTGCATTTATGGGTGATAATCATACGTATCCTGTTATAGTTAACTCTTCCCTCACCGAACCCCAGCTCGAGGATCTTTTAAGGGTCCTCAATAAGCATAGAGATGTTATATGATATAGTATCACCGACCTGAAAGGTATTAGCCCTGGGCTATGTGAGCATAGGATCCACCTCGAAGATAGCAACAAAACCTCCATAGAACATCAAAGGCGCTTAAACTCTAACATGAAAGAAGTTATTAAGAAGGAGGTCCTGAAACTTCTCGAAGCCGACATTATCTGCGCTATCTCTGATAGCAAGTGGGTCAGTCTTGTCCAAGTTGTGCCTAAGAAAGGAGGCATGAACGTCATAAGAAATGAAAAAAATGAATTGATGCAAACTAGGACCGTCAAGGGCTGGCGGATGTGTATAGACTATAGAAAACTTAACAAGGCCACCTGAAAGGACCACTTCCCCCTTCAATTCATTGACCAGATGCTTGAGTGTCTTGCCAAGAATAATTATTTTTGTTACCTTGACGGATACTCGGGGTTTTTCCAAATCCCGTTACATAAGGAGGACCAAGAGATGACGACTTTCACATGCCCGTATGGCACCTTTGCATACCGAAGGATGCCTTTCGGCTTATGTAATGCACCTGCAACCTTCTAAAGGTGCATGACCTCTATCTTCTCGGATTTTATCGAAGATGTTACGGGTCAAATCCGCCTAACAATGAATTTGTATATTATGGAATCAAGGGTACAATAATTAGAGGGGGTTTACCCGTCGCGGAGAGGGATTTTGTGATGAAGACATCTAGGTCGTCGCTTTGACAGGCTAGGAGCTCTCGTCGGGCCAGAAGAGCTTCGGGCCTGGAGGCGACAACCTTGAGTGACGACCTTGAGTGACGACCTTGAGTGACGACCTTCAGTGACGACCTTGAGTGACGACCTTGAGGGACGACTTACGGGGGCCGAGCGACATACGGGCCTTCAGCAGGCAGTAGGCAGGCCGAGCTATCGATCTTTTGACGACCTTCAGAAGAGCTCCAGGAGACCAGTCTTTAGATCCCTGCGCTACGAACAGCTCGTCAGGGAGGGTCGGACTGGGGTCCGACCTAATCCCCTCTGATGCTCAAATCAGCGTGGGGAATTCAGAAATGGCTCAAAGGGACGAGGCCGATTTGCAAGGAGACTGGGCCAACATTCGGCTAACTAGAGTTTTAGTGGAAGGAGTTTACCTGTAGACCTACCAGCCCCCTTTCTCCATGGATGGAGGGGGATATTTATAGTGGAGAATGTCGGTTGGTTGCCGTCCAATCAGTTGTCACTTCCGCTTAGCTGGAGCCAGCTGGAGCTTAGCTGGAGCATTAATGGGGGGCGTGATGGGTGCCTGTCAGTTCGTCGTTTAACCTCGAGCATTAATGGCTGTCAGAGATATTTATGGGCTAGGCCCTGTCAGAGATATTTATGGTAGGTCGCCTACGGGAGACCTTCACCAGGAGACATTTATGGTAGGTCTCCTGTGGGAGACCTTCGCCAGGAGACATTTAAGGTATGTCGCCTATGGGAGACCTTCGCCAGGAGACATTTAAGGTAGGTCGCCTGCGAATGATCTTCGCCAGGAGACATTTAAGGTAGGTCGCCTGCGGGAGACCTTCGCCAGTAGAGATTTAAGGTAGGTCGCCTGCGGGAGACCTTTGCCAGGAGACATTTAAGGTAGGTCGTCTGCGGGAGACCTTCGCTAGGAGAGATTTAAGGTAGGTCACCTGCGGGAGACCGTCGCCAGGAGACATTTAAGGTAGGTCACCTGCGGGAGACCGTCGCCAGGAGACATTTAAGGTAGGTCGCCTACGGGAGACCTTCGCCAGGAGACATTTAAGGTAGGTCGCATGCGGGAGACTTTCGTTAGGAGACATTTAAGGTAGGTCGCCTGTAGGAGACCTTCGCCAGCAGAGATTTAAGGTAGGTCGCTTGCGGAAGACCTTCCCCAGGTGACATTCACCTGGAGTGACCTTCACGTACGGACGATCTTCACCTGAGGCTGACCTTCATCGATACACATGCTAGGCAGTCGAAAGTATCGTAACAATTGCCTCCAACATTCGGTGTTGACGATCTTCTGCCAGATGAGACACTGAATGTGGAATAGACATGTTAGCAAATTTTTTGAGAATCTCTTCGTACCTTTTGTTTAGTAGCGAGCTTCGTAAGCCTGGACGACCTATCGGGGGAGCAGCTCGTACGCTTGCCCCGGAGTGTGAGCATGGTGAAGTACCCCACCCCTAGTGATCATGCCGATCTTGGCCTAGGGTTTCTCATATATCCGAAACACAAAAAGTGTGTAAGTCGAAACATTGACATATGTCAAAGATAGAATAAAACCTGGTTTGGGTGGAGGCACAGTCCGAAAACATGCCACGGACCCATGGGTGACCTGTCAGGGGAGGATGACCTTCGCCGAGGACAATCTTCACCTGAGGGCGCCCTTTCGGGGGTGCAATTTCGGAGCCCGCCCTGGGTCTCTGTCAGGGAAGGGTCGAGTTATGCAGCCTGCCCCAAGCCCTTAGCAACCTTTCGGGGGCACGGCTCGGAAGCCTGCCCCGGATCTTTGCTGCGAGGTAGCTCGCTCTCTTCTTCGGTTTGGATAGCGATGCCCGACCTGCTACGGGTAGTCAGGCTGCGACCTGCCCCGGAGGGCTTCGAGAGGGTGAGTCAGGGTCGTGGCCTTTCCAGCACCCCTGGGGGGTCCTATGCCCCTGGTGCCTTTCGGGTGCATAGCACTTAGCCTGCCATGGATCTTTGGTAGGGAGGGGTCGAGGTGCGTAGCTCGTCTCCAGCCCTTGGAGACTTTTCAGGCGAGTGACTCGGAAACCTGCCCCAGAGGTGTGGTTTATGGCGAGTCAGCTCGCCTCCCAGGATCGGGCTGATCTTGACCTAGGGTGCATAGTCGACCGGATCTTGACATGTGATTTCTCGCACACAAGAGAAAACTCAAAGAGTGTGTAAGTCAAAATGTAACGTCACAGGTCGGAGACTGAGCAAAAACTCGTGACTTCATCTTCTAGGTCGTCTCATGAGAGCTTGAGCTCTCGAACATATAGCCGAAATTGACGTGTGTGGAGATATTTAAGGCATGCCGCCTGAGGGGTGACCTTCACCACGGACGACCTTCACCGATGATGACCTTCGCAGGAGATAATTAAGGTAGGCCGCCTGAAGGACGACCTTCACCAATGTGGAGCTTGACATGGGTGTAACCCTTCGTTCCGATAGACGGCGCCATTTATTGCGGGTCAAAACCGCCTAACAATGAATTTGTATCTTAGGGAATCAAGGGTACAATGATTAGAGGGGGTTTACCTATCACAGAGAGGGATTTTTGATGAAGACATCTAGGTCGCCGCTTTGACGTGCTAGGAGCTCTCGTCGAGCCGGAAGAGCTTCGGGCATGGAGGCGACAACCTTGAGTGACGACCTTGAGTGACGACCTAGAGTGACGACC
Source organism: Scilla litardierei (assembly GCA_030789695.1). NCBI lineage: Eukaryota > Viridiplantae > Streptophyta > Magnoliopsida > Asparagales > Asparagaceae > Scilla > Scilla litardierei. Next base: position 228,914,832 of record CM061133.1, read on the forward strand.
TTTAGTGACGACCTTGAGTGACGACCTTTAGTGACGACCTTGAGTGACGATCTTCAGTAACGACCTTAAGTGACGACCTTGAGGGACGACCTACGGGGGCTGAGCGACCTACGGGCCTTGAGCAGGCAGTGAGCATGCCGAGCTATCGATCTTTTGGCGGCCTTAAAAAGAGCTCCAGGAGACCTGTCTTTAGCTCCCTGCACTACAAACAGCTCGTCAGGGAGGATCAGACTGGGGTCCGACCTAATCCCCTCTGATGCTCAAATCAGCGTGGGGACTTTGGAAATGGCTCAAATGGACGAGGCCGATCTACAAGGAGACTGGGCCAACATTTAGCCAGCTAGAGTTTTAGTGGAAGGAATTTACCTGTAGACCTACCAGCCCCCTCTCTCCATGGATGGAGGGGGTATTTATAGTGGAGAATGTCGGTTGGTTGCCGTCCAATCAGTTGTCACTTTCGCTTAGCTGGAGCCAGCTGGAGCTTAGTTGGAGCATTAATGGAGGACGTGATGGGTGCCTATCAGTTCATTGTTTAACCTCGAGCATTAATGGTTGTCAGAGATATTTATGGGCTCGGCCCTGTCAGAGATATTTATGGTAGGTCGCCAGCGGGAGACCTTCACCAGGAGACATTTATGTAGGTCACCTGCAGGAGACCTTCGCCACGAGACATTTAAGGTAGGTCGCCTGCGGGAGACCTTCGCCAGGAGAGATTTAAGGTAGGTCGCCTGCGGGAGACCTTCGCCAGGAGAGATTTAAGGTAGGTCTCCTGCGGGAGACCTTCGCCAAGAGACATTTAAGGTAGGTCACCTGCGGAAGACCTTCTCCAGGAGAGATTTAATGTAGGTCGCCTGCAGGAGACCTTCCCCAGGAGACATTCCCTTGGGGCGACCTTCACATGTAGACGTTCTTCACTTGAGGTTGACCTTCATCGATACACAAGCTAGGCAGCCGAAAGTGTCGTAACAATTGCCCCCAACATTCGATGTTGACGATCTTCATCCAGAGGAGACACTGAATGTTGAGTAGACACGTTAGCAAATTTTTAGAGAATCTCTTCGTACCTTTTATTTGGTAGCATGCTTCGTAAGCCTGGTTGACCTATCGAGGGCGCAGCTCGTACACTTGCCCCGGAGTGTGAGTGTGGTGAAGTAGCCCACCCCTAGTGATCATGCCGATTTTGGCCTAGGGTTTCTCATATATCTGAAACACAAAAAGTGTGTAAGTCAAAATATTGACATATGTCAGAGATAAAATAAAACTTGGTTTGGGCGGGGGCGCAGCCCGAAAACCTGCCCCGGACCCACGGGCGACCTGCCGGGGGAGGATGACCTTCGCCAAGTACAATCTTCACCTGAGGGCGCCCTTTCGGGGGCGCAGTTTCGGAGCCCGCCCTGGGTCTCTGTCAGGGAAGGGTCGAGCTACGCAGCCTGCCCTAAGCCCTTGGCGACCTTTCGGGGGTGCAGCTCGGAAGCTTGCCCCGGATCTTTGCTGCAAGGTAGCTCGATCTCTTCTCCAATTTAGGTAGCGAGGCCCGACCTGCTACGGGTAGTCAGGCCGCGACCTGCCCCGGAGGGCTTCGAGAGGGTGAGTCGGGGTAGTGGCCCTTCCAGCACCCCTGGGGGGTCCCATGCCCCTGGCGCCTTTCGACGACACATCACATGGCCTGCTCCGGATCTTTGGTAGGAAGGGGTCGAGGTGCGTAGCTCGTCTCCAGCCCTTGGAGACCTTTCGGGTGCGCGACTCGGAAACCTGTCCCGGAGGTGTGGTTTATGGTGAGTCAGCTTGCCTCCAAGGATCTGGCCGATCTTGACCTGGGGCACATAGTCGACCCAATCTCGACATGTGATTTCTCGCACACAAGAAAAAATCAAAGAGTGTGTAAGTCGAAATGTAACAACACAGGTCGAAGACAGAGCAAAAACCTATGACTTCATCTTCGAGGTCGTCCCATGAGAGCTTGAGCTCTCGAACGTATAGCCGACCTTGACGTGTGTGGAGATATTTAAGGTAGGCCGCCTGAGGGATGACCTTCACCAAGGGCGACCTTCACCGAGGACGTCCTTCGTAGGAGATAATTAAGGTAGGCCGCCTGATGGGCGACCTTCATCGATGTGGAGCCTGACATGGGTGTAATCCTTTGTTTCCACAGACAACGCTAATTGTTGCGGATCAAATCCACCTAACAATGAATTTGTATATTAGGGATCAAGGGTACAATGATTAGAGGGGGTTTACCCGTCGCGGGGAGGGATTTTGTGATGAAGACATCTAGGTCGTCGCTTTGACGGGCTAGGAGCTCTCGCCGGGCCGGAAGAGCTTCGGGCCTGGAGGCGACAACCTAGAGTGACGACCTAGAGTGACGACTTAGAGTGACGACCTTCAGTGACGAACTTGAGTGACGATCTTCAGTAACGACCTTACGTGACGATATCCAGTGATGACCTTTAGTGACGACATTGAGTGACGACATTGAGGGACGACCTACGGGGGCCGAACGACCTACGGGCCTTGAGCAGGCAGTAGGCAGGTCGAGCTATCGATCTTTCGGTGACCTTCTGAAGAGCTCCAGGAGACCTGTCTTTAGCTCCTGCGCTACAAACTGCTCGTCATGGAGGGTCGGACTGGGGTCCGACCTAATCCCCTCCGATGCTCAAATCAGCGTAGGGACTTCGAAAATGGCTCAAAGGCACGAGGCCAATCTACAAGGAGATCGGGCCAATGTTCAGCCAGCTAGAGTTTTAGTGGAAGGAATTTACCTGTAGACCTACCAACCCCCTCTCTCCATGGATGGAGGGGGGTATTTATAGTGCAGAATGTCGGTTGGTTGCCGTCCAATCAGTTCTCACTTCTGCTTTGCTGGAGCTAGCTGGAGCTTAGCTCGAGCATTAATGGGGGACGTGATGGGTGTCTGTTAGTTCGTCGTTTAACCTCGAGCATTAATGGATGTCAGAGATATTTATGGGCTAGGCCCTGTCGGAGATATTTATGGTAGGTCGTCTATGGGAGACCTTCACCAGGAGACATTTATGGTAGGTCGTCTGCGGGAGACCTTCGCTAGGAGACATTTAAGGTAGGTGCCTGCGGGAGACCTTCGCCAGGAAACGTTTAAGGTAGGTCGTCTTTTGCCAGGAGACATTTAAGGTAGGTCGACTACGGGAGACCTTCGCCAGGAGACCTTCGCCAGGAATTTAAGATAGGTCGCCTGCGGGAGACCTTCACCAGGAGACATTCACCTGGGGCGACCTTCACCTGTGGACGATCTTCACTTGAGGCCGACCTTCATCGATACACAAGCTAGGTAGCCGAAAGTTTCGTAACAGAAGATATTATGGAGGTCTTCATGGATGACTTCTCGGTGTAAGGCACCGAGTTTTATTCTTACCTAGGGAATCTGGTCAAGGTACTAGAGTGATGCTATGAGAACAACCTCACTCTGAACTGGGAAAAGTGCTAATTTATGGTAACGGAGGGAGTTGTCTTAGGACATGTCATTTCCTCCAAGGGGATACTATTCGATAAGGCTAAAATCGAAGTAATTAAGGAACTTCCCCCATCGACCAATCTTAAGGGAATCCATGATTTTCTTGGGCTTGCTGGATTCTACCACCGTTTTATTAAAGATTTTTCTAAAATTACACGCTCCTCACTGAATTACTTGTATAGGACACATCATTTGTTTTTTCTGACGCGTGTTTTGGATCTTTTGACAGATTAAAAGAGGCTCTTATTTCCGCTCCAGTTATTCAGCCACCAGATTGGAACTTACCATTTGAGCTGATGTGTGATGCGAGTAATCAGGCAGTGTGAGCTGTGTTAGGCCAGAGGAAGGATGGGAAGTTGCATTCCATCTACTATGCTAGCAGAACACTGGATGATGCCCAGAGAAACTAAACCACCACTGAAAAGGAGTTGCTAGCGGTGGTATACTCCATTGAGAAATTCCGACAGTATCTCCTGGGGTCAAAAGTCATAATTCACATGGACCACGCCGCCTTAAAATACCTGCTGACAAGAAAGAAGCCAAACCTCGATTTATAAGGTGGATACTTCTCCTTCAGGAGTTTGACGTGGAGATCAAGGATAAGAAGGGCACTGAGAATGTGGTGGTCGATCATTTATCCCGGCTCACTCGTGGGGACAAAGACAATAGTTTACACATTGATGGGTCCTTCACAGGAGAGTTGCTTTTTGCAGCAGATTCTACCGATACACAGTGGTACGCCAACATAGTAAATTTTTTGGTTAGTGGGATCTTACCCGATGGATTGGCCACTTATCAGAGAAGGAAGTTTTGAGCAACACCAAACATTACTTCTGGGACGATCCGCATCTCTATAAATCATGCCCGGATGGCATCATTAGGCGGTGCATCTCCAAGGAAGAGACCGCTTCTATCATCTCTCATTGCCATGACTAACCATGTGGAGGACATGTGACGGTTACGGAGACCATAACGAAGATACTCCAATGTGGGTTCCACTGGCCAACACTTTTCAAGGACACTCATGACTATATCAAAGGATGCGACAGGTGCCAGAGGACCGGCAATATTACAAGGAGGGATGAGATGCCCCTCAAGGGCATCCTGGAGATTGAACTATTTGACAGCTGGGGCATCAATTTCATGGGCCCGTTTCTGACAAGTTGCTGGAACAAATACATCTTAGTGGCAGTGGATTATGTATCTAAATGGGTTAGAAGCCATAGCTACCCTGACGAACGATGGTCGAGTGGCGCAAATTTTTTCAAGAATATCATCTTCCCCGTTTCGGGGTACCAATGACGGTCATAAGTGATGGTGGAAGTTATTTCATCGAAAGCAAGTTGGAGGCCTCACTCAAGAAGTACGGAGTATATCATAAAGTTGCACTCGCCTATCATCCTCAAACGAGTGGTCAAGTAGAGATCTCCAACAGGGAGATAAAGACCATCCTCGAGAAGACAGTTAACTCATCACAGAGGGATTGGTCCTAAAAGCTAAATGATGCGCTATGGGCATACCGCATGACGTTTAAAAACCCCTTTGGAACAACCCCTTACAAGCTAGTCTATGGAAAGGCATGCCACCACCCGGTGAAACTGGAGCACATGGATTTTTGGGCTATCAAGAAACTCAATTACGACTACAAAAATGCAGGACCACGCCGCCTCTTGGACATCAATGAGTTAGAAGAACTTAGGAGAGACGCCTACAAAAACGCCAAAATTTACAAAGAAAAGACTAAAATCTACCATGACAAGTTGATCATGCTAAAGCGTTTCGACATAGGGGATCAAGTACTCCTCTACAACTTTAGACTACGACTCTTTCCAGGGAAGTTGAAGTCACGGTGGTACGGCCCATTTAAAATACTTCAGATATTCCCGAGCGGTGTAGTGGAGATTGAGGGAAGCAAGAATGGACCATTCAAGGTCAACGGACAAAGATTAAAGCCCTACAAGGCCGGCGATCCGATTGGCAGGAGAGGATCTCTCGCTCTCGCCGATTGCTCTCCTGCTTGACTCTATCCTAGGTTGGGGGAGATTGTCGCACCTATCTGGTACTTCCACTGCAATTCTATTTATGTTTTACTTCACCTACCCTTGTAAGTGATGGTGCTGCCTGATCTATAGCTTCTCACTGTTCCAGTGTCTCCCCCTCATTTTATGTGCCCATCTGTCATTTCAGGGCCTAGCTTTGTCCAGCTCGGGGGAGTCACATTTTGGCATCTATTTTGTTGTCCATAGCGTCCTTCTTGTATATATTGTCCATCATCATCACCTGCATCATCATCATCTCCATTTTTTTATATACATGCATACTGTACATACGCATTAGCATCTTTTATACTTTCTTTTATTTTTTCATCCCACCCATCCCCTAGCATCATTTTTCGTCTCTATGCACGTGTTCTCAGCAGTGAGGACACTGCTGTGTTTAGCTTGGGGGATGAATGATATCACTTTATACTTATTTTCTTTCCCTTATTTTCAATTTTTATTTCCATTTCCACCCCACTTTTCTCTTTTTAGCATCATTTTATTTTTTTTTCTTTTCTCTTTTTCTTTGTTTGCATGCATGTTTTTTCTTTTCCTTTTATTTTTCCTTTTTATTAGACTGAAGATGATTCTCCTATGATTGCACTATAAGCTACGCACACTCGACTTGTTTGCTTTACACACTCATGTAGGATTCATCATAGTCTATTGTGCTTCATTGCATATATTTATAGAATGGATTATGATTTTGAACTCCATGCCTCCTTGAGTTAGAGACATTCCTTGATTAGGATGTATTTTAATATGCTTTTTATGATGTAAATCCATCTCTCCACAATGATATTCTCGAAAAAGTTGAGCTTAAAAATGCATGATTAATTGATAATTGAATGGGAAATCGCATGATTGTGTGAAAACGTTTATTTTCATAATGAATGGTAGTTCAATTGAGTTTGGATAACCTACGACGCTTAAGTAACGTTTACTAGATACTCTGACACTGAGCCATGTCCCAACCCTATTTTTTTATGTTTTTGTATATAGCCAATTACGATCCTTGATCATGCTTTGCGTTCCATCGTGTTTACGTGAGTTTGCAAAAATCCCAAAACATCGGAAAAATCAAAAATCCAAAAATATATTACATAAATAATAGGCCCGAGGGGTTCTTCGTAACCCGATGCCATAAGACCGTCTGGGTTGGGATGCATAGGCCGCCTCTTGTTTATATTGAGTTATCTCTATATAAGAAAATAAAAATGTGTATATATAAAGAAAATTTTATAGCCAAAAACAATTGTGAAAATAAAAATCCCACATCTTTACCTCACTTTCTATATAGAGTAGGGACATAGCAAGGTCGATGATTTCTAGGGATTGTGAAAGAGTTTTACGCGGTGATTTCTGGATTTAATTTAATCTACCATCCTCATTTATGAAAAATTAGTAAAAATCATCCTGCATGCTTGATATAATTAATCATGACACTATACACTACTTAAGGAATGAGTTGTGGAGATTTGGACTCGAGTCATGAATTTTGTATATTAATTGCATGCTATAATAGGAATTTTCCTCTAATTTCATATCTTATATTCGAGTTCACGCTATTCATTGAAAAATCCATTCTATATAATCCATGCTAGGCTTAATGAATTCTTGTGAGTCGTGTGCTTTCATTTCTTATTGAGTTGATGTGTTGTTGCGTGCTATGAGATGAGGAGATGATTTGGTCGTTTTTCTTATTTTCGACTTCTTTTTCACTTTTCTGTTTTCCACCCTCTGGTGAACTTCTTATTTGTCTTCCTCGAGGACGAGTAAGAGGTAAGCTTGGGGGATTTTGTTGTGTCCATATTTTCTATGTTTTACATGCATTTTCGTATCGTTTCGATCGCCCAGATTCATATTTCCGTACTATATCGTGCCTTTTCTCGATATATTTGATTCTTGCGATATTTTATATACTTTCAAGGAATTCGGAGCGATTCGGAGCGATACTAGGTTTTGGACACGTCGTCGACACCAAGCTCGCTTCGCCTCGCCATGGCGACCCAAGGAAGGCCAAAGAAAGAAGAGAAGTGAAGAGGAGAAGGAGATGAGAGGAGAGAAGAAGAAGCAAAGGAGGTGGCAAAAATATCATGATGTTGCCAGATCACTCGGCTGAGCGCATGATGCGCTCGGCCGAGCTGTGACACCAAAGAGAGCAGCCAAATCTTCTAGGGAGTGCTCGGGCGATCACTTGGCTTGCTCGCCCGAGCAACCAAACTGCTCGCCCGAGCCAGCCGTCAGTAAAGCCCCCTTATTTTGCCTATAAGCTCTCGGGAAAGTAGGCGATTAAAGCGCTCAGGCGAGCAAGGATCTGCTCGCCCGAGCGACTCCTTGTTTGAACGAGCGAGATCAGTTCCTCTTAATGACACTCAGGCTAGCGACCCAACTCGCTCGCCAGAGCGACCTTTCTTCCAATGCCAAGATGGAGCCCCAAGAAGCGGCACTCGGGCAAGTGAGCGCTGTACTCATCCGAGCGATAGGTCAGCAGACTCCAATTTTGCTTTTTCTAGTGGGTTTCGGGCTGGTTTTGGTGAAAAACCCGAACCCAAGTGACTTTGTATAAATAGTGAACCGTGTTTTAGAATATGTTACGCTTTTAATTCAGGGAGAAAACATTAGGAGCCACTGGAGGAGCTCCTCTCTTTTGATTTCTTTTGCAATCTAAATCTTTGTGAGTGGTTATTTGTCTTTGATTTCTTTTAACATTATTTTTATATTGCTTGCTCTTTCCATTGAAATTAGTTGCATGCGATTTTGCCAGAAAAATATGTCTATCTTCATTGCTCCCATGTTTAAAGCTTTTGCCATGCTAGAGTAGTGTGTTTCTAGGGGTTAAGGAGGATCCATATGAGCTTAGGGATTGGATGTTAGGTTAGACCTCTGTTGGACGAATCTAGGGTCTCCCTATGGTGGGTTGAACTTGGGTTTTGGGGGATTAGTCTTAGGATTGGAGGACCGCGAAAGCGACTCCATATCCTAGGGAGAATCCCCATGAATCCGATTTGGGATTAGTGACCGTTTTCTGGGGCTCGCGCTCACGAGGGTGACCCGAGAGCCGGAGGCGACCACTAACCCCCAATCCGCTAGCCGATGATTACGAAAGTAGCCAGATCGCTAGAATCAACCATAGGATGGTGTCGCATTCTGTAGAGTACGCGAGTGCCTATAGATTGCGAGGTAGGATCATGTGTCAAGCGTAATGCATGCATTCCCGTATGAAGCCGATAGCAAAAGCACGGCTTCGTGCAGGGATGCTCTAGAGGAGCGTGATGACGGGAGTCTAACGCTCGTTCTCATCTCCGAATGTGACACTCCTACCCTAATCCATCGTCTGACGGAGGACCAATTGAACTGAAATCCATTACCGAAGGCATTTGCAGGGAATCTCGAAGGCCTTAGACATTTAATATTTAGTCAATTCCATTTCCCTCAACCAACCAATCAAATCACATGTGACAACCCCAACCACACATTCTCCTCCTTCCACAAAAAGCTAAGCGTTAGACAACCGCCTCCCTAGAGTTTGACATTCTATATATACTATAATGCACCGTCCACTTGCGATGTTCTCGTCTGTGCATCGCGGGCGAGGAACAAAGACCATGTATCCAAACCGGATCTTGAGACAAGCAACTTGTTGAGCACACTCAAGTTTGTAAAGCTCAAGCATTTGGATACATGAGAAGCTTGTACAGTTGATATTTCTATTGGGACATGTAATGTCTAAATGTGATTTAGAAAAAAGAATGCACTAAAGAAAATTCATTGAGAAAGAAAGTTTTGACTATCATAAGAAAAGGCAAAAGTAGGAGGAACTGAAAATGTGACATATTTGATACCTCTATTTCAGAATAATATTGTATTAAATGTTAATACATGAGTGCACAAGTTACAGAAAACTTATCTAGGGCAAAATAGACTAGGCCGTACCGAAGAGAACAAACTTGACAAGTCACATAAAGAGGGGGTCTCTAGACCTCTAGTATTATGAGTCAAAAGACACTTGTGAGTCTTGTCTTAAAGGTATGATGGCCAAAACTTCTTCTGTAAGAAAGTGGAAAAATGAGTTGGAGAACTCATGGTCTCGTAATATACGGATGTATCCAGACCTAAGTCTAAATTAGCCAGGATATTGTATTCTATTTTATTACGATACATGTTCTTGATGAAACACAAGTCTGATGAAATAGAGAACACAATGGTAGAAGTATTTGAACTAATTCGATCAGATCGAAGAGGCGAATACTTAGATATGTAATTCTAGCGTAATTAAAAGAAAATGAGATTTTCTCTCAAGTCAAGTCTCTTAACACATCGGTGTGTTGGAAAACATGAATCACACTCTGTTAGACATGGTGCGGTACATGGAAAGTGACTTTGAGTTACAATCCTCCTTCTAGGTTAAGCCCCATATAATAATGCCTAGGTTCTTGATAAGGTTCTCGGAGGACCTTATCAATATGATATTCCTCAAATCAATCGTTAGGAAGTCACATGATTACTCGAGCCTCGTAAGACAAAGGAGTTGAGTAAAATATCAAAGTTGATGATGGCCTAGACAACTTCCAAGCTATCATTAGAAGTAGTGACTCTAAGAAATGGCTTGATGTCATCCGAAAAGGGTCCTTGCACGTAAATAAGGTATGGACTTTAGAAGACGTGCCCAAGAGAAGTGTTCATGGCTGCAAGTGAATCTTAAAGAAAGACGATTGGTGCAGATGGATATAGAGAAGTGCTGGTTATGCTGGTTGAGCAAGATTATCGTCAGAACTCCAATAAACGGATTGTGATGATACTTTCTCGCAACAGCTGTATACAAATCTATTCGGATCAAACTCGCTATCAATGCTCATGATGACAATGAAAACTGGAGTATGCATGAAAAGTTTGTTTTCTAAATGTTATTTTGAAGAATGAACTTATATGAGTCATCCAGAGAGTTTTCAAGGTCAGTGTGAGTGAATAAAAGGCATGCGAGTCATTAAGAATCCGGAACATATGTTTTTACAAAGTGGTCAAAGAGTTTGACACTTTTTCAGAAATGATTATGAACCGTGCAGATGACCAGTGACTATTATGGATGATTATACCTAGCCGCAAGTGAGGATGATGGGCTGGATGAGATCCATGCAAGAAAAATATTATGGATTCAAAAAAACCAAGGAAATTATTTGGATGATATTCAATTGTGTGGTCTAGCATGAACATAGAAACTCCTTAAGTCTATACTAAAGATGGTTTAGCAGATTCACTCACGAAGGCTCTACAACATGAAGTTTAGAGATACTTATGTGTAAATACGGTATGAGATACCATGATAAATGGGCCTGAGTGCAAGTGGGAGATGTTAGGAGATGTGCATGCTCTCGAGAAAATTTATCTCTGTGTATGTGTACAAACATCTTGTTCAAAATAACAATAAGCTATTGTAGTGACCCTGTGCTATGAGGAATAAACACTAGAGGGGGTGAATAGTGTTTTATAGAATTATAAGGAATTTACGCCAAATAAAACCCTACTTAACCAACAAATGCGGAATGAAAGAAATGATCAACAACACAAGCAAGAATGCAATGCTAACATGCAATCTACCCTGGTTCGGTGCCACCCAAGTCTCCCCGACTTGTTCCCGGTGCCCTAATCCAGCAACACCCGGATCCCCTCCGAATACTCTAGTAAAAACCACTAGAGCTTCCTTTAGCCCACTTGCGGAAACCCCACAAGTGCAATCGACCTACAATCGATGTCCGTGTATCCCACAACCCGGGAACACGCAAAACCTTAATCCCACAACTAGGGACTAAGAACACTCTCACAAACCGAGAGCAAAATGAAATCTTGACTCCCACAACTTGGGATCAAGCCAACCCTCTCAACAACCGAGAGTATACTACAATTTATATGAAGTATAGAGAATGAAATTTAAAGCTCTTACCACAAAATCCTATGCCTTGAGAAATACTTACCAATATAGGGCAAGAGTGGATTTTGAGGAATTAGTTAGCACAAAACCCTAGCTCCACCAAGATGGACAACAATAGATGGCTAGGGTGAAGTTGGTGACTTGGATTCAAGCTCTTAGCTTGAGAAGCTCACAAGGAATGAGAATCTCTCTTGAGGAATTAGGCTCAAAGAGTAAGGGAGAGATTCTTGTGAGATGAGAGAGCTTGGAAATGGAGTTGAATGGCTCTTCTCTTGGATGTGAAAATGTCTCTAATTTCAGCCTTGAATCCCTGGTTTGAAGCACTCAAACTTATATAGGGAAAAGACAAAACGGTCACAAAAATCGTGGCATTAAATGCCCCAATGGCTCTATTCTGAAGCTGCTTAATCGGTCTAAGAAGGATCACTGACCGATTAGTTTTGCAACTAGTCGGTCGGTGAACCTTCTTGGACCGACTAGAAGGAAGACATCGAAGATAGTGAAATCAAAGATATGAAGAACTAGTCGGTCAAAGAAGAAACATCAACCGACTAGTTTGACAACTAGTCGGTCGATGAACCTTCTTGGACCGACTAATTAGTTAACAGTAAAGAAGTCGAATTTCACTAGGAGAACTAGTCGGTCTGAGAAGAGACACCAACCGACTAGATCGTCATTTAGTCGGTCAGTGAACCTTCTTGGACCGACTAATAGGCAACAAATAGGCTTGAATTAATTAGGATAACTAGTAGGTCTGAGAAGGATTTCCAACCGACTAGATTGTCATCTAGTCGGTCGGTGAACCTTCTTGGACCGACTAAATGATCAACAGATGGTCTTGAATTGATTAGGATAACTAGTCGGTCTGAGAAGGATTTCCAACCTACTAGATCGTCATCTAGTCGGTCGGTGAACCTTCTTGGACCGACTAATTGATCAACAATGAATGGGCTGAAATAAGCAAGGATATCTAGGCGGTTCAAGAAGGATTTTCAACCGACTAGATCGTCATCTAGTCGGTTGGTTCTTCTACTTGAACCAACTAAGATGCATACGAAGCCGTGAAATGAAGCGATAATCTACGGGAAAGTTTCTAATGGCTTCTAAGGCAATCCTAGAGATAAGACATGAAAGCTATAAAGATTTCTAGGCAAGTACTACTCAAGGCTTAACATTCTACTAAACCGAAGCTAGAAGACAATAAAAGTAAACACGACAAACCGTCTTCAAAGCTTCAACATGGAGAATTTGAATCCCTTGATTTCATGAATACTCCTTGAGCTTCAACGAAGCTCCAGGCACAACGAACACGCGTTCTGAGGAAGTCTCGGGACGTCGCTTGAGATGAACAAAGTACTTTGGCGACGATCTCCATAATTCTTCAAGATCTTGAGTCTTTTAGTTGAATGACTTGAATATCTCCAACGTCATAGTCTTCGAAGCTTTTGACTCATCCATTCCTGTCTTCTCTTTGGATTGAATCTCCATTCATTTGTTGATGCCATTGGCTTGAGGTTTGAGGTAGCCTTTGAGTTCTTCAAGCCAATGCTTCACCTTTGTTGATCTACCAAGTTCTCCACTTGAATCAACACGTGTAGTCACTTTTGATCTTCTTGAATCTAATTGGTGACTTTTTAGCTAACTGCAAACACATGAGTTAATCACACTGATTTGTGTTTGATCATCATCAAAATCAAGGTGGAGAGTCCAATACTCAACAGCTGTTTGGTAAGAATTTACCTAAGTTAATAATAATGTAGACTACATTAGATTTCAGGTAAAGTCCTGAGACTTGATGCAAGGTCAAATAAGTATCGAGACGAGGATTTCGATCATGGAGAATTGCTTGACCGTTTATAGCATAAGTCTAAAATAGTTCGTGGTCGTAGAAAGTTCGAGAAAAGAATATCGATACATCGGATAGACCATTGTGTCTTGGTCTTCACCATGGTGTGGTAACGATGATCTCATAGTCGTTCGACTTGGTAAAGTCGAAGACGAGACACATGTGCTCATTGGAGAATGAGTTCACTGAACGACCCAATGAGAGTTATAATATGGTTAACATTAACTAATCTATCAATGATAACTCTCAATGATGATAGGCAAGTTGGTCCTTAGACTTGAGGTAATTGTACGAACCTGTAAGTGAACGTTTTCACTTAGATCCCTAACTTAGTTTCGAGGCAAGGCCTGTCGAAAGATCTTTGGTTGGGTGACACTTGAAGCATGCGAGGAGAGTAATGACCAAGAGAGGGTTTGTCTCTCTTGTTTATGGGGAGTTAGTGTCGCACGAGTTGGCTCGGACTTTAATGAAATCTTTGGCCAAAGTATGTTGGCAGAAGTCCAACATTGATAGACTAAAGACCGATGGAGATTAACCGAGTTCAAGCTATTAGGGCTGACAGTTGACCGTACCCTAGGCTTGACTAAGCGACATAGTTTTAACGAAGGGACTAAAACTGCGGCATTCATCACGGACACAGTCAAGGTGGTCTCGACAATGCTCATGTCAATGGGCTAACCACATAATGATGATACTGAAATAGGGATGTCACCTGCTGCTCGTGGTCACTTTCGTCTGGGGTTTCGAGCCCCACCTGTAGTAGGGTCAGTCTGTAGTGTCCCACACAGAGTGAGACCTTTGTCAAGTAATATGTAGAATTTGGGAGAAAATACATCAGATGTATGTGAATTAATTGTGTCACAAAAGGTTTGTGATAAATAAAATTTGGAATATTATTGATGTGGATTATTGCTTATGATGCAGAAGGAAATAAAATAAAATATATTGTAAAACGTTTACAAATATATTTTACAATAAACGCATAGAACAAGCTCTATAAGAAGTCTAAGTGTGTCCTAGACAAATTTGTCTAAGCTAGTTGGGTTGTAGAGAAAGACAAAAACAAAAAAAAAGCCAAAAGGCCCACTTTTGTGCTGGGCAATGCCCAGCTCAAAAATCAATTTGTAGCCGGGCATTGCCCAGCTCAACGCTGGGCTAAATGCCCAGTAAGATGGCTGGGCCAACACCCAGCAGGCGCCTAAATGGGCTTAACCCGCATGACAAGAGGGCATCCGCTATTGTGGCTGATGTGGGTGGGCCCCTGATCACCCGCGAACTAACACTTAGAAGCCACCTAGCAATAGCACGAACACCAAGTGCTAGATGTATCCCAAATGCGAATTCCCGGCACTTTACGCAAGCGTACGGTGTCAAGTAATAGTATAAAAGATATCGTTCCCACAGGGAAGGTAGAGATGTTATTGTCTTGGGCTATTTTTAAATCTCAGAATTTAGGTAGCAGTCGGTTTCGAAAGATTTTTTGTTTTGGATTATAAACAATTAATAAAGACTAGGGCTTTAGGACTCACCACTAGGATTGTCGGACGTCGATGCTTGGTTAAGACTCTTACGTTGCATTGGTTTTGTAGGGATTGTCGCATCCAAGATATGGAATTCATGGTTCTAAGCACCATGAATCTAACGTATCGCATTAACCCCACTTCCGTGACAGGCGCACACGACACGTGCATTAAGAATCGATAATATTCATGACACTCTCGTGGACAGAATGATCTCAGCTCACGCCACTCTCGTGGGTTAGATCTTCGCTGTATTTTGGCGCTCTCATTAACACAATGGCAGTAGCCGTCAATTAGTAATATAGTTCATCGGTGGATCCCATCAACACACGAGCCAGGCATGGTCACGAGTCCCAATTGAATCCATTAACTCCCTAATTAAGCCTATAGGATACTCCTTAAGCCAATCAATTCCACCAACCGTGGGCACGATCTCAGTATGAGTTCTCCTACAAACTTTGCAAGATCAACCAAAATATGTCCCTTTTATACCAACGCAACCTAAAAATCCTAACTTTGCATCTAAATCCTAAAATCCAAGGGCTAATCCATTAGCCCTTGATAGAACTACTCACGCATCATAGAATTAATAACAAGATATTCAATAGATGCAATGGAATTCATCATGCCAATGGAAAACATCAAAAACAATAGAGAGTGTAGAGAATTGTTACCAATGCATCGTGGAACAATAGAAATCCAAAGAGAATTAAGAAAATAAGATTCCTTGCGCAAAATAGTAATAAAAATCCAAGCTTTGCTTCATACAAAATAGCGACGGCACAAACTCTCAAAAACCTAATTAAAACTAAACCAAGAATTTCTCTAAAGTTCCTCTCTGAAAATAAAGCTAAAACATGCTTAAATACATAGGGTAGCAATCCCAAAAAATCTCAGAAACTCTGGGCACTTGGGCCCACAAACTAGGCTGGTCGCATCGCGCTACACGACAGAGTAGCGGAGCCTGCTCGATCGAGTCAGCTACAGGCTCTGCTTGTCGTGGCTGATACGGGCTACTCGGTCGAGTAGCCCCCCAAACGGTCGAGCTATAGTAGATCAAAACTTCCTCCAAAACGTCGCTCTATTTCTTGACGACTCGAGTCGAGTAGGTGAGCTGCTCGGTCGAGTTGCTTTGCTGCTCGGTCGAGCTGGGATGCCTTGGAGAAAAGCTCAAAATCTTCATTTGTTTGGTGCAACTCGGGTCGAGTCGGATGTCTGTTCGGTCGAGTAGGTTGGGCTGTTTCCTGTGCAATTTCTGCGTGTCAGCTCGGCTGAGTAGCTGATGCTACTCCGTCGAGTCACCTGGGAAACTGGGCTGAATCTTTGCCATCTCTCATTCTCTTCTCCTCCTCTCCTCCAATCTTCTTTCATTCCTCGGCGAACTCTTATGGTGCCTTGCCAATGACATCTCGGACATGCCAGATGTGTTCATGTCCCAAAATAGCTCCAATTCGCTCCAAAACTCCTGAAAATCCAAAAAGCTATACAAAACTCGAATATGCCTTTAGAAGCGTGATAATATATGAAAATATGGAGTTTGGAGACGAATATGACATGAAATGATGCGAATAAAACATATAAAATATGGACACATCAGCGCCACAGTGTGCCCCACCAAGGGTTTGAGAAACCTTTGGTTCGATGGCTGTGTTTTTGGCTAAGAGCAAAGTTTTGACCATCTTTGAGATGATGTTTGAGGGGTCAAACGAAGGTGAAATGGATCACCATTTGTTTCTTTGTGATCATTGTTCAGTGCTATTGAATTTGATATATGATATCACTTGCTACGCTCAACGGTGAGGGATGGAAAATTCGTTAAAGTTTGGCCTTCGTGGAAGGCAAACTAATAATTAATTTTCCTCTAAATTTTTAGTCCCACATTGGAAGTTAAGTGAAGAGGAGGGGTCAGCCGCATATATAAATAGGGGCCAACCCCTTCTTTGAAACTTGTACTGGTGCACCCCGCACTAAGATCTAGATCAGGAAGCTCTCAAAAGTTAAGAGCACACTTAGATCGAAAAGGCTAAATAATTATTGCATCTTTCTCCCACATTATTCCTTGCTCCTGCTCGGTCTTTGGCAAAGTTACGAAGGAGTTCGGATCGGATCCAAAGTCTTGATGGAGGATCTACTCAATGTGAAACTTTCTAGAGTGCGTGGTTGACTCGGCGACAAGGAGATTGTTCGCCTCGGGATGCGGTTCGGCTCGAGACGCGGTTCAGCTCTCGAGAAGTAGCTCAGCCCCAACATAGGGCGTTGGTTCGTGGGATTCTGTGCCTCGCTAATGTGCAAGGAAAAGGTTAATAGTTTAATTCATGAGTTTATAATTGCAGTTAATTTTATAGATCTATCCTTAGGGGTTGGTTGGACCCAACCCAGAGATAATAGAAATTCTGGCTAGGGTTTATTTCTTTAGGGCCTTTCTTAAAATTGTTTAAAAATGTTTTTCCAATGATTAATACCTTTCACAGTCCACCCGACTTAGGCCGGACGTTGATTTTTGAGCCCTAAGGACATTGAAAACACTTGAGAAGACTCATATAAGTTAAGAACTGCACTCGAGGAGTGATATAAACTTCAAAAAGATTTTATCCTTCCTCGAGCACGTTATGAATGGTAGAATCTCTGACTTCAGGACTTCTTGTCCATAGCCGAGTATAACTCGGCGTTGTTTAGTATCTCATCACGCTTGAAGTTGTGTGGTGAAGAAGTCACGGAGATGCGCACAGTGGAGAAAACTTTCACATCCTTCCATGAGAAGGATGTCATCCTCATGTAGAATATCATGAACGTAAATTCACGAAATACTCGGAGCTCCTCTCCTTCCTTCTGATGGCAGAACAGAACATCGAACTCTTACTGGCCACACATAACATGTGCAATGCTGGCACTGCTCCTGCCCCAGAGGCACACACAGTTTCTTCCCAGAAGCAGAAGAACAAGCACCCTCGAATGGTAAATTAATGAAGAAGCATGCCAGAGGCCCCCCACAACGCAACAATAATGAGGGGAAAAATAAATTTATGTGGAGGAGGCAAAACACTGAACAAACGTCTGCTCCCAAGAAAGACTGGGAAGGTAAATGCCATAGATGTGGCATGACTTGACATTGGTCCATGATATGTCGTACTCCACACCACCTTCAAGATTTGTATCTAGTAAGCCTGAAGTCTACTGCTGAGACAAATTTGGTGGAGAATCAAGTCCAGGCTCCAACTTGGTTCATTGTCGAGGACTTTACGAATGACAACCTCCTAGATTGATGCCCTCTTTTATCTATTTAGCACAATAAATTTAAAAGAAACAATTTCTTTTTACATTATAACTGCCGGCATGTTTTCCTTTTAGTCACTATCATGAATGAATAATATTATTGTGTCTTATGATTAATAAGGCATTGCATTTATTTCTACTGCAAAATTTATTCTTAGTTTTTAGCATCTGTAAAATAATATGCGCCTTATTAATTGTGGATAACACAATCATCCACATTGACACTTCAAGACGTATGCTATCAATAGCATTTACCCTTATAATAGAACTATTTTGGGACGTCTGACTTGAGATTCAGAAATTACAAACATGAATATTCAATATGAGGATGCCCAGTACTATCTGAAAAAGAAACTTACCAAGTTTCGATGGATATTTGTCAAAACAAAATCCCTTCTGAATGACTCAAGAAATAATGGCTAGAAGGCAATAATTGAGCATTCAAATTGACTTTCAAAAAGTCGTATATAAATTCGAAAAGGGGAAGCAAATGAACACCTGAAGTGCACAGAATTGTCCTAGTTTTAGCTTTGGTACGACATAATATGTCACCCTGGATCGATTACATCACATCCCGATCTTATAATCATAACCTGAAGAACACGAAGGTTCCTCAACTTTCATTGTCTCATTCAAAGGAAAAAATGATTACGAGATCATTTCAACTACACGTGAACATTGACTCTTAAGACTTCCTCAAATATAATTGATTACAGAATCTATCATAAAAAGACCTTTAGGTCTCTTAAGAGTAGTTGAGGGATAAAAGTGGACTTATCCACTCCCTACAAAGGGTCGATGAATTACCTTATAGTACTCATCCATATATCCTCTAAAATGGTCATACGCAATCCTATTATCCAACCACAGTCCAGCCTTTTCAAAGCAAAGATGACACATTATTAAATGACCGGTAAATTGGATAATACCAAGGAATCAACAATAATTTACAAACTGGAATAAATTTGAACATCCTGAAGATTGTGTTCACACCCAAAAATGGGTCATATGAGTAAATCATTAAATTAATTCAAATAGCTTACTCATTCATTAGAAATCTAGTTACTGGTGACTATATGAGGACATGCAATTATATTGCAGACCATCAAAACGCCACCTTAGAACCCATTTATCAGGGCTTGATCACCCCAGATAAATAGTTTCAGAGAACTCCAAACGGAGGTGTTTAGAGCACATCTTATAGATTGTGCCTTGATAGGTCCACTTTTCATATCACCACTATAGACCATCAAAATGCACTCCAAATAGGGAAATCATTTAAAAGCACATCTCATAAGATTGTGCATTGATGTGCCCTCATTTAAAGATTTGATAATACGATGAGATCCTGAAGATCCTTCAGATTTAGAACTCTTTAATTTCCCAATACTAGGTTAAACTTGGATGTCACAATCATCACTGAGCTTAAATCTTAGTTGAACACATCAGAATATCAAAATCTAAGATCCGAGAATTAGGAAGTATGATCCTGAAGATCCTCCACAATTATGAAACTGTTAAAAATTCATTAGACATAGTAGTTGACAATATGAATATTGTCAAAATCACACATCTCTGCTGCCAAAAATCCAGCTAGGATTGGTATACCAAAAATGATGGATGCAATCCATCAACAACAGAAGTGGATGTCCTTAATGAAGAGAGGATAGGCCACGAGTCTTCAAAAAAAGAAAAACCTCTGGAGAACTTAAAATAATACCTCCACAGGAAAGTGAGCTTATCTCCATATCCTCTCCCTATCCAGACCTCCAGAAGAGGAAATTCTAGAATAAAATAAAATATAAATGAATAATGTACGTACATGGAGAGGTGTTTGGATCAAAAACACACTTGTCAACAATTATTTCACGATTCATTTTGTCATTTAAATGATAGTAATTGATCCACACTCCGTTGCTAAAAAGCAAACGTGATTGGCCAAAAATGTGGAACGAGGCAAAAATAAGTTGAGCTGGACTCACTTATGAAACGTGAAGTGTTTGGACCTGAAGTACTGATATCAAAAGGTATCAAACTTGTGAGAATAATGAGTATTGTATAAAATTAAAAAAAATCATATGCTATAAGGTATAACATATAGCTTAGAGGTTTCTTTTCACTGAAACCAAGAAGTAATAAAGTAAGATGAGCTTGACTCATAAATGATGCATCAAACTCACTGGTTATAGTTGTGAAACCCTCACAATTGGCAAAAGAAATTATGGATATGCTGCTTTGGATGTTGTGACAGCATACCCCTAAGGATTTATTTCTAATTTCAATAATTTCCTGAATAGACTTTGAGACGTCTATTTTAATAGAAATAATAAAATACAATCAATAAATAAAAGGATTTAAGAAAAACTTGAATCTCATCGGATCTCCTGAAGAGAAGACCGAAATATCTGTTTGAGCCTAATACGATATGCAAGACCTAGGCAAAAAATAAAGACATGTCTTGGTTTACAGACTTATCATCCTGAAGATGAAAATATCATCCAGCAGATGAAAATCATATGACATTAAACTTCATACACTTGAAGTTGATGAAGAAACATGGACCATTGTTATCCACTAAATACACCTATAGGTTGTATGGATTTACAAAAGGACCCCTTCTGTCTGCTGGAAGAGGGGTAGGAAATACTAGGTCCTGAAGTACCTTACCGAAGAACTTCTTTATCTGGCAAAACTGGACGCGTCCTGATATAGAGTTAGCAGTAAATCTATTTAGCCAGATACAGTGTAGCGCTTGCAACGTGCCACTAGACCGGACCTACGCATCTTTTGCACTACCTCCAAAGGTCAATATTATAATGGATCATCCTCCATGTTAAATGTATCTGCGGATGCTGGTAATATATCATCGCGATGACCACCACGAAGGAATGGCCACCTCCTGTAGATCTACAAAGCATGCAACTAAGGCAACATCATCCTACCATTTCGAGAAGCTCACCATCCAAGAAGCAAATCAAGAGTGGGTAGCTATGCCCTGAAGTACCTCACAGACCAGTGACGACTGGGTCAAAGACTAGAGAAATGGATCTATCTACTATGTTCACTGACCATGCCACTTTCATAGCTCAACCTAGAGGAGGATACATCAAAGGCGATTAGCCAGAACACACCTCTCCAAAGCTCCTTTGGATTTAGCAGCTGCCATAGATGATCAATACTTGTATTTTGTATTTATTCTCGGAATGTTGTAAACTGGATTGATGTATAGATGCATAGGAGACCTGCAAGCCTGAAGCTTGCACAGAACATGTGAAGTTAATGAAGAGTTGTACACTTTTTCTCTTAGCTATTGGGTTTTCCCACTGGGTTTTCCATACCCAAAGGTTTTAACGAGGCAACCACATTAACTCTAGATCCAGAAGCATCCACCCCTAGTGATATCCACACATCAGGGAAAGTTAAGGAGACTTGTACTCTTTTTTCTTATCTATCGGTTTTTCCCACTGGGTTTTCCATAGCCAAAGGTTTTAACGAGGCAAAACCTCCTAACATAGGATTCAGAAGTATCCAAATCCCCATGATACTAATAAGCATCGTGAATCCTAAATTATTCACATATCGAGCTTATAATGATGGATGGATAAGGGGAAGTGTTATGAATGGGTTTTTGTAGGCCCATATAAGGCTTATGTAGGGTTAGGGTATCCACCACCATGTAACCATTTTACTATAAATACATTGCTACGGGTTTAGTAGTCGCCATCCTTCCAACAACAACAACAAAAACTGTGCATTGCAGTTCATCTTCCTTCTCCACCAAAATTCCAACTCCTACATCCAAATTCATCTTGTCATTAGTCAACATTCAGCCAACAATTTTTAAAAGTACAATATCAACCCGCAACAACTTCTTCATATAATCATCCATCACTTTGACCCAAACCAATCACCAACTACTTAAAAAAAACCAAAGCCCAAACCTTAAACCTCATTTCCTCTAAAAAAAATTCCAAAATTCATCAACCCAATTACCTAATCATTCTCTTCATCAGTCATCTTCGTTGTCATCTCCAAATTCAATCACCCTTTTCAACCCTAAACTCACCCATCTTCTCCAAATTTCATCATCAATTAAATGGAGCTCCCTTCTTCGCGGCCATATACATGGTGGTGATGAAAAGGAGGGAGTGATGAGGTGATGGTAGAGATGACGTGAAGCTCTCCTTACCACTATCAGACCTCCCCTCACCCGAGCTCATCGCTTCAAATTTTTTCTTTTTTCGGTTTATTTAACCTTTATAAAAGAGAGTTGGAGATGAGGATGTGAGTATAAAAGGGGGAAAATGGTACATAGTTAGCTTTTTCAGTGTAATAATGCAGGGCTAGTTGTAAAGGGATATTTTCTGCAATCAGGCCATAGTACAATGGGCTTAGTGCAAAGGAATTTATGGCAATTGAATTTATCGCTAATAATTTTAGTAAATTATCTTAGGCTTAATTGCACAGTAATGACAAAAAAATTGTTGATTGTTGTATTTATGCATTTATTATTATTTGAGAATAATGTAGAAAAGCTGATACATGATCTAATAGATCAGGTGTCAAGACACAAAAAGATGGAAAGTACAAGTCCCACATGGGCTTGTACTTTTCTGTGGGACCCACCTTTTTTTGTGTTGCACCTTATCTATTAGATCATGTGCCACCTGATCTACATGTTTCTATTATTATCTATAATCTATACTATAATATTAAAATTGCATTTTCCTACTACCATACATTTGCGGGAAAGGTGGAATGTTTATTTTGTCTTCATTTACTATGAGTCTATGACCAACCTCTTATCATTACATTACATGAGCTCAAGCTTTAACCACAGTAAACAAGGTTAAAACATACTAGTAAAAAGGACCCTCTGATCTTTCACTCTTAAAAAGAACGTTTGCTTGCGTCCTCCTCCAGCTTCACTTTTCTTGTTCATTCTTGATACAACCACCCAAAATGGAGCGGGCCAAGCCCATGGCCTGGGGGGGGGGTTGGACCCAAACTTGAAGGCCCCACGAGCGTATCGAATCGCAGCGGCCCAAAGCCAACGTCCGGGAAACCACTGACCATACCACGATTGAGGAAACCGCTCCACAGATCGCGCCTGACTTGAACACCAGTCAATGTGCCATCACGACCGCCTTCATGCCACTTAAAGAGACCATCAAAGCGGGCAGGCACGAAGGGTGAGATGACAGGACGACATAAAGGCGTTGACATGCAAACTCCTATAAGAGGCCAAAAAGACGAAACGCCAAGGGATCGAATCCTGAATACTTAGATCTCAGGTATTCCACCTCTCCAAGACCTTTCTTTCACTTCACACATTTCTCCTCCACAGCTCGGCCTGAGGACTCGCGTATTGGTCTCTCCGTGAACCATACTCGATCCCACCGAGTATCCTTTAGACAAGTACTGATTTAAGCATCGGAGGGGGCTTGGTCGGAACCAAGGTCAGACCCCCCCTAACGAGCTTTCTTGTCTGTGCAGATCGAAGGAGACACCAACTAGCAGGAGCTACCTTTCGGCATCCAATCGTCCGGGTCCCCGCGCTTTCGACCCCCAGGCCCATTCGACCGATCGTTCCAGGAAATCGTCGTTCTGCCGAAGCTATCCTTCGACACATCGATCCATGGATCTTCATGTTACCACCAAGCAAACGCTTGGATAACCGGCTCCAGAGATCGCACGCGTCTCACGTGACCACGACGACCCCCAGACCTCCAAGCTATCAACAGAAAACACTCCAAAACAATTCTGATGATCTAAAGACAATAAAACCATCCAGCATTCAAAAATTATCATCATGATTCATTCCTATCTAGCAACTTTGTCAAATGAAACAAATAAAAACCCTAAACCCAGTAACTAGATTTGGAAGACAACGTCGAAACTCTGGAGCTTGGACTTCGGTGGATTCCTTTCGACTTTGATGCCAAGCAAGGCCGGTTCAAGCATAAATGAGGCCTAAAGAAAAACAAAATATGAGGCCTAAGTATTCACACAAAAATTTTAGGAGCTTTCATATAACTGAATTTAGGACAGAATGACCCCGAGGCGGTTGGCTAAGTAGGAAGTGCGTTCCTCTCCCCCTAAGTGGTGAGGGATCGATGACCGATGACTAACTCGCTTAATTCCCTCAACTAACCTGGTATGCAAAGGTGTGGGTCAGCTTTGCATACCCCCATGTTTGGTGCATGACCGTCCAACTTGTAAGGCGGTGTGGGAGTCCGGGTCACCAAAAATAGCAAAAAAAAATTAGGACAGAATCCACTCACAAACCAAACACGTTACAATCTTAAAATTAAAGGAAACAAAGATCATGTTTTTTAAATCAAAAGCATATATTACATCACATATCACTGTGAAAATTACGCTCCCTAAGAGGGATGATATTGCCTCCTACCAGATCTATTTATATCCCTACAATTTTTCATACCAGTAATATTACTTCTCAGATCTTTTGGATCTTAAATATTAATTCCACTCGAAATCTATTATCAGCATCTCAGATATTATGCCCAACAACATTTCGGTTTGTGTAATGAGCAATTTTGTTGGTTCTAAGTAAGCATGTGATGAGCAAAGAGCTACGTGAATTGAGCAATTTTGAAAAAGGTATTATTGGTAATTTTGAAAAGTGTATTAGTGGTGGTTTTATAAAAATAAAGTGGTCTGTAAACTGAGCAAAATGTCTGTTTGCATAACATTCCTTTAAATTTGATGTAACTTATAAAATTCAATAAAATAAAAAGAAAGAAAAACCCAATAAATACGTAAATAAAATAAAAAACCAAGTTCACCGAAAAAAGTAAAAGAAAACGAAAACGAAACAGCTCAGTCAAGAGTCGAGACAACCGTATGATCCAATTATTACATTGAAGACCTCCTCATGGTTTCTGTGGAGTTCATCTGCATATTTGAAAAAAATTCAACATTGTGTGAGATAGAGATGCATTGGATTGAAGCAAATCCATTCGATTTTGGTGAAAATCTCCCACTCCCTCGAAGGAAAACAATGATCTCGCCTTTTCTTTTCTTTTCCCTTTTATTTCTCTTTCTGCTAATCTCTGAGTTTCTAATCGTCGTCCTTGTTTGTTTGTTCAATTGTTAAACTGCAGCGAGCGTACAACAGTTGGGCTTAGGAACAAAATGAGATATGAGGCCCTCTCAAAATTGGAGGCCTAAAGCGGCCGCCTATGTGGCCTTACTGTAAAACCGGCTCCGATGCCAAGCTTCTCAGTAGCAATGGCTTCTGCTCTGATTCTCACGATGCTGATTCTTCTGCTCCTTGATGAGGCTGAGAGTGATGAAGAGGCATTGAATCCAGAGAGAGGATTAAACGTTCGAGCTTTTTGAGTGGTTATCATGGGGCTGGCCATGGGTTCCAGGGAAAAAAAATCTACTTCTATGCGCTTCAGGTTATTTGGCCTCTTCTTTAAAAATTATATAAGATTACATATAAAGTTATTTTTGAAGACTTTCCTAACCAAAATGATATAAAGGTCATAGAATATCCCCACAACACCCCCAACCGTACCTCCGCCACACACGTCGCCGAGCCCTCCCTTCCTCTTCTCTTCCTCTCTCCCATCTCTTCATTCTTCCCACTCTTTCTTCCTCAAGCATGTAAATTTTGAATGGCAAACTTGTAAATAAACGGTCGGTATTCAACAATTAGGTCTGTGCACGTAGTAACTCCCGATCGTGAGACTAATTTGGAAATTCTATAAACATGGACCTATTTGATTTACACACAAACCAATTTACACATACACCTAATTATATTTAAAATTTAGGTTTCTTATTACACACATGTCCCCTTACAGCCACATCTCCAACCAGCCTCTGTTGCGTCCGCTTTCAAGAACCACCAAATAAACAAGTAGTAGAAATGATTTTAAAAACCCCAGTTCAACAAAAAAACAAGCATAAGCCTCTGTTATTTTTGATGATGACGATGAGTTTGATTCTTCGTCGCTTCTTCTTCTCTTCTTCTTCTTCTTCTTCAAGCATTGAATCTCATTGTACAGAGCTAGAGGCGAAGAAGGCAATAATAAGCAAACTTTGAGCATATTATTATGCAATCAAGCCATTATCTTTACTTGTATTTGTTGGGCCTTAAAATATCTCTAGACATTGGAACTGTCTACAAAATAGCACTATATTTTTGATATTTTTGGTTGTTTCTAAGAAATTGCCATGCATGGAAAGCTTGGAGATATATCCAGCAATTCTATGCCTATTTTCGCTGCAGAGATTTTTATATCGTATTTCCAAAACTAAACAAGATTGCTAAACAAGACCTTTTAAAAAGCAAAGAATGTTGTCCAAACGTGGAAGGCTTTTTTAATAGCGGTATATTTTTTTGAATCCACTTTTTGATACGACTAGTGGTATTCGAACCAGTATATTGCCCTGATACCATATTGCATTTTTTATTATTGTATCAAAACTCTAAAATTATGATAAGTGCCAAGTGAAATAATTTTATACTCTAACGTGAGATTTGTTCACAAATTATCCTGACAACTTCATCTTGAGCTACTTCACAAGTAAAGGCTTCACGAAAAAAGCATCCCGGGCAGCGTTGGAAGCGATTTCCAACTCTCACGAGGGGAATTGCTACGTGCAGCTATCATTTTATTCTGCGCACGACCACTTATTTACGAGTTTGCCATTACTCCTCTTTACCCTCATCCAATGGGGCCGCCGTCGCCCCCCCCACAATGACGATGAGAACTGCGATGATGATTTACTTGGGTTTGAAAGATTAGGGTTGGGGAGGTCAGTGGAGGGGGCGGCTGAGGCTGCGGGAGAAAATAGAGAAGGGGGCTGGGGAGGTCGGAGGATGGGGAGCTGGGGTTGGGGAGGTCAGTGGAGGGGGCGGCTGAGGCTGCGGGAGAAAATAGAGAAGGGGCTGGGGAGGTCGGAGGAAGTGGAGCTGGGTTTGGGTAGGTCAGAGGAGGGGGCGGCGGAATTGGGAGAGGGGGGCTGGAGAGGTCGGATGGGGGGGGCTGGGGGGGACGACGGCTGGGGCGGCAGAAGAGGAAGAGAGATGCTGGGGAGGTCGGCGGAGGGGGAGATGTGGCTGGGGATGTCGAAGGAGGGGGCGTCGCCGCCGCCCATCGCCATTCGACCATTAGCACACCCAGAAGCATTTTCGGGAATTTGCCACTGATTATGCGCGGTGAGTAATTTTAGTAACAAACTTGTAAATAAGTGGGTTGTGCACGGGTGTAATGGCAAACTTGTAAATAAGCAGTCGTGTGCAGAGTAAAACGGGAGGTGCGTGTAGCATTTTCCTTCTTGTAGCATTAGGGCATGTTCTTTTGCTAGAATGTGGGTGAGAAAGTGGTATTTTACCACTGTTCACTCACAGTAGCACCCAGTTCTCGTCTCACTTTCTCGCTGGCTGTTCATTTGCTAGAAAATGAGTTTGGATTCGTCGCTGACGTGTCGGCCAAAATTGAGAATCAGTGCGCCTTGCGAAATCTCCACAAAACACGCGGATTTCGCTGGAATCCAACCCAAAGGTAGGTCCCCTTCTCTCACGCGGCCAATCGGGGGCTGTTTTTGAATTTTTTATTTTTTCTTCGGTTCAGAGTTAATTTGCTGGGCCCCCACTATATGCACCTTGCATTAATTAGAATATATTAATAATTAAATCGTTTAATAATTAATTAGTTTAGTTTTAAGTAATTAATTTAGCTTTAAAATAATAAATTGAATTTGAGTGGGCCCCACACCACTTTCGTCAACCAAATTTCCTAACAACATTCTCAACCAAAAGAACACAAGAAAGTTTAGTGGACCCCACAAAAATTTTTATCTCCACTTTCCAACCAACTTTCTAATAAAGAAACACACTACACTAAGGGCCTAAGGGCCTGTTCTTTTTTGTGAATGTGGAGATTTGAGAAAGTTGTGAATAGTGTAGGGTAAAGTAAGTATTGTGTTTTTTTGTTGGAAAGTGGGGTTGGAATGTGGTGGGTCCCACACAACTTTATTGTGTTTTTTGGTTGAGAATGTTGTTGGGAAAGTTTGATGAAGAAAGTGGTGAGAATATATTAACAATGACCCCCATTGCATTTCTTGTGTAATTATGAACAACACAAAATTTCCACCATCCCACTGCAGATACAGAATATGATACCGTACGGGAAAAAATCCCAAGGCAATCAAAAATGCATTGCAAGCATCAGAATGCACAACTCCAACTCAAGTCCATCATATAACAACCCACGGCTGATACAGAATATGATACAAAAGTGGAAAAAATCCCTAGGCAAGATAAAACCCATTGCAAGCATCAGATTTCACAACTCCCACTCATTTTCCAACAAAACCATAACCCATAATTAAACAAATGCACCAAACAATCCCCACATTCCACTGCTGATACAGAATATGATACAAAAAGGAAAAAAACCAAGGTAAGATAAAACCCAAGGCAAGCATCATATTGCACAACTCCAACTCAATTCCATCAAAAAACATATCCCAAAAATAATCAAATGCACCAATAAATACCAACATCCCACTTCTGTTAAAGAATATGATACAAAACTGGAAAAAATCCCAAGGCTAGATAAAACCCTATGCAAGCATCAGATTGCCCAACTCCCACTTAATTCCAGAAAAAACACAACCCATCATTGAACACATCCACAAATTTTTCCCAACATCCATCTTCTCCTACACAATATGAAACCATAATGGAAAAAACCCCAAGTCAAGCTACAACACAAGGCAATCATCACATTGCCCAACTCCAAATCAATTTCATCAAAAAAGAA
The DNA here is from genome assembly GCA_030789695.1 of Scilla litardierei. Classification (NCBI taxonomy): domain Eukaryota; kingdom Viridiplantae; phylum Streptophyta; class Magnoliopsida; order Asparagales; family Asparagaceae; genus Scilla; species Scilla litardierei. The sequence continues at coordinate 228,943,728 of CM061133.1, forward strand.
TTCCCAACATTCAACAAAGCCAACATACATTCCCACCATCCACTGCTGATACAACAAATATATCATACTGGAAAAATCCCAAGTCAAGCAAAATAAAAATGCAAGCATCAGATTGCACAACACCAACTCAATTCCATCAATAAACATAACTCAACATTCAACCCAGCCAAAAAAATACCCGACATCCCACTTCTGATACATAATATGATAACATAATGGAAAAAAGACCAAGGCAAGCTACGACAGAAATCCAGCATCCGAGTGCCATACTCTGACTCACTTACATCAATCAACAAAACCCACCATTACTGAAGGTAAAGCAAAGTCAACATAGTGTACAGAATCCAATAGCAAGCATTCAGCAAATACACCATCAATTTACAGTGTTATACATCAACATTATATCAAATCCAATTACAACTACGATAGATATCAATCCCACCTTAATGGAACGGTAATCGGATACGATGCTATCCAATTTCACATTGGTGCTCTCAAGTTGACATACAACTGTATCCATCCGTCTATCTATCTCTACCATCCTACTCTCGGACAAAGGTGTCGATGTACTGCCATTATTGGGCCTTCTTTCACTCTCAACCATTAAATGCATGATCACCATTCTGGACAACTCAGTGTGTGGGGATCCTTCTATTGGAAGAATGTGCACGGCCGCTCTCGATATGTACAACTCCAAAATCTACGGTCGGGGTTTGCTCTAGTCCATGAAGTCCTCCTCGGCACCCGAAGACCACAGTTGCATATCTTGTAGTCATCGACATCGTCATCAAAGTCCCCACGGATCTCATCTCTATGGCGAGATCGACAAGACGAGCTCGATCCGTAACTCATTTGTATCTAGCAAAGAGAAAAGGACATTTAACATATAACATCGATCAAATAAAAGAGTGATAATGTGAGTAGATTTTTGGGTTAAAAGCGTACCCTTGAAAAGTAAAGAGTGACGCATGGTAATGTTGTCATCATCATTCAGAAATCCAAGTAATGCACAAAAGCAAGAGATTGAAAACAGATTTATAAATGAAAATGAAAAAGTAAAGGCAGCCCTCAGAAATATGAACCGGCCCAGTCCCTGCTGGTTTCTTATCATCAGATATGTGACAAATTGAGCAATCTTCACAGTCACAAAAAATATGCAACACATCTAAAAAATTTCATAGGCTTCCAAGGGAGAAAAAATTTGTCCAAATCCATATCACATCCAATACAATAGACAAAAGCCCAATTAAGCATCATAACCTTCAATAAACTTGACAGAAGACATAAAACGTTGGACACTATTTTTTAGATGCGTGCTCTATTGTTTGTAAGGGAAATATTAGAGTAATGATAAGCATGCCATAGCAAGGAAACGGGTGTAAGCAATTATTTTTGCACACAGAAAATATTCACTGTGCATCAGTCATCATTGGGCTCCACCAAAAACAACCACGACGGCAACCAAAATCAAATGTCAAGGGAAATACAGTCACGGTTGCATGGCAGTGTCAATCTGGTGAATGCATTGAGTTATAGCTTGCATTGAGATTTTTTTCCAGTATGGTATCATATTCTGTTTTAGCAGTGGGATATTGTGATTTTTTTGTTACATTTGATGAATGTTGGGTTCTGTTTTGCTGATGTAATCAAGTATGTGACCATTGCATTTATGATATAGCTAGCCCTCAGATCTTTATTGTTTTCATTTTCCCATAAGGTTGCAAGGATTGGCTCCTTCACAAAATGACTGACATCCATTATGAAGGATAAACAATATAACTTGGGATAATTAGCTGGATCACACACGTAGTGTGATATTTATAAGTTTCATTATTGGGCTCATGTAAACTGGTGATACAGTAATTATATCATAATAAAAAAATCCCAAGTCAAGCAAAATCAATATGCAAGCATCAGATTGCCCAACTCCAACTCATTTCCATTAATAAACATAACCCAACATTTAACCCATCCACAAAAATTACCCAACATCCCACTTATGTTACAGAATAAGCTGCTACCATACTGGAAAAAATCACAAGGCGAAGTTAAACACTATGCGAGCAGCAGATTGCCAATGCTTACTGAAATGTTAGCATGTTCTTTTTTTATGAATGTGGGTGAGAAAGTGGTTGGTTTCCACTGTTCAGTCCACTATTTCACAACTGGGCAACACTTTCCCATTTCACAAACAAATATAGGATGATACCAAAATGGAAAAAATCCCAGTGCAAGCTACAACACATTGGCAAGCATCACATTGCCCAAATCCATATCAATTCCATCAAAAAACGTAACCCAACTTTCAACAAAGCCAACAAATATTCCCCCCATCCCACTGTTGATACAGAATATGAAACCATACGGGAAAAAAGCACATTGCAAGCTAAAACTCAATGCAAGCATCAGATGACCAAACTCCAACTCAATTCCATCAAAAAAAAACAAAACCCAACATCACACAAATCCACCAAAAAATCACACCATCCCATTCAATGCTGAAACTGAAGATGATACCAGATTGGAAAAAAAAACCAAGGGTTGCTAAAACACAAATCAAGCATCAGATTACCCAAATCCAACTCATATTCATCAAAATCCAAAACCAAACATCCCCAAAACCCCTAAGTATCCCTACATTCCTATGCTGATACATAATAAGATACCTTACTGGAAAAATTACCAATGCAAGCAAAAAAACAATGCAAGATTAAGATTGACCATCTCCAACTAAATTACATTCAAAACCCAAAATTATTTATCCCACAAAGCAACCATAAAATCCCAACAAACATATGCTGCTACAGAATAAGATATCATAAGGGAAAAAAATACCAAGGCAAGCTATCACCCACTGCAAGCAACAGTTTGAACAACTCCAACTAAATTCCAGCAAAAAACATAACCCAAAATTAAACAAAAGCACCAAAAAATCCCAGTATCCCACTGCTGATACAGATTATGAAACCATGTTGTAAAAAATCCTACTGCAAGATATAACCCAAATCATGCTTCAGATTGCCTAACCCCAACTCATTTCCATCAAAAAACTTTACCCAAAATTCAACACATAAACAAAAAAAAATTGATTTATATAGCCCTCAGAAATTTATTTTTTTTCATGTTCCCATAAGGTTGCTTGGCATTGGCTCCTTCCATTTCCCCCGAAATAAAATGTCAGATTAATGATTCAAAGCCAAAATATACCAATTAGGAGAAAGCAAAGAATCCATAGTATACAAAAAAACCATGTAAAACCTGAACAATATTTACAGTGAAAATACTTAGAAAACAACTTCAATTTGAAGTAAATCGTATAAATATACATATGAACCGACATTAATGTCAAATCCAACTTGGGGAATGAAGGATCCAAAATGCCAGCCATCCATTATGAATGAACCAAATTGCCAACCATAGTATACAATCAATGTCATCTCCAATTTTTATGTTAAATCATTGGGCTATTTTAAACTCCTGATACATATTCTGATACCATAGTGGGAAAAATCCCAAGGCAAGCTAAAACCCATTGCAAGCATAACAATGCCCAACTCCCACTGATTACCAACAAAAAACAAAACCCAACATTCAAACCATCCAACAAAAATTCCCAACATCCAACTTCTTCTACAGAATATGATTGCATACTGGAAAAATACCCATTGCAACCTACAACACAATGCAAGCATCACAATGCCCAACTCCAAATAAATTCCATCATAAACCTACACCCAGCATTCAACAAAGCCAACACAATTCCCACCATCCCAATGCTGATACAGAACAGATACTATACTATAAAAAATCCCAAGGGATTGTAAACCCCAATGCAAGCATAATATTGGACAACTCCAACTCAATTCCACCAAAAACATAACCCATAATTAATCAAATGCAACAAAAAATCCCAACATCACACTGCTGTTACAGAATATGATACCAACCCGGAAAAATACCAAGTCAAGATAAAACCAATGCATGCATCACATTGACCAAATCCAACTCAATTCCATCAAAAACCAAACCAACAATTCAACAAATCCAACTTAAAAAACAAAATCCTAACATCCCACTGCTGTTATAGAATATGATACCAAACATGAAAAAATACCAAGTGAAGCTACAACCCAATGCATGCATCAGATTGACCAAATCCAACACAATTCCATCAAAAAACATAACCCAAAATTCAACAAATCCAATTTAAAAACAAACATCCCAACATCCCACTGTTGTTACAGAATATGATACCAAACAGGAAAAATACCAAGTCAAGATAAAACCCAATGCATGCATCAGATTGACCAAATCTAAATCAATTCCATCAAAAACCCAAACCCACAATTCAATAAATCCAACTTAAAAACCAAAATCCCAACATCCTACTGATGTTATAGAATATGATACCAAACAGGAATAATACCAAGTCAAGATAAAACCCAATGCATGCATCAAATTGACCAAATCCAACTCAATTCCATCAAAAAAAACTAAACCCACAATTCCACAAATCCAACTTAAAAAACAAAATCCCAACATCCCACTGCTGTTACAGAATATGATACAAACATGAAAAAAAACCTAGTGAAGCTACAACCCAATGCATGCATCAGATTGACCAAATCCAACATAATTCCATCAAAAAGCATAACCCAAAATTCAATAAATCCAACTTAAAAACCAACATCCCACTTATGCTACAAAATATGCTTCATCAAAGATACCATATTGTTAAGCTAACCAACCATTCAACATCACACATAAGTTACATAATATATCCCATATTGTTAAACATACCAAGGCACGCTAAAAACACATTACAATCTATAGAGTGTGTTGAGTATTTGACTTCTCCCTACTTGGTGTTAATGATGAGCAAAATAAATACTTGTGACTAATCCACTATTTACAGTTAATCCATTGCCTAAGCATATCATGAAGATTAATTTGCAATGGATGTCACTCAAAGATAAATGAAAGCATGAAAAGTGGATTGGATGATCAAAGATGGTGATTGAAGCTCCTAGAAGACTTTAAGCTCATACTTTGGATAGAAGAAAGACTTCTACAATATGTAATCTTTTTATTCTCTTCTAGAATGTTGCTTAGAAGTAGAACTATGTTGGAGCACACACACATCTTCATTTATGTCCTAGGAAATCATTAGATCACTTTTCCTTAGACTCCAATTCATTTTTACCAAGCATGTGCATGTTGTGATTTCAACAGGTGACTGCTGAATGATTTACAGTCGCCTGTCTTAAAACAGTCGCCTGTGATTTGTTCTACTGTCGCATGTTATGCACATACTTAATCGGTTGATTTTTTTGGGCTTTCTAAGCTTTAACTCTTTCAGGCAACTGCTGTACATTTTACAGGCGCATGTCCAAGCTACAGTCGTCTGTGATTTGTTAATCAGTCACCTGTCTATCTTCAGCCCAAATATCACTTTCAATTTCATCTGGCCAGTTGACTGATGTTGCATTGACAGTTGCATGTCTAAGGCACAGTCGACTGTCAATGCTTCAACAGTCACTTGTCCATGATTCCTCTGCAGAATCTGCTCTCTGAATGTTTAACATTGTAGTGCCAGTCGACTGATGTTGTATTTACAGTCGCCTGTCCAATGGCACAGTCGAATGTCAATGCTTCAACAATCGTCTGTCTTTGAACTCTCTACAGACTCTGCTCTCTGGAAAGTTTCAGGTTTTGTGACAGTCGACTGATGTTGTTTTCACAGTCACCTGTCCATGTCACAAGCGCCTGTGTGTTCCACATCAGTCGCATGTCCTGTCTTCCCAAAACTTTCTGGGATTTTCTCAGCTTACCCATATTGCGGCCAGTCGCCTGTAGAAGGATTTACAGTCGCATGTATTCTCTTCATCATTTGACTGTCCACGTGATAAGTTACCATTTGAATTCTCACCTAGCCTCTGACACAGCGCATCAATCAACTGTGTTTTGTTCAACAGTCGACTATCGACTGTGTAAATTCTATCCGTTGACTTTTTCTCCACGGATTTCAATGGGGTTTTAGGGATTCAGTTTGAGGGGTTTGAGAAACCTATAAAGGGAGCCCCTAATGTTCCATTGAGGGGTTACTCATCTACTATTGAAAACCCTAAGCTTTCATCTTCAAGCTTCTCAAGCTCTCAAAGCCAAAAGCCATAGAATTCCAATATTTTCCTCTCTTGCTCTCCAACCTAGAATCAAAGAGATATCTTCTATGCAATTGGTGGTGACAAGAGAAAGGGATTTTCTCTCTTCCAAGAGAGACCTCAACACACAACACACTTGCTCCTTCAAGTTCTACTTCAAGGTATAGGTGATTGTAAGTGTTGTCATTTCAATATTTCGTTACTTTCGTTATTAGATTAACTCTCGGTTTGTGAGAGTGGTTTGCTTGCTCCCAAGTTGTGGGAGTCAATGACATCGAGTGTATTTTGATTTCACTTGTAGGATTGCTACAAGTGGGTTTAAAGGAAACCTCAAGTTAGGATTCTAACTTGAGTATCTGGTGGTATCCGGGTGGAAGGGACGTAGGATTACCGGGAACAAGTCGGGAGTTGGCTTGTGTATTCCGAATCCTTCAAACATCCTTGTGTTAGCATTGTTTTAATTTTAGGGTTTATTTACATTCCGCATTATTTGTTGGTTAGGAATTTAATTTGGTGTAATTATCATTTTAAATTGTATAAACACTATTTAACCCAGCCTTCTAGTGTTTTTCTCATAGCCAGGGACCTTACAGAGTGCCCAAATCCAAAGCATTTCCCATCAACACATATCACAACATTCTTCAACGCCACCAATAATTTACCTATTCCATTCTTCTTCATCACCCTCCCCATCTCCTCCAGCATCAAGCCTATCCCTCTCAAGCTCCGCAACCTTCTTGGCTACGAAGCGCTTCCTAGCCGCCTCAGGCATATTGACAAATCTATGCCCATCTTTCTCATTCTCACTAAGTTTCATATACAACTCATCCAACATATCTGACGGATAATCGGTAAATGCATACAAATGATGAGAAAGAAGTGTAAGAGTGTTGGGGTGGGCACTCTTTATAGCTTCGGCGACCTCTCTGACATTAGCCACCATTTCCTTCACGAGGTCTGGCTCATCCCTCAAGGCCCGTTGATGCGTCCGAAATGTAACCCTAGAGCGACCTAGTTATGGCACGACACGGGGATAAATCCCCGACAACGGCGCCATAAACTTGATCGACCTGGAACTCAAGTTTGAAACGATGTCTTTTACCGCAAGCGCACGGTATAGTGGCAAGTGGGTATCGAACACGGGAAAGCGGTGCTATACTACCTATCTACTCCTAGTTTGAGTTAGAATTGCGGGTTTATTGGTGGATGTGGAGTATGGAGTGTTGTAATGGTGATGGATGCGAAGGTCGTGTCACTCGATATCGCAAATAAGTGATTCCGCACAATATAAAAGAATAAAATATAAAAATATTAGGGCTTTATGGCTCGCTGATAGGACCGTCGGACGTCGACGCTAGGCTAGGACTCTTACTTTGCATTGGTTTTATCGGGGATTGTAGCATCTAGGAAGTGAATTCATGCGTCTAGGCATCATGAATCTAACGTATCGCATAAACCCCGCTCTCGCGATAGATGCATACGGTACGTGCATTAAGGATCTAAAAAGTTCTCACCACTCTCGTGGTTCGAACGCTCTCAACTCGTACCACTTTCGTGGGTTAGAGTTTCGAGGTACTTTGGTCGCTCTTATTGACGCAATGGCGGTAGCCGTCAATTAGTAATATAGTTCGTCGGTGGATCCCCTCAAGGCACGAGCCGGGCATGGTCACGTACCTCGGTTGAATCCACTAACTCCCTAATTAAATCCATAGGATACTCCTTAATCTAATCGATTCCACCGACTGTGGGCACGATCTCAGTACGAGTTCTCTTAGGGATTTTAATAGATCAACCAAAATACAACCCCTTTTATACCCAACGCATCATAAAAATCCCAACTTTACATCTAAATCCTAAAATCCATGGGCTAATCCCTTAGCCCTAGATGGAATTATCATGCATGATAGCAATAGATATAAGAACCATAGAAAAACTTCATCGCATGCATCAAGGAGATATTTGAATAATCAATCAATAAAAAGAACTCAAATAGAATAAAAAAACAAAAATACTTATCTTGATACAAAGGAGGGGCCTAGGGCATAGCCTAACTCCAAAAGATCGTCTCCACAAAACTCCAAAAAAGATCTAAAAACTCTTCTCTAAAAAGTATACAAAAAGTCCCCTCTTCCCCCCCCCCAAAGTGACGGCTGCCAAATCCCCCCTAAAACCCTCGCGAAACAACCCCGAAAATACCCCTCCAAATCGTCCCAAAATCTGGACGCAGCTTGAAGTTTGGGCCCACGGTGACTCGGTCGAGTAGGTGGCTGCTCGGTCGAGTACGCCAGAAGTCTGGATCCATCACCTAAAACGTCGCTCTGTCTGCTCGGACCGAGTAGGGTCTGCTCGGTCCGAGTAGGTAGCTGCTCGATCGAGTAATAGGCTGCTCAGTCGAGTCTGTTAGTAGGTTACAGCTCTTCCCCAAAATCACGCTCTGCCTACGTGGACCGAGTACGTAGCTGCTCGGTCGAGTATGTAGCTGCTCGGTCGAGCAATCAACTGCTTGGTCGAGTAGGTTTATGTTCAGCCGAATAGGAGGTCAAAAACACATTTCAGCACCCTGCTCAGTCGAGCAGTCAACTGCTCGGTCGATTAGGTTGATGTTCAACCGAATAGGAGGTAAAAAACACATTTCAGCAGGATTTTTCACCCTGCTCGGTCGAGTGGGTTGCTGAAAACAGATTTCAGCACTGCAGCATCAGCTTGCAGAAATTCCCCAGAGCTCATCCGACCTCCGATTGGCACGTTCTTAGTGGCATTGGAACCGTCATGAAGTCTACTATCTGGAAACAATATCAGAAAAATACTGAAAAATCTCAGTTGATAGAATATTTTAAAAGAGTGCACGACTATCCTGTTTCCAGCACTTCGAGTCGCTCGATTCCTTTGCCGCATCATAGCTCGATCGAGCGACCTTCTCTCTTGCCCCTTCCTTGCTCCAGTCTTCTTCTTTGGTACCTCGATCATGTCATCATGATTCTCATTGGTGCACTCATGTCACCGATTGTCTTATTGACTCCAAATTGCTCCAATATCGCCCCAAATCCCTGAAGTGGACATAAACTCTCCGAAAGTCATATTATTCCAAATAATAGTGTAAAAGCATATGAAATATGTAAATGAGCAATCATTTTGACGTATAATCATTTAGATAAAATGTGGAATATAATGACACATCACTCGTCTCCGCATTTTCTTATCACCCACGACGGGTGGGCTTGCATGGCTTGTCCCTGACGGAGATGGCCTCGTCGACGTATTATTGGGGATGTCGGGATAAGCATCATAGTTGGTGGATGCTTGTGAGAAGGTTAGCAGACTTCCAAGATCTTCGTCACCTTCATTAAATGCTCCACCATATGTGTGATACACACACTTGCTTAAATCGCCCTTTGCGGCGTCATCTCCTATAATAAGCCTAAGATCATCAAGCCACGGTAAGGGGTGGTTGACATAATCTTTCAATCTATAGTTTGTATGTATTTATAATGAACCAACCATTATGAATAAAAAAATTACGTATGTAAATTTTATTTCCATATTTGCTTTATAGATAAGTAAATACCGCGGCCCATGTGGTATAAATTTCATCGTCGTGTTCTATCATCTGCTTCTCCTCTGACCAGCCAGCCCCACTAATTTCTTTGTACGCATTAACATCAGAAAGTCGGCGAGCGATCTTTCATATGATTCTTGACATGCTGGCTAGTGTAATTAATGCCAAACATGGAGTTTATATGGATAACAACAGCGGTGAAGGCCGTCGCCTTGAACGTCTTGTCGGCTTTTATGGCCTTGACGTGCTTGGGATGCCATGAAAGGAATTAATGCCATATCATACTCCAAAAGCCAAATTTTATTCGTAGGCCCCTTCGTGGACGGTTTCTTAATTTTTTTCTTGGGACTAGACACCGATACATCCTTGTCATCATCCCGACGACCCGACTTACTGGAAGAGTCACTTCCACCTGTTGTGACATGCCCGCTTTATGGTGAAGGATTGGCGAAAGCACTTTGTGGTGATTGGCTTACAAAAGGTGGTATAGCCCACCCCCCCACCTTGTAGCATTTGCATGAAGCCTGGTGGATGCGGCATGTGCATGGTCATTGTCATGCTATATGATGAATAAGGTGGAAACGACATAGATGATCCAACTCCTTGGTAGCTATGCTAGGATATTGAACATCACTCATCCTACGAGGCAATGGCCTACCAAGCAATGGATCATTCCTTCTTGCTTCATATGCCCAATGTGTGCAATTTGCAGGTTCATAGTATGGTGGAATAGGATCACTCCCTTGCACTTGATGCGATGAACCGTCCATGCCTACAAAAGCATTATTTCTATAACAAAGCAATATTGGACATAATGACATGAACCCACAAATAGTAAAGTTAATAAAATGCAATGAACATAATATTTACTACCACCCATATCATCAGAATCCAAGACAATATATAGAAATAAATTAATCAGATAAAGGCATTATATTCTCACCACATCTCATGCATCACCTAGCATAATCAACATATAGTTCCCGTTGTTATACAATTCATTCAACTTAACAGATAACAATAATCTTATTAATTTAACTTTCCCTCATATCCCATGTTCATTGATGTTCCCATGGTTATGTCTGTTATAATAGTCCACCCACATTTCCCATGCTAACTGATCCATGCGACGTTTCCACTGATATCTTTGTGAAGTTTGTTCACGTATGGGCAACTGTTGTGAAAGATCCATAATCGAGTCATCCAGCTCGTCCATCACATCCCCATTGTCTTTAATCATAGCCACATCCTTATTTAGATTGGGATCATGCGGATCTCCTATCTGGATATAATTATGCAACACTGTACAAGCAAGGACGGTATCGACATGTGATTTGAATGGATAGTGAGGCTTTGAAGACAAAATTTTGAACTTGTTCTTTAGTATTCCAAACGTCGACTCGATCTTTGTTCTTAATGAAGAATGTCTTAGGTTGAAGAGCTCTCTACGATTTCGAGGCACTCGATCAGTATTGACCTTCAGATGGTATCTAACGCCACGGTATGGAGATATGAAACCGGGCATTGTTGTATATCCAACATCACATATGTAATATTTCCTTACAACCGAAAAATGAAAACCGATTTATAATCACATGGTAGTCTGTATACATGATATCGAAATAGTTTGCATATTACCTTCATACACACGCAACCCGTGGGGTGGGGGTAATGACAACACATCTTCCAGGACCGTGAAATCGTTTGCTAAACCTTCCCACCCAGCCATTACATAACTGACTCTTTTGTTTGGCATTACAGCTGCAAGCACGTTTTGCGTAACCCCTTTTACGTCCTCTAAATCGTGGTACGAGTTTGGCAGGCAGCATGTCATCGATGTGTGTCCCATCAATTAGACCAATGCAATCCTACACCGTAATCAATAACGCTTTCTTTGAAATCACCATAACTCATTTAACTCTAATGCTAGCTATTCATAAACACACTGTAAGGATCGCCTTACCCTTGCAATGCTAACAACACACACTAGAGGGTGGGTGAATAGTGTAATGGCAATAAAATTGTCCAATTAAAATTTAACTTGCAAATGCGGAATTATAAATGCAAGAGGAATTAAAAGGCACGATCAATCCAAACGCAAACACACAGTTTTACCCTGGTTCCCCAAACTTAGGTACATCCAGCCACACCAATATTCACTATATTCCCACACAGAGAAGTGAATACAAATCTCACAAGGAGATACCCCACAAAGAGGATTTATGCCCTACACAAGGACCCAACCAATCCTACACGAGGATCAAGACTCCCACACAGAGAATCACTAACTCCCACTCAGAGATTTAGGGTTAGCCCTACACTAGGACACTAAACTCCCATAAAGAGAGTTACTCCCACAAAGAGAGTTATTCCCACAAAGAGAATATCCTAAGTCCCACAAAGAGACAACCTCCCACAAAGAGAGAAAGTTCTAATTCCCACAAAGAGAATTAGAGACACAAATTACACCAAGTAAAGTAAATACTCTTACCTATGCCTTGAGATGCTTACTCATGATGGATGCAAGGCATGGAAGAGGATCTCCAAGTGTTGAGATATGCTTGAAAGCACTTGGATGAATTCCCTTGAGCTGGACTTCAATGCATGAAGATGAATGAGAGCTCTTGAGAGGGAATTGAGGGAGTTTGAGAGTTGATTATAGATCTCTTGAGATTTTCAATAGCATTAAAAAGTATAAGAGATATCAGCACACTCATATATATAGGAACCCTATATCAAACCCCAAACCCCAAGAAAACAGCCAAAGAATCAATTCTGCAACGGCTAGAAACTGGGCAAAAATGACAGGAACAGTCAACTGATATTCAAAAGACAGTCGACTGATCAACAGCTAGAAAATATCCAACGGCTATATTCTGAGCCAGGACAGTCGACTGATGAATTCGATACATTCGACTGTAAACATGACATGCGCCTGTTAATCCTTCAGCAGGAGACTGCTGCAGGGGATGGAATAAAACCGAGAGCTGCACTCTTTCTCCAGTTAAGCACACAGGCGACTGATGTCAATAATACAGTCGACTGTCTATTAGCCAGGCGACTGTAAAACCTTAATCAGCCGTCTGCAGTATAAGATGGAGAAACAACAAAGAGATGCAGAGATTGCACTTACGCTATACAGGCGACTGGTGACCAATCTACAGGCGATTGTGAATATACACGCGACTGTAAGCTGAACAATAGTCGACTGTGCGTAAAGCTCAAGTTTGAGTCAATTAAAATGTTGACTTGAGCTGTGCATATCAGGCGACTGTAGAAGGATCTATAGGCGACTGGAAATCACCCAGTCGACTGTGTTTCCTTCAGCAGGCTACTGATGGAAAGCCAGAGACTCCAAATGAGTCTTTAAACAGAATGAACCTATTGGGTTGGATTCTATGATAATCCTAAGGCTCACTAAGATGGTTAGATGCATATGCATGAATGAGTAAACCATCTAACAAGGCATTACATTAATCCTAGACTCAAAAGAGAGAGAAAGCAATAAAGTAAATTGCATGGATTACAATGCTTTCCTTAGAGTCTAAGTCTTCAATCTTGATGCCTTGATTGCTCTCCATCATTTTCAAGCTTTGGTACTCCTTGAGTCCAAGCTTTGGCTCTTCTCCACTTGATGTCCATCCTTGCACCAAGTGATTAGTCTCCAAGAAAGATATTCTTGAAATAAAACTTAGAGACTAAAATATGAGATTCATTAGCAACAACATAATGTTGTGATCATTATCAAAATAAGATTGGTATGAAACACTAATACTCAACACACACTGACCTTGAAATATGGGAACCAATTAGGATTATTGATTATCTCTGGTGTTGTCTTATTTGGGGCTTGCTTCATGAACCTATCACGAAGGGTACAAACTGCATACATCACTTTGTTAAAGTAAGTGCTAACTGTCGCCCTGGCCCTTATAAAATCAACTTGCATGACTCGGTTCTTTGACGTGTGCCCTATTATATGAAGAAACATTGCCAACTGCTCCTCGATTGACACATGATAAGTGTCTTTGAGAATCCCGCTTTATCGCATTAAAGTTGCAAGATTCAGGAAAACATGTTTGCGCATTCGTAAGTAGTGTAAACAACTACTATCAGATCCATATAGAATTCTACGTAAGTGTGATTTTCTATGAATATTACGCATCTCTGACGGCTCCCTAGGTGGAGGGGGAGCCCTATCGTCATCGTATAGCTCCATGAATATGATGGTAAAATTGATAGCCGCCACGGTCGATGTACACATTGAACAACCCGAACTTTCTCCACTTTCCTCCATCTAACCCTTATTTGCATCAAACAGAGATTCAATCATAAGTTGTACAAGACATTTTCTTTTATCATAAAATCGTGCAAGGGACACATAAACATAAAAACGTGTGAAGTGTTATGGCATCACTAAATTTATAAAATGTTAATACTTCATAGTAAAAATATTTATCGGGGAAATCATAACTTTTATATTACATTTAAACATATACACTCAGTTTTAAATTCCTTTATTTCAAGCCAATAAATTTCATTGCATACCATATGAAACATCAACCCACCAATCATGTCCAAATCAATCATGAATCCATATCAAATTGCACTCAGATTATTAATCATTTAATTATCATTGCTGGTTTCTTGACATACTTCAAGCATACCCTAGCAATGTACCAACGTTGCATCATCAATCCAAATCCCGCACACCTATCACTGTACTTGTGTCACGCCCGCTTCCCAAAATGGATGCGAGGACGAGATGAAGGTCTGCATAGGCCGGGGCTGGGAAGCCCAGACCCAATAACGTCTGTAGGGATACCACAAAGCTTATAAAAGTTCTGAACAAAGAAATAAGAGTACATGAAGGAAACTGCATTCATTAATATAAAGAGGTAATATCCAGCGAGTACAAAAGTCTAAAAAGAAGTCCAGCATGGCTACAACTGCAGAAAGGAAACTACTGGTGCTACGCATCCAACCTAAAAAAGAAAGCAAAATGATGCTACGCACCCAAACTAGAAAGCAAATAAACCTCCAAAGTCAGCAACAGAGGAACCTCTAAGACTGGTCCTCACTCGGGTCGTACTCCTGATCAGCAGCATACTCCTGCTCCAAGTCCTCTGGTACCGGCTCCTGGTCTGCTAACTCTGTCTCGGTACCTGACGTACAAACACATAGAGAAAGTGGTTGTACGTCAAGCGAAGTCTTCAAGTAAACGTGAGAAGACTCCACTGCAAAGTGTATAACATTTTAAGGATGACATTTTAAAGGTTGTTTACATGATGATGATGCAACAACATGGCAGATATGTATAGTTGCAAGAAGGTAAATACAACGCTGAAAAGTAAACGTGACAGGTAATAGCCGTAGCGTGTGCTACTGGCTACGAGACTAGACTACACAAGACAAGACAAGACCGCGTGTGTCACGAAGGGTTCACGCCTTATGGTTAGAGGGGGATCAAACCCAATAAACCGTGCGCATGATTAACCCTACCCCAGCCCAAGTGTACAAGACAAGACATGACAAGGGATCACCCACTTACTCGATGAGTGCCCTATCCGCCCGCAGGCTTATGTATCATGACAAGTGTTCACTCTCTCTAGCTTGGAGAGTGCCATATTCTTCCTCAGGCTTATCCGTTACCAATCGTGACAAGGGATCAATCTCTCTAGCTTTGAGAGTGCCCTATTCGCCCGCAGGCTTATCCATTTCCAAACATGACAAGGGATCACTCTCTCTAGCTTGGAGAGTGCCCTATTCACCCGCAGGCTTATCCATTTCCAATCATGACAAGTGATCACTCTCTCTAGCTTGGAGAGTGTCCTATTCGTCTGCAGGCTTATGCAACACATGACAAGACAAGACAAGATGAAAGTGGATCGAAGTTGCATGACATGACAAGACTGAATGAGGGTTGTTCATTCTAGGGGGTCAACACGCATGCACACAAAGATAAAACCTATGATAGCAGTTGTTATTGTTGTTGATTCTAGGGGGTCCACACACATGCACACACAGAGGAAACCTATGGTGTCAGTTGTTGTTGTTGTGCCCAGACTTCGTCATCAAGTCCAAGGCTGTCGTGGGTTATCCCAGACGCTATCATTTCACATATGGTTCTCTTTTTTATACTTATAACAGTTTAAGGAAGACAATGGCCTAAACATGGCTGAAACTGCGCAAGTGAACACACTTGCCTGTGGTGGCGATCGGTAAGTCTGTCGAGAGCGTCTCGTCGAGGTGAAGCGTCGGTAAGGGGTCGTCTGAAATGATTCAAGCGACGGTGTCAGGTCATGCTCATCATTAATCCTATTAGGGTTCATTTCTAGGTCAAACGTGGCTACCCTAACAGTCACATGTCAAGATGACCGATCAGCCTATTCGACGATTCTATCCTATGTGCATAGTCAAATCAGTCCGATCGTCGATCTACGGTTTCACATCGTTTTAAAGGAGCAGAAAGTAAATTTAGTTACTTTAGTTGATGATTTTTAGTTAGGCTTTGATGACTTAATGTTTGGGATGCTACGAGTGAGAGGGCTAACATAGTGCGATGAACGCGCACGAGTCTGACGTCGGGTCCGGAAACGGTGAAGGTTCTCGTGTCCTCGACTACATGTAGCGTAGTAAGGATCATATCGGGGTCGTCTTGGGATCGTCTCGGCTGCATGTAGTACAAAGAGATGATGCAGCAACAGGTACAGCGTCGAGATCGCTTCGGTTGCGAGCAACGCAACGAAACGTCACGGCGTTGGCTACAACGTCGGAGAAAACGCACGAGATCTGGGATGTACATGAACTCCTCGACGTACAGGGGCTGCCGGGGATTAGAGGAGGTTGAAGGGGTCGTGCTCGCCTTCAGGGTGGCTGGAGCAACTGCCGACGGCGACAAGCCAGTTTGTTTTGCAGAGAAAAGGATAGATTTGCGTAGACCGGGCTGTTTTGCGTTTGTAGCAAGATTGACGCAACCTAAGGAGGTAGAAAATGGGTGCAACAGTTAGAGGGAGTTTTGGGGAGTCAACGGCAGTGAGGGGGGTCACCGGCGGTGGCCGCAAGCTGGTGGGCACGTGTTTGAAGGCGAAAAGGACAGATCTGAAAAATACCAGGTGTTTGGGTTTGCTACGAAGATACCGCGGCTTGAGGAGATAGCAAAGGGGGTGCAGTAGGTAGAGGGGTCGAAGGGGAGGTCGACGGCAGTGGGGTGGGTCATCGACGGTGGCCGGAAGCCGATGGACGTGGGTTTTCAGACGAGCCAGGCTGTCGACAGTTTTTCAACGGCAACGGCAGATTTTGGAGGGTTTTCAATGGGTTTCAAGGGGTTTTGAGGTAGAGAGAAAAGAGAGGAGGGTTGAGGGGGTTGTCGAGGAAGAGGGGGGAGGCCGGAGGATGGCTGACGATGACCGGAGGTGGCCGGAAAAGGGGTGAGTGGCTGTCGACAGTAGATCTATGCGGCAATGGCAAAGATAGGGTATTTCAAGGAGGAGAGAGAGTAGGGGAGAGGGGAAAGAAGGTTGTCGAGGAGGTGGAAGGCCGAAGCTCTCGCTGGCAGTAATGGGCAGGCCGTGCATGAACAGTAAGAGGCGGCGGCTAGTGTTTTGCGTGGAACCTAGGTTGATGCGTAAGGGTTTCTTTTAACATGGGATTCTTGCTAAAAGGGGTATAAAAGGGGGTGGATTTAAGGCTAGATGTGAGAGAGTGTGTGAGAGGGGAAGGTTTTATTTAGGGTGATATAGGGTGTGGATAGCCCAGTGAATCAATTCTTGATACGTAAGAATCCATGAGGTTATGTTAATTTGAAATTCAAATTGGGTTAGGGCTAAGCGGGCTTTGATTGTAATTAGTGTGATAGGCCAAGCAAACGGTGTCTGAAAATTATGAAAAAAATATCGGGATGATCGGGACGATGAGAGAATCAAGGATACGGGGTCCAGTCATGAGCTAAGCCTACCGAGAACAAAAATAAAAATAAAAACTAAGCGTTGACGTCTGGAGGCTAAAACACCCCTTTCATTCAAAGCTGATTTGTGGGAGAACGACCCGAGAAATGACGTTCACTAAAAATCCCACAAATAACTACTCTTCTATACGGTCACAACGACATATAACATCTCATATTCCGGATAGAATAGAGGACTAAGAAAAATATGCGTACAAAAGGGGAAAGTACGCGCGAAAAACGAACGGTCGGAAAGCGGCCGTTACATTCTACCCACCTTAGAAATAATTCCGCCCTCGGAATCACTTATAATAATAATAATATCTTAAAAGAACATATGCCTGCAACTCCTATATACCACATAATGATCGCTAATCCTATAACTTCAATCAACGTTCCTCAAATAATTCATCATAACTCGTCTCTCCACTGGATAATGCTACAACTAGATCACATTGTAGCACTTAACTATAAATCCATATTACCATTTGCAAATCATCAATCATCCCGTCCCCAATATATTCTTCATCATATTAACTCATAAATTTATTCTCCATGACTAATGGACCGTTAAACCACATCTTATCCCTGCCCCTATTATCTAATCTCATAAACATATTAAATCTATCTTCACAACTATCCATTCATCTCAACATGTCGTGTTACTTCCACTGCCTTCTCACGTCAACTTAATAATCAATTCTTGATGCTTTAAATGTTCTACTCATTTCATGATCACTCTAAATCATACAATCCCGTCCTAGCTACTCCTATCTACCACTCGTCTAAGTTTCAGATCTGATAAGTACTCATCTCCATGTGCATAATTTCATTCAACCAGAATTCTCCATTGAGTCCTTTACGCACATGTATTAGTAAAAGTAAATAGATATAATGGGTTCGGATCCACCCAAGTCTTCCCGACTTGTTCCCGGTGATCCTACGTCCCAGACACCCGGATCCCTTCCGGCTACTTGAGTTAGAATCCACTAACTCAAGCTTTCACTAAAAACTTCTTGTAGAAAACTCTACAAGATAAATCAATACAGCGATTAACTCGTGACTCCTACAAACTGAGATCACGTACCTCTCACAAACAGAGAGATAAACTCTAATAACAAGTTAATTGAAATAAGAAACACTCACCACAAAATCATATGCCTTGAGAAATACTTACGGTATTAGGGCAAGGAGATGTGATGAGAAAAGATGATCACAAAACCCTAGCACCACCAAGATGGACAGAGGAAGATGGCTAGGATGATGATGATCGTGATTCAACCTTTCAGGAGTATGAACGCACACCAGCTGAAAATCTCTTTGAGAAATTAGGTTACAAAGGAGAGAGAGAGATTTTTGAGAGAGAGAGAGAGAGCCCTTGAAAATTGATAATCGATAGATCTAAGAATAGAATTGAAACCTCTCTCGTATTAGAGGAATTTCCATGTTTGAAACGTGTCAAACATATATGGAAAGAATCAAAACAGATCAAGAAAAATCGTGGAAATAAAATCTCCAACGGCTGGAAAATTAAAGCAGCTTGATCGGTCTAAGAAGGATCACTGACCGATTAGTTGATGAACTAGTCGGTCGGTGAACCTTCTTGGACCGACTAGATTCAAACAGAGAATTGAGTGAAATTAAGAAGGATAAACTTGTCGGTCTAAGAAGAAAAACTAACCGACTAGTTTGACAACTAGTCGGTCGGTGAACCTTCTTGGACCGACTAATTGGTCAACAGTGAATATGCTGAAATACATAAAGACAACTAGTCGGTTCAAGAAGAATTTCCAACCGATTAGATTGTCATCTAGTCGGTTGGTTCTTCTACTTGAACCAACTAAGATGCACATAAAGCCATGAAAAGAAGCGATAAGCTAAGGAACCCTTCCTAATGGCTTCTAAGGCAATCCTAGAGATAAGATAAGATAGACATGGAGGTTACTAGGCAAGTAAGACTCAAGGCTTAACATTCTAAGAAACGAAGCTAGAAGACAATATAAATAGACACGACAAACCCTCTTCAAAGCTTCAGCAAGATGAGTCTGAACCCCTTGACTTCATAAACAACTCCTTGAGCTTCAACGAAGCTTCAGGCACAACGATCATGTTGGTAGCAACTATCAATGAACTTCGTGTTTGATGATAACAAACGTGTGTGAATGTTTTAACATGTGTGTTAAGTGTTTCAGGAACGGCGAAAGTGCGATTAATTCACGGAACGATTTGGTCAAAGTGCAAAGGAGAAAGGGAGATAACCTAACTTGAGTTGACCCACATCTATTGGAGTAAAACCCCTAGCCATCTCTATATAAAAACCATCAAGCTAGGGGATACCAAAAAAAATACAAGGGGCATATATAAAAATACATAGCAAAAAAAATAAGCATCCGAGGCATCCTGCGAGAATTCCACAGCCTCTCCTTTTTGTAAAAACCCTAAGCCAATCAAAACTAAAAACCCTATAAAAGAAAACCCTCAGCAGCCGACCATACCTAGGAGAGCTTCAGCCGTAACTTAAATAGAGGTGATCTTCATCTTTTTTTAGGCCAAAAAAAAAAATTCTGAGAGGGCAGAAACATTTTCTTAAGGGCAACCAATACAATTCTTTCTTTAGTGGAGAGCCAAGCAAAGATCCTTCTCCTTGTTAATCTCCAAGCGCCTAACGAGAATGATACCACGCTCCTGCCGTTTTTTAAAATGATGCCTCATTGAATACTCATTTTTTTGGGGCTTGCAGGTGGACTTTTGGCTCTTTGAATCAAAGTGTTCTCTTTTTAAACACAAGGCAAAAATTTCAAGGGAACAAGTTCTAAGAGCCCAAGTTGTCATCAATTTGCAAAAGAGACTGGCCGAAATTGTTAAGGGGTTTTCTTTTTTGCATCTTCAACAAAACAACCTGGGTCTTTTGTTTTGCAGGCACAAGATTTAGAGGAGCTGCACATTTCTTTTGTGCAACAATTTTTGTTTGTTTTTTTGGCACAGTCGAATCATTTTTTTTGTGTGCTCCTCTCTTTGAAATTTAAGAACCCCAAGCCTGCCGTTTTGTTTTTGTGTTGACATAGAAATCCTAAAGCCTGTCACTTTTTTTCTCCATTGTTTTTTCCCAGGGTGCCGAATTTTTTTTGTGTTCCCAAAACAAAAGGTTCGGCTGAAAACATTAATTCAAAAAATTTGTGTTAAGGGGCAACCAATTTTCTTTTGTCTCCACTTAGATTTGTCTTGCAGGCTCTTCACCTTGATTTGTTAAGGACAAGGCAAAGTAACAAAGTGCAAAGGAGGTATCTGATCTTATTATTATTATTTAATAACATTCGTTTTTTTGCAGGTCAAAACGAAGTGTGAATGTGCAAATATTTTTAAAGACCCCAAGGCACAATTACGTGAGCAACCAAGACCAGGCCGTGACTTTCAGAGGAGCATTCAAGAGGGAGAGCGAGGAGATCCGCAACTTGAGTTGCACGACTTGCGGAGACGACGACATCTTGTCAGATTCTGATCTGATCCGTGCTTATTGGCAGAGACGACTACACAGACACGATCTGAGCATCCCTAAACTTTTTACTGTATATCTGTGTTATTTGTGTAGCGATCTCTGTTAGGGGAAACTTTACCGTTTGTGTTACTTTTGGGGACCTGACGACTTGGGAGTCGTCACGGAGGGAGAGCATCTGACTAGATTGATAGTGTAGAGCACGTGTTGTGCGTACGAGCTAGGTGAGAGTAGATTTGGGATCTTGACTCATTGTAGCTGTATTTGATTACATATCTATCTAGTAGTTGCTTTCGGGGGCTGGAGTAGGTCGTGGGGACGACCGAACCAGGGTATATCTGTGCGTACTCTGTGATTGCTATTTTATTGTTCTGTCTGTGCCTATAACTGCGTGGGATTGTTCGTGGGTTGCACGAATATTATTATTAGCCTATTCACCCCCCTTCTAGGCTACGATCCAGATTCAACAAGTGGTATCAGAGCCAGTTTAGAGGATCTAGTCTAGATTTTTAGATGACCATGAATATATCTGATTGTGCTTTTGCTGAGGGTCAGTCTATAGCCCATCCACCTAAGTTTAACGGTGTAGACTTTGCATATTGGAAGGCTAGGATGAAAATCTATTTAGTGTCTGTTGATTATGATGTGTGGGATATTGTTGAAAATGGTTACAGTCTACCCACTATTAAAATTGAAGACACTGTTATGAATAAGCCTAAAGACAAGTGGGATTTAGCTGATAAGAAACTTTATACTCTTAATGGTAAAGCTATGAATGCGCTTATATGCTCTCTTGATAAATCTGAATTTAATCGTATTTCACATTGTCTAACTGCGTAGGAAATCTGGCATACTCTGGAGGTGACACATGAGGGAACATCGCAAGTGAAGGAATCCAGACTTGCGCTGCTTTCCACTGAATACGAGAGCTTCCGCATGCTACCAACAGAATCAGTTAAAGACATGTTTGCGAGGTTCACGGACATCGTCTACAAATCCAGTTCCCTCGGTAAGCCATACTCTAGCCATGAACAGGTACGAAAGATTTTAAGGGCGCTACCAAGCTCGTTCAGGCCTAAAGTCACCGCTATTCAAGAAGCTAAGGACTTGTCAACAATGAAAGTGGAGGACTTGATAGGCAACCTAATGTCACACGAGCTTGAGTTGCAGAGTATAGAAGCCAGAGAGAAACCTGAAGAGAAGACCAAAGCTTCCACACCATTAGCTCTTCAAGCTAACGACGACGATCTTGATGAAGAGCAAGCTTTAATGGTCAGAAACTTCAGAAGATACATTCAGACTGATCAAGGAAGAGCTGAGATGGGAAAAAGGTTCATTCGTTCTAATAATTCTAATTTTGGTAGAAATTCCTATGATCAGAAAGCTATTAATAGAAGTGAATGTTTTAAATGCAGGAAGAAAGGACACCACATAAAAGATTGCCCACAACAACACACAGCTCAAGTTGCAAAAGGAAAAACGAAAGCACTGACGTGGGACATGGATAGCGAAGCTGAGGAGGATGATGAGGAACATGAAGCCCACTCCTGCATGGCATTAATGGCCAAACACAGTGAGGTAGAATCTCCCACTAAAGCTGAATTCTTAGAAATCTGTAAAGGAATGCAACATAGAATTGATGAGCTAGAAGCTGATGTGGAATGTTATAGGAATGATAATTTTGATATGCAACAAACTGAATATGACATGTCTATAGAAATGAAAAATCTTAAACAAGAGCTTGTTGCATGCAAATCTACCATTACCATGTTAGAAAAAGAGAAAGCTAGCTTGCCTGAAAGAATTGACTGTCTTTCATGTCCCTCTTTATTAGAGGATATTAGCATGTATAAGCTAGATAAGATAAAGCTTGAAACTGAAAATGAATTGCTTTCTGAAAAGATTAACATGCTAAACCTTGAACTTAAAGAAAAAATGAGGGATTTTGAAAAGAAAGAAGAGGAAAACAAGGAAGCTTTCATTAGTAAATGCACTTTGCTTGTGAATGAAAACGATATCTTGAAATCCAAAGTCACCACCCTAGAATTGTCATTAAAGAGATTTTCCATTGGAAAACAAAATTTGGATATTATTCTTGGAAATCAGATTTATGGCAATAATAGGCGAGGACTAGGATATGGTCTTAAAAATGTTGAAAAGTCAAAATATAGAAAAGTTCACATTGAATCAACAAAAGTTGGAAATTTTCATGCTAAGTGCTTTACATGTGGATGCGTTGGTCATACTTCATATCATTGCAAATATAGGAACAAAAACATTAAGTTCAAACAAATATGGGTTCCTAAATCTTTGATGACTAACGTAAGTGGACCTTGTTGGATTCCAAGGTCACACACGACACCTCTTTTGTAGGTGGATGGAAAATTGACGAGGAGCGATAAATTGAATGTCTCATTACTTTTTAGCTCCTTAGTCAAACGGCGACGCGAAGGTATATCTCATTCTTTGATCTTAATGAATATCTTCATTTTTTTGTGCATGACTTTTCTTTGTTTGTGTGCTAGTAGTTGCATTGCTATGTGTGCATGTTTTTTTTGGTTTGTGTGATTGCATCTCATGTTTGCTTTAGTACTTCATGCATTTTATATATAAAAAAAACAAAACAAAAAAAAACAGAAAAACAGAAAAAATTGGTGCTTAAATGTGTATCTTTCTCTTTGATTCATTAAAAGAAGTATTCATGAAAGATTTTCATATCTATGTAGAAATTGGTGTATTATTTCTTTTGCCACATGCACATGTTCATCTTTCTAAATATTCAGGGCATATTCAATGAATGAAAATAACTTGATTTCTACACCGCCTGCTTCACTTTCACATGTATTATTATTGTTGCACATTTGGAGATATCGTTTATGAAGTGTGGAAAGTGAATGTAGGAGGAAAATTTAACTGAAAATCTAAGAGATATGATATACCTTGCCATGGATAAAAATTGAGCAAAAAAATTGTTGGTATAAGTTTTTTTAAAAAAATGTGAAAAAAAAAGATAATTGCTCCGTATGGAAAATGGATACAATCCTTGGCAACGGTATTACCCACGAGTATCCAACATAAGCTTTATGGGTAAACTTTAGCGTTGGTGTATTTACTCGTCAAGCAATGCCATCCCCACATCTAAGAGTCCTTATAGGCTATGTTTTGGGGTGTGGTACCTTGAACTCATTTTTAATGAGGTGGGAAAAATCAATCCTAGGTGATAGAATGTTATTTGGAAAATGTGGATTGGTTCCGGTTGACTTTCTTAAATGATTCTCCCTCATGTGCTTCAATTTTAATCATCACACTTTACACGTTGGTGTTGAAGTTTGCGTTGTTTAATTTCATTGGATTTTGACTTGATTATTCTATGAGTGTATACATGCAATTGTTGGTAATGACTTATAATGCTCTCTTTTTGCATGGTGTATGTTTTTGACTTCGTGTTATAACTTTTGATGATAACAAAGGGGGAGAAAAATTGGGAAGATTTGGTACTTGGTAGTACTTGGCATTTGGTATTAATGTTCATGATCATATAAGTGTTGGATTAAGGGGGAGCATTAGAATATTGGGGGAGCACTAAAATAGGGGGAGCATGCTTAGTGTTAAACTTTGCACATTGGTGTTTGCACATCATTGTATCATATTGCATGCCACCCACTATCGTCACACTTCCACACACACTATTTGGAAACTTAATGCTCAAATCTTTTACTTGGTTTGTCATCATCAAAAGGGGGAGATTGTTGGTAGCAACTATCTATGAACTTCGTGTTTGATGATAACAAACGTGTGTGAATGTTTTAACATGTGTGTTAAGTGTTTCAGGAACGGCGAAAGTGCGATTAATTCACGGAAGGATTTGGTCAAAGTGCAAAGGAGAAAGGGAGATAACCTAACTTGAGTTGACCCACATCTATTGGAGTAAAACCCCTAGCCATCTCTATATAAAAACCATCAAGCTAGGGGATACCAAAAAAAAATACAAGGGGCATATATAAAAATACATAGCAAAAAAAATAAGCATCCGAGGCATCCTGCGAGAATTCCACAGCCTCTCCTTTTTGTAAAAACCCTAAGCCAATCAAAACTAAAAACCCTATAAAAGAAAACCCTCAGCAGCCGACCATACCTAGGAGAGCTTCAGCCGTAACTTAAATAGAGGTGATCTTCATCTTTTTTTTAGGCCAAAAAAAAAAATTCTGAGAGGGCAGAAACATTTTCTTAAGGGCAACCAATACAATTCTTTCTTTAGTGGAGAGCCAAGCAAAGATCCTTCTCCTTGTTAATCTCCAAGCGCCTAACGAGAATGATACCATGCTGCTGCCGTTTTTTAAAATGATGCCTCATTGAATACTCATTTTTTTTGGGCTTGCAGGTGACTTTTGGCTCTTTGAATCAAAGTGTTCTCTTTTTAAACACAAGGCAAAAATTTCAAGGGAACAAGTTCTAAGAGCCTAAGCTGTCATCAATTTGCAAAAGAGACTGGCCGAAATTGTTAAGGGGTTTTCTTTTTTGCATCTTCAACAAAACAACCTGGGTCTTTTGTTTTGTAGGCACAAGATTTAGAGGAGCTGCACATTTCTTTTGTGCAACAATTTTTGTTTTTTTTGGCACAGTCGAATCATTTTTTTTGTGTGCTCCTCTCTTTGAAATTTAAGAACCCCAAGCCTGCCGTTTTGTTTTTGTGTTGACATAGAAATCCTAAAGCCTGTCACTTTTTTTCTCCATTGTTTTTTCCCAGGGTGCCGAATTTTTTTTGTGTTCCTAAAACAAAAGGTTCGGCTGAAAACATTAATTCAAAAAATTTGTGTTAAGGGGCAACCAATTTTCTTTTGTCTCCACTTAGATTTGTCTTGCAGGCTCTTCACCTTGATTTGTTAAGGACAAGGCAAAGTAACAAAGTGCAAAGGAGGTATCTGATCTTATTATTATTATTTAATAACATTCGTTTTTTTTGCAGGTCAAAACGAAGTGTGAATGTGCAAATATTTTTAAAGACCCCAAGGCACAATTACGTGAGCAACCAAGACCAGGCCGTGACTTTCAGAGGAGCATTCAAGAGGGAGAGCGAGGAGATCCGCAACTTGAGTTGCACGACTTGCGGAGACGACGACATCTTGTCAGATTCTGATCTGATCCGTGCTTATTGGCAGAGACGACTACACAGACACGATCTGAGCGTCCCTAAACTTTTTACTGTATATCTGTGTTATTTGTGTAGCGATCTATGTTAGGGGAAACTTTACCGTTTGTGTTACTTTTGGGGACCTGACGACTTGGGAGTCGTCACGGAGGGAGAGCATCTGACTAGATTGATAGTGTAGAGCACGTGGTGTGCGTACGAGCTAGGTGAGAGTAGATTTGGGATCTTGACTCATTGTAGCTGTACTTGATTACATATCTATCTAGTAGTTGCTTTCGGGGGCTGGAGTAGGTCGTGGAGACGACCGAACCAGGGTACATCTATGCGTACTCTGTGATTGCTATTTTATTGTTCTGTCTGTGCCTATAACTGCGTGGGATTGTTCGTGGGTTGCACGAATATTTTTATTAGCCTATTCACCCCCCTTCTAGGCTACGATCCAGATCCAACAGATCATGCGCTGTAAAGAAATCTTGAGACGTCGCTTGAGATCTACAAAGTAAATTGGCGACGATCTCCATAACTGTACTCAAAGAGAATTAGTACACAATATTTTATGTTTGTTCATCATCAAAACCAAATCAGGGGAATCAATACTCAACATTCTCCCCCTTTTTGGTGATGACAAACCAACATAAATATAAATCAATAATAATGAGACAAATGAAATTTACTTACTCCCCTTGCATTGATGGCACGTTAGTTCCATATTTAAATAATAAACAGAAGCATCAATTAGCAGAGAAAAGAGTAAAGCATGATCCAACTATCGAAATATAGGATTGAAATCTATAGATTTTTATCTCTTCACTCTCCCTGAATCTAACATATGAAATTAGATTCACAGTAATTGTTTAAATTATCATTTAGCACCAAGTCATTATTAATTCTCTCCCACTTTGGCATTATCCAAAAAGAGCGGGAGGAAGTCAACGACAACAACCATGGCCAAACAAAAACATAAACAAGAGAGTCGAAGAATATGACAACGATCCAAATGACACCAAGGAAAATATCGAAGAAAACAAGGTGTGTCAACTAGACCATAGTCGAAAAGCGAAAAGATAAATCATCAAAACACCATCAAATCATATGATTGATTAAAGGAACAATCTCTCCAACATCAACATTTTAGCGAATTGAGTGCATAGAAAACAATTCTTGTTTTCATACAAACAAAGCTAAAGAACTAACATAGTCGACGAGCGACAAAAGTAACGACAGAGACATAGCTCAAGCAAGATATATATATATATATCTATCTATTATACATTTGACAGCGATTTTTGAATCCTTGGGCTGACTAGGACAAGCTGACTAGGACAAAGGGGTTGATAGAAAGAGGGCCAGGATTAATTGTTGGGGAATGAACGGTTGGGATTAAATTTTAAACATACTTTTGATATTTGTGGGTCCAAATTTTTTTGGATAAAGATATCAACACGCTTTGGAAAAATAAACAAAATTTACAGAAAGCTTTTTGAGGAAGAGCAAGCGGTGTCTCTTACTCTTCCCCAAAATAGAGGAACGGGGGACGAGGCGTCAATTCATCTCGAGGCAAGAGGATACGCAGTGACGAGCTTCATGCCAGTTCATCTCACAGGCAAGAGGCATCAATTCATCTTGCAGTCAAGAGGCAAGAGGCAAGAGTCGTCAATTCATCTCGCAGGCAAGAGCGGCATCTCGCAGGCAAGGCTCTGAGCTCTTTTCATTTCAAACTTCATTTCACCATTTCTGAAGAGCTTCAATTCATCTCGCAAGGAAGTGCTTCACGCCATTTCTTAAGAGCTTCAATTCTTTTCACAGGCAAGAGGGGCATCTCGCAGGAAAGGCACTGATTTTGGTTAAGGATTAAATAATTCGGTTAGGGCATTGACTAATTTTGGTCCATAAATTTCAGTTTCCTTATGATAAAGTAGCTTGAATTTCAGGAATTTAAAGTAGCTTGAGTTTCCTTATGATGAATTTCAGGAATTTAACGCCTGAGCTAACTCCATATTCTTCTTTTAACGCAAGATCTGGAGTCTGGAATCTGGGGTCTGGAATCTGGAGTCTTCTCGCCTGAGCCCTTGGAGAAATCTCGCCTTGGCATTCTTCTCGCAAGATCAACCCTCAGTTCTCATTTGCCTTCTTGCCTGAGCCTTGGAGAAGGAAGAGGCAAGAAGCATCTCGCAGCAAGAGGCAAGAGGCATTCTTCTCGCAATTGGTTGGTTTGAAATTGATTAGTTTTTGTAATTTTTTTCCATTTTGAATACTTTATCCCTTTTCAGCATGGTGGGCAAATTTTCAATTTTGATAACATGTGATCTGATACGTGAGCTGATAACAGGAGAATGAGCGGGGAGGAATTTGTGATGCGAGACGCAAGATGTATGAGAGAAGAGATAACAGGGAGAGGAGGGGTGGATGAGCAATAAGAAGTACGAACTGCAACTTCTCTTTTGTTCTCTCTTTTTATGATTTTTTATATTTTTGTAACCCACATGTCAGTTTCTCTATTTAGATTATTGGTTTTCATTGGATTTTTGTGGAACCAACATGTCAATTTCTATTTTGCTTTCTTGGATTTTTTTCGTTTTATTGTGTTTATGTTTTTTTGGAAATCTATAGTGGGGTTCATAGCCTCACATGAAAAGGCAAAAAAATCATTTTACAAATGTTATTAACACCATAAGGGAATTTACTGGAAAACAAAGAGACCATGGTAGATCTTGAAATTTAGAAAGTTCATGACAGTATCATCAGAACCAAAATTCATGGTTGTTTAAAAAAAATTAGCCATCACTAATTACTTTTTCATCTACCATCAAAATAATGAAGACAAAGAAGAACACAAAACATGTTGCCAGTATTTATGTTCATTATTTTCCATGGACCATGGCTCATCTTCCTCCTACCCATATAGCAGAGGCAATAGGAATAATAATAAGTAATAACAATTAGTAGTTCTGTAGCTTACAGGTCTGCTACTCGCCACCTCTGTTGCTTAAAGGTCTTAAGGGTGCCGATGGTCTCAAGGAACCGGTGATTTTAGAAGCTAAGTGATCTGACACCTGGGTCGTTGAGAGGATTGCTGGGGAGAACGCGAAAGATAAGAAAAATCGCAGCTTTGTGCAGGAAAGGGATGAGAAGATGGTAGTGGAACAGATCCGTTCCGTGTGAATAGCAGGTCCAGATCCGTCCCCGATATGTAGGATCGAGACATCAAGCATGAGGTTTGTTAGATCAAGACATCTAGATGTTATTTGGCTAATTCCAAAAATTTGTTTGTTCATGATTCGTTCTGTTTGTGAATTAACTATGTTATGTGAGAGAGCAATGTCCAGTGCTAAAGAAAACCAAATTTTGAGCAATAACTTCAGCAAATTTTTGACATCAAGCCTGCTCTCTCACATATAACTTCAAATGGAAGTTTGTTCATGATCCATTTTCTGTTTGTGAACATCAATTACTTCTGATGTTAATCTGTAGATATAGCAGAATCAGATTTAAAAGGATATAAAGTAAGCATGTGCTTCAGTTGTAAATTAACAGAAAAAATAATGTTCTTTATGATTTGTAAAGCTACTTTTTGACAGCTTTGATATTGTCATTGCCATTTTTTTGCATTTTTTAAATGTTCCTAATCGAAAATATCATCTGACTCCGTGTGTGGCCATTATGAGAGCTGAATTCATGCTACCAATTCCTAAACAAGAATACAGGATTGCCCGAGGACAACTTTGATAACTTCATCTTTTAGATGAAACTGTCTTCAAATTTTTGGACTATTCAACTAATTGGATGAAATGTGATAATTTTGGAAGTGTTGAATACTGTGGAATTGTGTTCAACTATTTTTTGGACTGTGTTCAACTAATATTTTGGACTGTGGAATACTTTGACAAAAAATTAATAGTTAGCATGGCAGGACAAAAAGTTCATATGTTGAAATTGGTTATTGATGTTCTTTCTCTTTGATCTGGATCTAAGTAAATAATTAAAAAAAGTTTTTCCCTGGTTGTTTGATGTTAAATTTTCACATGCGGTCCTATGATTGATTCAGCAGCTGAAATGATTTGTGAGCCATCGTAATTTGATCTAAAGTTGGAGACATGGCTCTTAAGCAAACTTATCTTATTTTCGGGTCAGGATCACTGTTTTAAGTGATCTGAAATAAAATGGGTTGTTTGTTTATATAAGATGGATATTTTCTGTAACAAGTGTATCTTAGATTTGATCAATAGCTAAAAGGATCTTAAGTGGTTTCATTTTTTGGAGGTCTAATAATATGGAAAATATGTGATGTTTAAAATTTGATCTTAAACTAGAGATAGCCACATATGATTTGTCTATTAAGTTTTACCGTCCTTTCATCAGTTGTCGACATGATAGTTTATTTTAGAATCTGTTGCAAGTTGATACATGATTTTTCTGTTGTTAGAGTATGGACAGACATTTTAGCAATATTAGCACATAATTTTCATTTCTTTTCTGTGTGAATTGTTTTAAGATGCAATCCATCTGTGATTTACGTGGTCCGTGTATTTGAGATTAGCCTGAAGTCAAACAGCTTAAACGTTCACGCACTATTACATGTAGGAGTGTTTACTATATGAAGTCTATAGATTAATCTAAGATGGGATACTTTGTATATGCATTTATCTGGGTGTATGCACATTTTTGTGATTGACAAAGAAATGCTTAATATATCTCGATGACTATTTCAGCCCATTTATTTGTCCCTCTTGCATCTTTTAGGATCCACATTGAAAGCTCTAACCTTTTCAATCGAGTGCATGGCAAGGTAAATGTTTGGGCAAGTAAAGGGATGAAATGGATTGAGGAAGGGCAGAGCGAAGCGCCACTGGAATGTTATTGCGACAACATCCAAGGTATCACGAACTAAGGAATCCATCGCCTGTTAAATAGATTTTATTTTGTTCTAAATAGCATGTATATTCACTGCTCTTATTCTTTTTGTTTAAAAAAGTTGTTGATGTTGTCCTAAATCGTAGAGGATATCGAGTGGAAGAGTCCTTCATTTAGCGGCATCGGCCTCGAGATTGGCATGCTCTTCTAACTCCCTGCACTATTTGATGGTATCTCACTGCTCACGGCTATCTCTCCCCACCCCCAAAAACATCGGCTCTTGGCAGCCCTTAACCTCATCTCGCAGCTCATGGCATCATTCACTTACATCTCATTGTTTGTAATTTTTCAATTTTTTGCTCTTTTAAATTCTTTAGCTTTTAAATGGCTTTCATCTCACTTTCATTAATGTTCATGCTCTGGCTTTGGTTATGTTATGTATTTTTGATGCAGATATGTGGTGGGTCAAGTGCGCCTCTTTTGTGTGGTATCAGTTCTACTGCAACCAGAATTTGGAAGAAACTGAGAATGTTGTGCTTTTAATTGGACAGTCACTGTTCATTTGTAGATCAGGATCATTGTGTTATTATGGGTTAGCACTTAAAAATAAGCTTAATGCTAAGATGGTTTTAGCTTTGAAAGGTCTTAATACTAATCATATGTTTGACTATTTCTGCATTGTGCATGCATTCAATGTATATGGCAGTCTTCAACTCACAATGTACATGTCCAACGCACTCATTTGGATTGCATTTGGATTTAGTGGTTTGGTGGACTATTTGGAGATAAATAGTATGTGTCTACGAATGTTCAGACTGAATGTGAGTTATCTGTTATGTCATGTATCTGGATTGTGGACTCAAAGAAATAATTGAATTTGTTATATATTAAGGCATGAAAGATTACTATTAACTCCTATGTGTATTGTTGGTTTGGTCATGTCTTTAAAGCTCATCTAGAAGTTTATAGCTGCTTGAAAACATACGGGGGTTTCTGGAAACGTGTAATGATATATGCAGATGGTTAAGCTGACATGAACTTAGAGGAGCTGGATGTTGAAGAGGATGGTCAGGGTGAAGCAATCGACGCGGTCATGATTGGAAGTATTGCTAACCAAGACATTACTGGGGGGACAACTTATGGTTCAACACATGTTATGTGAAAAGTTACACATGTCAATTGAGAATTGAGAGGACAGACAGAAGATGGTGTTGAAGTTATAATTTTAGACCGACTTTTATTTTTATGCTTGCATGCTTTGTAAGGGTTAACTGTTTATCAGCTGTTTTGTAGTTTATGTTGACCGTAGTTTTCTATCTCTTTCTATTGAGCTGTTGTTTTTTAATTGAGATACCTTGATAAACATCCATGTATATATTCTTTTCAAATCAATGAAATATGATGGGGTTTTCGATCACTAGCCCCCCTCTTTCCTCTCAAAATTTCAATAGCATTCTCTACGATTTCCACTCGTTTTTGGTATTCAATTAGGCAAAAAATTTATGACTTTTTCCTTTGACTTTTTCCAAGAATTTTCTCTAAACAAAAAGCATTGGGCAAGGTGCAGGCTGAGTTCCTCATTTTTAGTTAAAAAGTGAACCCTACTGTCAAACAAATTTTGGGAGAATGACTTTTTGGGAAACTAAAATTTTAACTTTTAAGTGGAACTAGATCCAGAGGCAACCAAATTTTTTGGGAAGTTCAAATTTTTGGGTAACTAAATTTTAGTTTGAATATGCTTAAAATTTTAAGTTGAACTAAATCTAGATGTCACCAAGCACCGAAGGCGCCCCGCGCCGAATTTTTTACCCTTTTTGTTGTTCTGCGTCGAAGTCGTCTACGTCGAATTTGTTGTTCCGTGTCGAAATTGCATGCACCGCATTTGTTGTTCTACACCTGATTTGTTGTTCTGCGTCGAAGGTGCCCACGTCGAATTTGTTGTTCTACGTCGAAGGCGTCCACGTCGAATTTGTTGTTCTGTGTCGAAGGCGCATGCCTCGAATTTGTTGTTCCACGTCGAAGGCCGTGCTGCTATTTCTTTTTACGCTAATTTGTCGTTCTTTTAAATTTCGCAGGGGAAAATCTTAAATGAACAGTTCCCGTGGGCACGGGTTATGACTAGTATATATATATATATATATAATCAGCAAAAGAGATACATCCAGCCAACACAAAAAATATCTATCATCATCAGAGACTATCATATAGTGCACGGTCAGATATCAACAAATGTCATAGCATACATCAAAATGTAACCAATACATACAAAACAACCACCCAACTATCCTAGCCTCACGCTCTCAAAACTAGATATATCATCCAAAATGCTCAACAGAGAGTCCTCCAAGGCAGGCTCAGGAGGTAGCGGCAGGATCTGCACCGGTGTCAGGCTGTGCAGATGGAGTGGTAGACTCGGAAGCAACAGAAGTAGTATCCACCGACAGGATGGTGGCAGCAGGAGTGCGCTCGGGAGCACGAACATGAGAAGCAATAGCAGAGGTGCCCTCGGGGGCACGAACATCAGAGGCAGTAGCACGCTCCTCATCCTCAGCAGCCTCCATGGCTTCCTCATCAGAAACTATCGGAGGGACCTTAACACCCAAATGATCATAGATGCGCATGAGCATCTCCTTACATCGTAAGAGACGAGCCTCCTGACGGCTCAGAGAAGCTGAAGAGGCAGCGCAGACGACGGAGGAGGAACAGAAGGGATGGTCTGTTGAACGTGTCGCAAGGCAGCAAGAGATCTCTTGATGGCGGTCACGTTCAAGGGAGGACCCAAAGGACGCTGATCGTCAAGAGGAAGGGGAACTCCAAAGTGACGAAAGACCAAAGTCAAGAGGCACAGATATGGAATATGTGCGGCCTTGGACGACTTCCTGATGCACTCAAACGAGTCTATCTTGTCCAAAATGATATGAGCCCAATTAATCTCGCTCCCATCAAACAGGGCATAGATGAGCTTCAGGAAGGGCTACGATGGTAGACTAGAAGAGCCGTACTTCGGAAGAAGACACGACTTCAGAATCAGATTTAGAACCCATGCATTCGGCTTGAAAGACTTTGAGGGAATGCCAATCATGGCGGGAGGAACGACGTGGAACATGTCAGCTAAGAGGGATTGATTGAGGGCGTGGATATTCTCCACAGAGATGTCAGACGGGAGCAGCACAGAAGATGAGATCCCAAGAATCTGTCCTAAGATCTCTGTAGTGAGGACTATGGGCGTCCCCAGAACAGTGGGCTCAATACAGTGCTTGTCATCATACTCACCCCTAACTCGATTGGCATAGAAGGTTTGACAAGTCGTGGGTAAGGATGAGGATTCGCCTTGGGATTGTAGCGAAGATAGTCAACAAGTCCGCTATAGGATAAAAGATCATTGAGCTGAGGGAAATCAGCGGATTTGACATAATGCTCGAGGATCAAGGGGCAATGCTCAATCCGGTTATATACGGCAAGACAAAGAGGTTCATTGCGACTCAGAGAGATATCGACCCCACCAGAAGGCATCAGACCCTTCCCCTTGGACTGTCGCGAGGTAGTGCGAGCAGGCGGGGTAGGTTCCCTCTCGATAGCCTCAGTCTCCGGGATATAATTCTCGTCGGAGTCAGAGGGAGGTGTGGGAGCACGATAGGGTCCAGGGGTCAAGATCTTCTGGAACTTTGGCAGAGGCTTGTGTTTGGAAGAGGGTTTTGGTTTGGAAGCGGCGGCCTTCTTCTTTTTGAGGGGAGGCGAAGAAGATGATGGAGAAGTAGGCGACGAAGGGGGCGGACGAGCGGTTTTGGAATGACGTTTGGGTGGATTGGGGTTGGACGGATGATCGACGGTCATCGGAGAGGGACCAAAAGGACGAATTGGGATTCTCTTTATCGTAATGAAATTGAGATTAGAAGACACCAAAAACGAACGAAATCAAACCCTAAGCAAGAAGATAAGGGAGGAAGAGATACCCTAGGAGGGAGGAGAGCGACCGACGATGACTGGATGCGGCCGGAGACGACAGATGACGGCGGGAGACGAGAGGGATGCAGCGGTTTAGGGTTTTAGGAAGGAGAGGGGCACCGATTAGAATGAGTTCTAATTGGTGCAGGGAGGGTTTAATCGATTTAAGTAGGGCCAAATACCAAATTTCCCTTGCCCAATTAGTCGGTCTGAGTTCAAGAGCTGACCGACTAAAATGAATTCTAGTCGGTCAGCAAATGAACTTGGATAGACTAAATGGTAAACAACAAGTGGGTCAAGAAATAGGGCATGAACTAGTCGGTCTGAGTTCAACGTCTAACCGACTAGAAGTAGAACTAGTCGGTCTGGAGATGAACTGGGACCGACTAAGTGAGTCCAAAAATTCGAGAATGAGAAATTTTGAGTTCTCTCCAAAGAGCACTTGGACTAAACATCTAAACACTCGCATACGCACTTATTCTACCCCATAAAGCCAGAAAACCATAAATCCGACGCGCAAATCGAAAAATCAATCATAAATCCAACATAAATAGAGGATATCACAACAAATCCAATAAGAGCTTATGAATATCATTATCATGCAAGATTATATAAAAATATGAATCCTAAATCTCGGATTCACCCATAATCCCCAATTCTCGACGTAACCGCACAAAGATATCTTCCTTAAGTGGTTTCGTGAAAATATCGATGATTTGCTTCTGGGTTTCAACGTACACTAAAGTGATGTCCTTTTTAGCTACATGATCATCTAAAAAATGGTGACAGACATCTATGTGTTTGGTACGGGAGTGGTGTACCGGATTCTTAGAGAGACATATT
Organism: Scilla litardierei; assembly: GCA_030789695.1. Lineage (NCBI taxonomy): Eukaryota > Viridiplantae > Streptophyta > Magnoliopsida > Asparagales > Asparagaceae > Scilla > Scilla litardierei. Next base: position 228,979,671 of record CM061133.1, read on the forward strand.
TCACTTAGGTTGTCCACCATGATAGGGCAAGTACCACAGTTTATACCAAAGTCTTTAAGTGTGTGTCTCATCCAAAGAACCTGTGCACATGCAGCACCGACGGCGATATATTCTGCCTCGGTGGTTGAAAGTGATACAGAATTCTGCTTCTTAGAGAACCAAGAGACAAGAGAATTTCCTATAAAATGGCAAGTACCACTAGCACTCTTCCTGTCGGATTTGCATCCAGCATAATCTGCGTCACTATATAAGATTAACTCATATGTGCTTGACTTTGGATAGAATAATCTGTAGTTTAGTGTGTGACTTATATAACGGAAAATACGTTTAACCGCTATTAAGTATGATTCCTTAGGTTGTGACTGATACCTAGCACAAACACATACATCAAACATTATATCTAGCCTACTGGCAGTAAGATATAATAAACTCCCTATCATACCTCGATATAGACGAATGTTTACATCTTTGCCGCTCATGTCTTTATCAAGATGTGTTGTGGTGCTCATCGGTGCCTTCTTCTAGAAGCATTCTCCATTCCAAATCGCCTTAGCAGCTCCACAATGTACTTGGTTTGGTGGATGAAGATTCAATCGTTCATTTGGCGAATTTGGAGTCCTAAGAAATATTTGAGCTCACCCATGTGGCTCATCTTAAACTGATCCTTCATAACATTAGAAAACTCTTCACAAAGAGGGAAGTTAGTAGCACCGAAAGTGATATCATCAGCGTAAATTTGAACTAAAATAATATCATGATTAGCATACTTAACAAAAAGCATTGAATCAACCTCACCCATTTTGAAACCCAAATCCAAAAGAAAGTTCTTTAGGCGGTCATACCAAGCTCTAGAACCTTGTCCCAAACCATAAAGTGCTTTCTTAAGTTTGAAAACGTGATTTGGAAATTTTTCATTCATAAAACCCGAAGGTTGAGAAACATAAAATTTCTCAACGACATCTCCGTTTAAAAACGCACTCTTTACGTCCATTTGAAAAAGCTTGAAATCTTTATGGCATGCAAATGACAATAATAGCCTAATAGATTATAATCTAGCTACAGGTGCAAAAGATTCCACAAAATCAATACATTCCTCTTGCCTGTAGCCTTGAGCAACTAACCGAGCTTTGTTCCGGATGACATTTTGGTTCTCGTCTATCTTGTTCTTGAAGATCCACTTCGTTCCTATAACGTTGTGGTTCTTCGAAGGCAACAAAACTAGCTCCCAGACCTCATTCCTCTCAAACTGAATGAGCTCCTCTTCCATGGCTAAGATCCAAGAACTATCTTCACACGCCTCGTTGATATTCGTTGGCTCCACGAAAGAGACAAAAGCACACTGAGCAAAGAAGTTAACTTGAGACCTTGTTCTGACACCATCTTCCATGTCGCCAATAACTTGCTCGTGGGGATGGTCACAAACTGTTGGAAGCTTTTTGGGAACACCCTGGTCACTAGGAACATTCTCAAGAGATTCATTAGTAGGGTTAGTTTCAATAGAATCAATAGCATTAGACTTATCAACAGAATCACTAACTACTTCCATAGAATCATCGTCATCGATAATTCTTTGAGGGACAAAATCTTCATTAAATGATACATGAAGTGATTCCTCTATCGTTGAGGTTCTTTTGTTGTATATCCGGTAGGCTTTTCTACGTGAGGAATATCCAGCAAATATCCCCTCATCGGATCTTGGATCAAATTTGTCCAAACTACCATACGTGTTCTTGATAAAACATTTTGCATCAAAAACTTTAAAATGTTTAACTTGAGGTAACCTACCAAACAACAATTCATAACAAGTTTGTTTAGTGTCAGGCCTCAAGAGTATCCTATTAAACACATAGCAAGCGGTATGTACCGCTTCTGCCCAAAATTGATTGCCAAGGTGGCTATCATCAAGCATAGTGCGAGCACATTCCACTAGCGTCATATTCTTTCTCTCAACAACACCATTTTGAGGGGGTGCGCGAGGAAAAGAAAAGGTGTGAGTAATACCAACCTCATCACAGAAGTTTGAGAAAGACTCGTTCTCAAATTCCCCTCCATGATCACTACGAATAGTGACAATGGTGGTTCTAATGAGATTTTGTTCTTTCTTAACAAAAACTGTGAAGTTTTCAGAAGAATCATTTTTTATGACTAAAGTAAATACCCAAGTAAATCTAGAAAAGTCATCAACGATGAAAAGTCCATATCGGGCATTTCCTAATGAAGCAACTCTAGTTGGCCCAAAAAGATCTAGATGTAAAAGCTCTAGGGGCCGTTTAGAGGATATGCTTTTCTTAGGTTTGAATGACGATTTTGGAAGTTTGCCTCGTTGACACGAGTCGCAAAAGCTTTTCTTATTGAAAGAAAGCTTAGGAAATCCTTTTATAGAATCTAGCTTGGATAGTTCGAAAAGTGTTCCGAAATTCGCATGACCAAAACATCTATGCCATAAATGTTGCTCACTTGTGTTGGCAATAAGACATTGTTCATGGGAATTTGGAATATCTAAGATATATGAGTCCTTATGGCGTGTGCCAGAGAACAACACATTATTATTATCAGTTCTTAAAATATGGCACATTCCTTTCTCAAAGCTAACTTTGTAACCCCTGTCACAAAGTTGACTTATTGAGATTAGATTGTGATTTAAGCCTTTAACAAGGTAAACATCAATTATAAGAGGTTTAGAGGGGTTACCAACTTTCCCAACACCTATGATGGTTCCACTCTCGTTGCCTCCAAAGACCACTCGGTTTTCATTTTCTATGGGTACCACTTCGGAAAGCAACAGAGCTTTACCTGTCATGTGTTTTGAACACCCGCTATCAAGTATCCAACCATTCTTGGAGCCAGATTTAGATTTGTTGCACCTTTTCTTTTTCTTGAGTACCTTAGGATAAAAATATTGTATCATGGTACCCAAGGTCATTGGGTCCTAAAGGATTAGACCTTTGGAAGCCAAGTCCAATTGGACTTAGACTTCCCAATATAGTCATCATTGTGCACAACAATCATGAAATAAGAATTAATATAAACTTGTTTCTCATGCATGCTAGTGTCCTTCGGGCCCCAAATAGAGAATGTCTTAGGAGCCCTATTCCTATTGGGAACATGCACATTTTGTTGAGTTCTACGTGGTGCATGTGTTCTACGAGGAAGTGGCCTAGTGTATGCATGACGTGGATAAGCATGCGGCACATGATGAAATGGTGGTGGCAACATATGATACGGTGCAAGATGGTAATTATTCATGTAATAGTGATGAGGGTGAGCATATGCATGGGGGGAACACATGCGTGAGTGTGTCTCACTTGGTGTGCACGTGCTCGTGGACGTGGAGCATAGAAATCATCATAAGTGTGAACATGTGGAGTAGGAAGTGTGTTCCTACGTGGCATAGTATTTGTGTACATAAAAGCATGACCCTTCTTTGGAGGTCCACCCAAAGTGGGTTTCTTTCCAAACGGGGATGTGAACTTAGTGGAAGTATCATTGGTAGATGAACTACCCATGGGGTGTTTACTCCCACTAGTTGAGGCATCGGAGGATGGCCTTACAAAGGTGGTGGAAGATTTGGATGAATTTTCCTTTTTATACCCCAAGCCAATGCAATGATTGGCCGGAAGTAAGTCATTCAGAATATTATCCAAATGATCCTTGCCTTTGTTGAATTTCTCAATCCGACCTAATATGGACTCATATTTCCCGTTGAGAGAAAGTATTTTAGCATCCAAAGTGGACACTTGCGTTGTGAGTTCAAAAACACGTGACTTGAGATTCTCATTCTCAATACTCAAAATTGAGTTTCGAGAAATCAAATCCGCTATCTCATGTTCATCCGAATCCTCAATGTTAACATGCTCAAGTTGAGATTTGAGATTTACAATCTCAGTTCTCAAAGCTTCAACAACGGTGTCGTTGTTGGTGATGACAGGTTTATGTGTGGTTTGAAGACTAGTTAGCTCATCTTTGATTTTAGTATATCTATTTACTAACTTAGAATACTTAGACCAAATTTGTTCATTAGCTAATCTGAGGTCATCCATAGTTACCTCTTCACCTTTATCCTCGCTTTCATCTGAAGCGGTCTCTTGATCATGTTGCTCTCTTGCCATGAAGCACATGTGTGCTTTCTCCACTTGTTCTTCATCTGACTCACCACTTGAAGAATCCTCTTCTGAGTCAGTGAATGTACCGACAAGCCCTTTCTTGTACTCCTTCTTGTACTTTCTTGACTTGTCGAACTTGGGTGCCTTCCACTTCTCCTTTTGTTTGTTGAGAGGACAATCGACCTTGATGTGTCCGGGCTTATTGCATTTGAAACACAAAGGAGCAGAGGCATTAGTAGAACCAACTTTGGATTTGTTCTTGAAATTACCTTTTCGGAAAAACCGGTTGAACTTCTTTGCCATGAGGGCCAAAGATTCCATGTCCAACTCAGTTTCCGATTCTTCACTATCGGTAGGTGTGGTAGGGGCGGCCTTGAAAGCAATCGCCTTTTTCTTTGGCTCTTCTTGCTTCAAGAACGCCTTCATCTTGTCCTGCATCTTGATCTTGCTGTCCTTTCGTACCTCATAAGACATTAAGGTACCCATTAGTTGAACAACAGTGTATTTTGACATATCATTACCTTCCTCGATAGCGTAGGTTCGCTTTTCCCAACTCGAAGGAAGTCCGTCAATGATCTTTGCGACTTTCTCTTCTTGGGTATAGGTCTTCCCAAGAGCTTCCAATTCGTTGGTTAGATCCACGAAGCGAGCATAGTACTCCTTAATTCTTTCACCCTGTTCCATGTGAAATAACTCGAATTCTTTGTTAGCAACAGTGAGTTTAGAGTGTTTTACCCTGCTCATTCCCTCGTGTAAGATGAGGAGTTGATTCCAAATCTGATATGCACTCTTACAGGTGCATATTTTGTTGAAATCTTCAGGCTCCAGTGCACATTGTAAGGCATTCATTGCCTTGGCATTGCTCACCTCCGTGGCGACCTCCGCGGCAGTCCACTGTGTGAAGTCTTCTTCAGTGGGCTCAACGTACTCCGTTAACGTGGCTCTCCGAAGTGATGCGCTCTGGAGAAAAGTTTCCATCCGGCATTTTCAGTACCCATAGGTGGTACCGTTGAAGTGAGGAGGCCTAATTGAGGAGTAACCTTCGACCACGGAAGAGGCTCCTTCACGATTCTTGTAGGAGCTGTAGTCGGGAGGTGGTCGAACGGCCTTGTTGTCGTTGTTTGTCATAGCTATGAACTTGGCTCTGATACCAAATGTAATACCCTGGAAGCTACAGCACAAGTACTAGAGGGGGGTGAATAGTACTTTAAAATAATCAAGACTATAATTCCTAATTATTTTGCAATCACAAACAACTATGCGGAATAAATAAGAACAACAAGAATAACGCAATGCAAACAAGAGATATAATGGGTTCGGATCCACCCAAGTCTCTCCAACTTGTTCCCGGTGATCCTACGTCCCAGACACCCGGATCCCTTCCGGCTACTTGAGTTAGAATCCACTAACTCAAGCTTTCACTAAAAACTTCTTGTAGAAAATTCTACAAGATAAATCAATACAGCGATTAACTCGTGACTCCCACAAATCGGGATCACGTACCTCTCACAAACCGAGAGATAAACTCAAATAACAAGTTAATTGAAATTAGAAACACTCACCACAAAATCCTATGCCTTGAGAAATACTTACGGTATTAGGGCAAGGAGAGATGATGAGAAAAGATGATCACGAAACCCTAGCACCACCAAGATAGACAGAGGAAGATGGCTAGGATGATGATGATGATCGTGATTCAACCTTTCAGGAGTATGAACGCACACCAGCTGAAAATCTCTTTGAGAAATTAGGTCACAAGGGGGGGGGGTGAGAGAGAGAGAGAGAGAGAGAGAGAGAGAGAGAGAGAGAGAGAGAGAGAGATTTTCGCGAGAGAGAGAGAGAGAGCCCTTGAAAATTGATAATCGATAGATCTAAGAATAGAATTGAAACCTCTCTCATATTAGAGGAATTTCCATGTTTGAAACGTATCAAACATATATGGAAAGAATCAAAACAGATCAAGAAAAATCGTGGAAATAAAATCTCCAACGGCTGGAAAATTAAAGCAGCTTAATCAGTCTAAGAAGGATCACTGATCGATTAGTTGATGAACTAGTCGGTCGGTGAACCTTCTTGGACCGACTAGATTCAAACAGAGAATTGAGTGAAATTAAGAAGGGTAAACTAGTCGGTCTAAGAAGAAAAACTAACCGACTAGTTTGACAACTAGTCGGTCGGTGAACCTTCTTGGACCGACTAATTGGTCAACAGTGAATAGGCTGAAATACACAAAGACAACTAGTCGGTTCAAGAAGAATTTCCAACCGATTAGATTGTCATCTAGTCGGTTGGTTCTTCTACTTGAACCAACTAAGATGCACATAAAGCCATGAAAAGAAGCGATAAGCTAAGGAACCCTTCCTAATGGCTTCTAAGGTAATCCTAGAGATAAGATAAGATAGACATGGAGGTTACTAGGCAAGTAAGACTCAAGGCTTAACATTCTAAGAAACGAAGCTAGAAGACAATATAAATAGACACGACAAACCGTCTTCAAAGCTTCAACAAGATGAGTCTGAATCCCTTGACTTCATAAACAACTCCTTGAGCTTCAACGAAGCTTCAGGCACAACGATCATGCGCTCTAAAGAAATCTTGAGATGTCGCTTGAGATCTACAAAGTAAATTGGCGACGATCTCCATAACTGCGCTCAAAGAGAATTAGTACACAATATTTATGTTTGTTCATCATCAAAACCAAATCAGGGGAATCAATACTCAACAATAAGCTCCACGAACAACAGCTCCTCTCTGAATAGGGGCAGGCGCCGCGTCCTCAGTATGGCGATACCTCGGGCAATCTATAACAGCGTGTGTGGGAGCTCCACATGCCAGACAAAAACTCAGATTCTTCCTGTAATATCTCGAATGATGCCCCGGCTTGCCACAGAAATGACATTGATCCCTGGCTTGGCTCTGTGCAGGTGCTCCTGGCCTCTTGAAATGCACCGACTGAATGGGCCCCACTGCAGGCTTTGCTGCTGGCCTGAACTGTTCCATCGGTCGCTTTCCTCCACCAGCAGGAGGATCAGGAAGTCTCGTTATAGCCTCATGGGTCCTGGCTGCATTCAATACCGCTCTCATAGTAGTCAAGTCCGCCGAAGTCATAGAAGCCTGGATCTTGGGGGTGCAGCCCCGGACGAAACCGATCAGCTCTGTTCTCCTCCTTCTTCACCATGTGCGGGGCGAAGCAACTCAACATCTCAAACTCTGCTTCGTACTCATCAACCGTCATACTCCCCTGAGTCAGGTTCACGAACCGTTGCAAGAGCTCCATCTTCACAGCCTTGGGGAAGTACTTCTCCTTGAACATCGACTTAAAAGTGCTCCACTCCACTGGCTTCTGCAGATGCCTCTCCTTAATGCGCAACCAGTTCATAGCATTCTCAACTAGCTGCATCTTCGCGATCTCCACTCCGATCTCCTCAGGTATCTTAGCAGCTATCAACTTATCTTCAGTACTTTGGATCAATTTGTCGGCATCCAGTGGTCCATCCTTCACAGAGAAGGTCTTCGGCTGTAAATCATTGGACTGCTTCACTCCAGGAGCAGCCCAAGGTGCTGGCGGAGGCAGTGGTGGTGGTGCAGCCGGAGTAGCCTGGGCAGCATGGGCAGCTCGATGTGTCTGCTCAACCAACTGATGCTGAACCTCCAACATCTCTCTCATAACTCCAAGAAATTGGCGAAACTTGCCACCTTGACCATCCATGGTCCCGTCAGCTGAAGGTCCGGCCCGGGTATTGCGTCCTCCTTCCATCCTATTGATAAGGAAAACCCAATTTAGACTTGTACATGTTAGACTGGATATTAAATAAATGCGGTACTCTTATTGTTCCGAATTTTTTGCATGACCTGCATGGGCCACCACTAAAACCTGGCATGCCCCACTTCCCAAAATAGATGCGAGGACGAGACGAAGGTCCACATGAGCCGGGGCTGGGAAGCCTAGACCCAATAAGCGTCTATAGGGATACCATAAAGCTACTGGTTATTGCATATAAAAGTTCTAAACAAAGAAATAAGAGTACTTGAAGGAAACTGCATTCATTAATATAAAGAGGTAATATCCAGCGAGTACAAAAGTCTAAAAAGAAGTCCAGCATGGCTACAACTGCAGAAAGGAAACCACTGGTGATACGCACCCAACCTAAAACAGAAAGCAAAATGGTGCTACGCACCCAAACTAGAAAGCAACTAAACCTCCAAAGTCAGCAATAGAGGAACCTCTAAGATTGGTCCTCACTCGGGTCGTACTCCTAATCAGCAGCGTACTCCTGCTCCAAGTCCTCTGGTACCGGCTCCTGGTCTACTAACTCTGTCTCGGTACCTGACGTACAAACACCAAGAGAAAGTGGTTGTACGTCAGGCGAAGTCTGCAAGTAAACGTGAGAAGACTCCACTGCAAGGTGTATAACATTTTAAGGATGACATTTTAAAGGTTGTTTACATGATGATGATGCAACAGCATGGCAGATATGTATAGGTGCAAGAAGGTAAATACAACGCTGAAAAGTAAACTGTAAGGACCGTCTACCTTGTAATACTAACAACAAACACTCTAAAGAGGGGTGAATAGAGTAATGGCAATAAATTGTGCAATTAAAATTAAACTTACAAATGCGGAATAATAAGTGCAAGAGGAATTAATGAACACAATCAATCCAAACACAAACACAAGAATTACCCTGGTTCCCCAAACTTGGGTACGTCCAGCCACACCAATATCCATTATAATTCTCACACAGAGAAGTGAATACAATCTCTCACAGAGATACCTCACACAGAGGATTTGAATTCTCACACAGAGAAATCCACACTCTCACACAGAGAGACCTCACACATAGGATTTAGGATTCTCACACAGAGAAATTCTTGCTTTCACACAGAAAGACTTAAGCTCTCACACAGAGAGATCTCAACCAACCCTCACACAGAAGGTTATACTCTCACACAGAGAGTAACTAGCTCTCACACAGAAAACTAGGGTTTCATTGAAATAACAAAGTAAAACAAATACTCTTACCTATGCCTTGAGATGAACTTACTCATAAATGAATGCAAGGCATGGAAGAGGATCTCCAAGTGATGAGATTTGCTAGAATGCACTTGGATGAATTCCCTTGAGCTGCAATGTATGAAGAGGAATGAGAGCTCAAAATAGGGAATTGAGGGAGTTTGAGAGTTGCTTATAGATCTCTTGAGATATTCAATAGCATCAAGAAGTATAAGAGATGGCAGCACACTCATATATATAGGAACTCTATATCAGACCCCAAAACCCAAGAAAACAGCCAAAGAATCAATTTTGCAACGGCTAGAAACTAGGCGAAAACGACAGGAACAACAGTCGACTGATGATCATAAGACAGTCGACTGATCAACAGCTAGAAAATATCCAAAGGCTATAATCTGAGCCAGGACAGTCGACTGATGAAGTCGATACAGTCGACTGAAAACAGGACAGGCGCCTGTTAATCCTTCAGCAGGCGACTGCTGCAGGGGATGGAATAAAACAGAGAGCTGCACTCTTTCTCCAGTTAAGCACACAAGCGACTGATGTCAATAATACCGTCGACTGTCTATTAGTCAGGCGACTATAAAACCTTAATCAGTCGTCTACTGTATAAGATGGAGAAACAACAGAGAGATGCAGAGAATGCACTTACGCTATATAGGCGACTGATGACCAATCTACAGGCGAATGTAAATATACAGGCGACTGTAAACTGACCAGTAGTTGAATGTGCGTAAAGCTCAAGTTTGAGTCAATTGAAATGTTGACTTGAGCTGTGCATATCAGGCGACTGTAGAAGGATCTACAGGCGACTCGAAATCACCCAGTCGACTGTGTTTCCTTCAGCAGGCGACTGACGAAAAGCCAGAGACTCCAAATGAGTCTTTGGACAGAGTGAACCTATTGGGTTGGATTTTATGATAATCCTAAGGCTCACTAAGATGGTTAGATGCATATGCATGAATGAGTAAACCATCTAACAAGGCATTACATTAATCCTAGACTCAAAAGAGAGAGAATGCAATAAAGTAAATTACATGGATTACAATGCTTTCCATAGAGTCTAAGTCTTCAATCTTGATGCCTTGATTGCTCTCCATCATCTCCAAGCTTTGGCACTCCTTGAGTCCAAGCTTTGGCTCTTCTGCACTTGATGTCCATCCTTACACCAAGTGATTAGTCTCCAAGAAAGATATTCTTGAAATAAAACTGAGAGACTAAAACATGAGAGTCATTAGCAACAACATAAAGTTGTGATCATCATCAAAATAAGATTGGTATGAAACACCAAAACTTAACATAAACGTGACAGGCAATAGCCGTAGTGTGTGCTACTGGCTACGAGACTGACTAGACAAGACAAGACAAGACTGTGTGTGTCACGAAGGGTCCATGCCTTACGGTTAGAGGGGGATCAAACCCTCTAAACTGTGCGCACGCTCAACCCTACCCCAGCCCAAGTGCATAAGACAAGACATGACAAGGGATCACCCACTCACTCGATGAGTGTCATATTCCCCCGCAGGCTTATGTATTCATTCTCTCTAGCTTGGAGAGTGCCCTATTCGTCCTCAAGCTTATCCATTACCAATCGTGACAAGGGATCACTCTCTCTAGCTTGAAGAGTGCCCTATTTGCCCGCAGGCTTATCCATTTCCAATCATGACAAGGGATCACTCTCTAGCTTGGAGAGTTTCCTATTCGCCTGCAGGCTTATGCAACACATGACATGACCTTACAAGATGAAAGTGGATGGAAGTTGCATGACATGACAAGACTGAATGAGGGTTGTTCATTCTAGGGGGTCCACACGCACGCACACAAAGATAAAACCTATGGTAGCAGTTGTTATTGTTGTTGATTCTAGGGGAGTCCACACGCACGCACACACAGGGGAAACCTATAGTGTCAGTTGTTGTTGTTGTGCCCGGACTTCATCGTCAAGTCCAAGGCTATCGTGGGGTGTCCCAGACGCTATCATTTCACGTCTGGTTCTCTTGTTTATACTTATTACAGTTTAAGAAAGACAATGGCCTAAACGTGGCCAAAACTACTCAAGTGAACACACTTGCCTGCGGTGGCGAGCGGTACGTCCGTCTAGAGCGTCTCGTCGAGGCGAAGCGTCGGTAAGGGGTCGTCTGAAACGAGTCAAGCGACAGTATCAGGTCATGCTCATCATTAATCCTATTAGGGTTCATTTCTAGGTTAAACGTGGCTACCCTAACAGTCACTGTAACAACTGGTTTTCGTGTAATTGGATTATCTATATTAAAATATATGCTTGGTGGATTTTCTCCTTGGATGTGTGGTTTTCGTCACCATAGCTTTCACTTTCAATCGTTTCGTCGTGATTTTCTAGATTCTTCCTTCGATCGTCGATTTCGGAGCAAGTCATTCGTGACAGGCTTCGCATCGGTCATATCTTATTGTTAGATCAAGCCTAGGAGACTTAGGAATCGATCCCGGAGCTCTGCACTCCATATCGGAACTTTTGGTGCTTATTAGCCGGTGTAAGAAGGGGCATCGACCGACTAGATGACGATCCAGTCGGTCGGCAATCCTTCTTGAACCGACTAGTTGGCTTTCTAAATTTCTCAGGAGTTATTGTTTGTCGTTAGTCGGTATAAGAACGTTGGTTGACCGACTAGGTTGCAAACTAGTCGGTCGACAATGCTTCTTTAACCGACTAACTCATTTACTAATTTTAGGTATCAGTACTGTTCATTCTTAGTCGGTCTAAGTTCGTCTCTCGACCGACTAGTTGTTAAACTAGTCGGTTAAGTTTTGTACTCAGACCGACTAATTCTTAGTTCTTCTGTGCAGTCGAGTTACTGTTTACTCTTAGTCGGTTTAAGAACGTTCATCGACCGACTAGATGTCAAACTAGTCGGTCAGTAGTTGTTCTTTGACCGACTAACTCTTAGTTCAGGTTTTCGACTGGAGCTACTGTTTACACTTAGTCGGTCTGCGTTGGTCAACATACTGACTAGTTCTCAAACTAGTCGGTCAACAGTTGTTCTTTGACCGACTAAGCAGTGCAGGAAACCCTAGTTTTGCCTTAGCCGCCACCAAACTCTATAAATACCCCTCCAAACATTTTCTTCTCCTCCCTCACGACCTAAAACCCTAATTTCTCCCCCATTGAGCCCCCTACTTCCTAAAACCCTTATTCCTTCATCCCAAGCCCAAAATCCATCATCCAAACTCTCCCTTAACACATTCTACCTCTCATCTTCCTCAAAATCTCATCAAACCCTCAAAATCCCCCAAAACCCTATTTCTCCAAACTTCTCCAATCATTTCCAGATCTGAACCCTAGGTTCACCGGAGCGTTTCTTCCGTTGCCGTGGTTGCTCGGTATCATTCATCCGCTTCTTCACGGTAATACTCGATTCTTTAGTTTTAAGCATAACTCATTTGTGTTCTTATGAAACCCTAATGAAATGAATGTTGTTTGTTGATTGTTTCTCCATAATAGCGACTTCCCCGTAGATTAGCGTCCGTGGGACGAACCCTCGTTGATCGTCATCCTCGGTGCTTGGCAAGTGAAACTTGCCACTTAGGGTCTAGGCCATGTTTTAGGCCATTTGCTTGTTGTAGACGTAAAAGAGACTAGGCAACGAAATGATACTCGCCTAGGCACAAATTGAGGAACTAGCTTGACAACGAAGCTAGATCCGACATTCATCATGTTGCACAACTACCATGCCATGTTTAAATTCAATTACCGGTACGCGAATTAATTGTCATGTCATTGCATTCTTTAAATGTTTCCGTGATTACGTAGCACATGCTACGATACTTGTACTTCCTGGCTCGTGACCAGAAGCGAGCATAATGAGTTGCTAACCCCAACGCTCGATATTGAATCGTGAACTAGGAAAACAAGCTCCCATGCGGGGCAACCCTGGCTCATTTACTGGGCTCATGTACAGGGACCCTGGCTTGTCTACATGTGGGTATTGGGGGTAAGAGTTAAGCGGTCATTCAACTGGGAGTCTGCCCGATCAGCAACTGCAGTTGTAAGGGGTAAACTCTGGGTTTTGGGGTAGTTGTTAAGCGACCACTCAGCGTGAATGCCAAACCGTTCAGCTGTAAGGCGTAAACATCTACAAACAACTTGAAACATGACTAGTGAAATGATTGAGATTGTTAGTAGCTTGGCTACTCTTGTCTTGTCTCGATAATTGTTCTCTTGTACTTATTGTTTCACCATGTCTTGCCTTGAGCACTCATGTTATAACTGCCATGTCATGCATACTATAACTGCTAGGTTGTTAGTTTGCCTTACTTTCAGTTTCCTTGCACAAGTCTTCTTAGACTTGCTGACATGTGCCCCTCTCTCTTTTGGGTGTCACATGTTAGACTCAGAGCCAGAGCTTGTTGCAGAGGACGTTGTGTTTGCTGAGGAGGAGTCTTATGGACACCGGTGACTTTGTTGAGTTTCCCTTTATGTTTTAGGATTCCTGTTAGTTGTCGGTGCGTGGCACCCTTGTATGTATGTTATACTTTGTTGGCCATGTTTGGGCCTTAGACCCTTTTTCTTTTAGCCTGGTGGCTTTTCTGCGATATTGTAATTTGTTTATGGACATTTGGAGATTCAATAAAATGTCGTCTCATTTCCTTATTATCATCGTTGTTTCGTTTCGCTTTGCAAGGACATGCCATAATAAGTGTTTTTATACGCTTATCAGACTTGGAGCTTCACAGCTTCAAGTTTGTGCGGACCTTCTCACGTCTCGTCTCCACATTTTTGGGAAGCGGGGCGTGACAGGTTTTATTGGTGGCACATGCAGGTCCATTTGCAAATGCGAACTATCGGAACAACGATAATAATTATAGAATGTCCATTAAATAAATTAGAACATCCAAGTTATAAGCCCGGAGTCTAGGTTTTTAGCGTTCCTATGTCTTAGGTGGCTAGTAGGCGTGTTAGAGCATCTGTCCCAGCTTGGTAGGAAATCCATTAGATCAGGACCATAGTGAGACTTAGTTAGACATCTGTGCTTGCTAGTTAGAGGCCCCTGATTATTAGTTAGACTCCCCGCTAGGAGTTGATTTGGTCGTCGTAGGAGTTACCTTAGTGGTTCCTGTCTAGCTTTGACTAGGATAGACTTCTAGAATTCTTTGGTCTCTCGCTTGGGTTCATCGATTTCGGACCAAGCTGAACTCATTTCATCGCTGTCTAGCCTTAGAGAGTCTTAGCGCTTAGTTCCATAATCTTTGGTTGGTTGGCCGTAGGATTTTCCGTAGATTTTCCTAAGTCATAACCAAGGCGTATTTATGTTTTGATCATCCGACCAAATCCCTTGGCCTTTAGTTAACCCGATGATTAGAACCCCCCCCCCCCCCGATTCAATCTTTCCTGGTCACTACACTTTGGTGTTACTGACCGTAGATCTTCATCATGGTTTTCTTGCATCGTGATTTGGGTGCATGCCTCACACAACCACATTCATTGCCCTCGATTCACATGATCCCCTCCTTACTTTTATCATTGACCTTTCAAATCTTTCCCGTTGCAAATCTTGATTCTTCCAAAGTCGTTTTCAAATTTTCCCTTATTAAAAGTTTCCACTTGATTTTAAATTTTGTTTTAAACCTTCTTTCAATATATTTCCATTACTTCCATTTGAGCTAAAAGTCATTCTTAGATTTTGAAGACTTTTTGGTCGTAATTTTAAATTACTATATGGTAACTATCTTTCTAACATATATCGTCCGCACTTGATTTTAAACTTTAGTACTATTTCGATAATTCGATACACCACCTTTTCTACTATTGTGAAATTCATTTTAGCTATTTACCGTACGTACTTTAAAATACTTCTTTCAAGATAAATAGGACTCCAATTAATTTATGAATATATACTAATTACAAGTTTGTCGTACCCGTACTTCAAGTCTTTTACCAACCCCTTTCTTGTGGCAAATCCTTGTTTCCCCTAAAAGTATTTTCGATGTTCCTCTTTCGCTAAGTTTGAATTTGTTCGCGAACTTTTAATATATATATTAGGTTTCGTACTCTTTCGCGACTTAAATTTATTTGTTCTTTTCTAAAACATTGAAACTTTTGTCGAGATTTTTGATTATTAGTTTATAATATTCTTCAGCCTATATTTTCATATCGATATAAATGACTTGCCTCTTTTCATATACCAATTTTCTTCTGAACCGTACTTCTATTTTTCCTAACCTGAATTATAATTTTCTTTTCTTACTTATGACATTAAAACTTATTCGAATACCGCATCATGTTTGCTTCTTATATACCTTTCAAGTCACATGGGACTTCAGCTTTCAGCGAGTCGATTTTATGCTCAACTTTTTCCCTAGTTCAGATTTTTGTAAAATTACTTTTCGAAACCCTTTCCTGATTTAGACCTCCAAAATTTGGTTTTAAAAGCTTATTACCAATTTAATAATTCTATATATGTATATATTCCCCCCACTTACTTCCATACCACTAAGATGTTATTATCTTTCCATTCGTCATACATATTTCTAAAAATGATTTCTAAAGTAGAACTTCAATTAATTTTTATATATCAGTACTACGACCGTTATGCTCCTCGTTTCCCCTATTACAGATTTTTGTAAAAATCATTATTTCATAACCTTTTTGATCTAGACCCTCCATAAATTTGATTTTAAAGTTTCACTACAAATTTTGATAATACTACTAATAAGCTATTGTTATCTTTCCGTTCACCATACATGCCTTTAGAATAATTTCTAACCTAAATGGAATTTCAATTATTTTTATATATCAGCACCAGGCTCGTGGTGCTCGTATGTTAAGAGCTTTGTGTAAAACAGTCTCTTTTTGGCAAATCCTGATTCCTCTAAAAGTAGTTTCAATATTGATTACTTTAAATTTTCCCTGGCTTAAGGATTTTGAAAGCATTCAACCTGAGTTTAAAATTTTCAATTAATTTCATTTCAAACCTTGCAAACGTTATTAAGTTACTGTCGTGTAATATTTTCTAAACTACGACCTCAAAATTCGTGTGAATGATTTACTTTCTTTTAATGACTTTACGTAAGCCAATAAACCGTTTTCTCCTATTATGTATATTCGACTCAAACTTATTTCAAACAATTTGTTTTGTCGACCTCTAAATATTTTTATACGGAAAGGGACTCCAACTTTTGAAGTATAACGGTTTTCAAACTTTTCGTATTTTAGAATATGTTATTTACACTATTTTTCATGTGTCCTAATGGAGCATCATTACATCATTACACAACCGTTTTCAAGCTTTTCGATCCTTCTATTCGTTACGCTTTTGGTTTCAATTTCTTTCCTTTTGTCTAGCCAATAGAGCTTGTCGTCGCCCGTGTCAACCTTAATATAGTTTGGTGGGCCCCATTAGGGTAATTTGATGTGTCGTCGTAGTGTATTTAATTTCATGGTGCATATGAAGTGGTATGTGTGTTGGCATTTGTATGTTGTGTGTAGGAAATTTTCTGCTTGAGTCTGATGTGATATACGTATGATAACAGAATGATAATTTTGATTGGTACTACTTGTTTTATGAGATGTCGTATGCGTGTATACCATGAGGTGTGCCCGACTACTGCATATCTTAACTTATGTATGAAGTGAATGTGTATTGATGTACCAATTATAGGTGGATGGATATGGTATGAAGATATACGATGCTTGGGTGTGACTATAGGTAAATACTTTTATTAGGGAGAATAATGTAATTATAGGTGTGCAAATGTTTGTAATAATATCATGGTATATGAAGTGATTGGAATATGCGATATTACCTGATTAGATATTAAGGGTGTTGACAATTAGATATGTATGTGGATATGTTGGTAGACGTATATGCATTAGATAGTATTGGTATATGTAGGGATGCTGTGTTATGTATGTAGAATACTCTGCTATGATTTTGAGTCTCACTCAAGCTTGAGTGGGTACACTCTATGTACATTGGTGTATTGTATGTGGTTGGTGTATAGTGATGGATGATGTACGTATAATGTTTGGATTGTTTGTGCCTGGTTGGGTTACGCACACGATTGTGGGTGGCTATACCAATATATAGTTATGTGAGTTGGTCTTGTGGTATAGTTATTCACTAAGGACTTGGTTGCGTGAATATATGTGCGCTAGCTAAACTAGGTGCGTAAATGTGCTAAGCATATAGTGGTGTGATTGGTATATATATGAATGAAATATTAGCGTGTGTGGGTGTGCACCATGCACGGGTAAGTATGTGATAGTTATAGGAATTGGTGACTATGGTATGTGTGGTGTGTCGTGATTATAGCTATAGGACTATATATGAAGTGATAATATGGTGAAATGTGTGCATGCATTTGAATGACTATAAAGTGTGAAATTATAATGATGGTGAATGTATATTAGATATAGCGAACTTGTTTTAATAATAGTATGGTGTGATTACACATATTGATTGTTTGGTATTGGATGTGCGCTAGGAGATATATGGGATAGTGTATTCTTATTGTCTTGTCCATAGGTAGTTACCTATACGTGTAGATTCCGATGGTATTTTCTAGTGTGAAATTATTTTCATATGAGTAAGAGAGACTTGGTTATTTTCATATAGTGTGTAATAAGTGTTTTATAGTTATATAGAATATACTTGCATATATGAATGATTTGAATACGTGAATGGAGTTGTTTGATTATAATAAGTATAAGTGTACTATGTGCGTGAATATATATTTACTTCCGTGGTGTTAATAATTGACTACCTAGAGTATATATATAAGCACTTGAAATGAATGTACTTGGTTGAAATTTTGATGTGATATTGATTGAGGGTAGTTACTAGGGCGACTAGATATGTTAGAAAGTCCGAGGACAGACTTTATTCTAAGGTGGGTAGGATGTAACAACTGGTTTTCGTGTAATTGGATTATCTATATTAAAATATATGCTTGGTGGATTTTCTCCTTGGATGTGTGGTTTTCGTCGCCATAGCTTTCACTTTCGATCGTTTCGTCGTGATTTTCTAGCTTCTTCCTTCGATCGTCGATTTCGGAGCAAGTCATTCGTGACGGGCTTCGTATCGGTCATATCTTATTGTTAGATCAAGCCTAGGAGACTTTGGAATCGATCCCGGAGCTCTGCGCTCCATATCGGAACTTTTGGTGCTTATTAGCCGGTGTAAGAAGGGGCATCGACCGACTAGATGACGATCCAGTCGGTCGGCAATCCTTCTTGAACCGACTAGTTGGCTTTCTAAATTTCTCAGGAGTTACTGTTTGTCGTTAGTCGGTCTAAGAACGTTGGTTGACCGACTAGGTTGCAAACTAGTCGGTCGGCAATGCTTCTTTAACCGACTAACTCATTTACTAATTTTAGGTATCAGTACTGTTCATTCTTAGTCGGTCTAAGTTCGTCTCTCGACCGACTAGTTGTTAAACTAGTCGGTTAAGTTTTGTACTCAGACCGACTAATTCTTAGTTCTTCTGTAGTCGAGTTACTGTTTACTCTTAGTCGGTCTAAGAACGTTCATCGACCGACTAGATGTCAAACTAGTCGGTCAGTAGTTGTTCTTTGACCGACTAACTCTTAGTTCAGGTTTTCGACTGGAGCTACTGTTTACACTTAGTCGGTCTGCGTTGGCGACCGACTAGTTCTCAAACTAGTCGGTCAACAGTTGTTCTTTGACCGACTAAGCAGTGCAGGAAACCCTAGTTTTGCCCTAGCCGCCACCAAACTCTATAAATACCCCTCCAAACGTTTTCTTCTCCTCCCTCACGACCTAAAACCCTAATTTCTCCCCCATTGAGCCCCCTACTTCCTAAAACCCTTATTTCTTCATCCCAAGCCCAAAATCCATCATCCAAACTCTCCCTTAACACATTCTACCTCTCATCTTCCTCAAAATCTCATCAAACCCTCAAAATCCCCCAAAACCCTATTTCTCCAAACTTCTCCAATCATTTCCAGATCTGAACCCTAGGTTCACCGGAGCATTTCTTCCGTTGCCGTGGTTGCTCGGCATCATTCATCCGCTTCTTCACGGTAATACTCGATTCTTTAGTTTTAAGCATAACCCATTTGTGTTCTTATGAAACCCTAATGAAATGAATGTTGTTTGTTGATTGTTTCTCCATAACAACGACTTCCCCGTAGATTAGCGTCCGTGGGACGAACCCTCGTTGATCGTCATCCTCGGTGCTTGACAAGTGAAACTTGCCACTTAGGGTCTAGGCCATGTTTTAGGCCATTTGCTTGTTGTAGACGTAAAAGAGACTAGGCAACGAAATGATACTCGCCTAGGCGCAAATTGAGGAACTAGCTTGACAACGAAGCTAGATCCGACATTCATCATGTTGCACAACTACCATGCCATGTTTAAATTCAATTACCGGTACGCGAATTAATTGTCATGTCATTGCATTCTTTAAATGTTTCCGTGATTGCGTAGCACATGCTACGATACTTGTACTTCCTGGCTCGTGACCAGAAGCGAGCATAATGAGTTGCTAACCCCAACGCTCGATATTGAATCGTGAACTAGGAAAACAAGCTCCCATGCGGGGCAACCCTGGCTCATTTATTGGGCTCATGTACAGGGACCCTGGCTTGTCTACATGTGGGTATTGGGGGTAAGAGTTAAGCGGTCATTCAACTGGGAGTCTGCCCGATCAGCAACTGCAGTTGTAAGGCGTAAACTCTGGGTTTTGGGGTAGTTGTTAAGCGGCCACTCAGCGTGAATGCCAAACCGTTCAGCTGTAAGGCGTAAACATCTACAAACAACTTGAAACATGACTAGTGAAATGATTGAGATTGTTAGTAGCTTGGCTACTCTTGTCTTGTCCCGATAATTGTTCTCTTGTACTTATTGTTTCACCATGTCTTGCTTGAGCACTCATGTTATAACTGCCATGTCATGCATACTATAACTGCTAGGTTGTTAGTTTGCCTTACTTTCAGTTTCCTTGCACAAGTCTTCTTAGACTTGCTGACATGTGCCCCTCTCTCTTTTGGGTGTCACATGTTAGACTCAGAGCCAGAGCTTGTTGCAGAGGACGTTGTGTTTGCTGAGGAGGAGTCTTGTGGACACCGGTGACTTTGTTGAGTTTCCCTTTATGTTTTAGGATTCCTGTTAGTTGTCGGTGCGTGGCACCCTTGTATGTATGTTATACTTTGTTGGCCATGTTTGGGCCTTAGACCCTTTTTCTTTTAGCCTGGTGGCTTTTCTGCGATATTGTAATTTGTTTATGGACATTTGGAGATTCAATAAAATGTCGTCTCATTTCCTTATTATCATCGTTGTTTCGTTTCGCTTTGCAAGGACATGCCATAATAAGTGTTTTTATACGCTTATCAGACTTGGAGCTTCACAGCTTCAAGTTTGTGCGGACCTTCTCACGTCTCGCCTCCACATTTTTGGGAAGCAGGGCGTGACAGTCACATGTCAAGATGTCTGATCAGCCTATTCGATGATTCTATCATATGTGCACAGTCAAATCAGTCCGATCGTCGATCTACGATTTCACATCGTTTTAAAGGAGCGGAAAGTAAATTTAGTTACTTTAGTTGACGATTTTTAGTTAGGTTTTGATGACTTAATGTTTGGGTTGCCACGAGTGAGAGGGCTAACCTGGTGCGACGAACGCGCACGAGTCTGACGTCAGGTCCGAAAACGGTGACGGTGCTCGTGTCCTCAACTACGGGTAGCGCAGTAAGGATCATCTCGGGGTTGTCTCAGGATCGTCTCGGCTGCGGGTAGCACATCAAGATGATGCAGCAACGGGTACGGCGTCGAGATCGCTTTGTTACGAGTAGCGAAACGAAACGTCACGTCAGTTGCTACAACGTCGGAGAAAACTCACGAGATCTACGACGTATGTGAACTCCTCCACGTACGGGGGCTTCCAGGGATTAAAGGAGGTTGAAGGGGTCACGCTCGCCTACGGGGTGGTCAGAGCATCTGTCGATGGCGACGAGGCGGGCTGTTTTGCAGAGAAGAGGAGAGATTTGCATAGACCGGGCTGTTTTGCGTTCGCATCGGGATTGCCGCGACCTAAGGAGGTAGCAAAGGGGTGCTGTAGTTAGAGAGGGCTGTGGGGAGTCAACGACGGCGAGGGGGTCATCGGCGGTGGCCGTAAGTCGGTGGGCGCGCGTTTGAAGGCGAAAAGGACAGATTTGAAAAATACCGGGTGTTTGGGTTTGCTACGAAGATACCGCGGCTTGAGGAGATAGCAAAGGGGGTGCAGTAGGTAGAGGGGTCGAAGGGGAGGTCGACGGAAGCGGAGTGGGTCGCCGGCGACGTGCCCGGAAGCCGATGGGCGCAGGTTTTTAGGCGAGCCAGGCTGTCGACAGTTTTTCAGCGGCAACGGTAGATTTTAGAGGGTTTTCAATGGGTTTCAAGGGGTGTTGAGGTAAAGAGAAGAGAGAGGAGGGTTGATGGGTTGTCGAGGAAGAGGGAAAAGGCCGGAAGACGGCAGGCGGTGGCTGGAGGTGGCTGAAAAAGGGGGTGAGCGGCTGTCGGCAGCAGATCTGTGCAGCAATGGCAAAGATAGGGTGTTTCAAGGTGGAGAGAGAGTAGGGGAGGGGGAAAGAAGGTTGTCGAGGAGGTGGAAAGCCGGAGCTCTCGCCGGCGGCGAGGGTCAGGCCGTGCGTGAACAGTAAGAGGCGGCGGCTGGTGTTTTGCGTGGAACCTAGGTTGATGCGTGAGGGTTTCTTTTAACATGGGATTCTTGCTAAAAGGGGTATAAAAGGGGGTGGATTTAAGGCTAGATGGGAGAGAGTGTGTGAGAGGGGAAGGGTTTATTTAGGGTGATATAGGGTGTGGATAGCCCAGTGAATCAATTCTTGATACGTAAGAATCCATGAGGTTAGGTTAATTTGAAATTCAAATTGGGTTAGGGCTAAGCGGGCTTTGATTGTAATTAGTGTGATAGGCCAAGCAAACGGTGTCCGAAAATTATGAAAAAATATCGGGACGACCGTGACGACGAGAGAATCAAGGATACGGGTCCGGTCACGAGCTAAGCCTACCGAGAACGAAAATAAAAATAAAAACTAAGCGTTGACGTCTTGAGGCTAAAACACCCCTTCATTCAAAGCTGATTTGTGGGAGAACGACCCGAGAAATGACATTCACTAAAAATCACACAAATAACTACTCTTCCATACGGTCACAACGACAAATAACATAGCGTAATCCGGATAGAAGAGAGGACTAAGAAAAATACGCGTACAAAAGAGGAAAGTACGCGCGAAAAACGAAACGGTCAGAAAGCGGCCGTTACAACTTGTCTCATCATTGGGCTCTATTATGTAGGGATCATATAATTAGGGATATCGTACTACTAATGCGACGTTAGAAAAAGTCACCCAACATAAAGTGAAGCATATAACTTATCCTCATCATCCATACAACTTTCAAACATTTCATGACTCCTTACACACGAGCCCTCCGAAGTCCAAAATACAAATTGCATTTTTTAAAAAGCCAACATATCAGCAACACGTTGGGTGTATCATCATGGGGCAATAATAGTAATGTACCCGAAACATTTACGGATTCATGGGTCTTAAAATTGATTGGTGAGCTGTATTCAACCGATGCAATGAATTTCATTCGACGTACACAAATGATATCTATGATTTATTTGGTGTAACATCATTGGGCTTTTGTAAATTGAGTTGGAATATGGCAATCTGATGCATGCATGCTTTGAAATTATGTAAAACTTGGGTGCTTTTGAACAAGCACACAATTTTAATTCATGCCTTCCCTTATGGGATGGGGCGAAATTTCTCCCACCCATAGGTTGCAAGAAACCTTCATCATGCGGAATAAACCCTCATATTATCGAAACCCACGCATGGACATTTAGAAATCGCAGATATTCCGAAGCTTTATGAATATCACATAACAAAGATTGCTGAAAGTAAAATAGAAATTATACCTCAGTGAGCAGATCCAACAGCCTATCAAAGAGGAAGCAAAGACCCAAATATACCTCAGATCCAGCAGAAGATCAACCCCTCGCACAGCCCCAACGACGTCTGGACCAAATATTCCCAACACAGCAACCCGCGTCGACGAGCCCTTTCACGCAACCCTAGTTGCAGATCTACCAAGAATCCCCGAAAACCCCTCCTTTTCTACCGGCTAGAGTTGCAAGAGCTCAAAAATTCGCATCGTTGGAGCCGTTGGGGTCGAGGGGAGACCTGAGGAAGTTGCAGCCAAGAGGACAGGTGATCAGAGCGAGTGGGACCCACAAAAGCGAGATTCCAAGCTGAAATCGCCGAAAAAACCGGAGAATCCGCAGTCGAGAATTCCGTTGCCACAGCGATAACTTTATCATCCAACGAAACGAACACGAGAGAGAATGTGAAATGGGAAAGTGTTGCCCAGTTGTGAAATAGTGGGATGAATAGTGGAAACCTACCACGTTCTCACCCACATTCGCAAAAAGGAACATGCCCTAATTTTCACTCTCCCAAGATTCCACACCCTTACAGCTTTTCACAATCCACTTTCTTGCAAAAGAACATGCCCTTAGTAACACAAAATGTCACATGAAGCGAGCCTCCAATAATAACCACATTTTCAATAAACATCTAAATCATAAATATTTTTTTAAAAAAGTGAGAATAAACTCACTTCACAAATATCATCATCAGAGAAGAAATGATCACAACGTTGCTCGTACTTAGAAACGTAGCCATCAAATGGGCCGTGCGACTTGTGAGCCCGTGGGCCCTTTCCACTCCGATTCATTAAACACATCCAGCCAAAAGCCCAACCACACATCTTGTATCATTATCCTCGTAACAATTTAGTATCTGCCCACATTCTTCCATATTCCATCAAATAAAACAAACAAAAAATAAAATAATAATATACTCAATTACCACTTCTTTGCCTTAGAATTTCATTCCATAAATTGCAAGAAGGCCTTGCCGATTTAAAATTTAAATTTAAAAAAGTAAATAAACAAATAGTTGCAATATTTGTTGGGTGTCAGAATAACCTTAAAATTTTGCTTAAATTGTAGGTATCTGGGTGCAAAAGAGCCGAGAGGAACGAGATAACGAGCGCCGGCCGCAAGCTGATTGGTCAAAAAATATCGCAACTTGGGACCCACCGAATTTAACGCCTCATTGAATGAGTCTTTCAACGCCAGAAATCGCCGAGCAAATCCGAACACGATGCCGGCGACGGTGCGGTTGGGGTCGGCAAGAAATTACAAGCCCCCGGGCTGATCAAGAAATTGCCGCCGACGCCGCCGAATCCCGGGCCCGGGCTCAGATCGTTGAGGAAGCCGAGGGAGCCCGGGTCAAATGACGCTATGGGCGAGAAGAAGGTAGACGAGATCGGTTGAAGCGAAGCGGGTACCGGTGACAGGATGCCCGGCATCGAGCTTGCCCGATCCAATAACATGCTGCTGCTGTCTTCGGCCGCGCTGATTATGTCATCCATGACGCAATTATTGTTGGTACCAGCGAAATTAATTTTATTTCTTCTTGGGGACTGTTTATCGGCGGCCTCGATGGCGGCGAACCGGGCGGCGGGGGATAGGGCGGCGGAAGGGGACGTGATCAAGGGGTCGTTGGAGGAGGAGGGTGGGTCGCCGGAGTTTGGGCCGGTGAGGCGCTGGACGAGGGTCATGAAGTCCGCGGGGTTTGTGTGGATGATTTTTGGGGAGACGGAGTAAATTATGACTGGGGGGCGAGGGGGCTGGGGAGGGGGTGGGTCGTGATTGTTGGGGGCTGCGGGGGGTTTTTTGTTAATTTTGTAGGAATCTTTGCGGACTTTGAGAGGGGCGGGGCGGGGGCCTTGAAGCTGGCGAGGGGAGGGGCGGTTGTTTGGGTTGTCGGAGGAGTCCATCCGTTGCGGCTGAGGTTGTGATTGTGATATTTGCGTTTGTTGGGGGGGTTAAAATGAAAAGTTCGCTGTATGGAGATCACAGGGAAGAAGAACAGGAGGAGAGAGGAGGAAAGGGGAGGGGGGAGGATATGATGGGGGTTGGAAATGGTATTTAAATGAAGGTTTTTTAAAGTCAATGAAGTTTGGGGTTTTTTGCATATATACCCTTGAAGGTTTTTGCTTTAGCATGTGAGTGTTGTTATTCGCACCACAGAAAGTTATGAATACACCACACTACTTGATTCACCACACCTATAATTTTAACATCAGATGTTCGGATTTGGAGATCCGAACGGCCTTAATACAATACATGTGTAAATCCGAACACAATACATATTTTATTATACTGTTCGGCTTTACAATTCCAAACGAAAGAATAAAAGTATTAGAGCCGTTCGGATCTCCAAATCCGAACAGCAGATGTTAAAATTATAGGTGTGGTGAATCAAGTAGTGTGGTGTATTCATAACTTTCTGTGGTGCGAATAACAACACTCTTAGCATGTGTGTGATCTTTTTAAATTGGAAACTTTTTTTTTTATAAAAATAGACTTCGAGGCAATGTTTGCATTTACAGTCTCATTTTCATATCATAAAATTTCAAGGTTGTTGTGAACGGTTAAATATCGGAGTTGGTTAAGATTCTGGGTTATCTTAGAGATAGGCTCATATCAATGTAGCCCATATTTGTATTCTCCTCACTTGCCTAAATATAAATAAAGAGCTGGTGGCTCATCTCCCAGTAGTTGATTCATAACACGTTATCAGAACGAGCCTCTAAAAAATTTTTCTTCACAAATTTTTTTCGATCGTTGCGAAGTCGAAGGGAGACGGGAGATCCACGCGCGCGGTGCATGGCTTCCTCAATCGAGCGTCCTCATCCGCGTAAGGCTTCGTTCAACCGTCGCTATATCTGGAGGACAGATATAGAGGTAAAAATCACTAAAAACGATGTTTTTATCATACATATGATTGTTCTACCCTTAGATCTTGCAGGATCGATACGTGGATTGAATATTGCCTAATAGCGACGAATTTGCTCGTCTAAAAATCAATTTTTTCCCCCAACCCCATCGCAGCCTTCGGCCATTGCCGCCACCACGAAACCACCCACCCACCACCCCCCCCCCCCCCCCGCCCCGAAGGGGGGCGCGGCCTTGCACTGACGCGAAGCGACCCTGTCACGCCCCGCTTCCCAAAAATATGGAGGCGAAGCGTGAGAAGGTCCGCTCAGACTTGAAGCTGCAAAGCTGCAAGTCCGATAAGCGTCAATCAAATTTAAAACTGCAGGTCCTTGCAACGCGAACGAAACAAAGATAATAATAATGAAATGAGACAAAAGAGATATCTCAGAATATCCATAAAATAAGTTTCAACATCACAGAAAAGCCACCAGGCTAAAGGAAAAGAGTCTAAGGGCCCAAACATGGCCAACAAAAGTACAACGTATAAAACAAAGGTGCCACGCACCGACAACTAACAACAAAACCTAAAACAAAAGAAGCTCAGCGAAGTCACCATGAAAAGTCACCGATGTCCACAAAACTCCTCCTGGGCAGACATGGACTCAGGCTCAGCGTCAGCAAAACATCACGTACTCAGCAACGGTCTCTGGCTCAGGGTCTAACATGTGACACCCAAAAGAGCAAGGGGCACATGTCAGCAAGTCTACAAGAGACTTGTGCAAGAAAACTGAAAGTGGGTAAAGCAACCTAGCAGTTCTAGCATGAATGCAATGACATGGCAGTTTAAAGTATGAGTGCAACAAGTAAAGTAAATTAAGGTACGAGTATGGCATTTAAACATGGCATGGATGACAAGTTATACAAGTAACACTCACTAGTACAAGACAAGTAAAGTAAGCACCTCGTGTACAGAGTTCACGCCTTACAGCTAGAGTGGCTGATCGGGCCAACTCCTAAGCTGATTGGTCGCTCAACCCTACCCCTCCACGTGTATCGAGCCAGTGCCTTACCCCCGAACGGGAATGCTCGCTTCTGGATCACGAGCCAGGAAGTGTTTTTAACAAGTATGGCGTAGGGGTGCACCTTGTTGGATATGGAAGACGTTTGTACACCCTTGTGGGGGATGTACGAGGGATTACGGACCTCGAACGTCGCGTACACGAAGTCATGTGCAAAGGGAATCTGTTCCCTTGCGGAGAGGATCTCTGGATGAGCGGGAAAGTCGCATTATATATGCATAAGTGCATGCGACATATGGCTAATAAAGGGGGAATATCTTAAGCTTATGTTGTACCATGCATATTGTAACGACTGCTTTTCATGTATCTGGATTTTATATATTATAATATATGTTTTGGTGGATTTTCTCCTCTTGTGTGGTTTTCGTCTCCGTAGTTTTCATTTTCGATCGATTCGTCGTATTTTCTCGCTTCTTTCTTAGGATTGTCGATTTCGAAGTTTGTCACTCGTGACGGGCTTCATAACGGTCGTATCTAACTATTAGATCAAGCCTAGGAGTCTTAGGAATCGATCCCGGGGCCCCGCGCTCCGTATCGGTACTTTCTGTGCTCATTAGCCGGTGTAAGAAGGGCCACCGACCGACTAGATGACGATCCAGTCGGTCGGCAATCCTTCTTGGACCGACTAGTTGGCTTTCTAAATTTCTCAGGAGTTACTGTTTATCGTTAGTCGGTCTAAGAACGTTGGTTGACCGACTAGGTTACAAACTAGTCGGTCAGCAATGCTTCTTGAACCGACTAACTCATCAAATTATTTTTGTATCAGTTACTGTTTACTCTTAGTCGGTCTAAGAACGTTCATCGACCGACTAGTTGCCAAACTAGTCGGTCAGTACTTGTTCATGGACCGACTAACTCTAGAATCCTAATTTCACCTGTAGCTACTGTTTACACTTAGTCGGTCTGCGTTGGTCGACCGACCGACTAGTTGTCAAACTAGTCGGTCAGTGGTTGTTCTTTGACCGACTAACTAGTGCTGTAAACCCTAGTTTTGCCCTAGCCGCCAGCCTAGCCTATAAATACCCAACCCAAACGTTTTCTTCCCCTCCAACTCGACCCTAAACCCTAAAATCGCCCCCATTGATCCCCCACCTTCCTCCAAGCACCATTTCTTCATTCCAAGCCCTAAATCCATCATCCAAACCATCCATCTACCCTATCTACCTCTCATCTTCCCCAAAATCTCATCACAACCCATCAAAATCCCCAAATCACCCAAAACCCTAGTTTCCCCAAACTTCTCCAATCTCTTCCAGATTTGATCCTAGGGTTCCCCGGAGTGTTCCTTCCGTCTTCTCCCGGTAAGAAATCGATCTACCGTTGTTTTCTTAACTTATCTATATCTTTATGAAACCCTAATTAATTTCATGTGTTTGGTGTTTGTTTCCCCTAAACAGCGATTTCCTCGTAGATAGCATCCGTGTGACGAGGTTGATCGTCATCCCCGGTGCTAGGCAAGTGAAACTTGCCACTTAGGGGTTAGGCCATGTTTAGGCCATTTGCATGTTGTAGGCGTAAAAGAGGCTAGGCGAAGATGAAACTCGCCTAGGCGCAAATCGGGGAATTAGCTTGACAACGAAGCTAATTCCGACTTTTAGCATGTTGCACAATTACCATGTCATGTTTACTTTCAATTAACGGTACGCGAATATGTTCATGTCATTGCATTTTAACTGTCATGTTTACTTTAAATTAACGGTACGCAAATATCTGTTCATGTCTTTGCCTAGTGATTATTCATCGTGATTGCGTAGCACACGCTACGATATTACACTTCCTGGCTCGTGTTCCAGAAGCGAGCCCTGTAGTTGGAAACCCCAACGCTCGATACACATGGGTGTGGTAAGAGATAAGCGGACTGAGCCCCGAGTTGGCCTGATCCGCCACTCCGGCCAGCAGGCGAAATCTCTAGTGCACAAGTGATTAATAGTGATAGAGATAAGCGGCCTGAGCCACGAGCTGGCCAGCAGGTGGACTCTCTATGCACTAAGTGTTTACCCGTGACAAGTGATTAATAGTGGTAGAGATAAGCGGCCTGAGCCACGAGCTGGCCAGCATGTGGACTCTCTATGCACTAAGTGATAAGTGATAAGTGATAAGTGATAAGTGATAAGTGTTAAATGATAAGTGATTAGTGATTTGGTAGCTTTTGCTACATTGTGCATGCTTGCTTCTCTTTTTAAACTGTTGCATCATGCTTAACTGCCATGTCATTACTTAATACTATAACTGCTAGGTTGCTAGATGCCACACTTTCAGTTTCCTTGCCCAAGTCTTTTAGACTTGCTGACATGTGCCCCTTTACTCTTTTGGGTGACACATGTTAGATCCTGAGCCCGGGTACCTCGTTGAGGACGAGGTGTTTGCTGACGCCGAGCCCGAGCTTGTGTTTGACGGGGAGTACGTGGACACTGGGGACCAGTCCTAGTGTCTCCGTGCGTTTTATTTTTGTTAGACAGTTGTTTGTTATTGGTGCGTGGCACCCATACTTTGTTATGTTGTTGCTTTTGTTGGCCTTGTTCTGGGCCTTTAGACTCTTTTCTTTTAGCCTGGTGGCTTTTCTGGATGTTGAACTTATTTGTGATGCTGGACAATATTTGTGAGATGTGAATTTTATCTCAGTCTCTCCTTGTGTTATTATTGCTATTCTGTTGTGGTTACAGGGACCTGTTTATGTATTGTGGACGCTTATCGGGTTTGGGGCTTCACAGCTCCACTCTCGTGCGGACCTTTTCACGTCTCGCCTCCATTTTAGGGAAGCGGGTCGTGACAGGTTTTAGTGGTGGCCCATGCAGGTCCTCTTCTGTGACTGCGATTTTTGGAATAGCGATAATAACATTAGAATGTCCAATAAACTAAGTTCGACGTTCGAGTCATAAGCTATGAGTCTAATCTGATTTGTTTTCCGTGTCACTAGATGGCAGGAAGACGTTTCACCCGTGGTGGGGGCAGTGGTGCGCTCCCTCATGATGAGGAGCCTGAGCGGGAACCCACCAGCGGTGAGATGATGCGGATGATGATCCAGATGATGCAAGTGCAGCAGGGCGTGCTTTTGCAAGTCCAGAATGCTCCACCTGCTCGAGCTGCCCGGGTTCTTCCGGATGCCCCTCGCTCTGAGCCAGGAGCGAAGCAATTTCGGGAGCTGGGTCCCGCATATTTTGATGGTTCTGAGGGTCCTCTGGCTGCCGATGAGTGGATTCGGAACGTCGAGGACAATCTGAAGATGGCCAAGATCACCCCGGCTGGATGGGTTGATTTGGCGAAGAGGCAGCTGAAGGATAACGCCAGGAATTGGTGGGATGCAGAGGAGAAGTTGTTGGTGGAGCCGATAGCTTGGGCTACCTTCAAAGCCAGATTTGAGGGTGAGTTCTTCCCGAGGGCTGCCAAGGAGGAGATGCTGCAGCGTTTTATCGATCTGAAGCAGGGGAACTCGTCGGTGGACATGTACCACCAGGAGTTCATGAGGCTTAGTCGGTTTGCGCCGAAGATGGTGCAGGACGCTGAGGAGAGAGCTCAGAGGTTCCTGCAGGGGCTTGCTTCGGAGCTCCAGAGCTTTGTGACCTCCTCTGACCGGGAATCTTATCAGAAGGTTCTAGTAGCTGCCAAGAGGCAGGAGCTGCTCGTGAACCAGAGGAGAGGATCTGTGGTTGGTGCTGGGAAGAGGCCTGTGGAACAGGCGAGAGCTGTGGTTCGGCCTGGATTCAGGCCGAACCAGCCTGTTCAGTTTAAGAGGCCAGTAGGGCCTGCTCGGAGGACTTGCCATTTTTGTGGCAAGGAGGGCCATGTCAAGGAATCGTGTAGGAGGTTCTTGGGGCAATGTATCGCCTGCGGAGATCCCGCCCATGCTCTCAGGGAGTGCCCGAGGTTGAAGCAGCCTTGGAAGGCACCTATTGCTGCCCAGCCGTTGCAGCAGCGAGCGTCTGTTCCTGCTGGACGTGGAGCAGCTCTTGTTCCGCAGAGGCAGGCTTTTCAGCAGGCTGCTCCGCCGAGGAGGCAGGCTTTTCTGATGACCGCTGCGGAGAGCGAAGCTGTGGATGAGGTTATCGCAGGTAATCCTCATTCTAGCTATTACTTTCCTATTTGGTCTTGATTGCTAGATTATGTTTTTTGCTTGAACTTGCTTGTTTGCTAGACTAGGGTTTGATTGTTAATTGATTGATTAGGTGTGATTTTGGTGTGCACATTTCCTGCACGAGTCCTCTTTGACTCTGGTGCATCGATGTGCATTATTTCTCGGAGCTTCGTGGAGAGGCATTCCTTGTCGACGTCCCCTCTCCCCAAGAGTTGGAATATCGTTACAGGGAATGGTGTGGTCTCGGTGCATCGTGGTTGCAATTCTTGCTCGTTGGTGGTCTGTGGACATGAGCTTTTTGCTGATTTCATTGTCCACGACATCATCAACTATGATGCAGTTCTTGGGATGGACTGGCTTGCGAGCTTCTATGCTACGATTGACTGCAGGAGGAAGAAGGTGGTGTTCGAGATTCCCGGACATCCAGTATTCGAGTTCAGTCGTGGTAGCGGTTCGCTTGGTCCTGTCAGATTTCGGGCCAGGCCGGTGGAGGCTGTGGCTATGCAGATGGAGCTGGAGTGGCCAGCTGTGGTGCGAGATTTTGGCGACGTCTTTCCCGAGGAGATGTCTGGTTTGCCACCTGATCGGGCTTTGGAATTTTCTATCGATCTTGTTCCGGGTGCGCAGCCGATTTCGAAGGCGCCGTATCGTATGGCACCTGCAGAATTGGAAGAGTTGCGGAAGCAGTTGGATGAGCTGTTGCAGAAGGGTTATATTAATCCTAGCGTGTCTCCGTGGGGAGCACCGGTGTTGTTGGTTAAGAAGAAGGATGGTTCGCGTCGCATGTGCGTGGATTATCGGGAGTTGAATGCGGTGACCATTAAGAATAAATACCCGTTGCCTCGCATTGATGATATTTTTGATCAGCTTGGAGGTTCGAGGGTGTTTTCTAAGTTGGATTTGAGGAGTGGTTACCATCAGTTGAAGGTGAAGAAGGGAGATGTTCCGAAGACAGCGTTCAGGACGAAGTATGGACACTATGAGTTCGTGGTTATGCCTTTTGGCGTAACTAACGCGCCCGCAGTTTTCATGAATCTGATGAACCTGATTTTCTACGACTTTTTGGATAAGTTTGTCGTTATCTTTATTGACGACATTCTGATCTATTCGAAGTCGGAGGAAGAGCATGCCTCGCACTTGAGGACGGTGTTGGAGATTTTGAGGAAGCATCGGTTGTATGCTAAGTTTTCGAAGTGCGAGTTTTGGCTGGATCGAGTTGCTTTTCTGGGGCATGTGGTGTCTGGAGGTGGTATTTCTGTGGATCCCGAGAAGATTAGGGCCATCAGGGAGTGGCCTGTTCCGTCGTCGGCGTCTGAGATTCGGAGTTTTCTTGGGCTTGCTGGTTATTATCGGCGATTCATTAAGGACTTTTCTCGTATTGCTGAGCCGATGACCAGGTTGACGCGGAAGGATGTTGCTTATGTTTGGTCGGGTGATTGTGAGAGTGCTTTTGGTGTTCTGAAGGAGAGGTTGACGACTGCCCCTATTTTGGTTGTGCCTGATCGCAGCGGTGGATTTGAGATCTTTTGCGATGCTTCCGGCAAGGGTCTCGGTTGTGTGTTGCATCAGCACGGGCATGTTGTGGCGTATGCGTCTCGTCAGCTTAAGGTTCATGAGAAGAATTATCCGACGCATGATTTGGAGTTGGCTGCCGTTGTGTTTGCTCTTAAGATTTGGAGGCACTTCTTGCTGAGTGAGAAAGTGAAGATTTTCACCGATCACAAAAGCTTGAAGTATATTTTCACTCAGAAGGAGCTCAACATGCGACATCGTCGATGGTTGGAGCTTATGGCGGATTATGATATTGATTTGCAGTATCACCCTGGCAAGGTGAATGTGGTTCCAGATGCTTTGAGTAGGCTGCCAGCGGTGATGATTTTGACCTCGCAGTGGAGATTGCAGCAGGACTTTTGCGAGTCTGGAGTGGAAATTGTTCTTCCTGGGGAGGCTTCTTCGTTGATGTACATGCGGGTACAGTCGACGATCGTGGATCGGATTAAGGCTGGCCAGGCTGAGGATCCGAAGCTGGTGAGGATTCGGGAGATGGTGGAAGCCGGTCTGCGGACTGACTTCTTGATTCATGAGGATGGCTCGCTGAGGTTTGGAGCCAGGTTGTGTGTGCCTGCTGGGGATATCAGAGATGAGCTGATGGTGGAGGCACACAGTTCGCCGTATTCTGTGCATCCTGGTGGCACCAAGATGTACCAGGATCTTCGTCTGAATTATTGGTGGCATGGTATGAAGAGGAGCGTGGCTCGGAGTGTAGCCAAGTGCTTGGTTTGCCAGCAAGTGAAGGCGGAGCATCAGCGTTCGGCCGGGTTGCTACAACCGCTTCCGATTCCGGAGTGGAAGTGGCAACACATCACTATGGATTTCGTGACTGGACTACCTCGGAGTCCGAAGCAGAATGACGCGATTTGGGTGATCGTGGATCGATTGACCAAATCTGCGCACTTTATTCCGTTCCGAGTGGGACAGTCCACTGAGGCGCTAGCAAGGAGATATATGGAGGTAAAATTCTTTTACTCTCCGTCTTTAATTCCTTTTCCTAGTTTGTGTAGTGATGTAACGTGAATCGTGCAGGAAGTTGTACGACTTCACGGAGTCCCCGTGAGTATCGTGTCTGACAGAGACACGAGGTTCACATCTCAGTTCTGGCAGAGTTTGCAGAAGAGTTTGGGTACGCGTCTGAGTTTCAGCACGGCGTACCATCCGCAGACGGATGGCCAGTCCGAGAGGACGATCCAGATTTTGGAAGACATGCTGAGGGCGTGCATGTTGGATTTCAAGGGTTCGTGGGAGGACCATCTACACTTGGTGGAGTTCTCTTACAACAACAGTTTCCAGGCGAGTATTGGCATGGCGCCTTTCGCCGCTCTTTATGGGAGAAAATGTCGATCGCCATTGAGTTGGGATGACGTTGGTGATCGGGAGTTGTTGGGACCTGAGATGATCGTGGAGGCCGTGGATATCGTCAGGAATATTCGGGAGAGGTTGAGAATTGCTCAGGACCGTTTTAAGCATTGGGCGGATGCTAAACGTTGTCCTTTGGAGTTTCAGCCGGGTGACCATGTGTTTTTGAAGATTTCCCCGAATCGTGGTGTGATTCGTTTTGGGAAGCGTGGAAAGTTGAGCCCGTGATACATTGGACCGTTTGACGTTTTGGAGAGGGTTGGCGAGGTAGCTTATCGCTTGGCCTTGCCGCCATCTTTGGAAGGAGTTCACAATGTTTTCCATGTGTCGCAGCTTCGTCGATACATTAGCGATCCGTCTCATGCGGTGGATTTTTCGGAGATTACCGTTCGCCCCGATATGACGTATGACCAGAATCCCGTGCAGATTCTGGACAGGCGTCAGAAATCGCTTCGGAACAAGATTGTCAATCTTGTGAGGGTGATGTGGCGACACGGCTCGCCTGGAGAGTCTACTTGGGAGAATGAGGATGAGATGCGAGAGCGTTTTCCACTTTTGTTTCCGGACTCGTGAGTTTTGGAAATTCCGAGGACGGAATTTTTCTTAAGTTGGGGAGGATGTAACGACTGCTTTTCATGTATCTGGATTTTATATATTATAATATATGTTTTGGTGGATTTTCTCCTCTTGTGTGGTTTTCGTCTCCGTAGTTTTCATTTTCGATCGATTCGTCGTATTTTCTCGCTTCTTTCTTAGGATTGTCGATTTCGAAGTTTGTCACTCGTGACGGGCTTCATAACGGTCGTATCTAACTATTAGATCAAGCCTAGGAGTCTTAGGAATCGATCCCGGGGCCCCGCGCTCCGTATCGGTACTTTCTGTGCTCATTAGCCAGTGTAAGAAGGGCCACCGACCGACTAGATGACGATCCAGTCGGTCGGCAATCCTTCTTGGACCGACTAGTTGGCTTTCTAAATTTCTCAGGAGTTACTGTTTATCGTTAGTCGGTCTAAGAACGTTGGTTGACCGACTAGGTTGCAAACTAGTCGGTCAGCAATGCTTCTTGAACCGACTAACTCATCAAATTATTTTTGTATCAGTTACTGTTTACTCTTAGTCGGTCTAAGAACGTTCATCGACCGACTAGTTGCCAAACTAGTCGGTCAGTACTTGTTCATGGACCGACTAACTCTAGAATCCTAATTTCACATGTAGCTACTGTTTACACTTAGTCGGTCTGCGTTGGTCGACCGACCGACTAGTTGTCAAACTAGTCGGTCAGTGGTTGTTCTTTGACCGACTAACTAGTGCTGTAAACCCTAGTTTTGCCCTAGCCGCCAGCCTAGCCTATAAATACCCAACCCAAACGTTTTCTTCCCCTCCAACTCGACC
This sequence comes from Scilla litardierei, assembly GCA_030789695.1. Lineage (NCBI taxonomy): Eukaryota > Viridiplantae > Streptophyta > Magnoliopsida > Asparagales > Asparagaceae > Scilla > Scilla litardierei. The sequence continues at coordinate 229,015,035 of CM061133.1, forward strand.
CTAAACCCTAAAATCTCCCCCATTGATCCCCCACCTTCCTCCAAGCACCATTTCTTCATTCCAAGCCCTAAATCCATCATCCAAACCATCCATCTACCCTATCTATCTCTCATCTTCCCCAAAATCTCATCACAACCCATCAAAATCCCCAAATCACCCAAAACCCTAGTTTCCCCAAACTTCTCCAATCTCTTCCAGATTTGATCCTAGGGTTCCCCGGAGTGTTCCTTCCGTCTTCTCCCGGTAAGAAATCGATCTACCGTTGTTTTCTTAACTTATCTATATCTTTATGAAACCCTAATTAATTTCATGTGTTTGGTGTTTGTTTCCCCTAAACAGCGATTTCCTCGTAGATAGCATCCGTGTGACGAGGTTGATCGTCATCCCCGGTGCTAGGCAAGTGAAACTTGCCACTTAGGGGTTAGGCCATGTTTAGGCCATTTGCATGTTGTAGGCGTAAAAGAGGCTAGGCGAAGATGAAACTCGCCTAGGCGCAAATCGGGGAATTAGCTTGACAACGAAGCTAATTCCGACTTTTAGCATGTTGCACAATTACCATGTCATGTTTACTTTCAATTAACGGTACGCGAATATGTTCATGTCATTGCATTTTAACTGTCATGTTTACTTTAAATTAACGGTACGCAAATATCTGTTCATGTCTTTGCCTAGTGATTATTCATCGTGATTGCGTAGCACACGCTACGATATTACACTTCCTGGCTCGTGTTCCAGAAGCGAGCCCTGTAGTTGGAAACCCCAACGCTCGATACACATGGGTGTGGTAAGAGATAAGCGGACTGAGCCCCGAGTTGGCCTGATCCGCCACTCCGGCCAGCAGGCGAAATCTCTAGTGCACAAGTGATTAATAGTGATAGAGATAAGCGGCCTGAGCCACGAGCTGGCCAGCAGGTGGACTCTCTATGCACTAAGTGTTTACCCGTGACAAGTGATTAATAGTGGTAGAGATAAGCGGCCTGAGCCACGAGCTGGCCAGCATGTGGACTCTCTATGCACTAAGTGATAAGTGATAAGTGATAAGTGATAAGTGATAAGTGTTAAATGATAAGTGATTAGTGATTTGGTAGCTTTTGCTACATTGTGCATGCTTGCTTCTCTTTTTAAACTGTTGCATCATGCTTAACTGCCATGTCATTACTTAATACTATAACTGCTAGGTTGCTAGATGCCACACTTTCAGTTTCCTTGCCCAAGTCTTTTAGACTTGCTGACATGTGCCCCTTTACTCTTTTGGGTGACACATGTTAGATCCTGAGCCCGGGTACCTCGTTGAGGACGAGGTGTTTGCTGACGCCGAGCCCGAGCTTGTGTTTGACGGGGAGTACGTGGACACTGGGGACCAGTCCTAGTGTCTCCGTGCGTTTTATTTTTGTTAGACAGTTGTTTGTTATTGGTGCGTGGCACCCATACTTTGTTATGTTGTTGCTTTTGTTGGCCTTGTTCTGGGCCTTTAGACTCTTTTCTTTTAGCCTGGTGGCTTTTCTGGATGTTGAACTTATTTGTGATGCTGGACAATATTTGTGAGATGTGAATTTTATCTCAGTCTCTCCTTGTGTTATTATTGCTATTCTGTTGTGGTTACAGGGACCTGTTTATGTATTGTGGACGCTTATCGGGTTTGGGGCTTCACAGCTCCACTCTCGTGCGGACCTTTTCACGTCTCGCCTCCATTTTAGGGAAGCGGGTCGTGACACATATGGTACAACTTAAGCTTATAATGTGCCATGTATCATGGTACACCTTAATTAAGTTGTTCCAAAGGAACAACTTACCCTAAAATAACTACCTTGGGGGCTATAAATAAGACCCAAGGGTAGCCATTTTCCTTACACATTTGCATGAAATTCATGCATGCAACTTCTTCATAGCGAAGCTCTGCAGAAATATTTCCTCTCCCTCCTTCCAAGTTCTTAATCTAAAATAGAGATTTAGATTGTGGATTAGTAGCCTTACTCCGTTCGTGAGAAGACTCGATCCGTCGTGGCGAATCCGAAGGCAGAGTTCCGAGACTATCGTTCCGCATACGCAAGCGTAAGTCTCCACTTTAATTATCGATCCTAACTTTGTTTTGGACAGGATCCTTCATTGGTATCAGAGCCATATGGGTTCGCCCCGGTCAATCCACCGCCCCGTCGAAACTACGAACGAGTCGTTGTCTTTTTCATGAATGGGTCTCCTACTATTACGGATATAGTAGGAACGCTTCGTGACGGAGAGAACGCAGCGGTTGTTCTTTTCACGTTAGGGTCTCCTATCATTACGGATATGGTAGGAACTCTCCGTGACGGGAAGAACCGACCGTTCACGTAGTACGTTATTCATTTTTTGGCACACGGCCATTAAGAAATAACTAATTTCTTCGACGAACGGGTGCTTCATCAAGGAAGATGATGGAAGTTATTTCCATCGGGTAAGTGGAAAATTTGGTGCATGTGCACCATGGCCAAATGGGCTATGAAGGCCATGCACCCCCTCTCCCCATGCGGAGGGGGTTGGCTACGGCCAATAACCACCGGCGACCACCCCATCAAGGGGGAGGAGAAAGTGCGGCAACCCCATTCAAAGGGGGTGGCCGGCCATGGCCAAAGGGGCCATGGCCGGCCAACGCCGATTGGCCTTGGCCATGGCCGGCCATGGCCAAGCCATGACCGGCCATGGCCAGGCCGGCAGTGGCCAGCCAAGGCCAGGCCGGCAGTGGCCGGCCTTGGCCAAGGGCCTGCCGGCCAGGCCGGCCCTGGCAGAGGCCAGGGCCGGCGCCCTGGCCACTGCCAGGGCCAGGCCGGCCCTGGCAGAGGCCAGGGCCAGCGCCCTGGCCTCAGGCCAGGGCCTGGCCGAGGCCAGGGCAGGAGCCCTGGCCCCGGCCAGCGGCCAGGCCGCCCTGGCAAGAGGCCAGGGCAGTGCCCTGGCCTCAGGCCAGGGCCTGGCCGAGGCCAGGGCAGGAGCCCTGGCCCCGGCCAGTGGCCTGGCCGGCCGGCCCTGGCAGAGGCCAGGGCCTGGCCGACCCTGGCCGACCCTGGCCGAGGGGGGCCAGGCCCCCTGGCCGGCCAGGGCAGAGGCCCTGACCGGGAAGAAGTTGCTTTCGGAAAAAAAATTGGTCGACCAATTTGGTGTTTTTGGTCGACCAATCCGACAGATGGTCTGGGTCGATTGCAAACTTGCCAAATGACCCATAAGGGGTAACAAATGGCCTTGGTCAAACTCGAATGTGTCGATTAGTCCATACGGGGCTAACCACAGTGCCGACTAGTTCATACGGAACTAATGTTTTAATGAAGTTTTTCATTGGGCTCTACTCCTTGAAGATTAGCCATAGTGCTCTACTTCATGCGAGATTAGCCATGTCATTGTGCTCTACTCTACGGAGATTAGCCAATGTACTTGAGACGTTGTGCTCTACTCTACGGAGACTAGCCAACGTGCTTTCAAATTTTTGAAAAAGATGTTTTTCAAATAGGTTATGTCCCGTCCTTAAATCGGGATAGCGCAATTTAGAATTCCAAGTCCTACCACGATCCGGCCATGGTTATCTAACCCATGGGTGTGTAGAACAGGTCTCGTGGCTTTGCAATTGTTGCGTTAAAATTCTTTGCGCTAATTCTCACCTATTCTATTTTGAAAGATATGGTTTTCAAAAGTAATTTTCCGCTGCTAATACCATACGTGTATTATTTCTGATTTCTTTTTACTTAAGATAAGTAAGAGGGATACTTTGAAAGTTACTTCTAGATGGTAGTTGGGAACGTAGTGAACTTCTCGATTCTAGAGTAACATTTCAACGCATCCAAGGAACTTATCAAGTGTTTAAAGAATCGAAACTTTATGCATAGAATTTTGATCGTGTTTTTCATTCTCTTTGCAGTTTTTTGAATCGAAAATGTCTACCGCTTCTAAGAATATTGTCGCAGAGCTTAACAAAGGTGAAAAGCTCAACGGCGACAATTATAAACTTTGGTCAATAAAGATCCAATATGTTTTGGAGGAGCAAGATGTGCTCGAAACACTCCAAAACATAATGGTAGAACCTGAGTTGGGCAATACGGCCCAACACAAGAGGGACCGGGAAGCTTATGACACTTGGACTCGAAAGAACAAAATAGCACGCATTACGTTACTGTCCGCGATGGACAATGACATAATGCGTCTATTTCGGGAATTCGATCTAGCCAAAGACATATGGTCTGAGCTAGAAGTAAAGTTTGGTGGAACTTCGGTTACCAAACTCCGCTCCTTGAATATTCAATTTGATTCGTACAAGATGCGGCGAGATCATTCTATGAAAAAGCATCTCCGCCACATGGCGAATCTAATATCTGAATTAAAGGATGCGGGTGTTACGCTGTCTGACGAACAGCAGATCCAAGCAGTCATTCGTTCACTCCCAGATAGCTGGGATAACATGAAAATGCATCTCACTCATAATGAGTGCATTAAAACTTTAAGCGATGTATCGAAACACCTCGAACTCGAGGAAGAGCGGATTCAAGCCGAAAAACCAAGTGCAGAAGTGCACGTGGCCGCTAGTTCCTCACATGGAGGAAATAAGCGGAAGAATAAACGCTTAAGGTTTGTGAACGAACGTAAGCAAGAATCGGAGACCTCAAAGAAGACAAAGAACAAAAAGTGGCAAAAGAATGTGCACTCAAAGAAGAAAAACTTGAAGAAGATCAAGTGCTTTAAGTGCAACAAATACGGTCACTTCGCCCGTTCATGTACGGATGGAAGTGATAAGGTAACTTGTAGGGCTAGTTACATATGTGTTTCTAGTTCTATGTTTCTTGCTGAATCTAACTATTTTTGGTTGATTGATTCAGGGGCCACAGACCACGTAGCGAAGGACAGAAGGTTCTTCGTAGAGTATCGAAAGATAACTCAAGGAACAAAGTGGATATACGTCGGCAACAACACACGTGTTGAAGTCAAAGGCGTCGGAACATGCAAGCTAGTTCTCGACAACGGCCGGACTTTATTATTGCACGACGTCCTCTTTGCTCCAGATATTAGAAGGAATATCGTTTCCGTGGTCATGTTAATGTCTTTAGATTATGAGTGGATGTTCTATAAACAATATGTTGACCTTGTTTGTAATAATTCTTTGATTGGTTCTGATAATGTTTGTAATGGATTAATTGTTTTAAATACAATGTATGATGATTCTTCTTCCATTAATGAAAGTTTCCATTTGACAAATGCTTCTAACTCTGAGTCTGAGATCATTTGTTGGCATGCAAGACTTGGTCATATTGGACCAACTAGAATGGATAGACTTGCCAAAAGTGGCTTGCTATCTAATGTTTCAAAAGTTGAAATGTCAACTTGCGAACATTGTCTTGTAGGGAAAACTTGTCGCAAGCCGTTTGGAACTGGCACAAGGGCCGAAGTTCCATTACAGCTTATCCATTCGGACATTTGCGGTCCAATGAATGTTAAGACAAGACGCGGGAAGTCCTATTTCATCACATTCATTGATGACTTCACCCGTTTCGGACATATCTATTTGATATCCCACAAAAGTGAAGCTTTGGCTTGCTTTAAAAACTATATGAGTTTAGTGGAGAATCAATTAGATCGCAAGATTAAGGTTTTGCGAACCGATAGGGGTGGTGAATATCAATCAATAAGTTTTAAGGAACTTTGTGATGAAAAAGGCATAGTACATCAGGTAACTATGCCTTACACTCCACAACAAAACGGTGTTGCGGAAAGAAGAAATAGGACATTGATGGAAATGGTCCGATCAATGATGTCTCAGGCAAATTTGCCTATCACCTTTTGGGGTGACGCATTATTGACGGCAGCATTCATCTTAAACCGTGTACCCTCGAAGTCGGTAAGTTCCACTCCTTATGAGTTGTGGAACAATAGAACTCCAGACTTAAACATTCTAAAACCTTGGGGTTGTGCCTCTTACGCACATTTATCCTCTCACAAATATGGCAAACTTGGGCCACGTGGGAGGAAGTGTATCTTCATCCGATACGCTGAAAACTCCAAAGGATATGTTTTCGTCGGTCAAGAGGACAATGGGGGTCTAATAGAATTCGAATCGAGGGATGTTGTCTTCTTGGAAAAAGAGTTTCCAAGACAGGGTGAGATAAGTCAAGACTTATCCTTGTTTGAGACTTGGGATCAAGAAGGATCGGAACGTTCGAGTGGGAGAATTCTTGGTGAAGAAGAAAATATGTTTCAAACTTCACCAATGGATGATACGAACGATACCAATCCTATTCCGAGTGGGAGTAATGTTATTCCAAGTGGGAGTGATGTCATTCCAAGTGGGAGTGATCAAACTCAAACAAGACGTAGTAATCGAACGAGGCTAACACCTCTGAGATTTGAGGATGAATTTCCTCAAACATTCATGACATTACTACAAGATGATGACGAACCTGCAAATTTCAAACAGGCCGTCACATGCCCTGCTAAAGATAAATGGATAGCGGCAATGGAAGAAGAACTTCAATCCATGAAAACAAACCAAGTCTGGGACTTGGTTAATTTACCTAAGGGACGTAGAGCCATTGGGAACAAGTGGGTTCTCAAAATCAAGCATAAGGCTGATGGCTCCATCGAGAAATATAAAGCTCGCCTTGTTGCGAAAGGTTTTACGCCACAGGAAGGAATAGACTACGAAGAGACTTTCTCTCCTGTCGTGCGTTTTACCTCCATTCGCTTAATTCTGGCAATGGTGGCTTGTTTGGACCTCGAGTTACATCAGATGGATGTAAAGACTGCTTTTCTTAACGGAGAACTAGATGAGGAGATCTACATGGAACAACCAAACGGGTTTGTACAAGAAGAAAACAAACATAAGGTTTGTAAACTTCGTAAATCCATATATGGTCTTAAACAATCCTCATGGCAGTGGTATATGCGCTTTCAAGAAGTCGTTTTGTCGTATGGTTTCTCCATGCTCGACGAAGACAACTGCGTATATATTAAGAGGATTAAAAACAAGTATGTAATTATGTCTCTTTATGTAGATGACATACTTATAGCCGGAAATGATAAGCGTCTTATATTGGATATCAAAGCTTGGCTTTCATCCGTCTTTGAGATGAAAGACATGGGTGAAGCTGCATATATCCTTGGGGTTAAGATCTCAAGGAATCGTTCCAAGAAACTTCTTTCTCTCTCTCAAGAGACATATATAAAGAAAGTTTTAGAACGGTTTAATATGCAGGACTGCAAGCCAATTGATACTCCAATAAGCAAAGGCGAGGGTCTATGTTTGGAGATGTGTCCCAAAGATCCAAAAGAAAAGAAAGCTATGGAAAAAGTTCCATACTCCAGTGCTGTCGGGAGTCTGATGTACGCCATGATGTGTACCAGACCCGACATTTGCTATGATGTTGGAATGGTAAGCCGTTACCAATCCAACCCAGGGCAAGCACACTGGAAAGCGGTGAAGAGGATATTAAGATACATCAAAGGGACTGCGGACTATGCGTTATGCTATCAAGGCAATACCTTGAGACTCGAAGGCTATACCGATGCTGATTGGGCAGGTGATCTCGACGAGCGAAGATCTACCTCAGGCTTTGTTTTCTTACTCGGGAATGGTGCAATATCCTGGAGCAGCAAGAAACAAACCTGCATCGCTCTATCAACCATGGAAGCCGAGTTCGTAGCATTCAGCATGGCGGTCCAAGAAGCTGTTTGGCTTAGGAAATTCTTAGACAGGCTGACGAATGCCACTGACTCAAGCACTGTTCCTATATACAATGATAGTCAAGCTTCGATTGCCTATGTCAAAGATCCTAAATTTCATTGTAAGACCAAACACATTGACATTCGATTCAAGTTTGCAAAGGATTATGACAAACGGAAGGAAGTAGACATAGGATACATATCCACGCATGAGATGATAGCAGATCCCCTTACTAAGGCGATCCCCAGAGTTGTGTTTTTCAAACACTTATCATCTATGGGAATGCGTAGGAGCTGAGCTGTATCATGTAATATTTCCCATGTCTATAGAAGATCAAAATTTAATTTGCATACAAGTTTCTTACAAATGATTTTATGTACATTTGTGTTTTAGTCTCAGCTATTTTTATTGTGTGTATGTCGGACAGATTAAGGTTGGCTCTCTCACATGAGCAACCGCCTTATCTTATCAGATGGATAAGATAGAGATGAGACTAGTTTAAAGTCAAAATCATTAGACAAATGATTTAGAGTCATGACTTAAACAAGATAGTCGAATAAAAGATCTGCATCATACGGATGCTTACAAAAGATCTGAGATCTGTATCATAAGGATATAAAGATCTCATTGGATTTTTTAAATCCTATCTGTCTTATGCAGGATGAGAGTCCGTGAATATTTCACGAGTAGTAAGGGGACTCAAAAAGATAGGCACTGTGGTGTCTGATCTTTCATCCGTACAACATCATTAAGACATACTCTCCCTGGGAAAGGAGTGATGTTGTAGTACGTGTTCATACCACGTATGCATTTCGACCACTGAGTTAGTAGCAATAGTGTTTGCTATTATGTGAGACTCAAATGCCATACGGGTCTTAACTCTTACCCTCAAGGACTCCAATTGGTTCCTTTAGATTTGACGAGATGATCGCTATCTTAGCGTGTTGCTAATGGGCTATGGTAATTCGGCTCGACGGGGCACGTTAGAAAAGCGAATCAAGTCAAGATCAGAAGGTTCGCAAGAAGAGGAAGATTGATTTCATATTCGCATTTGGACTTTAATGATTCAAAGCTGGCCAGCCAATTGTAATCCAGATGGGATTCAATTGTTGAATATAAAGTATAAGAAATGTGAAGAAATAATCTAGGGTAAAGCATGCGTTGAACTACTCAACTTTGCACCTTTGAGGTCGTTGTGTATCTCTAACAAGTGCACAACAACAGACTCTACGCGCATGACGGTCGCACGGTCTATTTCTCGGTATGATAGATGAAAGAACTAAGGGAAAGACGTTCTCTTACAATCCCCTCAAGTGTGAGTGGGAGATGTTGGATATGGAAGACGTTTGTACACCCTTGTGGGGGATGTACGAGGGATTACGGACCTCGAACGTCGCGTACACGAAGTCGTGTGCAAAGGGAATCTGTTCCCTTGCGGAGAGGATCTCTGGATGAGCGGGAAAGTCGCATTATATATGCATAAGTGCATGCGACATATGGCTAATAAAGGGGGAATATCTTAAGCTTATGTTGTACCATGCATATGGTACAACTTAAGCTTATAATGTGCCATGTATCATGGTACACCTTAATTAAGTTGTTCCAAAGGAACAACTTACCCTAAAATAACTACCTTGGGGGCTATAAATAAGACCCAAGGGTAGCCATTTTCCTTACACATTTGCATGAAATTCATGCATGCAACTTCTTCATAGCGAAGCTCTGCAGAAATATTTCCTCTCCCTCCTTCCAAGTTCTTAATCTAAAATAGAGATTTAGATTGTGGATTAGTAGCCTTACTCCGTTCGTGAGAAGACTCGATCCGTCGTGGCGAATCCGAAGGCAAAGTTCCGAGACTATCGTTCCGCATACGCAAGCGTAAGTCTCCACTTTAATTATCGATCCTAACTTTGTTTTGTACAGGATCCTTCACACCTAGCCCGGGACAAGCAAGTACAAGATGTAGCGTGTGCTACGAATGCGACATTCAATGCATGGATGACATGACATGGCAAGTAGTAAAGCGTACAGGTAAGGAAAGTAAACATGACAGTTTAGTATGCATGATCAACAAGTTTAAAGAGTTTGATCTAGCTTCGTTGTCAAGCTAGATCATTTAGGTGACGGATCTAGTTTCGTTGTCAAACTAGATCAAGTAGGCGTCTAGCCAGCTATCATTTCACTGACTAGTCTCTTTTACGCTAAAAGCAAGGAAGTGGCCTAAAAACATGGCCCTACACAAGAGTTGACAAGTTTCACTTGCCTGCAAGCACGACGTCTGAGAAACACTGTCCAAGAGAGTCCAGAATCACAATTATCCTACGTGCACAGGTCCACCGGCCTAAAGTCCATATTATTAATCTTGATTAGTGAATTTAAAATATTTAAAACATTTTAAAAACATCAATTTTAGTCTTGATTAACAGGCAATGGGTTGGGGGTCCTAGGGGTGCAAAGCGTTACCTCAACACGACGCGAAAGCTACACTGGCAGCGGGTAGCGACGCCAGGGGTTGGAATAAGAGAACGCGTTCCAAGTCCTGATTCCAAATTAGTTTCCTCGCTGGAAAGTTCAGAGCATCAACCGGAGCAACGGTTCCAGATTCCAAAGCTAGCACGTGCGACGACGGGCTAAGACGTGTCGCAACGTCGTACGCGGCAAATCGTCAGAGAGAAAGCACCTAGGTGGGGCCCACAGTAGTCTTAGGGACCTATGGGGGACCCACAATACCTCTGGAGAACTTGGGGGGCACACGGTGGTAAGTGGTGCGACGGGTGCGGGGTTGCGACGTTTGCTCTCGGTCGGACACAGCCAAATGCGGGGGATTCCATCGGTCGGTGCGGGGGACGAGGCTTGCACAGCGCAGCGGGTCGGTGCGGCTTGGTTCTCTCGGTCGGTGCGGAGAATGGTCTTGGTCGGGCGCCTTGGATGCCGGAGTTCGGGCGCTGCAACGTTGCAGCCGTTGCAACGTTGCGGAGGGCGGGCGATGCGGGGAATCCCTTCGGTCGGGCACGGTGCGATGCGGGGCGACGGAGCGGCTAGCGATGTGGGTGCGGAGCGATGCTTGGTGCGGAGCGGGCGACCGGTCTGACCGAGAGCTCCTCTCGGTCAGGCACGGTGAAGCGGGGCGATGGCTGTACGGAGCGGGGCGGGGGCTGGGGAGGTAGCTGCCGGTCAGAGCGGGGGAACGGAGCTGATTCCGTCGGTCGGAGCGGGGGTTGGTGCAGCAACGTTGCGACGATTCGTCGCAACGTGAAATTTGAGCTTTGGAAGCGGCTAGGGTTATTTTCTTGCGAAAATAGGTCTTCCTAGAGGTTGTTTATATAGTGTAGATGTGTTGACTAGGTCTAGGGCTAATCCTAATGAGATTAGGAGTTTAAAATAATTTAAAATTTGAATCTCAACTTTTCCAACTCAAACAAGGATTTGATGCGGTCCAAATGAGCTGGAAATTAGCTCAAAAATTATTTAAAATGTTTTAAACTCAAATAAATTTTATTTGGCCGAAATTAATTTAAAACGTAATTATTAAAAATATTAGAAACTTTGTTAAAATATAAAAGTGGTCAAATGAACTCCAAAAATTATAAAATAAATATCGTGGTGATTGTGCTGATGAGAGTGAGCTAACTAAGAAGACGGATCTCAATTTCGACGTTGGACGACGAAACTAAAATTAGAAACGTCTCCTGTCAAAAGTGAAAATCGCCACGTCTCATCGAGTAAGATTAAATTGTGGGAAAACGACTCGAGAAATGTCGTTCCAAAATAGTGCCACTATTTAATACTCTCAGAGACGTTCACAACGGCATATCACATGAAAGTGTTCACAAACAAACAAAGTCTAAAACAAACACGTGCACAGCCAAGGCACGTGCACGAACAACGTACGACGAAAAGTGGTCGTTACATCCTCCCCACTTTAGAATAAAGTCCGTCCTCGGACTTTCTAATATAGCTAGTCACTCTAGTAACTACCCCAATCAAGTCACTTTATACTTCAAACCAGGTATAGTCATTACAGGTGCTTATATACGCACTAGGTAGTCGAACATTATCACTACCAACATGTATATATATAAATATATATTCACGTACGTCATACACTTATACCTATTATAGTCAGTCAAAATCATACACGTATTTCAATCATGTATATAAACATACATTCCTTATATAACTACTACTCACAAAACAATAGTTCAGATACTCACATAAGGATAGTCTTACACTTAGCAAATACAATCATTGCTCTACGTATAGATAGCTACCTATGCACAAACAACATGGGTATACTACCCTCTAATATTTCCTAGTACACATCCAATACCAACACATCAACTCATGTAGTCACACCATACCATAATTAAATCCAGTTTCACTATATATATATATATATATATATATATATATATATATATATATATATATATATATATATATTCAACACTGCTATAGTTTCACAATATATAGTCATTCAAATGCATGCAAATAGTTCACCATATATTCTCATCACATACGGTCCTATAACTGTATTTACGACACGCCACATATATCATAGTCACCAATAACTATAACTAAGCACATACTTACCCGTGCATGGTGCACACCCATACACGCTACATTTCATTCACGCATACCAATCATACCATTATATTACTAGTACATCTACACAACTAGTTTAGCTAGCACACATACGTTCACACAGGCAAGTCCTTAGTAAATAGCTATACCACAAGACTAACACCTATAACTATATACTGGTATAGCGACCCACAATCATGTGTGTAACACAACCAGGCACAAACACTCCTATCACTATACATACATCAAACATTGCTATATTCAACTACAAACATACAGTCATTATACTTAGAGTATACCCACTCAAGCTTGAGTGAGACTCAATACACATATCAGAATATTCTATATACGTACCACGGCATTTATACCTATACCAGTACCACTCCAATATTTATATATGTCTACCAATACAATCATATACATACCATAAGTCAATCACGCTTAACATTTAGTCAGACAATACTCACATAGTTCAATCACTCTATATACCGTAGTATTAATACAGACATCCGCATACGTATAATTATAATACACTCCTTAATACATACGCACTCATCGTATAGTCACACACATGTAACATACATATATTCACACCATAGCCTACTACCTATAATTAGTATGCTAACACATTTATACATACATAGTTAAGATGTGCAATAGTCGTGTATACCTCACGGTATGCACGCATGCAACATCCCGCAAAAGCAAGCAGTACCAATCAAAATTATAATTCTACTATCATATGCATATCACCTATATACTCAGGCAACAAAACATAACTACTTACGTCTAAGCACAATACATATCTGTTGGATCCTGTGGATGGCAAACAACACTAGAAGGGGGGGTTGAATAGTGTTGTATAAAGATAAAACTTTTTCGTTCTTTAATCAATCAACACAAAAACAAATCCTTCTAATGTTGCCTAAGAAACCAAGTAGAGCGATCTACGCTTGGTTCTTAATCAACAATATAATTTAGAGGGCACAGCGAAAATTCACAGCAGGTAGTCGACTCCTTATGAGCAGTAGTCGACTCCCAGAGTATAAGTTAGATCAAATAAAATTACAGATGCAAATTTCAGCGTACAGAAATAAGATTGATATTTACTGAAGATAGAATAAATGAAAAGATAATCAAACACAGAAAATGCAAGCGCAAAGACAAGGATTTTTATCCTGGTTCCCCGCAACCCGGGTACGTCCAGTCCCCGACCAAACCGGTACGAGATTTCCACTATCTGCCTTGGCAAATACAAGCACCTAACTTCACTTGTTAGGATTTCCAACGACCTAGCCTTGACCAGGATTTCCGAACACAACGCCTAGACTTGTCTAGGGTTATACCCTTGCCTCACAAACCGAGGACTTTCCAAATGGCAACAACTAGACTTGTCTAGTGTTCCAACAAATAGCACAATGAGAAATTTGTTCAATACTCTACAATAAATGATAGAGATTGAAAATACACCCGATTCTATAGCCAATCAAAAGATAGACAATTGTGCAGTGGCTTAATAGAATAATAGTAGTCTAGATCACACAAAGATACGAGATAAGTTCTTTGTGATCTAGAGCTTTTTCAAAAATCCTTCAAATAGAATTCAAAAAGAAATAATAAAGAGGATTTTGAAAAAAAAAACTTAGCCAATAAAAATAATAATATGATCTTCAAAAGAATTTGGAAAAAGTATTGCAAGATCAAAAACTGAAATTAAAATTGGCTAGAAAAAATAATAATGAGAGAGCTTTGATTTACGAGAGCTTTTGCAAATTTTCATTTTCAATAATCTTGTGTTTTTCACAAAAGAATTAAGCTCTATTTATAGGAAAAAAACTGGGATTTGAAATTTGAATTTCGTTTGACTTTTGTCCCAAAAATTTCGGAGTAAATCACTCAAAAGAATTTAGAATTCAAATTCAAAACGTTTGAAAATTTCCAGCAGGTAGTCGACTCCCTCTATAGGTAGTCGACTCCCAGAGGAGTCTAGGAAATTTTCATCCCTGAGAAGTAGTCGACTCCCTACTTTTGGTAGTCGACTCCCAGAGGAGTTTTTCCTGTTGTTCTAGTCAAAAGTTGTAGTTAGCTCCATGGTGCGTGGAGTTTCACTACGAGAATTATGAAGTGACTAGAAAAATCTTTTGAAAGCTATTTTGAAGATATTAAAAAAATTATTTCGAAATCTTTCGTGTGTGTGTGTTGTCTACTTGATATGGCTTTGACAAATATCCTAAAAGACACGACACACTCACACTAGACTCAGAACATGTCTTCGGCAGTTTAGTCCACTTGATGAAGTGAAGATGAGCTTCTTCTTTGAGCTTCTTGCTTTGTTTGAGCTTGAGCTTCATCACTTAAGTTTAGCCATGTTCGTCTTTGTCGTGGAGCGTTGATGCGTGCTTCTTGGAGTATTAGTAGAGCTTCACGAAATCTGTATACTTAAAGTGTAGTGTAGTTAGCATTCATTTGGTGTGCTCATCATCAAAATTACTTAGGGGTGGAATTCAATTTCCATCACTCTCCCCCTTTTTGATGATGACACCCAAATGCAAAATTTTGAAGGAATACATGAATATGAGTAAAAATTTCAAGTATACTTACTCCCCCTGCTTTGATGCGGTTCTCCCCCTGCATCTAAGCTATTTCACATATTCACATTTTTGCATTATAACATTTATTTTTCTCCCCCTTGTCATCAACAAAAAATATATTATAGCTGAGCATTATTCAATTCTTTTTCTCCAACAATACCCAATTCTCGACGAAGTCTCGAGAATGTATCCTTGTGTAAGGGTTTTGTTAGAATATCAGCAACTTGAAACTCAGAGGAGACAAATTTAAGTTCAACATCCTTTTTGGCACAATGATCATCAATAAATCTGTGTCTTATATCAATATGTTTTGTTCTAGGATGAAGAACAGAGTTTTTAGTGAGATTTATGGTGCTTTTGTTGTCACAATAAATTACACATGTAGATGTATTAACACCATAATCGACGAGGACTTGTTTCATCCAAAGTATTTGAGCACAGGCAAGTCCGGCAGCTATATACTCTGCCTCAGTGGTAGATAGTGAAACGGAATTTTGCTTTTTGCTAAACCACGAAACAAGGGAATGTCCAAGGAAGTGACATGTTCCACTTGTGCTTTTTCTTGTGGCTTTACAACCAGCATAGTCTGCGTCACTAAATGAAGTTAAATCGAATGTGCTTCCTTTGGGATAGAAGAGTCCAAAGTCAGATGTGGTTTTAAGATATCTAAATATGTATTTTACTGTTTTAAGGTGTGATTCCCTAGGATCACATTGAAATCTAGCACATGCACAAACACTAAACATGATGTCAGGTCTGCTGGCGGTTAAGTAGAGTAAAGAACCGACCATACCTCTATATGTTTTCTGATCAACCTTCTTACCTGCTTCATCTTTGTCTAAGGAAGTGGACGTTGCCATTGGTATATTCTTTCCTGATGCAGTTTCCATCCCGAACCTTTTGATCAAGTCTCTTGCGTACTTTGTTTGATAAATGAAGGTTCCTTCCTTTCCTTGTTTGATTTGTAATCCGAGAAAGTATGTTAGTTCTCCCATGTGGCTCATTTCAAATTCTTCCTGCATTAACTTGGCAAACTCTTGGCAAAGATCATTATTAGTAGATCCAAAAATGATGTCATCTACATAGATTTGGATAAGAATGATATCATTATGATCTTTCTTAACAAATAAGGTTGTATCTATTTTTCCAACAGTATAACTTGAGTCACTTAAGAATTTTCTTAGTCTTTCATACCAAGCTCTTGGAGCTTGTTTTAGCCCATATAAAGCTTTGTTTAACTTGTAAACAAATCCTGTTTTCTTATCATGTTCAAATCCTGGAGGTTGTTCAACGTAGACTTCCTCCTTTATGAACCCGTTTAGGAAAGCGCTTTTTACATCCATTTGATAAAGTTTAAAATTCTTATATGATGCAAATGCGAGTAACATCCTAATGGATTCTAGTCTAGCAACAGGAGCAAAGGTCTCATCGAAGTCTATACCTTCCTCTTGAGAGTAACCTTGTGCTACTAACCTTGCTTTATTCCTTATCACATTTCCATCTTCATCTAGTTTGTTGCGGTATACCCATTTAGTACCGATAACGGGACGATCTTCCGGTCTAGGTACTAACTCTCATACTTGATTGCGTTCAAATTGTAGAAGTTCTTCTTGCATAGCCTCGATCCATGCTTCATCTGCAAAAGCTTCTTCTACCTTTTTCGGCTCAATGTTAGAAACAAATGCAACATGTGTTAAGTGTTCTATTTGAGATCTAGTTCTAATTCCTGCATCAATGTCACCTAAGACTTGAGTGTGTGGGTGATGTGTGACTTCAGGAAATGATTTCGGCAAAGAACTAGGGATATCATTTGGAAATTCATTATTAGGAGTGTGTGCAATGAACATGTTATCATCATCATCATGAGCAATGTTATGAGGTAAAGATTCATCAAATGTTACATGTAGAGTTTCAGCAATAGTCTCGGAACTTTTATTGTAAATTCTATATGCCTTACTACGTAAAGAGTAACCGATAAATATGCCTTCATCCGCTTTGGAGTCAAACTTATCTAGGTTATCTTTAGTATTCAGAATATAGCATTTACAACCAAAAACTCTGAAGTAAGATACTTTTGGAATTCGTTGGAGCAATAATTCATACGGGGTCTTTTCAAAAGGTTTTCTAATTAAAACTTTATTTTGAATATAGCACGCGGTTGCTACAGCTTCCGCCCAAAATTTCTTTGGAAGGTTGCTTTCACACAACATTGTTCGTGCACACTCTTGGAGTGTTCTGTTTTTCCTTTCAACTACCCCATTTTGAGGAGCAGCTCTGGGAAAAGCAAAAGTGTGAGAAATACCTTGTTCTTCACAAAATGATTTAAAATGTTCATTTTCAAATTCTCCACCGTGATCACTTCTTAAGGAAATAATTTTCATGGAATATAAACGTTCAATCCTTTTGAAAAATATTTCGAATTCACGGAAGGCATCATTCTTATGAGTTAAGAATAATACCCACGTATATCGAGTAAAATCATCAATTATGACAAATACGTATCTAGAGTTGCATAATGATGGAGTTCTAGTTGGGCCAAACAAGTCCATATGGAGTAGTTCAAGTGGTCCATTAGAACTGAGAGCTCCAATATTTTTAAATGAACTCTTATGCATTTTGCCAAATTGACATGAGTCACAGATTTTATCTAATTTAAAACTTATCTTAGGAAGTCCTTGCACCAACTCTTTCCTAGAAATCTTATCCATGTTTCCTGAAAATAAAATGATCTCTACACGTTTGGTACCCACTTCTAATTGGGTCCGAAATGTTAGAAAAAAAATTTATTTACATATCGTTTGGGTATCAGAATAATATACATGAAGCATGTGGATACCCTAATTTTAAAAAAAATGAAGTTACTTATTTGGAACCCAAATTCGATGTGAATTCGATTTCCTATGAACAAATGAATCTTTGTGGAATCTATGCATACTGCTAGTCAAATTTTGAATATAAGCCTTTTTATCATGCAAGCCTAAGTGTTTAGGCACCCATATCATGTTATCTCTAACAATGTATATATATTGAGGTTTGTGTACAGAGTGTGATCTTTGATGTGTATTGTGTACAATTTTTTTGTGAGCCGTGTTATGTGATATAACATGGGATTTATTGTGTGTATTATGTGTAGCATGTAGATCATGTGAGGCGTGAGATGCGTTATTGTATCTAACATTTTTTCCATACATGAAAGCATATTTTTTAACATTGGCATGCATAACATTTACTTTTCTACCCATATCTTTAGATGTAGAAGCTTGAGCATGAGTAGATTTATTAACAGCATTTCTAGGAGTATAAGAGCAAGAAGAAGCAGAGTTATTTTTGATACAATCAAATTTTGCAATTAGTTCTTCATGCTTTATGCGACTAGAAGTAATAAGACTTTCAAGTGAATCTATTTTATCATTTAGACAGGAAACATACAGAGCATGTTCATTTTTCAATAAGTTATTATCAATCAATAATGCATCATATTTTGCCTTTAAGGAATTATGATTATTCAATGAAATATTACTACAATCATTTTTCAAAGCATTATAATCATCCAACAAACTATCATATTTCTTGTATAGGTCATTATGATCATTATTCAAAGCTTTGTACTTGTTGTTTACACTTTTGTATTTCTTATTCAATCTCTCAAATTCTCTATACAAATTTTCATATGCACTAGCTATGTCAAAATCATCTTCATCGTCAGAACTAGATTCACATACCTTTTCCTGATTGTCTTGACAAGCCATCATGCACATATGATTTTTGGATTGTTCTTCCTCTTCTTCGTTGGTGTTGATGGTGTCAAAAGTCCATTTATCTTCAACAATCTTCTTTTCATACTTTTCATCGTTGAATTTGATTGTCTCTATGGGTGATTGAATTTCTTTTGACTTTGATCCTAATCTCTCATCCAATAAGTTGAGGATTTGGTGTGCGGTTTCAGCCCTTTCTACAATATCTAACATTTCATTAGTTAAACCAGTATAGAGTAAATGCATTACCTTTATGTTTCTGAAGTAGGCTTCTTCTTGGTCCGGATTCCATTGATTTTGAGGAGTGGTTGGAATCTCATATCGTTTACGGAGAGATCTTGAGTAGCTTAGATCTTGTGCTTCCAAGAAGATCTCCATTCTCCTTCTCCATTGGGAATAGAAGTTGCCGTCAAAGATTGGAGGAGTATGGGTGTTGTAGATGTTTGTTGATGCCATCGTTTTGACCTTGCTCTGATACCAAGTGTTGGATCCTGTGGATGGCAAACAACACTAGAAGGGGGGGTTGAATAGTGTTGTATAAAGATAAAACTTTTTCGTTCTTTAATCAATCAACACAAAAACAAATCCTTCTAATGTTGCCTAAGAAACCAAGTAGAGCGATCTACGCTTGGTTCTTAATCAACAATATAATTTAGAGGGCACAGCGAAAATTCACAGCAGGTAGTCGACTCCTTATGAGCAGTAGTCGACTCCCAGAGTATAAGTTAGATCAAATAAAATTACAGATGCAAATTTCAGCGTACAGAAATAAGATTGATATTTGCTGAAGATAGAATAAATGAAAAGATAATCAAACACAGAAAATGCAAGCGCAAAGACAAGGATTTTTATCCTGGTTCCCCGCAACCCGGGTACGTCCAGTCCCCGACCAAACCGGTACGAGATTTCCACTATCTGCCTTGGCAAATACAAGCACCTAACTTCACTTGTTAGGATTTCCAACGACCTAGCCTTGACCAGGATTTCCGAACACAACGCCTAGACTTGTCTAGGGTTATACCCTTGCCTCACAAACCGAGGACTTTCCAAATGGCAACAACTAGACTTGTCTAGTGTTCCAACAAATAGCACAATGAGAAATTTGTTCAATACTCTACAATAAATGATAGAGATTGAAAATACACCCGATTCTATAGCCAATCAAAAGATAGACAATTGTGCAGTGGCTCAATAGAATAATAGTAGTCTAGATCACACAAAGATACGAGATAAGTTCTTTGTGATCTAGAGCTTTTTCAAAAATCCTTCAAATAGAATTCAAAAAGAAATAATAGAGAGGATTTTGAAAAAAAACAACTTAGCCAATAAAAATAATAATATGATCTTCAAAAGAATTTGGAAAAAGTATTGCAAGATCAAAAACTGAAATTAAAATTGGCTAGAAAAAAAAATAATGAGAGAGCTTTGATTTACGAGAGCTTTTGCAAATTTTGATTTTCAATAATCTTGTGTTTTTCACAAAAGAATTAAGCTCTATTTATAGGAAAAAAACTGGGATTTGAAATTTGAATTTCGTTTGACTTTTGTCCCAAAAATTTCGGAGTAAATCACTCAAAAGAATTTAGAATTCAAATTCAAAACGTTTGAAAATTTCCAGCAGGTAGTCGACTCCCTCTATAGGTAGTCGACTCCCAGAGGAGTCTAGGAAATTTTCATCCCTGAGAAGTAGTCGACTCCCTACTTTTGGTAGTCGACTCCCAGAGGAGTTTTTCCTGTTGTTCTAGTCAAAAGTTGTAGTTAGCTCCAGGGTGCGTGGAGTTTCACTACGAGAATTATGAAGTGACTAGAAAAATCTTTTGAAAGCTATTTTGAAGATATTAAAAAAATTATTTCGAAATCTTTCGTGTGTGTGTGTTGTCTACTTGATATGGCTTTGACAAATATCCTAAAAGACACGACACACTCACACTAGACTCAGAACATGTCTTCGGCAGTTTAGTCCACTTGATGAAGTGAAGATGAGCTTCTTCTTTGAGCTTCTTGCTTTGTTTGAGCTTGAGCTTCATCACTTAAGTTTAGCCATGTTCGTCTTTGTCGTGGAGCGTTGATGCGTGCTTCTTGGAGTATTAGTAGAGCTTCACGAAATCTGTATACTTAAAGTGTAGTGTAGTTAGCATTCATTTGGTGTGCTCATCATCAAAATTACTTAGGGGTGGAATTCAATTTCCATCAATATCTACCTACGAGCACACACTCATACGTACTAATATATGGGTCACTCAATAGGCCTACTTCCTTATCTATACGTTCACCTATTATTATCACACCTAGCATGCACATACCTTTACCAATCATTTTATTTCAACCATTATAAGTATCTCTAATTACATACACTCCATCAGATATCCCCACACTAATTCTTATATACACAAGCATCCCTAGTATGGTATAGCTATCTACACCCAAATCTATAAATACTAACACATAAACAACTTCATAATATCACGAATAACTCCGAGTATGTATATATATATATATATATATATATATATATATATATATATATATATATCACACAATAGGCAAGCATCAATATACTATGTGGGTATACTCATTCAAGCCCACGTACACAACTTAGGTACGTGCACTACGACACCTCACAAAGGTCCAAGGGTCTACTAACAACTAAGAGTTGACACAGACCTTGACGGGCACTAAAGTCTAAGCAACAAAGGGAGGTCGAGGTCGAAGGCGTGACGAGGGAAGGATCGATAAGCACGAGTTCAGATAGGACGAATACATGGGACAGCTTGGTTAGATGAAACTTTGCCTCAATGGTGATGTTTAGGTTCAGGGAAAAGGGAGATGTAGTGATGCTTATATAGGATACAGAAAAGAAAGTAGGGTATATAGCATAAACTAAAATACGTGGAGTTTGAAAACTGTCGTACTTCAAAAGTTGAAATCCTCGTCCGTAAAGAAGTATTTGGAGATCGATAAAACGAGTTGTTCAAAATAAGTTTGAGTCGAATATTCATAATAAGAGTAAATGGTTTATAGGGAGTCATTATAAAAGGAAGTAAAATCATTTACACGAATATTAAGGACGTAGTTTAGAAAATTTTTATACGTCAGTAATTTAATATAATGTTGTCAAAAGTTTTGAAAGTTAAAGAATGAAATTAAGTAACAGAAGAATTTAAACTCATGTTAAATGCTTTCAAAACTTTTAGGCTGTGGAAAATTTAAAATAATCAATATTGAAACTACTTTTAGAGAACCAGGGTTTGCCAAAAATGAGAAACTGATTTCCACAGGGTTCTTAATATACGAGCATAACAAGTCTGGTACGGATATAAAAATAATTGAAAGTATGTATGGTGCACGGAAAAATAATATTAACTTAGTAGTAGGATTATCGAAATCGATAGCAAAGCTTTAAAACCAAACTATGGAAGGTCCAGATTAGGAAATGGTTATGAAATAGTAATTTTACAAAATTTGAAATAAGGAAAATGATGAGCATAACATTGACTTGCGGGAAGCTGAAATCCCAAGTGACTTGAAAAGTAAATGAATGGCATAAATCAGGAAGGAAAATTATAAATCGAATTGGGCAATACAAAAGTACGGTTCAGAATTAAATTAATATATGAAAGGAAATATGTATTTTCATAGGTACAAAAGTGTAGGCTGAAAAAGTATTATAAACTGTTATTCAAAAATTTCGACAAAAGTTTTTTTAAAAAAATTTAAATCAACGAGGAGTACAAAGATAAGTATATTTAAATAAAAATTTTGAACAAATTTAAACTTATGGAAAGAGGAACTCGAAAAATACTTTCAAAAGATTCAACGTTTGTAAGGGAGAGGTTCGAAAATTTACGACGATCGTCATGAGGCGATCTCGTGAATCGAGGCAAGGAAATTGGTCAGGTGATCAAAACGTACATACGCCTAGGATATGAATCAGGGGAATCTACGGGGAAACTCCTACGGTCGAACAACTAAAGATTAAGGAACGAAGCGCTAAGACCTTCTAAGGAGTTAGACGGTAATGAAATGCGTTCAGCTTGGTCCGAAATCGATGAACCCAAACGAACGACTGAAGGAAATGCTAGAAGTCTAATATGGTCAGAGTCAGCCAAGAACCACTAAGGTAACTCCTACGACGATTAAATTAACTGCTGACAGGGAGTCTAACTAACAATCCGAGGCCTCTAACTAGCAAACACAGGCGTCTAGCTAAGTCTTCTTACCACCTAGTGTCATAAGAAAACGGCTAGACTCAGGGCTTATTACTCGGATGTTGCAATTTATTTAATGGACATTCCGTTATTATTGTTGTTTCGTTAATTCGCAATTGCAAGACTGGACCTGCATGAGCCACCAACAAAACCTGTCACGCCCTGCTTCCCAAAAATATGGGGGCGAAGCGTGAGAAGGTCCGCTCAGACTTGAAGCTGCAAAGCTGCAAGTCCGATAAGTGTCAATCAAATTTAAAACTGCAGGTCCTTGCAACGTGAACGAAACAAAGATAATAATAATGAAATGAGACAAAAGAGATACCTCAGAATATCCATAAAATAAGTTTCAACATCACAGGAAAGCCACCAGGCTAAAGGAAAAGAGTCTAAGGGCCCAAACATGGCCAACAAAAGTACAACGTATAAAACAAAGGTGCCACGCACCGACAACTAACAACAAAACCTAAAACAAAAGAAGCTCAGCGAAGTCACCATGAAAGGTCACCGATGTCCACAAAACTCCTCATGGGCAGACATGGACTCAGGCTCAGCGTCAGCAAAACATCACGTACTCAGCAACGGTCTCTGGCTCAGGGTCTATGTCACGCCCCGCTTCCCAAAAATGTGGAGGCGAGACGTGAGAAGGTCCGCACAAACTTGAAGCTGTGAAGCTCCAAGTCTGATAAGCGTAAAAAAACACTTATTATGGAAAGCCCTTACAAAGCGAAACGAAACAACAATGATAATAAGGAATTGAGACGACATTTTATTGAATCTCCAAATGTCCATAAACAAATTACAATATCTCAGAAAAGCCACCAGGCTAAAAGAAAAAGGGTCTAAGGCCCAAACATGGCCAACAAAGAATAACATACATATAAGGGTGCCACGCACCAACGGCTAACAGCAAACCTAACAAAGAAGTGAACACGAGCGGTCTTCAAGACAGGCCCCCGGTGTCCACTCACCAACACGGCAAACATCAGCAACAGCAACACCATATTCCCTGCAACAAGACTCTGGCTCTGGGTCTAACATGTGGCACCCAAAAGAGAGAGGGGCACATGTCAGCAAGTCTAAAAAGACTTGGGCAAGGAAACTGAAAGTGACTAACAACCTAGCATTTAAATGTTAAACAATGGCATGGCAGTTGAATATGATGCAACAGTTTAAAAGAGTGACAAGCATGCACGATGTAGCAAAAGCTACCAATTCACTAATCACTTATCATTTAACACTTATCACTTATCACTTATCACTTATCACTTAACACTTAGTGCATACAGAGTCCACTTACTGGCCAGCTCGTTTATCTCTATCACTATCAATCACTTAAACACTAGAGATTTCACCTGCTGGCCGAAGTGGCTGATCAAGCCAACTCGGGCTCAGTCCGCTTATCTCTTACCCCACCCACATGTGACGAGCGTTGGGGTTTCCAACTCATTATGCTCGCTTCTGGTCACGAGCCAGGAAAATAAGTGTGTGTTGACATCCGAGCGTTGGGGTTAGCAACTACAGGGCTCGCTTCTGGAACACGAGCCAGGAAACATGGGATTGTAGCGTGTGCTACGCAATCACGATAAATAATCACTATGCAATGCCATGAACAGATAATTGCGTACCGTTAATGGAATTTAAACGTGACAGGCAAAATGCAATGATATGAACATATTCGCGTACCGATAATTTAAAGTAAACGTGACATATGAGCATGATGAGGGTGACGGACCAAGCTTCATTGTCAAGCTAGGTCAAGGGCGTCTAAACGGCTATCCTTTCACCGTTTAGTCTCTTTTACGCTAAAACAAGGGGAAATGGCCTAAGACATGGCCCAAACCAAGAAATGCAAGTTTCACTTTCCTATCACCGGGGATGACGGTTACGAAAGTTCGTTTCCGCGGATGCTAGCCTACGGGGAATCGCTGTTATGGGGAACAATCATCAAGACACAAGTATTTTATTAGGGTTTCATAAAAATTACAATAGGATATGAAAACAACGGTAGATCGATTTCTTACCGAGAGGAGGCGGAAGAAACACTCCAGGGAACCCTAGGATCAGATCTGGAAAAGATTGGAGAAGTTTGGGGAAACTAGGGTTTTGGGGGATTTTGGGTTTTGATGAGATTTTTGGGGAAGATGAGAGGTGGAATGAGTTGATGGAGGGTTTAGATGATGGATTTAGGGCTTGGAATGAAGGATTGAAGCTTGGAGGAAGATGGGGGCTCAAAGGGGAAGATTTTAGGGTTTAGAGTCGAGTGGAAGAAGATGAAATCGTTTGGGTTGGGTATAAATAGGCTAGGCTGGCGGCTGCCCAGAAATTAGGGTTTTAACACTGGTTAGTCGGTCAAAGAGCAACCACTGATCGACTAGTTTGTCAACTAGTCGGTCGGTCGACCAACGCAGACCGACTAAGTGCAAACAGTAACTCCTGAACGAAAATAGGATTTAGAGTTAGTCGGTCCATGAACAATTACTGACCGACTAGTTTAGCATCTAGTCGGTCGATGAGCGTTCTTAGACCGACTAAGAGTAAACAGTAACTCCTGAGAAATTTAGAAAGCTAACTAGTCGGTCCAAGAAGGATTGCCGACCGACTGGATCGACATCTAGTCGGTCGGTGCCCCTTCTTATACCGGCTAATGAGCACCAAAAGTGTCGATTCGAAGCGCGAAGCTTCGGGAAGATTTCTATGGCTTCTAGGATCGATTCCTAAGACTCCTAGGCTTGATCTAATAGTAAGATACGACCGTTATGAAGCCCGTCACGAATGACATACTTCGAAATCGACGATCCTAAGGAAGAAACGAGAAAATACGACGAATCGATCGAAAATGAAAGCTATGGCGACGAAACCACACATCCAAGGAGAAAAATCCACCAAGCATATATTATAATATAAATAATCCAATTACACGAAAACCAGTCGTTACATCCTACCCACCTTAGAATAAAGTCCGTCCTCGGACTTTCTAACTATAGCTATATCTAGCCACCCTAGTAATTACCCTCAATCAATATCACATCACAATTTCAACCAAGTACATTCATTTCGAGTGCTTATATATATGCACTAGAAATCAAATATTACTACCACTACACACATATTTTCACGCACATAGTGCACTCATACCTATTATAGTCAATCAATTTCATACGCGTATTTCAATCACATATATATAGTCAATATATTTATACAACAATAAACACTTATTACTTACTATAAGAAAATAACCAAGCCTCTCTTATTTGAAAATAATTTCACATTTATTTAGTCATTCAAATACATGCAAACATTTCACCCTATTTTCACCTCACATATAGTCCTATAACTATATATTGGTATAGCCACCCACAATCGTGTGCGTAACACAACCAAGCACAAACAACCCAAACACCATACATACATCATCCATCACTATTCATCACCACATACAATTATACCAAGGTACATAGAGTATACCCACTCAAGCTTGAGTGAGACTCAAATCATAGCAGGGCATTTATATGCGTAACACAGTATCCATACACATACCAATACAACTCCAAGGCATACACATCCACGTATCACATGTTTTCACACCATATCCATCCATTTATAATTACCATAACAACACATCGACTACATACAAGTTTAAGAGATGCAATAGTCGGGTATACCTCCTGATATACACGCATACGACATCTCATAAAACAAGTAGTACCAATCAAAATTATCATTCTGTTATCATACGTATATCACATCATACTCAAGCAGAAAATTACCTACACACAACATACAAATGCCAACACCCATACCACTATATACACACCACGAAATCAACACTACGAAGACATAACCACTTAACTAATGGGCCCACCAAACCATAACAAGGTTGACACAGGCAACGACAAGCTCTATGGGCTAGACAATAGGAAAGAAATTGAAATCAAAAGCGTAACGAATAGAAGGATCGAAAAGCATGAAAACGGTCGAGTACTGATGTAATGATGCTCCATTAGGACACATAGAAAATAGTGTAAGTAACATATTCTAAAATACGAAAAGTTTGAAAACCGTTATACTTCAAAGTTGGAGTCCTTTTCCGTATAAAAATATTTAGAGGTCAACAAAACAAATTGTTTGAAATAAGTTTGAGTCGAATATACGTAATAGGAGAAAACGGTTTATTGGCTCACGTAAGGTTATTAAAAGAAAGTGAATCATTTACACGAATTTTGAGGTCGTAGCACTGATATATAAAAATTAATTGAAGTTCTACTTTAGAAATCGTTTTATATATATATATATATATATATATATATATATATATATATATATATATATATATATATATATATATATATATATATATATATATATATATATATATGACGAATGGAAGATAATAACATCTTAGTGGTATGGAAGTAAGTGGGGGAAATATATACATATATAGGATTATTAAATTGGTAATAAACTTTTAAAACCGAATTTGGAGGTCTAAATCAGGAAAGGGTTTTGAAAAGTAATTTTACAAAAATCTGAACTAGGGAAAAAGTTGAGCATAAAATCGACTCGCTAAAAGCCGAAGTCCAAAGGGACTTGAAAAGTATATAAGAAGCAAACATGATGCGGTATTCGAACAAGTTTTAATGGCATAAGTAAGAAAAGAAATTATGAATCGAGTTAGGAAAATAGAAATACGGTTCGGAATGAAATTGGCATATGAAAAGGGACAAGACATTTATATCGATACGAAAGTGTCTGCTGAAAATATTATAAACTTCTAATCTAAAAATCTCAACACAAGTTTCGATATTTAAAAACATAAATAATTTCAGTCGGCGAAGGAGCATGAAACCTTACACATATCAAAAGTGTTTCGAACAAATTCAAACTTAACGAAAGAAGAAGATCGAAGATACTTTTAGGGAAATAAGGATTCGCCAAAAGAACGTGTTGGTATAAAAACTTTTGAAGTACGAGTACGACGAACCTATAATTGATACATACAAAATTTGTTGAAGTCCATTCAGTTTCGGAAAAATACCCCTAAAGGTTGTAAGATAAGTGGTTAAAATAAATTTTTTTGTATTTAGGAGAAAGGGACGGTATATCGAACCATCAGGGTAGTAATAAAGCTTTAAAAAAATCGAAATGCGAAAGATACATTGTTAGAAAAATAGTACAAGATAGTAATTTTAAGATTACGACCAAAAGCCTTCGAAATTCAAGAACGACTTTGAACTCCATCGAAATTTAGGGAGACATATTTAAAGAAGTTTAGAACAAAATTTAAATTGAGTGAAACTTCAAATAAGGAAAGCATTCGAAAATAACTTTGGAAGAATCAAGATTTGCAACGGAAAACATTTGAAAGATCAAGGATAATTGGAATGAGGTGGTCATGTGAATTGAGGACAAAGGAAGTGGTTACGGAAACGTAACTTTCCAAAAATTTGTAGTCGGGAAAATGTTTGAACACAACTTGGATTTGTTGAAAGCTGAAATCATCCGTGACTTGAAAAGTATATTAAGGGAGCGCAACGAGTCATTTGAATATCATAAATAAGAAGGGAAAATTCATAAATCGAATTTGGAAAATAGAATTGCGGCTCAGGTTTAAATCGATTTATGAAAAGGGACAAGATATTCAAATAGGTATGAAAGGTATAGGCTGTAAAACATTATAAAACAGTAATCAAAATCTCGTCAAAACTTTCGAATTTCAAAAATTAATTTAAGTCAACGAAAGAGTACGAGATATAAGTATACATATAACAATTGAAATTCCATTTAGCTTGGAAAAGATTTTAAAGTATGTATGTCATGCGATTAAAATGGATCTCATAGTTAGAAAATGGTACATCGAATTTTTCCAAAATAGTATTGGAGTCTTTAAACCGAAATGCGAAAATATAGACAAGAAAATGGTTACGAGATAGCGATTATAATTACAACTATTAGACTCCGAAATCTACAAGGAATTTTGACTCAATCGAAAAGTGAGAAATTCAAGTATATACGTAGCGGGTTTAAAACAAAATTTAAACTTAACGAAAACTTTAATAAGGGAAATCGAAAATAACTTTGAAAGAAATTAAGCCTTGCCAATGGGGACATTCGAAGGATCAACGATTATAGAAATGTGGTGGTCGGGGGAATCGAGGCAAGGGATTTGGTCGGATGATCAAAACATAAATACGCCTAGGTTATGACTTAGGAAAATCTACGGAAACTCCTATGGTCAACCAACTAAAGATTATGGAACTAAGCGCTAAGACTTTCCTAAGGGCTAGACAGCGATGAAATGAGTTCAGCGTGGTCCGAAATCGATGAACCCAAGCGAGAGACCAAAGAGTTATAGAAGTCTATCATGGTCAGAGCTAGACAGGAACCACTAAGGTAACACTTAAGACTTATCATAGCGATCACTAGCATGGAGTCTAACTAACAATCAAGGATCCCTAACTAGCAAGCACAAACTTCTAACTAAGTCTCACTATAGTCCTGACCTAATGGATTTCCTATCAAGCTGGGACAGGTGCTCTAACACGCCTACTACCCACATAAGACATAGGGACGCTAAAAACCTAGACTCGGGCTTATAACTTGGATGTTCTAATTTATTTAATGGACATTCTATAATTATTATCGTTGTTCCGATAGTTCGCATTTGCAAATGGACCTGCATGGGCCACCACTAAAACCTGTCACGCCCCGCTTCCCAAAAATGTGGAGGCGAGACGTAAGAAGGTCCGCACAAACTTGAAGCTGTGAAGCTCCAAGTCTGATAAGCGTAAAAAAAACACTTATTATGGCAAGCCCTTACAAAGCGAAACGAAACAACAATGATAATAAGGAATTGAGACGATATTTTATTGAATCTCCAAATGTCCATAAACAAATTACAATATCGCAGAAAAGCCACCAGGCTAAAAGAAAAAGGGTCTAAGGCCCAAACATGGCCAACAAAGAATAACATACATATAAGGGTGCCACGCACCAACGGCTAACAGCAAACCTAACAAAGAAGTGAACACGAGCGGTCTTCAAGACAGGCCCCCGGTGTCCACTCACCAACACGGCAAACATCAGCAACAACAACACCATATTCCCTGTAACAAGACTCTGGCTCTGGGTCTAACATGTGGCACCCAAAAGAGAGAGGGGCACATGTCAGCAAGTCTAAAAAGACTTGGGCAAGGAAACTGAAAGTGACTAACAACCTAGCATTTAAATGTTAAACAATGGCATGGCAGTTGAATATGATGCAACAGTTTAAAAGAGTGACAAGCATGCACGATGTAGCAAAAGCTACCAATTCACTAATCACTTATCATTTAACACTTATCACTTATCACTTATCACTTATCACTTAACACTTAGTGCATACAGAGTCCACTTACTGGCCAGCTCGTTTATCTCTATCACTATCAATCACTTAAACACTAGAGATTTCACCTGCTGGCCGAAGTGGCTGATCAAGCCAACTCGGGCTCAGTCCGCTTATCTCTTACCCCACCCACATGTGACGAGCGTTGGGGTTTCCAACTCATTATGCTCGCTTCTGGTCACGAGCCAGGAAAATAAGTGTGTGTTGACATCCGAGCGTTGGGGTTAGCAACTACAGGGCTCGCTTCTG
The DNA here is from genome assembly GCA_030789695.1 of Scilla litardierei. Taxonomy (NCBI): domain Eukaryota; kingdom Viridiplantae; phylum Streptophyta; class Magnoliopsida; order Asparagales; family Asparagaceae; genus Scilla; species Scilla litardierei. The sequence goes on from CM061133.1 coordinate 229,045,472, forward strand.
GAACACGAGCCAGGAAACATGGGATTGTAGCGTGTGCTACGCAATCACGATAAATAATCACTATGCAATGCCATGAACAGATAATTGCGTACCGTTAATGGAATTTAAACGTGACAGGCAAAATGCAATGATATGAACATATTCGCGTACCGATAATTTAAAGTAAACGTGACATATGAGCATGATGAGGGTGACGGACCAAGCTTCATTGTCAAGCTAGGTCAAGGGCGTCTAAACGGCTATCCTTTCACCGTTTAGTCTCTTTTACGCTAAAACAAGGGGAAATGGCCTAAGACATGGCCCAAACCAAGAAATGCAAGTTTCACTTTCCTATCACCGGGGATGACGGTTACGAAAGTTCGTTTCCGCGGATGCTAGCCTACGGGGAATCGCTGTTATGGGGAACAATCATCAAAACACAAGTATTTTATTAGGGTTTCATAAAAATTACAATAGGATATGAAAACAACGGTAGATCGATTTCTTACCGAGAGGAGGCGGAAGAAACACTCCGGGGAACCCTAGGATCAGATCTGGAAAAGATTGGAGAAGTTTGGGGAAACTAGGGTTTTGGGGGATTTTGGGTTTTGATGAGATTTTTGGGGAAGATGAGAGGTGGAATGAGTTGATGGAGGGTTTAGATGATGGATTTAGGGCTTGGAATGAAGGATTGAAGCTTGGAGGAAGATGGGGGCTCAAAGGGGAAGATTTTAGGGTTTAGAGTCGAGTGGAAGAAGATGAAATCGTTTGGGTTGGGTATAAATAGGCTAGGCTGGCGGCTGCCCAGAAATTAGGGTTTTAACACTGGTTAGTCGGTCAAAGAGCAACCACTGACCGACTAGTTTGTCAACTAGTCGGTTGGTCGACCAACGCAGACCGACTAAGTGCAAACAGTAACTCCTGAACGAAAATAGGATTTAGAGTTAGTCGGTCCATGAACAATTACTGACCGATTAGTTTAGCATCTAGTCGGTCGATGAGCGTTCTTAGACCGACTAAGAGTAAACAGTAACTCCTGAGAAATTTAGAAAGCTAACTAGTCGGTCCAAGAAGGATTGCCGACCGACTGGATCGACATCTAGTCGGTCGGTGCCCCTTCTTATACCGGCTAATGAGCACCAAAAGTGTCGATTCGAAGCGCGAAGCTTCGGGAAGATTTCTATGGCTTCTAGGATCGATTCCTAAGACTCCTAGGCTTGATCTAATAGTAAGATACGACCGTTATGAAGCCCGTCACGAATGACATACTTCGAAATCGACGATCCTAAGGAAGAAACGAGAAAATACGACGAATCGATCGAAAATGAAAGCTATGGCGACGAAACCACACATCCAAGGAGAAAAATCCACCAAGCATATATTATAATATAAATAATCCAATTACACGAAAACCAGTCGTTACAGTCTAACATGTGACACCCAAAAGAGCTAGGGGCACATGTCAGCAAGTCTACAAGAGACTTGTGCAAGGAAACTGAAAGTGGGTAAAGCAACCTAGCAGTTCTAGCATGAATGCAATGACATGGCTATTTAAAGTATGAGTGCAACAAGTAAAGTAAAGTAAGGTACGAGTATGGCATTTAAACATGGCATGGATGACAAGTTATACAAGTAACACTCACTAGTACAAGACAAGTAAAGTAAGCACCTCGTGCACAGAGTTCACGCCTTACAGCTAGAGTGGCTGATCGGGCCAACTCCTAAGCTGATTGGTCGCTCAACCCTACCCCTCCATGTGTATCGAGCCAGGGCCTTACCCCCGAACGGGAATGCTCGCTTCTGGATCACGAGCCAAGAAGTGTTTTTAACAAGTATGGCGTAGGGGTGCACCTAGCCCGGGACAAGCAAGTACAAGTATGTAGCGTGTGCTACGAATGCGACATTCAATGCATGGATGACATGACATGGCAAGTAGTAAAGCGTACAGGTAAGGAAAGTAAACATGACAGTTTAGTATGCATGATCAACAAGTTTAAAGAGTTTGATCTAGCTTCGTTGTCAAGCTAGATCATTTAGGTGACGGATCTAGTTTCGTTGTCAAACTAGATCAAGTAGGCGTCTAGCCAGCTATCATTTCACTGACTAGTCTCTTTTACGCTAAAAGCAAGGAAGTGGCCTAAAAACATGGCCCTACACAAGAGTTGGCAAGTTTCACTTGCCTGCAAGCACGACGTCTGAGAAACACTGTCCAAGAGAGTCCAGAATCACAATTATCCTACGTGCACAGGTCCACCGGCCTAAAGTCCATATTATTAATCTTGATTAGTGAATTTAAAATATTTAAAACATTTTAAAAACATCAATTTTAGTCTTGATTAACAAACAATGGGTTGGGGGTCCTAGGGGTGCAAAGCGTTACCTCAACACGACGCGAAAGCTACACTGGCGTCGGGTAGCGACGCCAGGGGTTGGAATAAGAGAACGCACTCCAAGTCCTGATTCCAAATTAGTTTCCTCGCTGGAAAGTTCAGAGCATCAACCGGAGTACCGGTTCCAGATTCCAAAGCTAGCACGTGCGACGACGGGCTAAGACGTGTCGTAATGTCGTACGCGGTAAATCGTCGGAGAGAAAGCACCTAGGTGGGGCCCACAGTAGTCCTAGGGACCTATGGGGGACCCACAATACCTTTGGAGAACTTGGGGGGCCCACGGTGGAAAGTGGTGCGACGGGTGCGGGGTTGCGACATTTGTTCTCGGTCGGACACAGCCAAATGCGGGGGATTCCATCGGTCGGTGCGGGGGACGAGGCTTGCACAGCGCAGCGGGTCGGTCCGGATTGGTTCTCTCGGTCGGTGAGGAGAATGGTCTCGGTCGGGCGCCTTGGATGCGGGAGTTCGGGCGCTGCAACGTTGCAGCCGTTGCAACGTTGTGGAGGGCGGGCGATGCGGGGAATCCCTTCGGTCGGGCACGGTGCGATGCGTGGCGACGGAGCGGCTAGCGATGCGGGTGCGGAGCGATGCTTGGTGCGGAGCGGGCGACCGGTCTGACTGAGAGCTCCTCTCGGTCAGGCACGGTGAAGCGGGGCGATGGCTGTGCGGAGCGGGGCGGGGGCTGGGTGCGGAGGCAGCTGTCGGTCAGAGCGGGGGAACGGAGCTGATTCCGTCGGTCGGAGCGGGGGTTGGTGCAGCAACGTTGCGACGATTCGTCGCAACGTGAAATTTGAGTTTTGGAAGCGGCTAGGGTTATTTTCTTGTGAAAATAGGTCTTCCTAGAGGTTGTTTATATAGTGTAGATGGGTTGACTAGGTCTAGGGATAATCCTAATGAGATTAGGAGTTTAAAATAATTTAAAATTTGAATCTCAACTTCTCCAACTCACACAAGGATTTGATGCGGTCCAAATGAGCTGGAAATTGGCTCAAAAATTATTTAAAACGTTTTAAACTCAAATAAATTTTATTTGGCCGAAATTAATTTAAAACGTAATTATTAAAAATATTATAAACCTTGTTAACAATATAAAAGTGGTCAAATGAACTCCAAAAATTATAAAATAAATATCGTGGTGATTGTGATGATGAGAGTGAGCTAACTAAGAAGACGGATCTCAATTTCGACGCTGGACGACGAAACTAAAATTAGAAACGTCTCCCGTCAAAAGTGAAAATCGCCACGTCTCATCGAGTAAGATTAAATTGTGGGAAAACGACTCAAGAAATGTCGTTCCAAAATAGTGCCAGTATTTAATACTCTCAGAGACGTTCACAACGGCATATCACACGAAAGTGTTCACAAACAAACAAAGTCTAAAACAAACACGTGCACGGCCAAGGCACGTGCACGAACAACGTACGACGAAAAGTGGTCGTTACAGACCCCCCAAGGGGGGCGCGACCTTCCGCCACCGAGAAACCCCCCCCGAAGGGGGAGCGCGGCCTTACGCTGCCGCGAAGTGACCCCCACGAAGGGGGGGCGCGCCTTCCGCCACCGCGAAACCCCCCCCCCCCCCCTCCCGAAGGGGTGTCACACCCCGCTTCCCAAGTATGGAAGGTGAGACGTGAAGAGGTCCGCTCAGACTTGGAGCTGTGAAGCTACAGTCTGATAAGCGTCTGGTAATTCAATCCATTATCAGGTTCTTTGTATTACGACGAAACAACAATAATAATAATGAGGGAAGACAAATAAAATTTATCCAACATTCAACATCCACAGATTTTAGTCCAAACATTACAGAGATATAGTCATAAAAAGAGTACAGAGTCTGAAAGCAAAAAGGCCTTAGCGTGGCCGAAACTACAACAAGAAATGGTGCTACGCACCGAACAACCTAACCGCATGTACTAAAAGTAAGCAACGACTAAGAGGAAACCTCCTGCTGAAACTAAGGGTAGAACTCCGGTGACCTCGAACTGGACGTCAACAGCTAGTCATCCTCAGCAACTAACTCAGGCTCAAAACCTGACATGTGACACCCAAAGAGAAAAGGGCACATGTCAGCAAAAATATCCAAAGAGGGAAAAGGAGACTTTTGTGCAAGGAAACGTAAAGTATAAAGACTGCAACTTAGCAGTTTTAAAAGAGATGACATGGCATATAAATTCAATGAATGCAACAGTTAAAATGAGATTACATGGCATTTAAAGAATGCAACAATTAAAATGACATGATGGTAATAAAACATGCACGTCGTAGCAGAAACTACGAATCACTATTTCACGAATTCACGAATCACTAACTTATCACATTGTGCATAGGGTTTCCGTCTTTTGGCTGAAGTGGCAGTACGGGCCCACTTCTACGCTCAAGCGACCGTTTAACCCTACCCCTCCACGTGTATCGAGCGTTGGTTTTTCACCAACAACACTGAGCTTGCTTCTGGATCACGAGACAGGAAGTGTTTTTGGTTTGGCGTAGGGTTATGCCCGAAAAGCAGGTGCGTAGCCTCAATCAATATGTAGGAGTCAAAATCCTACTCGCCGCAGCTTACAATTTATTGTAGCGTGTGCTACACAATCATGATAGAGCAAGATGAATGCATGAAATGACATGGCAATATACATGAACATGACAGCAATAAGCAGTTTAAAGTACGTACAGTTAATTTGAAAGTAAACATGACATGCGGCATGAAATGATAGCATTGCAAGGGTGTCGGATCTAGATTCGTTGTCAAGCTAGATCAAGTAGGGTGTCACATCTAGTTTCGTTGTCAAACTAGATCAAATATGGTCGTCTAGGCGACTATCATTTCACCGCCTAGTCTCTTTTACACAATTTTACAAAATGGCCTAAAACATTGCCTAACAAATTACTGTGTAAGTTTCACTTGCCTGAAAGAGACGTGCTGTAAGTCACACGATCAAAGAGTCCAGATATTCCCTATGTGCTCAAACAACGCCCAGCCTACAGTCCCATATTATTAATCTTCAATTAGTGTGTTACCAAAGCAATGAAATCACAGTTTTTATCTTGTTAACGTGAGGGTGTGGGTTCCTACAGTTCATGTATATCTTAACACGACACGAGAGCTACACCGATGTCGGGTAGCAACGTCAGGGGTTGGACTCCGGTAGCGCGAACGGTACGGCGGATAGCAGCGACAAACGACGATCAACCGGGTAGCGGTACGATCACCGAACAACGACGCGAAGGGAAAGGACAGCGGCACAGCGTCCTACGGCGTCTGAAGGGCACAGACAGCGGCACGGGAAGCACGGGAGATGGCAGACAGATCTGTTCGTAGGTTCGGGTAGCGCAGATCTGAAGTTGCACGCGAATCTGAAGTTTGCACGCTCAAGGGAAGAGCTCCAGGGGTTGCAGCGGCTAGGGAAGGACCTGCACGTCTAGAGGGTGACCTGAGGGGGCGGACATCGGCAGGGGAACGGCCGGCGGTGGCCAGGAAGGTGGTGACCGCAAGTTTCTTATGGAGAAGGACAGTTTTAGGGTTTATTGTGTTCGCGCGCTGTTTGCGGGAGGAGGAGGAAGGATCGACGAGGGAGAAGGCTGCTAGTGGGCAGGGGATGTCAAGAGGAGTGGTCGACGGTCGGTGGGGGTCGCCGGCGGCGGCGGCGGCCGGGCGCGGGATTTGAAGAGGCGGGTGTTTGACAGTTTTTGCAAGGAGTTTTTGGGTGTTTGCATGGGTTTTAAAGCGAGTAGGAGGGGGTGGTTGACGAGGGGAAGGTTGTCGGAGGTGGAGGGCGTCGAGGGGGAGTTGGGCCGTGAGTGGGGGAGGTCGTGCATGGGTGGTGTGGCTGCTGGGTAGGGTTTTTCGCGTGAGGAGGAAGAACAGCCGTAAGTTGTGTTTTGAAGATGAATTGTTGCTATTTAGCTATAGGGTTTTGGGATTTTAAGGGTTATAGGAGTAGAGAGGGAGAGATAGAGGGGGTATACATTAGTTTAAAACAGAATGGTGAATAGCCAAAAGTGGTGAACATAAGTAAGTTGTTTTGATAAACGGGTTTGAAAATGAGGTAATCTTAGGTGATTGGAGAGAGAAGTTGTGAGAGGGAAGGGGATAGACTTCGGTTAATATGGGATGGCGAATAGCTATGAATTATTTTCATATGAAACGTATTAGGCCTAGTTTTAATTAGGTTAGTTAACTTATCAAGTTAATTAAGCTAAGTGTATTAGAAGGGGATTAGTGGAAAAAGTGGGTCTAACGATGTCCGATAATTATAAGAAAAATACCGGGACGACCGTGTCGACGAGAGGGTCGAGACTAAGAAGGTCGGTCACAGGCTAAGGTAACGGACAACGGAACTAAAAATAAAAAGGTCTAACGACGAAGGTGAAATCTACGACACATCTTCAAACAAAGTTATTTTGTGGGAGAACGACCCGTGAAATGACGTTCACAAATAATTCCACAACTAAGCATTCTTACATAGGGTCACAACGACATATCATATCGTACGGTTCAGATATAAGAAGAGGTCAAAATAAATATGAGTACGAACAAAAGTACGCGCACGAAAAACGTACGATCGAAAAGCGACCGTGACATCCTACCCACCTTATGAATAAAGTCCGTCCTCGGACTTTCTAACTATAAATATATCTCGTCGCTCTAGTAACTAACCCAATCATATCACATTATAATTCAAATCTATTATACATTTGACAACGATTTTTGAATTCTAGGGCTGAATAGGACAAGATAAAGAGTGGCTGAGATTTGATCTTGGTAAATCAATGGTTGAGATTGGATTTTGTGAAAATTTTTGGGGTAAAATGCATTGGAAACATAAACTTTGAAATTAGAAGTGCCTTGGAAAAGAGTGTGGAAATTAAATTTGGGGGGAAAAGTGCATTGGGAAAGATTGTGGAGATTAAATTTGGGAGGAAAAGTGCACTGGAAACCTAAACTTTGAAATTAAAAGTGCATTGGGAAAGATTGTGGAGAATCATGATCCATTAAATTAAACAAAATAAAAAAATTAGCTTAAAACAATTTAGTGGAACGCCAAATTAGCGTAAAAATACCCGAATGTTTGTTGTCTTCGGCGCCCGTGCCGAAGGCGTCGCTAAATTTGTTGTTCGACGCCGAATTTGTTGTTCCGTTGTTTTAAATTGGGAAAGATTGTTCTGCGCCTAAGGCGCGGGCGCTAAATTTGTTGTTCGACGCCGAATTTGTTGTTCCGTTGTTCTGCGCCAAAGGCGCGGGCGCCAAATTTGTTGTTACAAAGATTTGTTGTTCTGCGCCGAAGGCGCGGACGCCAAATTTGTTGTTTGACGCCGAATTTGTGTTCCGTTGTTCCGCGCCCGCTAAATTTTTTTACAAAGATTTGTTGTTATGCGCCAAAGGCGTGGGCGCCAAATTTGTTGTTCGATGCCGAATTTGTTGTTCTACGCCGAAGACGCCCGCACCGAAAGTGTCCGTGCCGCTAAATATTTTACGCTAATTTATTGTTCTGTTAAATTTTGACTGTGTAAATAATTTTTCGGGGAACAAAAATTTTGCGGGGAAATGTTAAATGAACCGTGCCCGCGGGCACGGGTTATGACTTGTTATAATTCAAACCAGGTATAGTCACTAAAAGTGCTTTTATATGCACTAGATAGTCAAACATTAACACTACAAACATGTGTATATATACACATTCTATCATAGACAATCAAAATTATACACGTACTTCAATCATTCATATAGTCATGTACATCGCTTATATAGCTATCACACAATATCACATAACCAAGTTACACATACTTACATAAAAATAGTTTCACACTAGCAAATACCATCATAATTCTTCACATATAGATAACTACTTATGTACAAACAAACATGGATATACTACTCCATATATCTCCTAGTATACATCCAACACCAAACATATCAACACATGTAATCACACCACACAATATTAAATCATGTTTACTATATCTAATATACATTCACCACTACTATAATTTCACAAATATATAGTTATTCAAATACACGCAGATACTTCACCATATATTCACATCACATACAGTCCTATAAATATATTCAAGGTACACCACACATACTATAGTCACAAATACCTATAACTAAGCACATACTTACCCGTGCATGGTGCACGCCCACACACTCTACCATACCATTCATACATACCACTCATAACACTATATACTTAGCACATTCTACACACCAAGTTTAGCTAACAGATATACATTCAACCTGTAAAACCTTAGTAAATAACTACACTACGAGACCAACACCTATAACTATATAATGGTCTAGCCACCCACAATCATGTGCGTAACACAACCAGACACAACCAATCCTATCACTATACATACATCATCCATTACAATATTCATAGTACTATACGCAAACCACAGACATATGTAACAATATACTTAGAGTATACCCACTCAAGCTTCAGTGAGACTCAAAACCCATACCAGAATACTCTATATACATAACACGATATTTATACCTATACCAACACACCACTCATATATATATATACTAGTCATAACCCGTGCCTGCGGGCACGGTTCATTTAAGATTTTCCCTTGCGAAATCTTTGTTCCCCGAATTTTTTTTTCAAAGCCAAAATTTAAAAGAAAAACAAATTAGCTTACAATATTTAGCGACACAGGCACCTTCGGCGTGGGTGCCTTCAGTGCGAAACAACAAATTCAGCGCATGCGCCTTCGACACAGAGCATCAAATTCGACGTGGGTGCCTTCGGCGCAGAACAACAAATTCGACGTAAAACAACAATTTCGACGCAGGTGCCTTAGGCGCGGAACAACAAATCAGCGTTAAAAATGGCGTGGGGGCCTTCGGCGCGGAACAACAAATTCAGCGCATGCGCCTTCGACACAGAAAATCAAATTCGACGTGGGTGCCTTCGGCGCAGAACAACAAATTCGACGTAAAACAACAATTTCGGCGCGGGTGCCTTAGGCGCGGAACAACAAATCAGCGTTAAAAAATTTAGCGGGCGCCTTCGTCGCGGGCGCGGCTTCATATACGTATAATCCGTGCCCGTGGGACACTGCTCATTTAAAAATCTTGGACCCACTAATTTTACACAAACATCAATAATTATTAGTTTCCCCTGAAATATCAGCAAATGGGATCGAAATTTTACAGGGTTTTGCAACGCGGATCAATGAGTTGGCAACATCTCCCGCATTCATTCTCCCACAGCTCGCGTTCATTCCCAAGATGAGATTGTGTGTGTGCACAACATTTTTTTCATAACTAATATTAAAAGGCAATTCCTAATTTCAATGTTTTTGTGTATTCCCAACAAATTTCTCTTCAACCCAAAAATTTCCCTCCAAAACTTGATGTGACATTGCCACATAGGACAAATTCAAAATCTGCCCTCAATTGTAATATAGATATATACACACACACACACACACACACCAACGTAAACATATACATATCAAAATATCAATCACACTTTATAGTTAATTAAGCAACACCATCATAATGCAATCACATTACATACCATAATAATATTACAACATCAGCACACGAATACAATCAAATACACTATCCCATATATGCATACATCGTATAGTCAAATACCTATAATACATATTCACACCCTAGCAATTTACATATAATTAGTATACTAATACATATACTTATCCATACATAGTTAAGACATACAATAATCGTGTATACCTCATGGTATACACGCACATGCACAACATCACGTAAAGGCAAGCATTACCAAACAAAATTATAACCCTATTACCATACGTATATCACACATATTCATATAGTAAGCACATATCTACTCAAGGCTAAGAACATACATATCTACGTACAAGCACACGCTCACACGTACTAACATATAGATCATATAATAGGCCGACACACTTAACTATAAGCACACCTATTATCATTACAATTAACATGCACATGACTTACTAGTATATTATTTCAAGCATTTACAAGTATCTTCAAACCACATGTTCCACTAGTAGATATTCCAACACAAATCCTAATATACACAAACATCCCTAAAGTCGTATAACTATCCACACATATTTTATATACACTATCATTCATACAACCTCATATATATATCCTGAATAACACTGATTATGCATATATAACACAAGAGGCAATCATTAATATACTAAGGGGGGCACACTCCTACATGAGTGATACGCCGGGGTTCACACACGGGTCCACACACTCTACCTATATATATGCACCACAACCGCATCACAATAAAACCAATGGGCTCACTACTAGACTAAGGTTGACATAGGCACCGACAAGCACTAGTAGGATGAATAAGCAATAGAAAGGGAACCAAGATCACATAGCGTAACGAACAAGATCGGAAAGAACGGGTTCAGATAGGACGATGATAAAGAGATAGCTTGGTTAGGTGAAACAAGGATATAATTGTGAATGTTTAGGTGGGGAAAGAAAGATGTAATAATACTCTTATAGGATACAGGAAAATAGTGTGTAAATGACATAAGTTAAAATACGAAGAGTATAAAAACGGTCATACTTCAAAAGTTGGAGTTCTCTTTTGCATAGAAAAATATTTGGAGGTCGACAAAATGAGTTGTTCGAAACAAGTTTGAGTCGTATATATATAATAAGAGGGAAAACGGTCTATTGGATTATTGAAAAATCATTATATGAAAGAAGTAAAATATTCACACGAGCATTAAAGATATATGTTAGAAAATACTATAAGGTTGTAATTTACAGATTTCGACAAAAGTTTCGAAACTCAAAGAATGAATTTAAATCAACTGAAGTGTAGGAAATTTAAGCTCATGCTAAATGTTTTCAAAGACATTAAACTGGGGAGAAATTTAAAATAAATAATATTGAAAATACTTTTAGAGGAATCAGAATTTGCAATGGGAAAGATTCGAAAAATTAACGATAATCATCAAGAAGCGATCACGTGAATCGAGGACAAAGAATAAGATCGCATGATCGATACATAAATACGTCTAGGATATTATTCATGAAAAGCTACGATGGAATCCTTCGGTCGATAACACAGAAGTGTAATGATTAGGAAATGATAGGAATCAGGGGTTTTAATTACGTGGCCGACTAGAGATCAGGAGAGCTTAGCACTAAGACTTTCTAATGAACTACACCGTAATAGAGATCTCAGGGAAGAGTCCCTAAGAGAATCAAGATTACGTTCTCTGGGTCCGAAATTTGATGGACCCAGGCGAACGACTAAAGAAACTCTTGAAATCTAATATGGTCTGAGCTAGGTAAGAAACCACTAAGGAAATTTCTAAGATGATTAACTAACAATCATGGATGCCTAATTGGCAAGCACATGCGTCTAACTAAATCTTCCTATAGTCCAGGTCTAATGGATTTCCCCTATCATACGGAGACAAGATGCTCGGGTAACACGTCTTCTAGCCATCTAAGACAAGAAAACGCGCAGATTAGACTCAATTATGACTTGAATGTTCCGAATATTTTAATAGATGTTGTTATCATTATTATTGTTCCGCTATTTCGCAGATGCAAAGAGGACCTGCATGGGCCACCACTAAAACCTGTCACGCCCCGCTTCCCAAGTATGGAAGGCGAGACGTGAAGAGGTCCGCTCAGACTTGAAGCTGTGAAGCTACAGTCTGATAAGCGTCTGGTAATTCAATCCATTATCAGGTTCTTTGTATTACGATGAAAGAACAATAACAATAATGAGGAAGACAAATAAAATTTATCCAACATTCAACATCCACAGATTTTATTCCAAACATTACAGAGATATAGTCATAAAAAGAGTACAGAGTCTGAAAGCAAAAAGGCCTCAGCATGGCCGAAAATGCAACAAGAAATGGTGCTACGCACCGAACTACCTAACAACAGCTACTAAAAGTAAGCAACGACTAAGAGGAAACCTCCAGCTGAAACTAAGGGTAGAACTTCGGTGACCTCGAACTGGACATCAATAGCTAGTCATCCTCAGCAACTAACTCAGGTTCAAAACCTGACATGTGACACCCAAAGAGAAAAGGGCACATGTCAGCAAAAATCTCCAAAGAGGGAAAAGGAGACTTTTGTGCAAGGAAACGTGAAGTATAAAGAATGCAACTTATCAGTTTTAAAAGAGATGACATGGCATATTAATTCAATGAATGCAACAGTTAAAATGAGATGACATGGCATTTAAAGAATGCAACAATTAAAATGACATGATGATAATAAAGCATGCACGTCGTAGCAGAAACTACGAATCACTATTTCACGAATTCACGAATCACTAACTTATCACATTGTGCATAGGGTTTCCGTCTTTTGGCTGAAGTGGCTGTACGGGCTCACTTCTACGCTTAAGCGACCATTTAACCCTACCCTCCACGTGTATCGAGCGTTGGTTTTTCACCAACAACACTGAGCTGGCTTCTGGATCACGAGCTAGGAAGTGTTTTTGGTTTGGCGTAGGGTTGTGCCCGCAAAACAGGTGCCTAGCCTTAATCAATATGTAGGAGTCAAAATCCTACTCACCGCAGCTTACAATTTATTGTAGTGTGTGCTACACAATCATGACAGAGCAAGATGAATGCATGAAATGACATGGCAAGATACATGAACATGACATCAATAAGTAGTTTAAAGTGCGTACAGTTAATTTGAAAGTAAACGTGACATGTGACATGAAATGATAGCATAGCAAGGGTGTCGGATCTAGCTTCATTGTCAAGCTAGATCAAGTAGGGTGTCGCATCTAGTTTCATTGTCAAACTAGATCAAATATGGTCGTCTAGGCGACTATCATTTCACCGCCTAGTCTCTTTTACACAATTTTACAAAATGGCCTAAAACATGGCCTAACAAATTACTGTGCAAGTTTCACTTGCCTAAAAGAGACGTGCTACAAGTCACACGATCAAAGAGTCCATATATTCCCTATGTGCTCAAACAACGCCCAGCCTACAGTCCCATATTATTAATCTTCAATTAGTGTGTTACCAAAGCAATGAAATCACAGTTTTTATCTTGTTAACATGCGGGCGTGGGTTCCTACGGTTCAGGTATACCTTAACATGACGCGAGAGCTACACTGACGTCGGGTAGCGACGTCAGGGGTTAGACTGCGGTAGCGCAAACGGTACGGTGGATAACGACGACGAACAACGATCAACCGGGTAGCGGTACGATCACCGAACAACGACGCGAAGGGAAAGGACAGTGGCACAGCATCTTACGGCGTCTGAAGGGCACGGACAACGACACGGGAGGCATGGGAGATGGCATACAGATCTGTCCGTGGGTTCAGGTAGCACAGATATGAAGTTGTGCACGAATCTGAAGTTTGCACGGCCAAGGGAAGAGCTCCAGGGGTTGCAGCAGCTAGGGAAGGACCTGCACGGCTAGAGGGGGACTTGAGGGGGCAGATAGCGACAGGGGAATGTCCGACGGCAGCCAGGAAGGTGGTGACCGCAAGTTTCTTATGGAGAAGGACAGTTTTAGGGTTTATTGTGTTCGTGCGCTGTTTGTGGAAGGAGGAGGAAGGATCGACGAGGGGGAAGGCTGCTAGTGGGTAGGGGATGTCGAGCGGAGTGGTTGGCGGCCGGTGGGGGTCACCGGCGGCGATGGCGGTGGCCAGGCGTGGGATTTGAAGAGGCGAGTGTTTGACAGTTTTTACAAGGAGTTTTGGGGTGTTTGCACGGGTTTTAAAGCGAGTAGGAGGGGGTGGTTGACGAGGGGAAGGTTGCCAGAGGTGTAGGCGTCGAGGGGGAGTTGGGCCGTGAGTGGGGGAGGTCGTGCGTGGGTGGTGTGGCGGCTGGGTAGGGTTTTTCGCGTGAGGAGGAAGAACAACCGTAAGTTGTGTTTTGAAGATGAATTGTTGCTATTTAGCTCTAGGGTTTTGGGATTTTTAAGGGTTATAGGAGGAGAGAGGGAGAGATAGAGGGGGTATACATTAGTTTAAAACAGAATGGTGAATAGCCAAAAGTGGCGAATATAAGTAAGTTGTTTTGATAAACGGTTTTGAAAATGGGGTAATCCTAGGTGATTGGAGAGAGAAGTTGTGAGAGGGAGGGGGATAGACTTAGGTTAATATAGGATGGCGAATAGCTATGAATTATTTTCATATGAAACGTATTATGCCTAGTTTTAATTAGGTTAGTTAAATTATCAAGTTAATTAAGCTAAGTGTATTAGAAGGGGATTAGTGGAACAAGTGGGTCTAACGATGTCCGATAATTATAAGAAAAATACCGGGACGACCGTGTCGACGAGACGATCGATACTAAGAAGGTTGGTCATGGGCTAGGGTAATGGACAATGGAGCTAAAAATAAAAATGTCTAACGACGAAGGTGAAAGCTAGGACACCTCTTCAAACAAAGTTATTTTGTGGGAGAACGACCTGTGAAATGACGTTCACAAATAATTCCACAAATAAGTATTCTTCCAAAGGGTCACAACGACATATCACATCGTACAGTTAGGATACAAGAAGAGGTCAAAATAAATACGCGTACGAACAAAAGTACGCGCATGAAAAACGTACGATCGAAAAGCAACCGTGACAAGGGGGCGCGGCCTTGCACCGCCGTGGAGCGGAAACCACCCCGGAAGGGGGGCTGCGGCCTTGCATCGCCGTGGAGCGGACTCCCCCGAAGGGGGGGCTGCGCCTTTGCACCACCGCAGAGCGGAAACCCCCCGAAGGGGAGGGGGGCTACGCCCTTGCCGCCGCCGACCCCGCTGAAGGGGGGCGGCCTGTTTGCCCTCGCCGCACCCCCCCCGAGTGGGGGGCTGTCTCCGATCGCCTGCCCCCCCTCTGGGGGGTGCCGTCGCGCTCGAAGCCCCCTGAATTCGAGGGGGGGGGGGGGGGGCGGTTTCCCCTTGCCGCCGACTAGCGGGAACTATGTGAGGGGCGGCGGCGGCTAACCCTAGCCACCGCCCCTCAACCCTAGATGGGCTCGAAGCCCTTTTTTGAAAAAAAAAATTTCCAGATTTCGGGCCTGAAGTTTGCAGCAACTCTGCGGGCTTCAGGCCCGCAGACCACATTTTTCAAAAAAAATTTGAAAAAGGGGTAAATTACAATTAAAGGGGATATAATAAGCCCTAAAAGGCTTATTGCAATCAGAGATGGAATTTCGGAGAACTAAAAATTAATATTAACATGGGATTTTTGGGGACAATTTTGGGGATGATTTAAAAAGGAAAACTTTTTCATTTTAAACATAGAACATGTCACTTTTGGGCTCTTTTTCAATTCGTTGATTAAACCCAAATTTTAACAACCATTGCATCAAATGATTTCTTCTGTAAAATCATCTATACATGCTTTACATCATTGGCTTATTCTGTGGATATTGTATGCCTGGTTGCGCATTATATTTAAGCTTAATAATTGGGAAGATTCTGCGACCGCTCTGCCGTTAGTCACCTAACCTAGCAGTGTATGACGTTGTCCAGTAGTCCAATAATTATTAAGTGATTAATTTCTTTATCCTCATGCGAATATAACTGCATGTGATGTCTGCGAATGAAAATGTTGATGAGAACAATATTTCTGCATGAATGACTAAATGCGATTTTTGGATCGGCTGTTTAAATCCCACATTTTATTTCCCGCACTTTTCTTTTATTTTTGATAGAAATTGTAGTGAGGAATCTATGTAAATGTCAAAGACAGAAGACCACTTTCCATGGAGACGGAGGCCACAATTGAAGCTGTAGATATTATATGGGACCCACGGGGTTTCCAAAGTTGTATTTTCCTTTTAAGCTTTAAATTGTGTAATATGGACTGTATGGACTTTGGACTCTTTTTATGTGGGACTGGCCGATCCACGCATTTAGCTCCTCATTAAATATTGCCTCCGCATGAAAATGTTTCTTTGATTATAATATTAATTCATGCATATTTGTGCTCTGTTAGATAAATAGCTAAAATTGCAAGCGTCGATTTCGAAGTGCTGGATGCATCAGGTAGAAACTATCTGAGCTGTCAGCTAGATGTGAAGTTTCACCTGCGGGAAAAGTCCCTCATTGCTGATGTAACAGAAAAAGAAAATGTTAGCGATATAGAAAAGGTGCAAGCCATTATCTATATTCACCGCCATGTGGACAAGACCTTAAAGGCTGAATACCTTACGGTCGAAGATCCACTTGAGCTGTGGACGCCCTTGAGGATAGGTATAAGCATCAGAGAGATGTTATACTCCCAAGGGCACGATATGAGTGGGAGAACCTGAGAGTGCATGATTTTAAGTCCATTCCTGAGAACAACTCAGCACTTTTTAGCATCACCTCACGCCTGAAGTTGTGTGGTGAGAAAGTCTCAGAAGATTGCATGCTGGAAAAGACATATACGTCTTTCCATGAAAAAGATGTGATACTTATGCAGAAATACCGCGAATGCAAGTTCACCAAGTATTCTGAGCTGCTGTCATGTTTACTCATGGCCGAACAAAACAGAGAGCTTCTTCTCGCCACTCACAATATGCGTCCTCCTGGTACTGCCCCTCTACCAGAAGCTCACCATACCTCTTCCTTCAAAAAGAAGAGAGATAATAAAACAAAAGAAAGACCACAGAAAGGGGGACAACACAAACGAGCCAATGACCAAGCACAGCAGCAAAAGAATGAAGGGAAGCGCAAGTTCACCTGGCGCAGAAATGACAACAAGAAAAATGATGCACCTCACCCAAGAGGGATTGGGAAGACCAGTGTCACAGTTGTGGCATGAAAGGCCACTGGTCCAGAGTGTGTCGGACCCCACTGCATCTCCAGGAGCTGTATAAATAAAGCAAGAAAAAGAATGCTGAAACAAACCTGGTGGCTGCAAATAATGCAGTCAAGTTCACATCAAAAGACTTCGAATCGGAGGACATGCTTGATTAGCATACTACATTTATCTTAGCATTTTATTTTCAGAACAATCTATCTTATGAGATCTTTTTATGTAATTTGTTTTCCTTTGAATAAAATTTAGTTTCTGAATGCAAATGTTTTCCTTATCTTTTTAGATGGAATGCTCTCATGACTGTTTGGTAGACAGTGCTTCGACACATACGATCCTTCAGCATAAATGCTACTTTCATAGCATTATACCGTATAAGAGCCCTGTAAATACAATTTCAGGGGCATCAGATATAATTGAAGGTTCTAGGAATGCAACCTTGTTGCTCCCCAAAGGAACAGAAATCAAAATTAAAGATGCATTATACTCTCCGAATTCCAAGCGAAACTTACTAAGTTTCAAAGATATCCGTCTGAACGGATTCCACTTGGAAACAGCAAATGTAAAAGAGAATGAATAACTGTATGTAACGTCTCAAGAAAATGGAATAAAATCGATACTTGAACGTTTTGAGAGACTCTCATCGGGCCTCTACCATACAAAGATTCAGAGAGAGGAAGCTAACTCAACGGAGCACCTGAAGTGCCCGACATCAGCCAAATTTTTACTTTGGCATGATAGACTTGGACACCTTGGATCTGTGATGGTGCACCGCATCTTATCACAATCTCATGGGCATAACCTGAAGAACCAGAAGATTCTTCAGAAGGGAGAATTCCCTTGTGTACCCTGCTTCAAGGGTAAATTAATAACAAGGCCATCACTACTTCAAGTGGACATCGAGTCTCCAAGCTTCCTCAAAAGAATACACGGAGACATATGTGGACCCATCCACCCCCTAGTGGGCCTTTTCGGTACTTCATGGTACTGATTGATGCATCTTCAAAATATTCGTATGTGTGTCTACCTTCGACCCGCAACTTATCTTTTCCAAAGCTCCTGGCACAAATTATAAAGTTGCGGGTGCATTTTCCAGACAACCAAATAAAGAAAATATGTCTGGATAATGCGGGGGAATTCATCTCCCAGTCATTTCAAGAATACTGCCAGGCAACGGGAATATAAATTGAACATCCGGTGCCGCATGTTCACACCCAGAACGGGTTAGCTGGGTCGCTAATTAAAAGACTCCAATGGATTGCACGTCCATTGATAATGAAATCCCAGTTGCCGGTGGATGCATGGGGACATGCAATTCTGCATGCTGCATCATTAATAAGAATAAAACCCTCAGGAGGTCAGAGTCTCTCTCCAATGCAACTTGCATATGGAACGCCGCCAAACATTTCTCACTTAAGAATCTTCAGCTGCGTATTTTATATCCCCATCGCACCATCCCAGAGGACCAAGATGGGCCCTCAACGTCGCCTAGGTATTTTTGTAGGGTTTGACTCACCCTCCATTATAAGATACCTAGAACCCCAAACGGGGGACACTTTTAAGGCACGTCTTGAAGACTGTGACTTTGATGAGACTTATTTCCCCAAAATGGGCCTAGACATTGAAAAGTCTAGCGCGAAGCAAATGTTAACGTGGGATACAAAAAGCTTGACCTACTATGATCTGGTAACAAAATAATGTGATGATGAGATCCTGAAGATCTTACACATCTAGAACATCGTTCATTGATTACCAGACTCATTTACTGACAACCAGAAGAATGTCAAATCACACATCCCTACTGCAAATACTCCAGCTAGGATTGACATCCCAAAGGATGGATGCAATCCACCAGCAGCAGAAGTGGCTGCACCTCAACAGAAAAGAGGCACACCACCAGGCTCCAAGGATAAAAATCCAAGAAAAAGAAAAATATCCGGAGACCTGGGACGATACCCCCACAGAGAAACGAGCTCGTGTCCATACCCTCTCCCCTCCTGGAATCCACTGCAGAGGAACTGCCGGGAGAAACTGAAATATCATTAAATTATGTACGTACATGGGAGGTATTGGACAGAAAGAGTATAGTTGTCGACGATGACTTCGTGTTTCACATTGTTGTTCACGTCGCTGGAAGCGACGATGATCATGATCCACATTCCGTTGCTGAATGCAAACGTAGAAATGACGGGCCAAAGTGGAATCAGGCAATAGAAGCCGAGCTGGACTCGCTTCAGAAATGCAAAGTCTTTGGGCAAATAGTCCAGACACCTACTGGTGTCAAACCTGTGGGATACAAATGGGTATTCGTAAGAAAAAGAAATGAAAATAATGAGATCACATGCTACAAAGATAGACTTATAGCACAAAGATTTTCCCAAAGACCGGGTATTGACTATGACGAAACATACTCCTCGGTCATGGATGCGATCACCTTCAGATTTCTGGTAAGCTTAACAGCAAAGGAAGGCCTAGATATGCAGCTAATGGATGTTGTGACAGCATATTTATACGGTAATCTCGACAAGGAGATATACATGAAACTTCCTGATTGCTTCTCAATGCCTGCTGAAATACAAGATAGACGTCGGGACGTCTACTCTGTTAAGCTGCAAAGATCGTATGGTCTCAAACAATCAGGAAGGATGTGGTATAACAGACTCAGCGATTTCTTGTTAAACAAGGATTTAATAACAATGAAGTCTGCCCTTGTATCTTTATAAGAACAAAGGGAAAAGGATTCGTAATAATCGCTGTCTACGTAGACGATTTGAACCTCATTGGATCGCCTGAAGAGATCGATGAGATATCTGTAAGCCTAACAAAAGAATTTGAAATGAAAGACCTAGGCAAAACGAAATTCTGCCTTGGCTTACAGATTGAATATCTGAAAGATGGAATCCTATTACATCAGACCACATACACGAAAAAAATGTTACAAAGATTCCATATGGACCAATGTCATTCACTTAGTACACCTATGGTGGTACGATCTCTGGATGCACATAAAGACCCCTTCCGGCAGCTGGAAGAGAGGGAGGATATACTTGGTCCAGAAGTCCCTTATCTAAGTGCTATCGGAGCACTCTTATATCTGGCAAACTGCATGCGTCCCGACATAGCGTTCGCAGTAAACTTTCTAGCCAGATACAGTGCAGCGCCCACACAGCGCCACTGGACCGGAGCTAAGCACCTTCTGCGCTACCTCCAAGGGTCTACATATCTGGGACTCTTCTACAAAAATGGAATATCCTCTACACTTGCTGTATATGCTGATGCAGGTTATTTGTCTGATCCCCACAACGAAAAGTCACAGACTGGGTATGTGTTTACCTATGGAGGGACAGCCGTTTTCTGGAGATCCATCAAGCAAACCTTGACGAAGGCCTCATCTAATCACTCACATATCATTGCCATCCATGAAGCAAGCAGAGAATGCGTATGGTTACGCTCAGTTGTCCACCACATCCTGTCAACTACCGGACTGAAGACTGGAGATCTCGAACCTACTACAATGTTCGAGGACAATGCTGCTTGCATAGCTCAGCTACGAGGTGGCTTCATCAAAGGCGACAAAACAAAGCACATTTAACCAAATTCTTCTGGACGCACGAGCTACAGGGAGATGGCAAGATCGACATCAGACAAGTGCAATCATGTGACAATTTGGCAGACTTGTTCACTAAAGCCATTCCTACTGCCACTTTTAGGAAGCTTGTACAGAAGATTGGAATAAGACGCCTAAGAGATCTGAAAGCTTGAGAGCTTGTGCAGATCAGGGGGAGTTAGGGAGAGTTTGTACTGTTTTCCCTTAACTATGGTTTTTCCCATAGGGTTTTCCATAGCTAAAGGTTTTAACGAGGCAAATCTCACCAACTCAGGATCCTGAAGTATCCACACCATGAGAGACTCTTCTATGCTCAGAATCTCGAAGTATTCACGAGCAGAGTTCACTCCTATGGCTGGATAAGGGGGAGTGTTATGAACGGTTAAATACCGGAGTTGGTTAAGATTCTGGGCTATCTTAGAGATAGGCCCATATCAATGTAGCCCATATTTGTATTCTTCCCACTTGCCTATAAATAAAGAGCTGGGGGCTCTTCCCCCAGTAGTTGATTCATAACAAAGGTCTTTTTATTTTTTCTTTTAATTTTGTTTTCTTTAATTTTAGAATGTTGTGAATGGAGATGAACCAGAGTTGGTTGGGATTGTGGGTATCTTAGAGATACGTCCATATCTATTTATCTTATCTTGTAACTCTCCTATCCTGCCTATAAATAAAGGGCTGGAGGTTCCTCCCCCAGGAGTTGATTCATAACACTTTATCAGCACGAGCCTATAAAAATTCCACAAATATCGATCTGTTGCGAAGGCAAAGGGAGACGGGAGATCCACGCGCACGGTGATTGGCTTCCTCAATCGAGCGTCGTCATCCGCGTAGGCTTCGTTCAACCGTCGCTATATCCGGATGACGGATATAGAGGTAAATCCCACTAAAAATGCTATTTTTATCATACGTAGGATTGGTCTACCCATAGATCTCGCAAGATCGATATGGTAATTGCTAATCGCCTAAAAACGACGAACTTGATCGTCAATCATATCTTTAGTATGATTCCCCATGCGTAATTTGTATAATATGGTTTTTACCCTACCTAGGATTTGTCGGCGACTTTGCCGCCTGTCGCCACCCCGCACGTAGGGCGCCGCGCGGGTGCAGTATTGACGTCGCCCGAAGGGATGTGTGCCCTTGCCCCCCGCCTGTCACGGGGGGCCGCCGTTGCCGCTTGAAAGCACTGCGTGCCCTCGCCCCCCTGCCTGAAGCGGGGGGCTACCGCCATCGCCACCCGAAGGGCTGCGCGTCCTCGCCCCCCCCCCCCCCCCCCCCCCCCGCCTGTAGCAGGGGGCCGATGTTGCCGCCCAGAGGTGCTGCACACCCTCGCCCCTGCCTGAAGTAGGGGGCTGCCGCCGTCGTCGCCCGAAGGGCTGTGCACCCTCGCCTGTAGCGGGGGCCGCCGTCGCTGCCCGAAGGGCACTGCGCGCCCCCGCCCCCCGCCTGAAGCGGGGGGCTGCCGCCTCCACCCCCTGCCTAAAGCGGGGAGGGCTGCCGATCGCCCCCCTGAAGGGGGGCCGGTGCCGCCAATCGCCAACCTGCTCAGGTGGGGGCACAACCCCCCCCCCCCCCCCCCCCCCCCCGCTTTACCGCCATCTGGCGATAATCCAGGGGCGGTGGCGGCTAATCCTAGCCGCCGCCCCTCAACTTCATTGGGCCCGAAGCCCAATTCAAAAAAAAGGGAAAAGCGCCTTACGGGCCTGAAGCCCGCAGGCAAACTGTGGGCCTCAGGCCCGCAGGCTTAATTCAAAAAAAAAGTTTTTAAGGACTACGGGCCTGAAGCCGGCAGCCACACTGCAGGCTTCAGACCCGCATGTGATTTTCATTTTTCGATAAACAAACCAAGTGGGGCTAAGATATAAGCCTTAGAAAGGCCTGTTGGGCTAAAAATGGATTTAAAACGGCGTTTTGGAGAACCTAAAATCCATGTAAAATCACGATAAATTATGGGCAGAAAGGGGTATTTTGGGGATAAATTAAAAAGGAAAACTTCTTCCTTTTACGAAGAACATGTCCAATTATTGGGCTCTTTTCCAATCTCTTTGGATAAACCCAAATAGCACAACCCTTGCATTAAATGATTTCCACTGTAAAATCATTAATATATGCTTTGCATCATTTTAGCTTATTCTGCAGATAAACTGTGTATGGTTGTGCATATTTTTAAAACTTAATAATTAGGAAGATCCTGCAACCGCTCTGCCGTTAGTCAGCTAACCTAACTGTGTATGACGTTGCCCAGTGGTCCAATAATTATTAAGTGATTAAATTGCTTATCCTTCTGCGAATATAAATGCCTGTGATGTTTGTGATGAAAATGTTTGCTGAAAATGTCTGATGAAAATGTCTGCTGAAAATGTTTGATGAGCACAAATTTTTGCATGGATGGCTTAATTGCGGTTTTGGATCGGCTGTTTAAGTCCCACATTTTATTTCCTACACTTTTCTTTTACTTTTGAGAGAAATTGTAGTGAGGAATTTATATAAATGTCAAAGACCAAAGACTACTTTCCATGGAGATGGAGGCCACACTTGAAGCTGAAGATCTCATATGGGACCCACGCCACGGGGTTTCCAAAGTTGTAATTTCTTTTTAAAAGCTTTCATTTGTGTAATATGGACTGTAATGGACTTTGGACTTTTTATTTATGTGGGACTGGCCGATCCACGCAATTAGCTCTTCATATAATATTGCCTTCGCATAAAAATGTTTATTGTTTAAATTTTTAATTCATGAAAATTTGTGCTCTGCTAGATAAAATGGCTCAAATGGCAAGCGTCGATTTTGAAGTGCTGGATGCATCTGGAAGAAACTATCCGAGTTGGCAGCTCGATGTGAAGTTTCATCTACGGGCAAAGTCCCTCATTTCCGCTGTGACTAATAATGAAAATGTAAGCGATATAGAAAAGGTGCAAGCCATTATCTATATTCGCCACCATGTGGACAAGACCCTAAAGGCTGAATACCTTACGGTCGAAGATCCATATGAGCTGTGGACTACCCTTGAGGATAGATATAAACATCAGAAAGATGTTATACTACCAAGGGCACGATATGAGTGGGAGAACCTGAGACTGCAGGACTTTAAGTTCATAGCTGAGTACAACTCAGCTCTCTTTAGCATCGCCTCACGCCTGAAGTTGTGTGGTGAAAAAGTCTCAGAAGATCGCATGCTGAAAAATGCGTACACGTCTTTCCATGAGAAAGATGCGATACTAATGCATCAATACCGTGAACGAAAGTTCACCAAGTATTCTGAGATGTTGTCATGTTTACTCATGACTGAACACAACAGCGAGCTTCTTTTTGCCACTCACAACATGCGCCCCTAGCACTGTCCCCCTCCCAGAAGCTCATAATGCCTCTTCTTCTCAAAAGAAGAGAGATAATAAACGAAAAGAAAGACCACAGAAAGGAGTACAAAACAAAAGGGCTAGTGGCCAAGTCCAGCAACGAAGAAATGAAAGTAAGCGGAAGTTCACATGGCGCAAAAATGACAAAAATAGAGATGATGCACCCCCACCCAAGCAGGAATGGGAAGACCAGTGCCGTAACTGTGGCATGAAAGGCAACTAGTCCAGAGTGTGCCGAACTCCGCAGCATCTCCAGGATTTGTATAAAGAGAACAAGAAAAAACAAACCTGATGACCTCTGATGCTCCAGTCAAGTTTACAGCTGACCACTTCGAACATGATGACCTGCTTGATTAGCCTTCTATTTTTATCTTAGCAAATTGTTTAGAACATTTCAGGTTATGAGAGTATTTGAATTAAGTAATTTGTTTTGAATGAAAATGTTCATCTGAAAATGCATGTGCATATATGATTCATCTTTTAATAGATGAACACTCTCATGACTGATTAGTAGACAATACACACATACGATCTTTCAATACAAATCCCAACATCAGGGCCATATTGAAGATCCAGGGAACGCAACACTGTTGCCCCCAAATAACACAGAAACAAAAATAAAGGATGCACTAATCTCTCCGAATTCCAAGAGAAACTTTCTAAGTTTCAAGGACATCTGTTTCAACGGATTCCATTTGGAAACAATAAATGTAAATGAAAAACAAATTACTGTATGCAACGTCTCAAGAAAAAGGAGTAAAATCCATACTTGAACATTTTGAGAGCCTTACAGGACTCTATCATACAAAGATTCCGAGAGAGGAAGCAGATTTAAACGGAGCACCTGAAGTGCCCGATAGCAGCCAAGTTTTTACTTTGGCATGATAGAATTGGCCACCCTGGATCAGTGATGATGCACTGCACCTTATCCTATGGGTATGACTTGAAGAACCAGAAGATTCTTCAGAAGGGAGAATTCCCTCGCATCCCTTGCTATACGGGAAAACTAATTACAAGGTCATCTCTACGAAAGGTTGAAAAAGAATCTCCACGCTTCCTCAAAAAGAATATAAGGAGATAGATGTGGACAAATTCCACCCCATAGTGGGATATTTCAGTACTTCATTGTACTGATAAATGCATCCTCAGAATATTCGTATGTGTGTATACTACAGACCTGCAACTTAGCTTTTCCAAAGCAATTGACACAAAAATAAAAATGTTGCATGCATATTTTCCAGACAATCAAATATAGAAAATAAGTCTGGTTAATGTTGGGAAATATACCTCCCGGTCATTTCAAGAGTACTGCCCAGCAACGGGAATAGAAAATGAACATACAGTTCCACATGTTCATACCCAAAATGGGTCGGCAGAGTCACTGATAAGTAGACTCCATTGGATTAAACGTCCAATAAATCCCGATTGTCGATGGATGCATGGGGACATGCAAATTCTGCATGCTGCATCGTAAATAAAAGACCCTCTGGAGGTCAGAGTCTCCAATGCAACTTGCATATGGAATGCCACAGAACATTTCTCATCTGAGAATCTTCGATCTCGCAGTTTAAATTCCCATTGCACCACCACAGAGGACCAAAACGATCCTCAACGTCGCCAAGGTATCCATGTAGGGTTTGACTCACCCTCACTTATAAGATACCTAGAACCTTAAACGGGGGATGCATTTAAGGCACATCTTGAAGACTGTGATTTCGATGAGACGAGTTTCCCCAAAATAGGCAAGATACTTGACGTCCCCCGCCTTTGCGCGCGTCAGATGTGTGCAATATATAATTGGGGGCGTGAGATTTAAATATTTATAACCGCAAGCGCACGGTGTTGTAGTGTGGCTTGGGGGTCGAACTCAGGGAGGCGAGGTTGTGCTTGTGTCAAGAAGGATCAGATTCACCCCATGGGCGAGCTAGCCCGAATCAGATAATGGGTTGTCACAGAAAATAGAATGCGAGGGATAAACAATATAAAGGGAAAACCCGGGACTTCGGTTTCCACCCTATCGTGCGATTCTCGCCGATACGGCCTACGGGTAGGATAAGGATCGGAATTAGGGTCTAATGGTGAGACGTTGCCTCTAAGAGTGGTACCAGCGTCTCATGGGCCCGATATTCCGGTCGGTGCCCAGGATGATACGCCGGACTTCCCGGGTTCGGTCAGTGGGCATTCCCATGTCCATTAACACTGACCGACTCCTGGAGCACTAAGCTCGCAACGATAACTCCCAATGTCTCATCCTACCGCTCCCGCGCGCTAGGGTTCGACATCTACGCTAAAGGCGTGAGCTATGGCTAGGGAGTCAACCGCCAAGTTTATTCCCCCTTGGCCCAACGGTCAAAGGCGGTCTTTTTCCCGCCGATGACAATAAAACACCCCGCGTAACCGATAGATTCCTAATCCCTATTGATTTCCTAGTCCTATGGACGCATCGGGGAGAACCCACGAAGGGGTTTCCACCAAAATCCCAGATTTGGGAACTACTCACACATATTTACTAAAAAGCAATCTAAATCAAAATCAACCGTTAGAAACATGATCAGGCGATTGAAAAGTAGTAAGAGCAATGTAAATAACACTATATTAAAGTTTAACAAAGATCAGACAACTTACTAATATCTGAAAAATTACAGCCGTCAAGAGAGAGAAAAAACAGCAAAAAATAACAACTCTCGTTTCTGGAAAACCTAGGGGTCCTATATATAGAATACGATATCACCCGATCGGTTGAGAAGTCAACCGATCGGGTGACCTGCTTCGTTTCTTCGGCAGTTCAGCACGGGACTTCACCCGGTCATGTGGAACGGTCGGTTGAGGGTTGAAGCTGATCGGTTGGATCTTCGTGCCGTCGGGTGAACCGGTCGGTTGAGCTCTCCGTGTCTTGGCTTCGGAGAATTGGCTACAGGTGAACCGATCGGGTGAAGGTCACCCGATCGGTTGGCATTCAGCATCAAATTCCAGAGAGTTGGGGCGTTGTGAACCGGCCTCTGAACCGACCGGTTGACTTTCTGCCCGCTTCAGCTTGTGTTCAGGTGGTGCACGCGTGCATCACCCGATCGGTTGGAAGTAACCAACCGGTCGGATGAGGGGCTGAAAGATGCGATCTTCTTCGTTTGACCCCCTGGATCACGCGTGACTCCTCCCGTTGCTCCGGGAACTCATGATATCGTCGTTTTATGTCCCCTACGCCGGTAAATTCCTGCAAACATACAAAAACACGGAAAAGTGAAAGAAAACAAGAAAACACGAGAAAACGAATACAAGACGGCGGAAAATAGCGGGAAAAACACGAAGAAAACGTGCGCGAATATATGAAATATAAACGCACGTCAAAATCTCCCAAGCTGAACCCTTCCTCGTCCTCGAGGAAGACGAGTGAGAGTAGGAGCTCGGAGGGAGAAAATAGAGAGAAAGAGAGAAAAAGAGAACTCTAAATCCTAAATCGCCCGTCAGGGCCAACAAAACCAAAAACGACACACCAAGCAGACAAACGCCAAATCACATCACTAAACCAAGGAATACGAGTCCAGACAAGTGCCGTGGGCCCACGCGGTGAAGCGCGAGTGAGTGTGGTCGTGTGCTAGCAGTCGGTGTCACTATCTACGATGTGCAATAAAGCTCGATATACACAAATCCAAGAAATGACCCAAATATCGATTCGATTTGAAATAAGCGGTGAATATATAGCTCAAGCATGCATGAGAATAGAGCGAGAATCGAAACATATCATGCGTCAGGGACTCCACAACTAGGGTTAAGGAAATCACCACACTATAGCCTAGATAATAGCTAAAAAGTTCCTAAGCCAAGTGTTTTCGAAAACGATGGGGGCTGAGATGATGTGGAATAGAACACTCGGTGCAAACTCTCGCCTTCCCTTTATTCTCGGTAAGTAGGAAAATATTCACACTCATATTTTTTTTTTGGGTTTTGGATATATGTTTTTTTTGGCTTTTTGGCTATACAATTTTCTCTTTTCTTTTCTTTTTGGGTTTTTCTTTTCTTTTCTCTTTTTTTTTTTGAATTTTTGGGTTTTTGGCTATATACATGTGTACTCTCCCAAGTGGGAGAACGAGGGGATTTGCACCAAGTAAAATAAAAAAGAAATCGGAATCTAAACACTTGGACAAAGGAAACTATTCTCGCTAATTAGAGCATGGGCTAAATGGGTTATCCTAGTCCTTAATTGTGGAATCCCGACACATGCGAAATGAAGTATACGATATATATAGCATGCAGAAGCATACAGGAGAAACAAATACCGCATATTCAAATCGAAGTATGATAATCTAGGGGTCATTCCTGGACAGGTATATAAAACACAATCACAAAGTAGAAGCACACCAAACAGTTAGGCACGACGCATGACTCACAAAAAAGCTAAGTAGACCCACGATGCATGAAATGCAAGAGGACTCGATATCGTAGGGTTAGTGAATGTGATTATCGATGCCATGCTAGGTGTGTGTGATTTTGTGGCAATTCATCATAGGGTTCATCTCTAGGAGAAAGAGATAAAAAGAAGAAACGAAAGAAAAAGAAAAAGAAAAACACGGAGAAAAACGACTCAAATAAGGAAGAAAAAGAGACAAATGATGCACGAAGTGTGACTCCCCCAAGCTGAAACTTGCATTGCCCTCAATGCAATAGAATTAAATACAGGAGGGCAATGAATATGGGGAGGAATACGCACAGACACAAAAAGACACGAAACACAAGAAAATCACACAAACGAAACTGAAAATAAGAATAGAAATAAAAATCACACCACACGACATATAAACAGAAAATAAAAATGAAATAAAAAAGGAAATCACACGACACGGCAAATAAACAAGCACACAAAGAAAAACGACACAAGACAGCACACAGAAAAATTGACTTCCCCCAAGCTAGACGAGATAGTGCTAGCGAAATGATGTGATCGTGAAGATGCAGAGATATGCAAGAGGGACGTCAGTAAAAGAAACAAATGGAAATAAAAATAAAAAAGAAGGGACCCGAAACGTGAATGGGTCCTCCCCCTAGCTGTGGTAAAGCAGGGCCCCGCAAAGACAGATGAGCACTAAAAATAGGGGGATGCAAAAGCTGGATGGGAATATATCAAGCAAAGGCACCACCCTCTGGGGGTGGTGATGGGGGCCTGTGCTGAGGACCAGGAGTGGTGGGGGTGGGATGTGAAGCTCGGAGACATCAGGTGAGTCAGTGGCTTTGAAGGACGGGCAGGTCACGCTCGACTAACTGCTGAGTTGCCTGACCACCAACCACTACTAGGAGGAGCATGTACATGAACCGGTCGGCTTGGTCGTCGTCATGGAATGACACCTCGTATTCGGCATCGCCAATGTAAACGGGGTCAGAGGGGTGTGGGGTGGTGGATGAATTGGTGGCGGTGTTGGGTTGGGTGGAGGATTGTGTGCGACGAGCGCGCCGGGTGGGTCTAGGGTTGGAAGTGCTGGCATCGGTGGGTTTAGCACGGTGAGGAGGCATTGTGCATGAGTCGTGTGTGTGTGTGTATGCAAAATACGATGAATACACACTAACACGGTAAACAAGCAAAATGAAATTCTTGGGCAAAATAAAAATAAAAAAATTGAGCTAAAGAGCGAGGTTACCCAATTGAGATGAAGATCGTTGATCGTAGACGCCCCAACGCAACGCAACAGGAACACGTGTGAAGCCGCGGCAAATCCTTGCAGCAAATTTCGAAAATAGGGGAGAATGGGCGAAAATTAGGGCTTTGTGTGCGGCCGAAATCGAAGAGGAAGGGGGAGAAATCGATGGAGAGATGAAAAAGGAGAGGGGAGAGATCGATTAGGGTGGGTTTTGGGTCGGTTGAGAGGAAGAACGAGGTCGGGCGATGGCGGAGGGGTCGAAACGACGATCGGAAATTCGAAATCGGGCGAGGGAGGGAACGAACGGGCGGAGGGCGGCTATATATAGGATTTTAAGTCGAACCGATCGGGTGACAAGTCACCCGATTGGTTGACTTTTAGGTCGAAATTATTGCTGAAAGTTGGCTACAGGCGACCCGATCGGTTGATAACTCAATCGATCGGTTCGCCGCTTCACACTTTTTTCCCGAAAGTTTAGTACAGCTCACCCGGTCTTCCACCCGGTCACGCTTAGCTTCACCCGATCGATTGATCAACTCCCCAAAATTCCCGAGACTTCTACACAGATCACACGGTCTGTCACCTGGTCTCGACTTGCTTCACCCGACCGGTTCGTTGAGTGACTGATACGGCCATCAGCTGATCCCAACCGATCGGTTGAGTTATCAACCGATCGGTTGGGGCCTTGTTTTCTGCAAAAGTCCACAAATGGACTAAGTCCCTCAACCGAAGTTCTTGCGGCTGGATTTATTTATTAAAGTAGATAAAATAAAGTTAAAAATAGTCCTAAAAATCGGAAACAAAGGTTTAGAGCATGGGTTGCCTCCCATGAAGCGCTTTTGTTTAACGTCGTTAGCTCGACGCCCGTTAATGATGTTCAAGGTGGGCGATACAGGTGATGTCCAAAGTCTGGCATCACTTCAGCTTCAGAGCTGGTCGCTTTTGGTGTAGTCGGTGGCGACAAGAAGACTCGCTCAATGACTCTCCCTTTGTTGACGGGGTCCGGGGGCTTCTCCCTCATATTGGCGTCCACCGCCACTCGTTTAAGGATCCAGACCTCATCCTCGGTGAGCCCCATGGGCTCTTTGCCTTTTCTCCTCGTAGGAGGAGCCTTTGGGAATCCGGGAGGGACCGTGTGTTGGGCGACCGCCTCATCAGCAACTTCTTCCTTTGGTAAGCCAACTTGCTCTCCAAGGTCTCCCAAGCCATCGTGGGGATTTCTTGAAAGAATCTCCCAGGAGCTTTCCTCCACAACTCTCTCTTCTTCGTTCTCTAGCATACTGACACTAGGATCATCCGGGGGATTTGGGTGCTTCATTGACAACCCTAAGTCGAACTCGACTTTTTCGTTGCATACATTAAGGGAAAGCTTCCCCTTCTTCACGTCTATTAGCACACCAGCGGTTGCCATAAAGGGCTGTCCAAGGATAATAGGGGTGTGCTTATCTTCCGGCATGTCCATCGCCACAAAGTACACAGGCACATGCACCGCTCTAACATTGACAGGGAGGTCATCTACAACCCCCACCGGATATTTTACCGAAT
Organism: Scilla litardierei; assembly: GCA_030789695.1. Lineage (NCBI taxonomy): Eukaryota > Viridiplantae > Streptophyta > Magnoliopsida > Asparagales > Asparagaceae > Scilla > Scilla litardierei. Next base: position 229,076,708 of record CM061133.1, read on the forward strand.
GGTCTGCAAGCTATAGGGTCATTCCAGTGGGCTCCAAGTCGCCCATCCCTATCCTCTTATACAGCGACAAGGGCATCAAACTGACGCTCGCTCCAAGATCGACGAGCGCACGATGTATCTTTACCTCCCCAATCGCGCAAGGGATAGAGAAGCTCCCTGGGTCTTTAAGCTTGGGCGGATTTACGCGCTGAATGAGGGCGCTGCACTCCACCGTTAATATGACCTTCTCCTTTCTGGATCCTCTTGTCACCAAATCCTTTAGAAATTTGGCGTAGGAGGGAATCGTCTCTATAGCTTCAAGGAAGGGGATTTGCAAGCTTAGATCTTTGACCATGGCAAAGAATTTGCCATACTTCTCGTCTATTTTGGCTTGGGCTAGCCGTTGTGGGAAAGGCACAATGGGCTTGAACACTCTGAGGCTCCCTTCCTCGGTTTTCTTTTTCTCCTCTTCAGGGACTCCCTCCGGAGTCGTTTGCTTTGGCGACGAAGCACTGTCGTCATTCAATTTTTCAATTGGTCGTTCTACGACCAACGGTGCTTCCGGTTCCTTGGGGGGCACTCTTGTGGGGATTTGTGTTTCGCTCCTCAAGACGATAGCGGACACGTTCGCATGTTCGTGCGTGAGTGCCAAGGTCTGATTCACCCCCCTCGGGTTCACTTCCGGCTGTGACGGTAATAGATTCTGCGGCCTCTGAAGGTTCGCCACTTGTAACCCCAGCTGGGTTACCTAATCATTGAGAACTCTCTGTCCCATCTCCAGCTTCAAATTTATCTTCTCCTGGTTGGCGATGTATTAAGTTAAGAGGGACTCAACCGAAGAGATGGCCCTCTGCTGGCCATATTGTTGCTGGATGGGCTGCTGATTCCTGGGGGCATATTGCTGATACTGTTGTAGAGGCTGCTGCTGCTGAAACTACTGCTACTGAGGCCTAGCCGGCTGATATATCTGTTGTTGCTGCTGCTGAGGCGGCGGCTGCTGATACGGTGCCTGATAGCTAAGGTTGGGATGATTCCGGTTGTTTGGAGAGTAGGCCGGGTTAGAACTAGTCCATGGTGGATACGGCGCATTTTCCGTAGGATTGTAGAACAGTGCGCTCGCTTGGTCCAATGGTGGTGAGATGTCACCACCGTCGAATTCTCCCACGACTTCGGTTTCCACCGCGGCAATATGTTGGGTACCGGCGCCACCGGCTCCTACCATCAATGCGGAGATCTGGGTCGACAGCAAGTCAAACTTGCTGGATAATTTGTCGACGTACTCGACCCTGTGGATACCCCGAGATCTAGGTGTGGCTCTATCGTCACACCACCGCTCATTGTTAGATGCCATATTTTCCAGAATCTGTCCGGCATCTTCTTCACTTCTTGACATAAAGGAACCTTCAGCCGCGGTGTCCATGGAAGATTTCAAATCGTCCCTTAACCCATTATAGAACAGATTTATTATCTGCCACTTGGGGAGCTCATGGTGGGGACATCTCTGCTGCATCTCCTTGTATCTGGTCCAGGCTTCATGCAGAGACTCGTGGCTGGCTTGGGAGAAGGAGGAGATCTCACTCCTCAGCTTCATGGTCTTCCCCGGAGGAAAGAACTTCGTCAGAAAGGCGTTTGAAAGCTTCTCCCAGGTGTTGAATGTGTTCGGGTCCTTCCCCCTAAGCCACAGCTTGACCTTATCTCGCAGAGAGAAGGGGAATAGCTTCAGACGGATCGCCTCAGTTGTGACACCGTTTATCCGGAAGGTGTCATATTTCTCCAAGAAGGAGTCCAAATGTTCGATAGGGCTCTCCTTGGGTGCACCCAAAAATTGATCCTGCTGGATCCACGTCACCAAAGACGGCTTAAGCTCAAAGCTTTGTGCCGTAATAGTAGGAGGACGGATGGCGGAGGTGGACTCGATGGATGGCATCGAGTACTCCAGCAGGGACTTGTGGGATGGGGTATTCTCCCCCATGGTTTCAGGATCCTCTCTTCTTCGATTCTCGGCGGCCAAATGCCTTAGGGTGGCGTTTATCTCTGGATCAACGGGGATCAAGTAGTCAAGACTTCTCGAACTCCTGCGCATGAAAAACAACAAACACCCGTGAAGCGAAAAGTGGGAAAGAAACAGAGAAAATAAAAAATAAAAATAAAAAATAAAATAAAAAGGAAAAAAAGAAGAGTGCGAAAATTATCGCGAGATAGGGATGAGAGATAGACTCAAGGGTTCATGAAATCCTAAAATAACAAGCACGTTGCCTCCCTGGCAACGGCGCCATAAAGCTTGACGTCCCCCGCCTTTGCGCGCGTCAGATGTGTGCAATATATAATTGGGGGCGTGAGATTTAAATATTTATAACCGCAAGCGCACGGTGTTGTAGTGTGGCTTGGGGGTCGAACTCAGGGAGGCGAGGTTGTACTTGTGTCAAGAAGGATCGGATTCACCCCATGGGCGAGCTAGCCCGAATCGGATAATGGGTTGTCACAGAAAATAGAATGCGAGGGATAAACAATATAAAGGGAAAACCCGGGACTTCGGTTTCCACCCTATCGTGCGATTCTCGTCGATACGGCCTACGGGTAGGATAACGATCGGAATTAGGGTCTAATGGTGAGATGTTGCCTCTAAGAGTGGTACCAGCGTCCCATAGGCTCGATATTCCGATCGGTGCCCAGGATGATACGCCGAACTTTCCAGGTTCGGTCAGTGGGCATTCCCATGTCCATTAACACTGACCGACTCCGGGAGTACTAAGCTCGCAACGTTAACTCCCAACGTCTCATCCTACTGCTCCCGCATGCTAGGGTTCGACGTCTACGCTAAAGGCGTGAGCTATGGCTAGGGAGTCAACCGCCAAGTTTATTCCCCCTTGGCCCAACAGTCAAAGGCGGTCTTTTTCCCGCCGATGACAATAAAACACCCCGCGTAACCGATAGATTCCTCATCCCTATTGATTTCCTAGTCCTATGGACGCATCGGGGAGAACCCACGAAGGGGTTTCCACCAAAATCCCAGATTTGGGAACTACTCACACATATTTACTAAAAAGCAATCTAAATCAAAATCAACCGTTAAAAACATGATCAGGCGATTGAAAAGTAGTAAGAGCAATGTAAATAACACTATATTAAAGTTTAACAAAGATCAGACAACTTACTAATATCTGAAAAATTACAGCCGTCAAGAGAGAGAAAAAACAGCAAAAAATAACAACTCTCGTTTCTAGAAAACCTAGGGGTCATATATATAGAATACGATATCACCCGATCGGGTGACCTGCTTTGTTTCTTCGGCAGTTCAGCACGTGACTTCACCTGGTCATGTGGCACGGTCGGTTGAGGGTTGAAGCTGATCGGTTGGATCTTCATGCCGTCGGGTGAATCGGCTTCGGAGAATTGGCTATAGGTGAACCGATCGGGTGAAGGTCACCCGATCGGTTGGCATTCAGCATCAAATTCCAGAGAGTTGGGGCGTTGTGAACCGGCCTCTGAACCGACCTGTTAACTTTCCGCCCGCTTCATCTTGTGCCCGGGTGGTGCACGCGTGCATCACCTGATCGGTTGGTGCACGCGTGCATCACCTGATCGGTTGGTGCACGCGTGCATCACCCGATCGGTTGGAAGTGACCAACCGGTCGGGTGAGGGGCTGAAAGATGTGATCTTCGTCGTTTGACCCCCTGGATCACGCGTGACTCCTCCCGTTGCTCCGGGGACTCATGATATCGTCGTTTTATGTCCCCTACGCCGGTAAACTCCTGCAAACATACAAAAACACGGAAAAGTGAAAGAAAACAAGAAAACAAGAAAACACGAGAAAACGAATACAAGACGGCGGAAAATAGCGGGAAAACACGAAGAAAACGTGCGCGAATATATGAAATATAAACGCACGTCAATACTGGAAAATCTGGCGCGAAGAAAATTATAACGTGGGATACAAAAAGCTTAACCCACTATGATTCAGTAACAAAACAAATGTGAAGGTTATATCCTGAAGATCCTCCACATACAGAGCAATGTTCATTACTTACCGAACTCATTTACTAACAACCAGAAAATTGTCAGATCACACATCCCTGCTACAAAAACTCCAGCTAGGATTGACATCCCCGAGAATGGATGCAATCCACCAGTAGCATAAGTGGTTGATCCTCAACAGAAAAGAGGCAGACCACCAGGCTCTAAGGACAGAAACTCCTGGTGACCTTAAGACAATACTACTACAGGACAATGAGCTCTTGTCCACACCCTTCCAGGAATCCACTGTAGAGGAACTGCCGGGGAAAACTAAAATTGAAAGTAAATGTTGTACGTAGTGGGGAGGTGTTGGACAGATAAAACATAAATTTTTGACAATGTATTCACGTATCATATTGCCATATACATCGCAAAAGCGATGATGTTTATAAATTATCGTTCCATACTCCGTTGCTAGTATGCAAACGTAGAGATTGGCCAAATGTGGACTGAGGCAATAAAAGACGAGCTGGACTCACTTATGAAACGTGAAATGTTCGGACCTGAAGTCCGGACACCAAAAGGTGTCAAACCTGTAGATAAAATAAAGTATTGCACACATTAGAAAAATAAATACAAAATCATATGCTATAAGGTACAACCTATAGCCCAAGGAAAATTTTGCTGAAACTATAGATCGAACAAATTAAAATGAGTATCCCTCATAAATGATGCATCACTCTACCTAAGTTATCAAAAGCGCATACCTTACGATTTGGCGAAGGAAAATTTTGGATATGCTGTTATTGGATGTTGTGACGGCATACCTTCGTGGATATCTTGGTAAAGAAAATTTCCATATTTCCTTAAATGCCTGAATAGACTTCGGGACGTCTATTCTATTGAAGAAAAAATAAGAATAATGTACAACCAAGAGAATAGCTTGACAAAGCAATGATTCCTACTGAGTGTTGTCTTTGCATCTGAGCAAAGAGCAGGATTTGAGATCATAGTTGTAAACAACTAAAATCTCATCGGATCTCCTGAAGAGAAAACCGAAACATCTGTTCAAGCCTGATTTTTAAACATGAAATAAAAAGACCTAGGCAAATATAAAGTCATGGCTCATAAAATCCTGTTACATACGCCCAGAAGTGCGTCGGAGAAATTATAAGGACCATTGTCATCCAAAGTACACCTATGGCAGTACACTCTATGGATGTATAAAAAGACCCCTTCCGATCGCTGGAAGAGGGGGAGCATATAACTGGTCCTAAAGTCCTTTATCTAAGTGCAATCAGGCACTCCTGGCTAACTGCACGCATCCCAATATAGCAGTTGCAGTAAACTCATTAGCCAGAGATAGTTGGCAACTAAAAAGGGCCATTAGACCGGAGTTAAGCCTTCTGCGCTTCCTCAAAGGGTCAAAAGATTGGGACTTACATTATATAGTATCATCCTCCTAGTTTATGCAATGAAGGTTACAGGTCTGAGCCCTATACTGAGAAATCACAGAACGGGTACCCACAGTGCGATGGCCATCTACTACAGATCTGCAAAGCAACTTATGAATGTTGAGTATTGATGTTTCATATCAATCTTATTTTGATGAGGATCACAACATTATATTGTTGTTAATGACTCTCATGTTTTAGTCTCTCAGTTTTATTTCAAGAATATCTTTCTTGGAGACTAATCACTTGGTGTAAGGATGGACATCATGTGAAGCAGGACCAAAGCTTGGACTCAAGGAGTGCCAAAGCTTGGAGATGATGAAGAGCAATCAAGGCATAAAGGTTGAAGACTTAGACTCTAAGGAAAGCATTGTAATCCATGTAATTTACTTTATTGCTTTCTCTCTCTTTTGAGTCTAGAATTAATGTAATGCCTTGTTAGATGGTTTACTCATTCATGCATATGCATTTAACCATCTTAGTGAGCCTTAGGATTATCATAGAATCCAACCTAATATGTTCACTCTGTCCAAAGACTCATTTGGAGTCTCTGGCTTTCCATCAGTCGCCTGATGAAGGAAACACAGTCGACTGGGTGGTTTCCAGTCGCCTGTAGATCCTTCTATAGTCGCCTGATATGCACAGCTCAAGTTAACATTTCAATTGACTCAAACTTAAGCTTTACGCACAGTCGACTACTGGTCAGTTTACAGTCGCATGTATAGTTACATTCGCATGTAGATTGGTCATCAGTTGCCTGTGTAGCGTAAGTGCACTCTCTGCATCTCTTTGCCTTTTCTCCATCTTATTCAGCAGACGACTGATTAAGATTTTACAGTTGCCTGACTAATAGACAATCGACTGTATTATTGACATCAGTCGCCTGTGCGTTAAACTGGAAAAAGAGTGCAGCTCTCTGTTTTATTCCATCCCCTGCAGCAGTCGCCTGCTGAAGGTTTTACAGGCGCCTGTCCTGTTTTCAGTCGACTGTACTGTCTTCATCAGTCAACTGTCCTGGCTCAGATTATAGCCATTGGATATTTTCTAGTCGTTGATCAGTCGACTGGCTTTTGATCATCAGTCGACTGTTCCTGTCGGTTTTGCCCAGTTTCTAGCCGTTGCATAATTGATTCTTTGGCTGTTTTCTTGGGTTTTGTGGTTTGATATAGGGTTCCTATATATATGAGTGGGCTGCCATCTCTTATACTTCTTGATGCTATTGAATATCTCAAGAGATCTATAAGCCACTCTCAAACTCCCTCAATTCCCTCTCAAGAGCTCTCATTCATCTTCATGCATTGAAGTCCAGCTCAAGGAAATTCATCCAAGTGCTCTCAAGCATATCTCAACACTTGGAGATCCTCTTCCATGCCTTGCATCCATTCATGAGTAAGCATCTCAAGGCATAGGTAAGAGTATTTATTTTACTTGGTGTAATTGTTGTCTCTAATTCTCTTTGTGGGAATTAGTCTTTCTCTCTTTGTGGGAGGTTGTCTCTTTGTGGGACTTAGGATATTCTCTTTGTGGGAATAACTCTCTTTGTGGGAGTAACTCTCTTTGTGGGAGTTTAGTGTCCTAGTGTAGGACTAACCCTAATTCTCTGAGTGTGAGTTAGTGATTCTCTGTATGGGAGTCTTGATCCTCGTGTAGGATTGGTTGGGTCCTTGTGTAGGGCATAAATCCTCTTTGTGGGGTATCTCCTTGTGAGATTTGTATTCACTTCTCTGTGTAGGATTATAGTGAATATTGGTGTGGCTGGATGTACCCAAGTTTGGGGAACCAGGGTAATTCCTTGTGTTAGGTTTGAATTGATTGTGCCTTTTAATTTCTCTTGCATTTATAATTCCGCATTTGCAAGTTTAATTTTAATTGGACAATTTTATTGCCATTACACTATTCACCCCCCTCTAGTGTGTGTTGTTAGTATTGCAAGGGTTAGACGATCCCTACAATTGGTATCAGAGCGAGGTTAAAGCATACTGCAACAATGGCATTCAACGCCACATCCACTTCTTATGAAGAAGGTCACTCAACCGTCTGACCCCCGCTCTTCAACAGAACCAACTACCCTAGTTGGAAGATCAGGATGATGATCTACTTGGAGGGTCAAGACCTATGGGACATTACGGAGGTGCCATTTGAGAAGCCCACTACTCCTGCGGCTTCAAGGACAACAGCGGAGAAGGACTCGATCAAGTACAATGTGAGGGCTATGAATACATTCCATTGCGCCCTCTCAGCAAATGAGTTCAACCGCATCTCCATGTGCAAAACGGCCAACGAAATTTGGCATACTTTAGAGATTTGTCATGAAGGGACAACAAAGGTAAAGAAATCTAAACAAACTGTGTTTAGATCTAAATATGAAATGTTTAAGATGCAGGAAGAGGAAAGCATTTCAGAGATGTTCACAAGGTTCACTGATATCATGAACACTTTGGAGGGACTCGGGAAGATGATTTCCCAAGAGGATCGTGTAGAGAAGATCCTTGACTCTCTCACACCTCGATGGGAGTCAAAGGCCAACGGAATTTTGGAGTCATATGACACGTCCAAATACACCGTTGAGGAGTGCATTGGTAATCTCATGGCGTATGAAGTAAAACTTCAACACAAGAAGGAGATTTAACCAACGAAACCCAAGAAGACGGAGAAGCAAAAGGGGATTGCATTCCATGCCAAGGAGGAGCCAATCAAGTGGAGGAGGAAATTCCATCGAGAAGATCCTAGTGAAGAAGATGAACAAGAAGATGCAAGTGGAGAAGAAATTGAGGAGCTTGCCGAGCAATTCAAAGCATTCCTTAAATGCAAGCAAGGTAAGTCTTTGTCAAAGTTTGCCTCCAATTCTAACAAGGTTCCTACTTGTTATACTTGCAGTGGAAAAGGTCACTTGTCCACCGAATGCCCTTCCAAACCCAACAAAGAAACTTATAAGGGTAAATGGAAGAAGCAATGGAAAGGAAGGTCCAAGTTCAAAAATCACAAGAAGGGACTTGTCGGGACCTTTGATGATTCGAGTGAGGACACTTCGAGTAACAAAGAAGAGGATGCAAAGGAGGATGCTCACGCATGCTTTGTAGCCATGGATGGTCCTACTCCAATCCCCTCCGGATTAAATGAAGAAGAGTTGGATGCTTGGCTCGATGCATACAACTCTTATGAGGATTCGTGCCTCATGGCTATGGAGGAGAAGTCTTCATCAAGCTCTAGCAAGGATGATGATGATGTTGAGATCGAGGCAGAAAAGATCTCATACGAGGAGCTCAAGAACAACTTCGACTTGGTCTCCGAAAAAGCTAGTAAGTGCATCAACTCCTATAATAGATTAAAAGCAAAATATAAGATTGCTAAGAGTAGATTGCATGAACTAGATATTACTAGTGTAATTCATGATGAAATGCATGTTTGCAACACTAGTGAGAGAGACACACTTCTCTCTCAAGTTAAGGAATTGAGCCTTACAAATGAAAATCTTGTTGCTCAAAACCTTAGCTTAGGTTCTCACATTCAACAACTTACGTTGAAATGTGAAGAGGAATCCCGGAAGCTCAAAAGCTTTGTGTATTCTAGGGATTCACTCCACGATTTGTTGGAAAAACAACATCCGGCAAATCATAGAGGATGTTTGGGGTATATTCAAAATGTGGTACCCAAACCCACCTCTAATTTCTCTTATGGTGCAAATACAAGAAATATTACTAAAGAACCTAAGAAGAATCACCATGCTTTTTTGTACAACAATAACATCAACAAGAAGCATGTAGTTCACGAGGTAATGAGGAAGAATGAAAAATCTTCATTTTTTGCTAAGTAGCAAAATCCTCATTCTTTGCATGCTAAGAAATTCGTTTCTACACCTAAGCATGCCACATCCATCCCTCTTGCAAAGGCAAAACCCTTGCCAAGGAAATCCTTGAGATTATGGATTCCCACTAAGGTTAGTGTGCAAGAGAGGGATAGTTACATCAACTCTCTAGTTAGGGATGTGATCACCTCGTGTGATTATGTTAGGAAGTCATACTCCTCTTGGGTTTGGTTCCCTAATGTTTAGGTTCCCCAAACACATTTGCATATTGCATGGGTATTGTGCTTAATGTTATATTTTTGCATACCCATTGGTTGTGTGTGTGTTTCATGATTTTGAAAATACTATCAAATGTATGTATTTTTCATGAAAATGGGAATCTTGGGGTTTATTGACATGCATGCACTTTTGATCCATGTGTATGTCAATAGGGGAGTTAATAGGTTATATGTTTAAAATATTTTAAAACATATTTTGACTCTCTTCTTGAGGTTGTTTGAGATCACTATTTACAATTAGTTGTTGTTGGTCTCAAACCAAACCTCTTTGATATTGCCAAGTTGTTTCATGGTATAACTCTTTTGGCATTATCATTGTGTATCTTTGAAGCTTGATTTTTTTTCATATCAATTGCTTTGATACACTTTTGGCCCATGGATCCATTTATTGTATAATTGGTATTAGATCCTGGAAGTCAAAACTTGACCATTTCTATGATCTAGGGGGAGCATGGGATAGTGAATTGATACCCGCTAAAATTTTCAATTTGGTATCATGCATATCTTTCTTTTCTTGCATATTGTCACATCTTAGTGAAGATGACAAAGGGGGATATATTTGATGTCCGCCTTTTTGACGATGTCAAGGGGGAGAGATATATGCATTATGTAACTATATGGGAGAGTTATATACTTATGCATATGGGGAGAGATATATCTATCAGGATATATATATGGGATTAGATAAACCTTTCATGTTTGCATGATATTGTCTATTACAATTGGTTTATGTAATCCTTGCCTATTATATGTCAACATGATGTTATTTGGTAGAATGAGTATTTACTATTATGTAGCTCATTGTTTAATTGGTGCATATAAGTAGGGGGAGCTCATTAGCATTGTGCTTTAATTATTTGTATTTTACATAATGTGTGTCATCATCAAAAAGGGGGAGAATGTTGAGTATTGGTGTTTCATACCAATCTTATTTTGATGATGATCACAACATTATGTTGTTGCTAATGACTCTCATGTTTTAGTCTCTCAGTTTTACTTCAAGAATATCTTTCTTGGAGACTAATCACTTGGTGTAAGGATGGACATCATGTGAAGAAGGACCAAAGCTTGGACTCAAGGAGTGCCAAAGCTTGAAGATGATGGAGACCAATCAAGGCATCAAGGTTGAAGACTTAGACTCTAAGGAAAGCATTGTATTCCATGTAATTTACTTTATTCCTTTCTCTCTCTTTTGATTCTAGGATTAATGTAATGCCTTGTTAGATGGTTTACTCATTCATGCATATGCATTTAACCATCTTAGTGAGCTTTAGGATTATCATAGAATCCAACCCAATAGGTTCACGCTGTCCAAAAATTCATTTGGAGTCTCTGGCTTTCCATCAGTCGCCTGATGAAGGAAACACAGTCGACTGGGTGATTTCCAGTCGCTTGTAGATCCTTCTATAGTCGCCTGATATGCACAACTCAAGTCAACATTTCAATTGACTCAAACTTGAGCTTTATGCACAGTCGACCACTGGTCAGTTTACAGTCGCATGTATAGTTACAGTCGCCTGTAGATTGGTCATCAGTCGCATGTGTAGCATAAGTGCATTCTCTGCATCTCTCTGACTTTTCTCCATCTTATTCAGCAGATGACTGATTGAGGTTTTACAGTCGCCTGACTAATAGACAGTTGACTGTATTATTGACATCAGTCGCCTGTGCGTTAAACTGGAGAAAGAGTGCAACTCTCTGTTTTATTCCATCCCCTGCAGCAGTCGCATGCTGAAGGTTTTACAGGCGCATGTCCTGTTCTCAGTCGACTGTACTGTCTTCATCAGTCGACTGTCCTGGCTCAGATTATAGCCGTTGGATATTTTCTAGCCGTTGATCAGTCGACTGTCTTTTGATCATCAGTCGACTGTTCCTGTCGTTTTCGCCCAGTTTCTAGCCGTTGCAGAATTGATTCTTTGGCTGTTTTCTTGGGTTTTGTGGTTTGATATAGGGTTCATATATATATGAGTGGGCTGCCATCTCTTATACTTCTTGATGCTATTGAATATCTCAAGAGATCTATAAGCCACTCTCAAACTCCCTCAATTCCCTCTCAAGAGATCTCATTCATCTTCATGCATTGAAGTCCAGCTCAATGGAATTCATCCAAGTGCTCTCAAGCATATCTCAACACTTGGAGATCCTCTTCCATACCTTGCATCCATTCATGAGTAAGCATCTCAAGGCATAGGTAAGAGTATTTATTTTACTTGGTGTAATTGTTGTCTCTAATTCTCTTTGTGGGAATTAGTCTTTCTCTCTTTGTGGGAGGTTGTCTCTTTGTGGGACTTAGGATATTCTCTTTGTGGGAATAACTCTCTTTGTGGGAGTAACTCTCTTTGTGGGAGTTTAGTGTCCTAGTGTAGGACTAACCCTAATTCTCTGAGTGTGAGTTAGTGATTCTCTGTATGGGAGTCTTGATCCTCGTGTAGGATTGGTTGGGTCCTTGTGTAGGGCATAAATCCTCTTTGTGGGGTATCTCCTTGTGAGATTTGTATTCACTTCTCTGTGTGGGATTATAGTGAATATTGGTGTGGCTAGATGTACCCAAGTTTGGGGAACCAGTGTAATTCCTTGTGTTAGCGTTTGAATTGATTGTGCCTTTTAATTCCTCTTTCATTTATAATTTCGCATTTGCAAGTTTAATTTTAATTGGACAATTTTATTGCCATTACACTATTCACCCCCCCTCTAGTGTGTGTTGTTAGTATTGCTAGGGTTAGACGATCCCTACAATGAAGGCAACATCATCCTATCATTCTGAGATCCTCACCATTCCAGAATCACACCAATGGTGTATTTGAGGGTGCCTGGTGATACATCATATCCCATTGACGACTGGGATAGAGGCTGGTATTGTGGAGCTGACCACATAGGCCGAAGACCACTTTCCATGGCGACAAAACTTAGCACACCTCTCCAGAGCTTCTGGATTCAACAGCTGCTTAATGGTGATAATATTAGTAATCTGTGTATATTTTCGGAATGTTGTAAATAGGAGTGATGAGATAAGCCTAAGAGATCTGAAAGCCTAAGAGCTTTTACAGATCAGGGGGAGTAGAGGAAATTTGTCCTCTTTTCCCTTAGCTATGGTTTTTTCCACTGGGTTTTCCATAGCCAAAGGTTTTAACGAGGCAAATCACATCAACTCTAGATCCTGAAGTATCCACCCCTCTGTGACGCTCAGAATTCAGAAGTATTCATGAGCAGAGTCACTTGTACAAATCAGAGGGAGTTAAAGAGCGTTTGTACTCTTTTTCCTTAACTATGGTTTCTCCCATAGGGTTTTCCATGGCTAAAGGTCTTAACGAGGCAAATCTCACCAACTCAGGATCCTGAAGTATCCACCCCATGTGAGACTCCTATTATGCTTAGAATCCTGAAGCATTCATGAGCAGAGTCCACACCTATGGCTGGATAAGGGGGAGTGTTGTGAATGGATATGAACCAGAGTTGGTTGCGATTGTGGGTATCTTAGAGATACGCTCATATATATGTATCTTATCTTGTAACTCTCCTATCCTGCCTATAAATAAAGGGCTAGGGGTTCCTCCCCCAGGAGTTGATTCATAGAAAGAATTTACAGAAAATGAGATTTTATTTTGATCTTGACTACGTATCTTATTGAGCTCGAGTACATATCTTATTGAGCTCTTTCTATTTTGGTGGGTTGTCGATATGTAACAAGTAAAGCGAAGACTTCTTTAATACACACATGCAGATAATGTACACATGTTCTTAACGTGGGAAATTTTTCCATGTTTACACATGTATACATCATTTGTTTTTACTTTTAAACATTTTTAAAATCAATGTGTTATACACATTATGGATGATCAATATGCCAAAAATCAAGTGAATCCAACACTGTTTGACACTCAATCCGGTTGGTACAAATTTTACAGTTTCAGAACAATATGGACTTTTGTATCGAATGGATCGAGTGTCAAAACCTCGTAAGGTTCACCCATATTTTGAGTTTTAAGGTTTTATAATGTTTATAACTAAGTAGAAAAAATTTCGAAAAAATTAATGAAAATTGTGTTTTTTGTGTTACTAGCGCATGAATTTTTCTGTGCACGCCCCGCTTCTCATTATATTTAGGAGCGCGAATACGAGCGGGCCCGCGGTGTGCTTAAAGAAAGGAGGCAGTATTTTTTCCATCCTCCTTGGTTTAAACACACTAAGCATCTGTGATTAACTTGCAGGTTCTTGCATGCTTACTTAAGAATAACACAGATAATCATTATTATTACAATCCCAATTATCTCAAAAATGGATTACAACAAATGAAATGAAGAGGGGCATTATGGCCCATACAACACGTGGTACATAAATCTAATACAAATGGACATGACATGAAGATGCAGTTTAAAACTGGTCTTCTAGAAAGAACCTTGCCTCTTAACGGAATCGTGCAGTGCTGGATCAGGATCTGTGAAAATGCCCACATGACCTGACAGACATTACATTGGAAACACAAATACAGTGTCTGTCAGTGAGGGGCACTCATGTAGGTTCTCAAGCATAAATTTCAATTATTAAAAAGGAATCCGGTAGTGCAATAACATAGTCTATTAACAGGATAAAAAGTCTAATAGCATGACATATAGGAAAATTAATAATGCTAACATGTGCGTAGAGGTAACTATGCAACGATCTACTTGCAGGATAGCATGATACAAGGAATGATTAATAACTATTAGCATGATACAAAAATCTAACAACATGGTACAAGGAAATTCAATAAATGCTATTAGGTACGCAGGAGATAAGCTAACCACAATCAAGTTGATGTTATGGCAGTCATATGAGTGATTAACATATTTAAACATTGCTAAAATTGTCATATCAATAAAATGCAATGTTCCTAGGCTAATGCATAACTCATTATTGAGGGTACGGTGTGCAACTATCGGCGTCTCGGGGCACTCATCTGGGTAGCCCCTATCCTGACTCCACGTATGAAGGCGGTGATGTTCGTTCATTAATCCAACCCCCGATGTTTAGAGGGTGGCGCATTGAATTTCTTTTCTTGTAATTAGCAATAACCCTGACTCTACGTCTGGATGCCGGTGACGTTCATGATGAATCCCACCTGGATTGCTGGATGGTGGGGACTTGATTTTGACAGGATCGCTCGTGCACCCTCACGACAATGAGTATCCCACCCCAAATGTCTTATTCTAATCATCATTTTGTGCCAATACCGGTGTCCATTTGTTATGGTGATTACATTCAATCGATATGGTGACGATGTCACCTGACACATTCATTCATTTTTGTCAAATTCATTATCCATTCATTATGGTGATCACATTTAATCGATGTGTTGACACTTTTAACAAACACATTTATTCATTCAGGAAATAAGTCAGTTTATTCTCAGCATGTCAAACAATTTACTACCATTAATCATGAACTTTAGATTTCATTGAAAACAGTTCAAGACTACTGTGCATGAAGAATATAATAATGCAGGTGATCATATTATTGTATGTCATCTTTAATAAGATTAACATCATCACTTAACTTTAGGACTCAATTTTTTAAGCGCCACAGTTATCATACAACAATTTACGATCTAACTGAATCATCTTTGTAAGTTTAGCATTAAAGTAGACATTTGTTAATCTACATAACTTACTTAATCATCATCATTAAATCATATTTAGAGAGATTCAAGCATTGAAATGAAATCGTTATAATTCACAACTAATTAAAGAGATTAAGAAAATTGGTGGGGAACCTACTTACGACGTGATGGAGGGTACCGTCGACTGATTCCATGTAAATATTTTATACTTATCCCCCTAATTCATAGGCATTTCGTGCATATTTTGTAGGCACTTTTGCTCCGATACATGCATTTTTAGAATATCTTGAAATATTAGAGCCAATTCTTTATTTATGCACAAAATATGATTTCTGTAGATTATTTTTGCTTTCTTATTTTTTTTCAATCGAAGAGGGTAACTTCACGAGTCCAATGAATACTTTACAGATTTTTCGGGGCTCGGAGCCACCCTCTACAGTCTTTAGAAAGCAACATCTGAGCAGCAGTCAACCGTCTGACAAGGCTACATCATTGTAAGGATCGTCTTACCCTTACAATACTAATAACAACACACTAGGGGGGAATAGTGTAATGGCAATAAATTGTGCAATTAAAATTTAATTTGCAAATGCGGAATAATAAATGCAAGAGGAAGTAATCAACACAATAAAATCAAACGCAAACACAAGATTTTACCCTGGTTCACCAAAACTTGGGTATGTCCAGCCACACTAATATTCACTATATTTCCCATACAGAGAAGTGAATACAATCCCACAAAGAGATACCTCACCTAGAGGATTTTGTCCTACACAAGAACCAAACCAACTGTCACACCCCGCTTCCCTAATATGGAAGGCGAGACGTGAGGAGGTCCGCTCAAACGTGGAGCTGTGAAGCTGCAGTCTGATAAGCGTCTGAAAAAATTCCAAATAGTAGCAGGTCCTTGCATTGCGACGAAACAACAACAACAATAATAATGAGCAGATAAGAACATCCACCAACAAAACATCCAACAATTTTTCTCAACATCACCGAAAATCACAAAAGTACGAGTCTGAACAAAAAGGCCTAAAACATGGCCAAACAAAACAAGGAGAAGGGTGCTACGCACCGAAACCTAATCAGCAACAAGGAGAAGCCTGATTCCTCTTCTGCAGCCCCTGGAGACACTCACTCTTAGATAGATGTTTGAGTGGTGTTAGTTTGGTGATGATATTTTTTTGTGATGTATGATGGATGATTTTGTCAGTGACTCTTTATATATATATATGATGATGTACCTTGCTGTCGTCATGATGATGTATTTTTTTGCCTTGATCATGATGTATCTTTTTGTGATGGCCATGTAGATGCCCATCCGTTGATGTACTCATTTTCTATATCTCTATATTGTGTTGCTGTTTATCTTGTGTCACACTATGCTATACTGTTTATCTTTTCTGTGTGATGTATGATATGTTGTCTCCATGTATGCTATACTCTCTTTGATGTGCTTTTAAGACAAAATATGAATTTGGTATTCGATTTTTCATGCTAGCTCTGGTATGATGCTTTAATGAAATCTCTTTTGAAACTATTTTTGTGTATATATCTAATGTTGATATTGGACTTCAATTCTGTTACTCACATGTGTATATGATGTGATTTTATGAGTTTTTGATTCGATATATCTTTATACTCCTTGATTGTTGTTAGTTCGTATTTAGCACTATTATTGTTGTTGTTATTTGCTCCCACCTTTTTGGATAATGCCATAGGGGGAGAGAAATAAACATACAAGATTCATAATGGATGTGCTAAGTATGTTCTAACGCTTGAATCTAAGATTTACGTTGCCTTAGATTCAGGGGGAGTAAGATTACAATGAATAGGGATTTTATTTCCTAGATTTCTTGAATTGAATTCATTTCATATCTCACTCATTTGCTTCAATTATTATGTAGATGCTCTAATATTTGTTGACTAACTTGATTGGCATCTATGTAGGGGGAGTAAGTTTTTCATTGCGCACAATTATTTATCTTTTTGTTTATGTTTGTTTGTCATCATCAAAAAGGGGGAGAATGTTGAGTATTGGACGTCTCCCTACTTGGTGTTAATGATGAGCAAACATAAATACTTGTGACTAATCCCCTTTTTTCAGTTAATCCATTGCCTAAGCTTATTATGAAGATCAACTAGCAATGGATGACTCACAAAACGTCATTGAAGGCAAATGACATGAATTGGATGATCGTAGATTTATGATTGAAGCTTCAAGCTCATACGATGGAAAGAAGAGATTATTCGTCAATGTAATTTTTCTTTTATCTCTTCTAGTATATAGCTTAGAAGTAGAACTTTGATGGAGCACTCACACACATCTACATTCAGTCATAGGACTTCATTAGATCAATTGTCTTTTGATTCCAATTCAATTCCCTTTTGTTTGTGCTAGGATTGTTTATAACAGCCGACTGCTGAACAGTTTACAGTCGCTTGTCTCAAAACCAGTCGACTGTATTTTGTTCTACAGTCGCCTGTTATGCACAGACTATTACAATATAGTTTTGGGCCTTCACTGATTATTTCGCACAGGCTACTGTTGAACGATACACAGGCGCTTGTCCATATGACAGTCGACTGTGTATTGTAAATCAGTCGCATGTCTATCCTTGTCCAAACTCTGTTTGATCTGACTTTTACGGCCAGTCGACTAATGCTGTATATACTGTCGACTGTCTATTGGATCAGTCGACTGTCTATGCTGCAACAGTCGCCTGTCTGTAAGTCATTTCTTTGACTCAGCTCTCTGGAAATTTCTCTGCTTTTGACAGTCGTCTGTTTAAGGTTCTACAGTCGCATGTTCTGATTAACAGTCGACTGTGTTACTTGAATCGGTCGTCTGTCCTGTATCTTGTGAGATTTCCAGTATTTGTGTAACTTACCCATCTCTCGGCCAGTCGCTTGTCGAAGAAATTACAGTCACCTGTTGGTTTAACAGACGACTGTCTTTGCTTCATCAGTCGACTGTCCACGTGGTAAATTCTCACCTACCCTTGCTGACTGTGCAACAGTCGACTGTGGATTATTCAACAGTCGACTGTCGCGAGTTCAGATTATATCCGTTGAGATTTTTCTCACGGATTTCAATTGGGTTTTTGCCTAAACTGTTTTGTGGATTTGAGAAAGCTATAAATAGTGCTTCTACTGTTCCATTGGAAAGTGATCAACTCATTCATTGCAAAATCTCTCAAGTATTTCCAAAGATCAAAGCTCTCAAATCCAAAGCCCTAAGTATTTCCAAATCTTGTTCTCTTGCTCTCCAACTTAGAACCAAAGAGTGATCATCTAGGCATTTGGTGCAGTCAAGAGAAATGGCTTTCTCCTCTCTTCCAAGAGAGTTCTTCAACACACATCACACTCCTCCTTCAAGTTCTACTTCAAGGCATAGGTGATTGTAAGTGCTGTTTTTCAATATTTCATAACATTCGTTATTTGAGTTGTGCTCTCGGTTGTGAGAGTGGTTTTGCTTGCTCCCTGGTTGTGGGAGTTAAGGACATCGATTGCATTCGATTGCACTTGTAGGGTTGCTACAAGTGGGCTATAAGGAAACCTCAAGTTAGGGTTCTAACTTGAGTATCCCGTGGTATTCGGGTGGTAGGGAAGTAGGATTACCGGGAACAAGTCGGGAGTTGACTTGTGTAATCCGAACCCTTGAAACATCTCTGCGTTTGCGTGTGTTTCATCTTGGGTTGTTTTTCTATTCCGCACTATTTGTTGGATTGCATTTTATTTGGCGTAAATTCCTTTTAAATTTGCATAAACACTATTCAACCCCCCTTCTAGTGTTTTCCCCATAGACAGGGTCCTTACAAAAAATCTGATAATAACAATACTTTGTACTATTATTTTCCTATAGCTTTTTTCTACGAGTCCCTATAGCCCCTCATATAGCCCCCTCATATATATGTACACGCAAGTTCTCAAAACACACGTCAGTTTAAACATAAATTGCCTGTGAGCATACAAGAAATTTCTTCAGTCAAAAGCACTTGGATTGGTTTGAATTTGAAGTCAGCGAAAATGTTTGTCAGAAATAACCAACCAAATACAATCAAGAACAAGCCAATTTCCTATAGAAAAATCACACACATCCCAGATAATACAATTGCTAACACGATAAAGCTTCACTTTCCACACGTAGGAAACCATGCTGACTTCTATAATTGCGAGAGAGGCAGGACAAGAGAATCCTAGATATGAGGCTAAAACATTACTTGTGCATTCCCAAGCGAGGTGGACCAACCTTGAGCCTTTCCTGCTTAGCTACGACACGCCTTAGATGTCTTCGTTGCTTTTCTTCATACTCTTTGGCTATTTGTTTCATTTTATCGGGTAAACTGATGGCCACAAAATTAAAACTAAGAACTACTCAAGGCAACAAGTAATGAAGGGCAGAGTGAAGACTACCTATCAATTTCTTTTGACGAAGTCTCCAGCTTTTTAGCCTCTCCTTCGGCTTTCTCCTTCAGTCTGGTTATTCTGTTTTGTTCAACTCTAGTAACAATCTTCTGTTTCGATTTCCTGCATAACAGAGACAACAGTTGCAGTCTAAATAAACATAACCAACGAATAAGGGCAAAACATTTGACACTTGAAAATAAATCCTGGCATCACAAGTTACTGTATGGAGGAAAACAATGACAATTGACGAACTTAATTAAATGCAAGCACACAAGGGTTCTGTAGGGGAAGATATGTTGCTAATGGTCATAGGCAAGTTAAGTGACGACTGATAAAAAATACCATTGTCTTTTCCAATATATCAGATCGTTTCTGTCATCTTCTAACTAAAGGTATAGATTGGCTATGCAAGAGTATCTGCTATGCAAATGAAAAAACAGAATTGACCAAAAAATTATATTCGGTATTTTGGTGTGAAAATCACCCAGAAGTTTGGATATTTTAAGGATATCTAAGAGTACCCCTACACATCAACAAACATATTAGTAAACCAGATTATGATAATACTGTCACTTTTTCACTTCAACACCAATAGTTTGTATCAAAGATCACCATGCCAAAGTGAAGATCTAAGTTTACCAATACAGTGACTTATTTTTTTTAAATCTCAGTACATGGACTTTTAGTTAACTAATATAGGAGTGCATGGACATATTAGCAACCAAAATAAGTGGCAAGGTTCAACCCAAGTCAATTTTTCTGAGATTCCTATGTTGAACACTATGGACGCGGCTGTAAAGACCGCCGTCCAAAGCTACCAAAGAACTCATAGAATATTGATTCTGACGTAGAACCCAAGCCTCAAACAAATGAAGTCAATATAATCAAGATCCTCCAAGTTCACAAATTCCATTTCACTACTTATTTGATTATAAAGAAAAGAATACATGACTTACACAAAAGAAGTACACACAACCTTTCTGTAAGTGCCATGTCATCACCTAAATCCTCTTCCAGGTCAGGCTCAGCTCCACCATCACCGTCCAAGAAAAATTTCTAAAATGAAGAGGGCAAAAGAGAAAATAAAAGATCGTCGCTGGATAAGTATGAGGATTCATAAAAGTTATGCTCCCAAATAATAACATAAAAATAAACTAGATAATAATTGGTATCATATGTGTATATGAGAAATCTCTATCAGATACGATGGCATATTATTTTCTCCTCCTCCATATAGTATTTCTTTTTGTCCCCCATGCTCTTTGGGATAAATAGTATGGCACGTCATCATATATATGAGAGAAATCTCTCATATGTCATATAACAAAATTATTCTCAATAAGCTAACAGTTCCAGGAAAAATTAAGGTAAAACACCACACGAAAGCAGACACTCTCAATTGCATGCATACCCAATAAGAAGAGGGAAAACAAAGAGATGCATAAAAAGAGAAACAATACTTAACAATCTCAGATTTTTTGCCAACGATTGTAGGCGTTCATTGAAAGTAGATAAATGTCCATGTCAATGACACAAATTGAGAATAAGTTGTCATTTGAGCTTCACTTTCCCTCTCCATTCGATATGAGTATGCAAGATCACATTATGGAAGCTATAGCTCAAGCTTTACATCTTTAAGACCATAGCTTCATTGATTCGTATATGATTGATGGCTATCTACATGATGTATGACATTAAAATATTAAAAACCTTTATATGCCAATCCTGTTCGACCTCACCTGCTATATTGCACTAATATGCATGGGATACAGATCCAATGTATAATGCGTACAGAGGTACATGATTTATGAAATAAATTGTGCACACCGCCTCAAGATTTATGAAATAAATTATGGGCAAAATAGTTATGCCCTTGTCACTAAACCAGTTCCTTAATAGCAATCTGGAAATAATCAGTGGACAAATAAATCGCTGCAGGTTTTTTGTCATCTGATGGTATTGGCACATGCGAGGTAATAATTAGGCAGAGGAACCCCATGTTTGTTTTAGGGTTTTAGACATGGGTTTAGTTGGAAGGGGAGGGATTTATTGAAGATGTATGAATGTATTCTGTAATAGCCTTGCCCAGGCTAGATCAATGTTTACAAGCATGATTCCAAACCTTTCATGTAACAAGGAATTACAAAGTCCTAGTTTTTCTTTATCATTCCTTCTAATGTTCAAAATTAAACGTTTCATCAAAACATAAAGCGTTGATGTCATAATGAAGTTAACAAATGAGCTTCCTTGAGTATATTCCACTTTTCCTGAGCCAACTCTTCCCTCCGCTGTGGATATATATTGATGAAATACATTAAGCATGGCATTAGCTCAAGAAATGGTACAATGAGAGGGAAAACTGAACAATTAGAATAAACGTTTTTATAATATGATGAAATCAATACTAAGCAGCTTGAAATTAGGGGGGAAATGTCATTTACATTGCAGAAAAACTGATCAAGTGATCAGTCGGAGAAAATATATGTTCCTCGGCTTTCATGTTCCATCCTCAAGATACAATTTCATCCCCTTTCCCTTTCTTTCCATTTAAGAGGAACACATAGAAATTCGGGTCAAAAACATGATTACGAGAAAGAAAACCCCCCAAGTCTGAATGGAAAAGATTACCGTGTAATGCTGGAGAAGGACTGGTGACCGAATTTGTCTAACTATATTGTGCATAGGACCATCACAGGATGAACCGCATCCATGAGCTAACAGCGGACCGCTCCCGATGCCACTGGATATTTGGCCGATCAGACGAGAATGACGGGCGGAAATATTATCAGTTCAATAAAATTCGATGGGATTAGTCAAAAATCGAAACTTTTTCAGATGAAGCTAGTTGAATGATCCTTACATCTTCGACCTTGGAGAGATTGAGATGGAGAGTGGTGTTGATCCAAGCGAGGATCTCATTATGGCCAACAAAGTAGACGCCGTCCATCATCCCGACGTTCGTCGCCACCAGCGTAGATTGAGGACAACAAGTTGCACACAGAGGGAGATCGTGGACCGCAGGTTGAGGGAGGGAGGGAGGGAGGGAGGTGTTAGGATTTGGTTACGAGGAGTTGGTTTTTGGAGAGAATGAGAGATGAAAGCAGGATTTACTAGAATTAAAAAAGAGAGATAATAAAATATTTTTGTCGCGGTTCTAAACCGCACAACATAAAACTTTGCGCGCTTTGTTTCAGCGGTTTCGAACCGCTAGTATCATATCTCTTGTGAAACATTTATTTCTAGTGGTTCGAAACCGCTAAAAACGGCCTAATTAATGGCGGTTTTTTAAACCGCTATTAAAATAACCGCTAGAAATAAGCTATCCTTTTGTAGTGAGTTAAAGTACGTACCGTTAATTGAAAATTAAACATTACATGGCAGCATGAATGAAAGCAAGTAAAAGTGTCAGATCTAGCTTCGTTGTCAAGCTAGATCAAGTAGGGTGTCGGATCTAGTTTCATTGTCAAACAAGATCAAAAGGCGTCTAGGCAGCTATCATTTCACTGTCTAGTCTCTTTTACGCTAATAAACAAATTGGCCTAAAATCGTGGCATAAAACATTTACTGGCAAGTATCACTTGCCTGAACGACCAAGCTAAAGTTACGATCAATCAGAGTCCAAACTACCTATGTGTCAGATCGCAGTCCAACCTACATTCCAATTTATTAATCTTGATTAGTGAATCACAACCATCAGAAATTACCAATTTTAGTTGATTAACAGGCAAGGGGTGATTCCTACGGGGCAGATCTTACCTCAACACGATGCGAGAGCTATTCTGACGTCGGGTAGCGACGTCAGGGGTTGGATTCCGGTAGTGTAAACGGTACGGAACGACGGATTCTTTGTGATAAAACACGTGCACGAATAAGTTTGTGACGACGGGCTAGAATTATTAGTCAAATCCTAAAACGTCTAATGACCCAATTTAACAAGTTCTCTATCCTAAGATGGGTTACATAACAATATTCACGAACGTTAAATAGCTAACACGTTATTTACAATAAGAGGTTAATGTGAACGAATATACAACAATTATCAAGCAAGCTAGGCTATAACATATTAACCAGAAGCTGTCTAAACGAGTTATCAACCCAATAAATCATCATATTATCATTGATATAACAAAGTTTCTGATTGATCATGATCATCTAATAGTTCACAAAGCTATTAGCAACTAAACCTGGGGTATTATAGGGAACACTTACTAACCGTAGTGAGGAGGACCTCTACGAAGCTTCCGGGGATCGTCGTGGGTCGTCAACGGCCAGAGGGAAGGCCGTGTGTCACTATGACATGAAGAGAACGTCGCTGCGCGTGTCGAGGAGGACGCTACCGTGTGTCAGGAGTCTTGTTGTCACGGGAAACGAGTAGGCGTCGCTGTCAGCGCTAGGGTAACACTGCAGACAATGCGGGCGGCTACTGCTGTGTCCTGGGCGGCACTGTGGCCGTCATGACAGTGTCGGAGGGCGCTACTGTCGCAATCTGCGCATGGGGGCGCTGCAGTGCGAGAACGGCGTGCTGCCTGCGTCAGGGTGAAGCACAGACCGGCGACCAAGGTGGGAAACGACCAGAGGAAGTGCTAGACGGCAGGGGAGGGCTGTGCACGAAGGTGGGTCATCGGAGCGACGACCGCTACGTGAAGAAGCGGCGGACAGCAGTGCAAGCGGCGGCCAGCTGCTTGGTTGGGCGCTGTTGTCGCCTGGGGAGAAATATGGCGGCGCTACAGGGCGGGGAGACGCCTTGGGGAGGAGGAGGAGGTCGGAGATGCGTCGGAGGTTAAGGCTTGAACGAAGAGGGGATGCAGAGCTTGCTGTGTTGGGGTGAAACAAAAGGAGCCCTAGGTATTATTTAAATAGGGAAGGGCTAAGGCAAACGTGAGAGGGTCGTCTAGGGCTTAAATTATTAAAAATGGGTGAGGGGAGTTTCCAACACGTGGGCTAGCTAGGGTTTTAGGGTAGTTTAAAACAATTTGTTTTTAAAGAAAACCCATTGGATCCCTCCCTCTTACTCTCTCTCTCTCTAACCTGGGTGTGGGTGCGGCCAAGAAAAGTTTGGCTAGAAATTTACAAATGATTAGGACCATTAAAAAATAGTTAGAGGGTTAAACTCGTATAAAACTTTGGGTTAAAAATAATAGATTGAGAAAAAATAGTGAAAGTGGGTCAAACGGAGCACGAAAATTATGATTTAAAAACTGGGGCGACCGTGTCGATGAGAGAAACGAAACCAAAAGACCGATCACGAGTTGGGCGACGAGAAACGGAACTAAAAATAAAAAGGTCTCACGACAAAAGTGAAGATCGTGATGCCTCATCAAACAGAGTCAAATTGTGGGAGAACGACCCGTGAAATGTCGTTTCAAAAGAATTCCACAAATTAATACTTTTCGAGAGGGTCACAACAGCATATCACGTCATATGGTTCGGATACAAGAAAGGTCCAAAATAAATACGTGCACGAACAAAAGTACGTGCACGAAAAGCGTACGATCGAAAACAGACCGTGACATCCTACCCACCTTAGAATAAAGTCCGTCCTCGGACTTTCTAACTACAATAACATATCTACTAGCCTTCTAGTAACTACCCCAATTACACTTTAATTCAACCAGGTATAGTCACTCCAAGTGCTAATATTGCACTAGATAGTCAAACATTAATACAACATACATGTATACACATGCACTCCCTATACTTATACTTATCATAGATAGTCAAATTCATACACATACTTCATTCATTCATGTAGTCACGTACATCCCCTATATACCTATCACACACTATCACATAACCAAGTCTCTCATACTTACATGAAAATAATTCCACACTAGCAAATACCATCGTAATTCTACACATATAGATAACTACTTATGCACAAGCAACATGGATATACTACTCCCTACCTAGTATACATCCAACACCAAACACATCAACACATGTAATCACACCATACCATTATTAAGTCAGGTTTAGTATATCTAACATACATTCACCATTACTATAATTTCACAAATATATAGTTATTCAAATGCACGCAGATACTTCACCATATAATCACATCACATACAGTCCTATAATTATAGTCAAGACTCATCACACGTACCATAATCACAAATACCTATAACTAAGCACATGCTTACCCGTGCATGGTGCATACCCACACACGCTAATATACCATTCATACATACCACTCATACCACTATATACTTAGCACAACAACACACCTAGTTTAGCTAACAGACATACCTCAAACACGGAAAACCTTAGTAATTAACTATACCACAAGACCAACACTCATAACTATAATGGGGTATAGTCATCCACAATCATGTGCGTAACACAACCAGTCACAAATAATTGTATCACTATACATATATCATCCATCGCTATATGTTGGATATTGGACTCCCCGGATTTGGTTTTGGATGATGAACAAACATAAATATATCGTGAACTAACAATTTGTGAGCGCAGTTATGGAGATCGTCGCCAAATTCATGTGAACATCCAAAGCGACGTCTCGAGACTTCTCAAAGCGCGTGATCGTATGCCTAAAGCTTCGTTGAAGCTTTTGGACCATTTTAGAAGTCATGAAGATTCGGATCGAAGCTTTCGAAGACGGTTCGTCAAGTTTTATTTATAGTCTTTTAGCTTCGTTCCGTAGAATGTTAAGCCTTGAGTAGGTCTTACGTTTTAATCTTCATAATGCTCCTATCTTAGACATAGGATCTTAGTAGAAGTCCATACGGACTTTCCCGAAGCTTCGCGCTTCGTTTCGGGACTTTTTGTGCATGTTAGTTGGTTCAAGAAGAGGAACCAACCGACTAGATGGTGATCTAGTCGGTCGGCTATACTTCTTGGACCGACTAGTTTGCCTTCTCAATTCTAAGCTCTTTACTGTTTACAGTTAGTCGGTCTACGTTGACTCACCGACCGACTAGTTTGTGAACTAGTCGGTCAGTGATGCTTCTTAGACCGACTAGTTGAGCTTTCCCTGTACATGCCAAGTTACTGTTTATCGTTAGTCGGTCTATGTACATTTGGAGACCGACTAGTTGATGAACTAGTCGGTCAACTTTTGTTCTTGGACCGACTAAATCAATTTGTACTCAGACTATGTGTTTTATCTCTTAGTCGGTCTAAGTTCACTCACCGACCGACTAGTTGTGAAACTAGTCGGTTGGCAAGTGTTCTTTGACCGACTTGTTCTGTTAGTCTGAACTTCGACCTATTCCATGTTCATCCATTAGTCGGTTCATGTTGATTGACCGACCGACTAGTTGATGAACTAGTCGGTCAGTGGTTGTTCTTTGACCGACTAGTTTGGTTCAGAATAGAGCCGTTGGAGCATTTAATGCCACGATTTTCACTCTCTCTTTCCTCTAACCTATATATACTTGGTGTGCTGCATTCATTGCACTCAAGGCTGATTTTAAGAGAAGTTTAGAGATCAAAGAGAAAGCATTCAATCTCATTAAAGCTCATTCATTTCCTTTCAAGAATATCTTCCTCACTCTTATTTCAAAAGAGAGATTCATTGATTGTGAGCCTTCCAAGCCAAGTGCTAGATCCTAGGTCACCAACAACCTCATAGCTCTCCATAGCTGATCTACATCTTGGAGCTAGGGTTTGGTGCCTCTTCATCTTCCCCAAAATCCGTTTTGCCCTAAATCGTAAGTTATACTCAAGGCATAGGATTTTGTCGGTAAGCAATTTCGTATTTCATTTACTTCATTATTGTAAGTGTTTTACTCTCGGTTGTGAGAGTTTGTTTGTGATCCTGGGTTGTGGGAGTCACAATTTTCATTTGTGTATGATTTGACTTGTGAAGGTTTTTCACAAGTATTTCATAGTGGAAATCTTGAGTTAGGGTTTCTAACTCAAGTATCCGGAAGTGATCCAGGTGGTTGGGACGTAGGATCACCGGGAACAAGTCGGGGAGACTTGGGTGGATCCGAACCCAGTAATATTGCTTGTTTGTGATTGTCTTCTTTGTTGTCATATTTACATTTTCGCATTTCCGCATTAATTGGTAGAGTTTGCAAGATAATTAGGAATTATCTTCTTAATTATTTTAAAGTACTATTCACCCCCCCTCTAGTACTTGTGCAGTAGCTTAGTAGGGTATTACATTTGGTATCAGAGCCAAGTCTATAGCTATGTCTGCCAACGACAACAAGACCGTTCGTCCACCTTCCGACTATAGCACCTTCAAGAATCGTGAAGGAGCTTCTTCGGTGATGGAAGGACACTCCTCAACGAAGCCTCCCTTCTTCAACGGTACCAACTACGGGTACTGGAAATGCCGGATGGAAACTTTCCTCTGGAGTGCTTCATTATGGAGGGCCACGATGAAGGAGTATGTCGAGCCCGCCGAAGAAGATTTCGAGAAATGGACTACCACAGAGGTCGCCGCGGAGGTAAGCGATGCCAAGGAAATGAACGCCTTGCAATGCGCTTTGGAGCCCGAGGATTTCAATAAGATATGCACATGTAAGAGTGCATATCAAATATGGAACTCCCTCCTCATCTTGCATGAAGGAACGAGTAGGGTAAGAGACTCTAAACTCGTTGTAGTTAATAAAGATTACGAGTTATTTCATATGCTACAGGGTGAGAAGATGAAGGAGTACTATGCTCGCTTCGTCGACATCACAAACGAGTTGGAGGCTCTCGGTAAGACCTACACCCAAAAGGAGAAAGTCTCGAAGATCATCGATGGACTTCCTTCTAGTTGGGAGAAACGTACCTTCGCCATCGAGGAAGGTAATGATATGAAAACTTATACTGTTGTTCAACTAATGGGTACCTTGATGTCTTATGAGGTACGCAATGATAGCAAGTTGAAGTTGCAGGAAAAGATGAAGTCCTACCAAAAGCAAGACGAGCCAAAGAAGAAGGCTATTGCTTTCAAGGCCGCTCCATCAACTTCCACATCGACCGATGATGAAAACTCGGAAGACGAGTTGGACTTGGAGTCCATGGCTCTCATGGCCAAGAAGTTCAACCGGTTCTTCCGGAAAGGTAACTTCAAAAACAAATCGAAGTTTAATTCTTCTAACGCCTCCTCTCCTTTGTGTTTCAAATGCAACAAGCCAGGACACATGAAAGCGGATTGTCCTCAAAACAAGCACAAGGAGAAGTGGAAGGCACCGAAGTTCGACAAGTCCAAGAAGTACAAGAAAGGGTACAAAAAGGGGCTTGTCGGGACATTCACCGACTCCGAGGATTCCTCTAGCAGAGAGTCGGATGATGAGCAAGTGGAGCAAGCACACATGTGCTTCATGGCTAGAGAGGAGCAAGATAAAGATTCCTCTTCCGATGATAGTGACAACGAAGGCGATGAGGTAACCATGGATGACCTTAGAAATGCTAATGAGCAATTATGGTCTAAATACACTAAATTAGTAAATAGGTATACTAAAGTAAAAGATGATTTAGCTAGCATCCAAACCTCGCCTAAAACTATCATCACCAACAACGACACCGTTGTTGAAGAGTTGAAAAATGAGATTGTAAATCTCAAGATTCAACTTGAACATGTTAGCATTGAGGTTCCGGAGGAACACAAGATAGCGGATTTGACTTCTCAAAACTCGACTTTGAGTATTGAGAATGAAAATCTCAAATCTCGTGTTTATGTGCTCACATCGCAAGTATCCACTTTGGATGCTTCTATGCGTTCTCTCACCGAGAAATATGAGAACACATTAGGCCGAATTAATAAATTCAATAAGGGTAAGGACCATTTGGATAAAATCCTAAATGACTTACTGCCGGCCAATCACCACATTGGCTTGGGGTATACGATGGGAAATTCATCCAAAGCGGCCACTACCTTTGTTAGGCCAACTTTCGATGCCTCAACGAGTGGTAGCAAACACTCTATTGGTAGTTCATCTACCAATGGTGCTTCCACCTCGTACACACCTTCATTTGGAAAGAAACCCACTTTGGGTGGACCTCCAAAGAAGGGCCATGCTTACATGTACACGAATAACATGCCACGTAGGAACACACGTCCTACTCCACCGGCTCACACATATGATGATTTCTATGCACCACATCCACGGGCACGTGCAAACCATATGAGACATCCTCACGCACGTGTTCCTCCAGATGCATATGTTCACCCACATCATCGTATGAATAATTATCCACATGCACCATTTCATCATGTTCCTTATGCCTATCCACGACATGCATCACGTAGAAATCAACAACGCATGCATGCTCCCAATAGGATTAGGGCTCTCAAAATTTTCAAGATTTGGAGCCCAAAGGACACAAGCATGGATGAAAAACAAGTTTACATGAATGATTATTTTATGAATGTAGTGGATAATGATAATTATGTGGGGAAGTCTAAGTCCAATTGGACTTGGCTTCCAAAGGTCTAATCTTTTGGACCCAATGACCTTGGGTACCATGATACGATATTTTCTATCTTTAGGTACTCAAGAAAAAGAAACGGAGCAACAAATTTAAATTTAGCTCCAGAAGGAATTGGATACTCGATAGCGGGTGTTCAAAACACATGACGGGTGACGCTCAATTGCTCTCCGGAGTGGTTCCCATTGCAAATGGAAACCGGGTAGTCTTTGGAGGCAACGAGAGCGGAACCATCATAGGTGTTGGAAAAGTGGGTAATCCTTCTAAACCTCTTATAAATGATGTTTATCTTGTTAAAGGATTAAACCACAATCTCATTTCAATAAGCCAACTTTGTGACAAAGGTTACAAAGTTAGCTTTGCGAAAGGAATGTGCCATATTTTAAGAAAAGATAATAATGAATTATTGTTTTCCGGCACATGCCATAAGGATATATACATCCTAGATCTTCCAAGATCACATGAACAATGTCTCATTGCCAACATAAGTGAACAACACTTATGGCATCGACGTTTTGGTCATGTGAACTTTGGAACACTATTTAAGCTTTCCAAGTTAAATTCTATTAGAGGCTTCCCTAAGCTAGTCTTTCAAAAGAAAAGCTTTTGTGACTCGTGTCAACAGGCAAGCTTCCAAAATCGTCTTTCAAACCTAAGAAAAGTATTTCTTCTAAGCGGCCACTAGAACTATTACATCTAGATTTATTTGGGCCAACTAGAGTTGCTTCATTAGGAAATGCACGATATGGACTTGTCATCGTTGATGACTTTTCTAGGTTTACTTGGGTATTTTCATTGAGTAATAAAAATGATGCTTTTGAAAACTTCACAATTTTTGTCAAGAAAGTACAAAATCTCATTGGAACCACCATTGTCACTATTCGTAGTTGTTACGACCAAAAGATCGTAGGAGTCCGACTCCCGCCCAGATCCGCTGACATACCCCGCGAACTCTCCCCTTCACGAAAGGGCCGCCACCCCGGAAGACTGAAGCTACGTGGGAACGGGCGCGCCTCGCAGCACTCTCCCCACCCGGCCGAGGCGTACAACCGCAGTTGCTCGGCCCGCCAGGGGCAGTGCGCTTGGGGAGCGCCCGGACAGTATCGCCGGGTATGTTGACATAGGCACGTGCGTATCCTTCCGTGCCCGCAGCCCACAACCCACGACCGAACAGGGGGCGCGGCCGGACTGGACAACCCCCGATCCGGACGACCCGACTGGTCCCCATGAACCGCGGCGCCAAGGATAGCATAGCCAGACCTTTAGTTCGTCACCAACGAGAAACAACCTAGGATAAGGACACGACTGACACAAACGCCGCCCGACCGTCTGACAAAGCACCCCCTGGCAGCTGAGCCCCCTGACACTTAATGCTTTCGGCCCTGACATCCTGACAAAAGTGCCCCGGGCCGTTGCGCCGTCTGACAAAAGCAGGTCAGGCACTCCTGTTCCTGACATCCTCGTCCGAAGCTTCCGCTGACAACCGAGCCAACTCAGCACGTCGAGTCAGCATGCCAGGTCAGCCCCGCCTAGTCATCTCCCATCAGGCATAAATACCCCCTCACTTCTTATGGTAAAGGGGTTGGCAAATTCTCTCTCTCATTCTATCATTCACACACGAGAGCAAAGGTTGTCCATATCTTTGTTCTCCCACTTATAGATCGCCACGTACGGTCGGCACACCCTAAGTCTGACCGGTGTGCCTAGCCCCCGTTTTAAGTCCTATTACTGACTTAGGCATCGGAGGGGCTAAGGGTTGGATCCCAACCCCGCCCTTCTGACGAGTTGCTCGTGCTGCAGGAAAGCTCGCCCCTTTGTCGACATCGGCTCCAGCCTCCCGCTACCCGATCTTCCTCCGCCGTGTCCGTTAGGATTTGACTCCGTGACCACCCCCGGTGGCAAGTCCAGCCTCTTCACCCCATTAATCACCTGTTAAATTGTCAACCTAAACCCTCTTGTCAACAGAACCACTGTGCCCTTGGTTTCCCTCAATACAAATTCATTGTGTGCGAGTTCCACCTCGTAACAGTAGTGATCATGGAGGAGAATTTGAGAATGAGTCTTTTGAGAACTTTTGTGATGAAGTTGGTATTACTCACACCTTTTCATTCCCTCGCGCACCTCCTCAAAATGGTGTTGTTGAGAGAAAGAATAGGACGCTAGTGGAGTGTGCTCGCACTATGCTTGATGATAGCCAACTTGGCCATCAATTTTGGGCGGAAGCGGTACACACCGCTTGCTATGTGTTTAATAGAATACTTTTAAGGCCCGGCACTAAACAAACTTGTTATGAATTGTTGTTTGGTAGATTGCCTCAAGTTAAACATTTTCGTGTTTTTGGTTCAAAATGTTTTATTAAAAACACGTATGGTAGTTTGGACAAATTCGATCCAAGATCCGATGAGGGGATTTTTGTTGGATATTCCTCATGTAGCAAAGCCTACCGGATATACAACAAACGAACCTCAACGATCGAGGAATCGCTTCATGTTTCATTTAATGAAGGATTTGTTTCAACTAGAATTACTAATATGATGACTCCATGGATGTTTTATGTGATTCAATTGGTAATTCTAATTCTATCGATTCTATTGATACTAACCCGACTAATGAAGTTTTTGAGAATGTTCCTAGAGATCAGGGAATTCCCAAACGGCTTCATACCGTTCGTGACCATCCTCATGAGCAAGTCATTGGAAATATCCATGATAGTGTCAAGACGAGATCTCAAGTCAACTACTTCACTCATTGTGCCTTTGCCTCCTCGATAGAGCCAAAGAATGTTAATGAAGCATGCGAAGATGGTGCTTGGATCCTAGCCATGGAGGATGAACTCATTCAATTCGAGAGGAATGAGGTTTGGGAGCTTGTTCCATTGCCATCGAAGAATCACACCGTCATAGGGACAACGTGGATCTTCAAGAACAAGACCGACGAAAACCAAATCGTCGTCCAGAACAAAGCTCGGTTAGTAGCTCAAGGCTATCGGTAAGAGGAAGGTATCGATTTCGAAGAATCCGTTGCTCCGGTAGCTAGATTAGAATCAATTAGATTATTGTTATCTTTTGCATGCCATAAGGATTTTAAATTATTTTAAATGGATGTTAAAAGTGCGTTTTTAAACGGAGATGTTGTTGATGAAGTTTATGTTTCTCAACCTCCGGGTTTTATAAATGAAAAGTTTTCAAATCATGTTTTTAAACTTAAGAAAGCACTTTACGGTTTGAGACAAGCTCCTCGAGCTTGGTATGGCCGTTTAAAGAATTTTCTTTTGGATTTAGGTTTTAAAATGGGAGAAGTTGATTCCACATTATTTGTTAAGTATTCGAATAATGATATAATTTTAGTTCAAATATAAGTTGATGATATCATTTTCGATGCTACTAACTTTGCTCTTTGCGAAGAGTTTTCTAATGCGATGAAGGATCAATTTGAGATGAGCCACATGGGTGAGCTCAAATATTTCTTAGGTCTCCAAATTCGCCAAATGAATGATGCAATCTTCATCCACCAAACGAAGTACACGGTGGAGTTGCTAAAGCGATTTGGAATGGAGAATGCCTCCGGGAAGAAGACTCCGATGAGCACTACTACACATCTTGATAAAGATGCGGGCGGTAAAGATATAGACATTCGTCTATATCGAGGTATGATAGGTAGTTTACTTTATCTTACCGCAAGTAGGCCCGATATTATGTTTGCCGTATGTGTATGTGCTCGTTATCAGTCTCAACCTAAGGAGTCACACTTAGTAGCGGTAAAACGTATTTTCCGTTATTTAAGTTACACACTTGATTTTGGATTACTTTATCCAAAATCTAGCACATATGAGTTAATCTCATATAGTGACGCAGATTATGCGGGATGCAAATCCGACAGGAAAAGTACTAGTGGTACTTGCCATTTTATAGGAAATTCTCTTGTCTCTTGGTTTTCCAAGAAGCAGAATTCCGTATCACTTTCAACCACCGAGGCGGAATATATTGCCGTCGGTGCCACGTGTGCTCAAGTTCTTTGGATGAGACACACACTTAAAGTCTTTGGTATAAACTGTGATACTTGCCCTATCATGGTGGACAACCAAAGTGCACTTTGTCTCTCTAAGAACCCGGTACACCATTCCCGTTCTAAACACATAGATGTCCGTCACCATTTCTTAGATGATCATGTTGCTAAAAAGGACATCATTTTAGTGTACGTTGAAACCTAGAAGCAAATCGCCGATATTTTCACGAAACCCCTAAAGGAAGACTCCTTTGTGCGGTTACGTCGAGAATTGGGGATTATGGGTGAATCCGAGATTTAGGATTCATGTTATGTTCAATAATCTTGCATGCTATTCAATTCTTTATCTTTGCTCATGCTAGATTAATTGAAATTTTCTGGATTTTTTGTTGAATTTTCGGAATTTTCGCTCGATTTGTTCGTAAACGTCAAATTTAAGATTTTCGATGTTTAATGGGGGTAGTATAATGATTAATGAGAGTTGTTTGATGTTTCGTCCAAGTGCGATTAGGAGAGAACTCAAAATTTCTAATTCTAAAATTTTTGGACTCTCTTAGTTGGTCCAAGTTCATTGGCTGACCGACTAAATTCAGTTCTAGTCGGTCAGTGAATGAGCTTAGACTGACTAATTCTTGTCAGGATTTTTGGCTTCAGTTACTGTTTACAATTAGTCGGTTCAAGCTCATTGACCGACAGACTAGATCGTGATCTAGTTGGTCAGTGCTTGAACTGTGACCGACTAATTGTGACGGGGACTGTCTTGTCTTTTCGACTTCCGACCGACTTAAACTCATTCTATTCGACTAATTTCATTTCTAGTCGATCGTTCTCTTCTCTCTCTCAGCCAAAACCGCCGAGCACCTTGGACTTCCTCCCTCTCCGATCGATTTCCGGCCACTTTCTGGCCATCCCCACCGTCGTCGTCCGTCGATCTTCCTCCTTAGGTGATTCTCCAGCTCCTAGGGTTAGGGTTCCATCTATTCCAATCGATTTTTCGGCTTGGGTTTCAGTTTCTAGGGTTTGTAATCTTAGGGTTCTTGCTTACGATCTTTCGCTCTCGTATTGATTGCACTTGTCTCGTCACGCATATGGCGAAGACAAGGATTCCGATCCAACCCTCGAGCCCTTCCCCTATGACCGTAGAGTCACCCCATAGGGAACCTTTGCAACCCAAACACCGTTCGAAGACAACCCAACCCCCTTCGTCGTCGTCGCCTCCTCTTAAGCGTAAGAGGACGGCGATAGCGAAACCCCGTTCCCAGCCCAAACCTAGGAAGCAACCTGTCTCTCCTGCTTCATTCCGTGCCCCCACTCCTCCATCCGATTCCGACACGGAATACATACCCGAGACCGAGACCCATAGGGATCCTTCACCCCCTCCTAGGGAACCTACGTCTAGCTCTCGACCCTGTACTTCCACACGTCAGCCTAAGGGAAAGGGTCCGATGCCGGTTGGCGGTGTCGATATCTTGTTGTGTCGCGATGACCCTATGTGTCTCGTGGCTTACAACCGTATCGAACACTGCCCGCTGCTTCTAGAGCATTTCGTACAGTTTTCAGACTTCCCAGGCCTTGCCATCTTCTGTTATCTTCCGGTCTTATCGATTACCTTCGATATGACCCTAAGACGAATCCTCACCCTTACCCTCGCCTAGTCAAGCTGTTTTACGCCAACCGTGTCCGGGGTCAGTACGACGAGACCCACTCTATTAAGACGACTATCTTGGGGACACCGATGGTCCTCACGGCAGAAATCTTAGGAGAGTTGATCGGTTGCTCGTCGTCTGGCCTCCTCCCTTCCGATATTTCCGTCGATGACATCTCTTCCCTTGACCAGGTCATTCTTTCTGAGATCTTTCACGAGATTCCTCCTGCCATGATTGGCGTCCCCTCGAAGTCTTTCAAGCCTAATGGCTGGGTCCTAAACTTGATTCTGAAGTCGTGCTTACTTCCTAAGTACGGCTCCTCTTCTTTGCCTTCCCAGCCATTCCTGAAGCTCATATATGCCATCTTCATGGGGAGCGAGATTAACTGGGCTCAGATAATACTCGATAAGATGGATTCTTTCGAGTGTATCCGTAAGTCCACGAAGTCTGCTCATATCCCATATCCGTGACTTCTGAAACTTGTCTTTCGCCACTTTCGTGTCACTTTGCCTCCTGATGATGAGCGTCCTCTCGGTCCCCCTCTGAATGCGACTGCCGTCAAGAAGTCTCTTACGGCGCTCCGTCACGTTCAGAGGACGACCCCCTCTACTTCAGTGTCTGCTTCAGCCTCAGCTGCTCATGCTCCCTCTACCACTATTGACGAGCTCGCACGTTCTGTGAGACGTATGGAGTCTCGTTATGCTCGTACTGAGGAGATACTTGCTAGTATCGCCTCTCGTTTGGGCATTGAGATCCCTCCGTCAGTCTCTGACGAGGAGGAGTTGGATGAGGAGGAGATTGAAGAGCTGGTTCGTGTTGCTGCTCGTGCCCTTGAGGGCACTTCTGGTGCTGTTGCCTCTTCTGCTAGTGACCCCGAGAGCACACCTGTTGCCACCGTTCCTGCGGTGGATACTACGACTGGTGCTCCCGAGGCCACTACCGTCGCTCCCATGGACACTTCAGCTGATCCGGTGACCACTACTCCTGCTGCAAAGCCTGCTGCTGCTGGAGATCCTCCCTCAGCCTCCTGAGCTTCTCTGAGGACTCTATTGATGCACTTTGGATGATAGATCTTATTGTGAGAGAGATTAGGTAGGATAGAGTGTGGTTATGATTTTTGGATCATGTTGATGTATTTTGATGTATCCCTGATGTATTTTGATGGATATGTATGTTTTGTGATACTCCGATGTCTTTTGTGATATATGATGTACTTTGTGCACCGATCGTTGGATCGCTTTTATGTATGTCGGTGATGTATATTTTTGATGTACTCATAGTTCATATTTTTATATATATACATCGATGTTGACATTTCATTCCCTTGTGCACAGTATATATTTTTTATGTCTCTGATGTTTGATTTCGTCGCTCGACGATAATAACTTGGTTAAATAGAAATTATTTCTATGAAAACATAGAATTGTTTTCCATGCACTAAATTAACCAAGACTGTTGATATTGGAGAGTATATTCCATAACTCAATTCATAAAATTAATTTGAGTTTTGATGATTTTATTTATCGACTTTTGACTTTGGTCTCATTGACACGCTTTGATTTAATTCGTATTTTCCTTTGGTGTCATTTGGACCGTGGTCGTATTCTACGACTCCCGTGCTATTATTTGAAGCCATTGTTGTTGTCGTTGATCTCCTCCCACTCTTTTTGCTAATGCCAAAGGGGAAGAGATATAATAATGACATGTGCTAAATGATAATTTAAAGCATTATTCCAAAAATCTAATTTGATATGTTAGATTCAGGGGGAGTTAAGATATATAAATGGATTTTCAAATCCGATATTTCAATAATCAATTCTCATTTTATATACTTTACTCGTCTGCTTGATGCGTATTACTATTATTCATTGTGGAATTAACGTGTCATCAATGCAGGGGGAGTAAGTAAATTACATTTGAATCATTATTTTTTATTATTATTTATGTTGGTTTGTCATCACCAAAAAGGGGGAGAATGTTGGATATTGGACTTCCCAGATTTGGTTTTGGATGATGAACAAACATAAATATATCGTGAACTAACAATTTGTGAATGCAGTTATGGAGATCGTCGCCAAATTCATGTGAACATCCAAAGCGACGTCTCGAGACTTCTCAAAGCGCGTGATCATATGCCTAAAGCTTCGTTGAAGCTTTTGGACCATTTTAGAAGTCATGAAGATTCGGATCGAAGCTTTCGAAGACGGTTCGTCAAGTTTTATTTATAGTCTTTTAGCTTCGTTCCATAGAATGTTAAGCCTTGAGTAGGTCTTACGTTTTAATCTTCATAACGCTCCTATCTTAGACATAGGATCTTAGTAGAAGTCCATACGAACTTTCCCGAAGCTTCGCGCTTCGTTTCGGGACTTTTTGTGCATGTTAGTTGGTTCAAGAAGAAGAACCAACCGACTAGATGGTGATCTAGTCGGTCGGCAATGCTTCTTGGACCGACTAGTTTGCCTTCTCAATTCTAAGCTCTTTACTGTTTACAGTTAGTCGGTCTACGTTGACTCACCGACCGACTAGTTTGTGAACTAGTCGGTCAGTGATGCTTCTTAGACCGACTAGTTGAGCTTTCCCTGTACATGCCAAGTTACTGTTTATCGTTAGTCGGTCTATGTACAGACTGACTAGTTGATGAACTAGTCGGTCAACTTTTGTTCTTGGACCGACTAAATCAATTTGTACTCAGACTATTTGTTTTATCTCTTAGTCGGTCTAAGTTCACTCACCGACCGACTAGTTGTGAAACTAGTCGGTTGGCAAGTGTTCTTTGACCGACTAGTTCTGTTAGTCTGAACTTCGACCTATTCCCTGTTCATCCATTAGTCGGTTCATGTTGATTGACCGACCGACTAGTTGATGAACTAGTCGGTCAGTGGTTGTTCTTTGACCGACTAGTTTGGTTCAGAATAGAGCCGTTGGAGCATTTAATGCCACGATTTTCACTCTCTCTTTCCTATAACCTATATATACTTGGTGTGCTGCATTCATTGCACTCAAGGCTGATTTTAAGAGAAGTTTAGAGATCAAAGAGAAAGCATTCAATCTCATTAAAGCTCATTCATTTCCTTTCAAGAATCTCTCCCTCACTCTTATTTCAAAAGAGAGATTCATTGATTGTGAGCCTTCCAAGCCAAGTGCTTGATCCTAGGTCACCAACAACCTCATAGCTCTCCATAGCTGATCTACATCTTGGAGCTAGGGTTTGGTGCCTCTTCATCTTCCCCAAAATCCATTTTGCCCTAAATCGTAAGTTATACTCAAGGCATAGGATTTTGTCGGTAAGCAATTTCGTATTTCATTTACTTCATTATTATAAGTGTTTTACTCTCGGTTGTGAGAGTTTGTTTGTGATCCCGGGTTGTGGGAGTCACAATTTTCATTTGTGTATGATTTAACTTGTGAAGGTTTTTCACAAGTATTTCATAGTGAAAATCTTGAGTTAGGGTTTCTAACTCAAGTATCCGGAAGTGATCCGGGTGGTTGGGACGTAGGATTACCGGGAACAAGTCGGGGAGACTTGGGTGGATCCGAACCCAGTAATATTGCTTGTTTGCGATTGTCTTCTTTGTTGTCATATTTACATTTCTGCATTTCCGCATTAATTGGAAGAGTTTGCAAGATAATTAGGAATTATCTTCTTAATTATTTTAAAGTACTATTCACCCCCTCTCTAGTACTTGTGCAGTAGCTTAGCAGGGCATTACACTATATTCCTTATCTACACGCAACCACAGACATATGTAACAATATACGTAGAGTATACCCACTCAAGATTGAGTGAGACTCAAAACCCACATCAGAATACTCTTTATACATAACACGGTATCTATACCTATACCAATACCACTCCAATATATATATATATATATATATATATATATATATATATATATACATCCACCACATAACCACATACATACCATAATATCAATCACTATTCTTAGTCAAGTAAAGCCCACATAATGCCATCACTTTTCACCATATAACAACATTACAAATATCAGCACACGTATAATTATAATGCACTCTCTAATACAAGCATTCATCGTATAGTCGCATACATGTAACATATATTCACACCATAGCCATCTACCTATAATTAGTATACTGACACAACTACTTATCCAAACCTAGTTTAAGACATACCATAACCGTGTATACCTCACGGTATGCACGCACATGCACAACATCCCGTAAAGGCAAGAAATACCAAACAAAATTATAACCCTATTATATCACACATATTCATATAGTAAGCACATAACTACTTGATGTTAAGCACATTCATATCCACGTACGAGCACACGCTCACACGTCCTAACATATAGATCATATATAGGCATGCACATTTAACTATACGTACCCCATTATCATTACACTTAACATACATATGACTTACTAGTATACTATTTCAAGCATTACAAGTATCTTCAAACTACATACACTACTAGTACATACTCTAATACAATTTCCAATATATACAGACGTTCCTAATTAAAGTGGTATAGCTATCCACACTTACATAACTAATATTATTCATACAACTTCACATATATATCACGAGTATACATATATAACACAAGAGACAAACCTTAATACCCTTAGGGTAACACACTCATACAGGTCCACACACTCTATCTATATACACGCACCACGATGACATCACAACAACCAATGGGCCCACTACTAAACTAGAGTTGACACAGACAACGACAAGCACTAGTGTATAAACAATAAAAAGAAAACCGAAACCAAAAGCGTAACGAAACTAGGTCGGAAAGAACGAGTTCTGATAAGGCGAGGTTAAGGAAAAAAACTGGTTGGGTAAAACAGAGATATAATTGTGA
Organism: Scilla litardierei; assembly: GCA_030789695.1. NCBI lineage: Eukaryota > Viridiplantae > Streptophyta > Magnoliopsida > Asparagales > Asparagaceae > Scilla > Scilla litardierei. The sequence goes on from CM061133.1 coordinate 229,117,084, forward strand.
ATATTTAGGTGAGGAAAGAAAGATGTAATAATACTCTTATAGGATACATGAGAATAGTCTGTAAATGACATAAGTTAAAATACGAAGAGTATAAAAACGGTCGTACTTCAAAAGTTGGAGTTCTCTTTTGAATAGAAAAATATTCGGAGGTTGATAAAATGAGTTGTTCGAAACAAGTTTTAGTCGTATATACATAATAAGAGGAAAATGGTTTACTGGCTTATTGAGAAATCATTATATAAAAAAAGTAAAACATTCACACGAACTTTAAAGATATAGGTTAGAAAATATTATACGGCAGTAATTTATTAATTTCGGCAAAAGTTTCGAAATTCAAAGAATGAATTTAGATCAACTAAAGTGTAGGAAATTTAAGCTCATGCTAAATGTTTTCAAAGTCTTTAAACTGGGGAGAAATTAAAATAAACAATATTGAAAATACTTTTAGAGAAACCAGGATTGCCAAAAGAAACGGATTTATACAAAGATTTTTTTTTGAAGTATGAGTACGATGAACTTAGAACTGATATATATAAAAATATTGAAGTTCTATTAAGCTTAATAAACTGAGTAGTGTAGACATGGAAGGAATGTTATTTTGAATCTTCAAAATGGTAATAAAGTTTTAAAAACCGAAATACGAAAGATCTAGGTCAGGAAATGATTACGAGATAGAAATAAAAATTACAACTAATAGACTTCAAAATCTACGAAACAATTTTAGCTCAATCGAAAAGTAGGAAATATAAATATACAAGAAGGGGGTTTAAAACAAAAATTAAACTGAGCGAAAACTTTTAATAGGGGAAATCGAAAATAACTTTGAAAGAATCAAGATTTGCAACGGAGAGGATTCGAAAGATTAATGATAATCGTCAGGAAACGATCGCATGAATCGAGGGCAAAGAATATGCTCGCATGATGAATACACCTAGAATACGATTCATGAAAAGCTACGATGGGATTTCTACGGTCGATAACACAGAAGTGTAATGATCAGGGAAATGATAGAATCATGGGTCCTAATTATCGGGTCGGCTGGAGATCAAGAGGAACTTAACACTATGACTCTCTAATGAACTAGACTGTAATAGAGGTCTCAGGGAAGGGTCCTAAGAGAAGTCAAGATTACATTCTGCTGGGCCGAAATTGTCGGACTCAATCGAACGGCTAAAAGAGAAGCTCCAGAAGTCTAATATGGTCAGGGCTGGAGAGAGACTGCTAAAACAACCTAAGATGAGTACAGCTTAATCTTGACGAAGGCTCTGACTATCAAACCTGGACATCTACCTAAGACTTCCTACCATCTAAGACAGGAAAAATGTTCAGATTAGACTTAATCATAACTTGGATGTTCCGAATATTTAATTGGATGTTGTTTTCATTATTGTTGTTTCGGTATTTTGCGGATGCAAAAAGGACCTGCATGGGCCACCAACAAAACCTGTCACGCCCTGTTTCCCTAATATGTAAGGCGAGACGTGAGGAGGTCCGCTCAGACATGGAGCTGTGAAGCTGCAGTCTGATAAGCGTCTGAAAAAAATTCCAAATAGTAGCAGGTCCTTGCATTGTGACGAAACAATAATAATAATAATAATAATCAGTAGATAAGAACATCCACCAACAAAACATCCAACAATTTTTCTCAACATCACATAAAATCACAAAAGTACGAGTCTGAACAAAAAGGCCTAAAACATGGCCAAACAAAAAACAAGGAGAAGGGTGCTACGCACCGAAACCTAATTAGAAACTACTGAAACAACTACTAAAAGAGACTCCAAGTGAGTCTAGGACTGGTCACCAGTGTCCTCGAACTCAACCTCTGGAGGGACCTCAAACTCAGTGTCAATGAACTGCTCGTCCTCTGCTACCTGCTATGTCTCAAAACCTGACATGTGACACCCAAAGAGAAAAGGGCACATGTCAGTAAAAGCCTCCCAAAAGAAAGCGAAGGACTTTTGTGCAAGGATATAAATATAGAAAAACAACTAGCAGTTCTAAACAATATGACATGACATGACATTAAAAGATTGTAACAATTTAAGATGACATGATGACATGCACGCATGTTGTAGCAGAACTACGAAAACACTATTTCATGATTCATGAACACTAACTTGTCACTTTGTGCACAGGGTTTACACCTTTTGGCTGAAGTGGCTGTACGGGCACACTTCTACGCTAAAGTGATCGCTTAACCCTACCCCTCCACGTGTATCGAGCGTTGGTTTCCCAACAACACTGTGCTCACTTCTGGATCACGAGCCAGGAAGCGTTTTTCAATATGGCATAGGGTTGTGCCTACAAAAGCAGGTCCCTAGCCTCAATAGCAATAACATTTGTAGCGTGTGCTACTCAATCACGAAGAAACATATGATGCATGACATGACATGGGATGAGCAGTTAAATTGCGTACCGTTAATTGAAAATTAAACATTACATGACAGCATGAATGAAAGCAAGTAAAAGTGTCGGATCTAGCTTTGTTGTCAAGCTAGATCAAGTAGGGTGTCGGATCGAATTTCGTTGTCAAACTAGATCAAAAGGCGTCTAGGCAGCTATCATTTCACTGTCCAGTCTCTTTTACGCCAACAAACAAATTGGCCTAAAAACGTGGCCTAAAACATTTACTGGCAAGTATCACTTGCCTGAACGACCAAGCTGAAGTCACGATCAATCAGAGTCTAAACTACCTATGTGTCAGATCACAGTCCAGCCTACATTCCAATTTATTAATCTTGATTAGTGAATCACAACCATCAGAAATTACCAATTTTAGTTTATTAACAGGAAAGAGGTGATTCCTACGGGGCAGATCTTACCTCAACATGACGCGAGAGCTACTCTGACGTCGGGTAGCGACATCAGGGGTTGGATTCCGGCAGTGTGAACGGTACGGAACGACGGATTCTCTGTGATAAAACACGTGCACGAATAAGTTTGTGACGACGGGCTAGAATTATTAGTCAAATCCTAAAACGTCTAATGACCCAATTTAACAAGTTCTCTATCCTAAGATGGGTTACATAATAATATTCACGAACGTTAAATAACTAACACGTTATCTACAATAAGAGGTTAATGTGAACGAATATACAACAATTATCAAACAAGCTAGGCTATAACATATTAACCAGAAGCAGTCTAAACGAGTTATCAACCCAATAAATCATCATATTATCATTGATATAACAAAGTTTCTGATTGATCATGATCATCTAATAGTTCACAAAGCTATTAGCAACTAAACCTGGGGTATTCTAGGGAATGCTTACTAATCGTAGCGAGGAGGACCTCTACAAAGCTTCCGGGGATCGTCGTGGGTCGTCAACGGCCAGAGGAAAGGCCGTGCATCGCTGTGACACAATGAGAACGTCGTTGCGCGTGTCGAGGAGGACACTGCCATGTGTCAGGAGTCTTGATGTCACGGACAGCGAGTAGGCACCGTTGTCAGCGCTAGGGCAGCGCTGCCGACAGCGCGGGCGGCTGCTGCTGCATCCTAGGCGACGCTGTGGCCATCGTGACAGCGCCAGAGGGCGCTGCTGTCGTGATCTGTGCATAGGGGCACTGCAGTGCGAGAACGACATGCTGCCTGCGTCGGGGCAAGGCACAGACTGGCGACCAAGGCGGGAAATGACCAGAGGAAGTGCTAGATGATGGGGGAGGGCTGTGCACGAAGGTGGGTTGCCGGAGAGACGACCGCGCGAAGAAGCGGCGGACAGCAGTGCAAGCGGCGGCCAGCTACTTGGTCAGGCGCTGCTGTCGCCTGGGGAAAAATCTGGCAGCGCTACAGGGCGGGGAGACGTCGTGGGGAGGAGGAGGAGGTCGGAGATGCGTCGGAGGTTGAGGCTTGAACGAAGAGGTGTTGTGGTGCTTGCTGTGTTGGGGTGAAACAAAAGGAGCCCTAGGTATTATTTAAATAGGGAAGGGCTAAGGCAAACGTGAGAGGGTAGTCTAGGGATTAAATTATTAAAAATGGATGAGGGGAGTTGCCAGCACGTGGGCTAGATATGGTTTTAGGGTAGTTTAAAACAATTTGTTTTTAAAGAAAACCCAATGGATCCCTCTCTCTCTTTCTCTAACCTGGGTGTGGGTGCGGCCAAGAAAAGTTGGGCTAGAAATTTACAAATGATTAGGATCATTAAAAAAATAATTAGAGGGTTAAACTCCTATAAAACTTTGGGTTAAAAATAATAGATTGAGAAAAAATAGTGAAAGTGGGTCAAACGGAGCCCGAAAATTATGAGATAAAAACTGGGGTGACCGTGTCGACGAGAGAAACGAAACCAAAAGACCGATCACGAGTTGGGCGACGAGAAACGGAACTAAAAATAAAAAGGTCTCACGACAAAAGTGAAGATCGCGACGCCTCATCAAACAGAGTCAAGAACGGTCACAACGACATATCACATCATAGGGTTCGGATACAAGAAAGGTCCAAAATAAATATGTGCACGAACAAAAGTACGTGCACGAAAACCATACGATCGAAAACAGACCGTGACACCAACCCTACACAAGGGTCAAACTCCCACACAGAGAATTACTAACTCCCACTCAGAGAATTAGGGTTAGCCCTACACTAGGAGACCAAACTCCCACAAAGAGAGTTACCCCCACAAAGAGAGTTATTCCCACTAAGAGAATATCTAATTCCCACTAAGAGATTTAGGGTTTCTAAGAAACACAAAGTAAAACAAATACTCTTACATATGCCTTGAGATGTACTTACTCATAAATGAATGCAAGGCATGGAAGAGGATCTCCAAGTGATGAGATGTGCTTGAAAGCACTTGGATGATTTCCTTGAGCTTGACTTCAAGGCATGAAGGAGATTTAGAGCTCTAAGAGGAAAATGAGAGAGTTTGATATTGGCTTATTTGATCTTTAAAGATTTGCAATAGCATCAAGAAGTTCTAATGAACTCAGGCCTTTCATATATATAGAAACCGTATAAGAACTCTCAAAAGCCAAGAAAACAGCCAAAAACAAAAAGCTGTAATGGCTAGATTTTGGGCAAAAACATCACCGACAGTCGACTGAAGAACAAATGACAGTCGACTATCCAACGGCTAAATAATTTCCAACGACTATAATCTGAGCCTCGACAGTCGACTGATAAAGTTAATGCAGTCGACTGTAAATAGGACATGCGCCTGTAAATCCTTCAGCAAGTGACTGCTGCATGGGATGGAATAAAACAGAGAGATGTACTCTTTCGCACTGTTTGCAGACAGGCGAATGATATCCAGTATACAGGAGACTATCAAATTAACAGGTGACTGTAAATACCGCACCAGTCGACTGACTAGCAAACTGGGGTGAAGCCCAGACAATGTGAGTTGCGCATAGTCGACTGATGAACAAATCACAAGAGACTGTTGGAAGACAGGCGACTGTAAATTGCCCGTCAGTCGACTGTTCCAAAAGCTCAAGTATGAGTCAATCAAAGGTTGACTTGAGCAGTACACCATAGTCGATTGTAGAAGGCTCGACAGGCGATTGGAAATCACCCAGTCGACTGTAAAACCTTCATCAGGCGACTGTTGGAGAGCCAGAGACTCCAAATGAGTCTTTGGGCAAGATGAGCCTATTGGGTTGGATTCTATGATAATCCTAAGGCTCACTAAGATGGTTAAATGCATATGCATGAATGAGTAGACCCTCTATCAAGGCATTTCATTAAACCTAGACTCAAAATGAGAGAAAGCAGTAAATGAAATGTTACATGGATTACATTACTTTCCTTAGAGACTATGTCTTCAATCTTGATGCCTTGATGCTCCCCATCATCTCCAAGCTTTAGCACCCCTTGAGTCCAAGCCTTGGCCCTTCTCCACTTAATGTCCATACTTGCACCAAGTGTTTAGTCTCCAAAAATGATATTCTTGAAATGTAACTATAAGACTAAAACAAGAAAGTCAGTAGCAACAACATAATGTTGTGATCATCATCAAAATAACATTGGTATGAAACACCAATACTCAACAATCTCCCCCGTTTTGATGATGACACACATTATGTAAATATAAAGAAAACAAAGCACAAAGATAATGAGCTCCCCCTACTTATATGCACCAATTGTAATATGAGATACACAATTGTAAGTACTCATTATACCAAATGAAATAATGAGAAACCATGGTGACATATAATATGTACGAATTACATAAACCAATTGCAATATGAATGTAACATGCACACATAAATGGTTTATATAATCTCACATATCTCTCCATATAGATATACCTCTCTCCCCATATGCATATGTATGAAATACAAGATTTACATAATGTATACATCTCTCCCCCTTGACATTGTTAAAAAGGTGGACATCAAAAATATCCCGCTCGTCATCTTAATCAAAGATGTGACAATATGCAAGAGAAAAGAAATGTAGGATACCAAATTGTAAAAATTTAGTGGGTATCAATCACTATCTCATGCTCCCTCTAGATCATAGAAATGGTCAAATTTTTGACTTCTAGGATCTAATACCAATTATAAAGTAGGAGAATAAATAATCTCTAACAATTGAGGTAATACCAATTGTAGAAAAAGAATCTTGAAAGATAATCATCTTTACCAATTGTCAAACATAATTGGAGCCATGGGCCTAAAGTGTATCAAAGCAATAGATATGAAAAAAGCAAACTTCAATGATATACATTGACATTGCCAAAACAAAATATAACATGAAACATGTTGGCAATATCCAAGGGGTTGAGTTTGAGACCAAAACTAACCAATAGTAACCATTGATCTCAAAAACATCCCGAAATGAGAGTTAAAATATGTTTTAAAATATTTTAAACATACAACATATTAGCTCTCCCATTGTCATACATATGGATCAATGAATTGCTGCATGACAATGTATTCCACAAGGTCCACATTTTCATGAGAAATAAATTTGAAAACATTTTCAAAATCATGAAACACACATAAACAATGGGTATGCTAAAAATAAACATTTAGCACACTACCCATGTAATATGCATATGTGTGAGGAACCTAAACATTAGGGAACCAAACCCAACAGGAGTTTGATTTCCTAATGTAATCACATGAGGTGATCACATCCCTAACTAGAGAGTTGATGTAACTATCCCTCTCTTGCACATAAACCTTGGTGGGAATCCATAAACTTAAGGATTTCTTAGGCAAGGGTTTTGCCTTTGCAAGAGGGGTGGATGTGTCATGCTTAGGTGTAGAAAATATTTTCTTAGCATGCATAAAGTGAGGATTTTGCTTCTTAGCAAAAAATGAAGAGTTTTCATTTTTCCTCACCACCTTGTGATTTACATGCTTCTTGTTGGTGTTATTGTTATACAAGAAAGCTTGGTGATTCTTCTTAGGTGTTTTAGAAATATTTCTTGTATTTGCACCATAAGAGGAATTAGATGTGGGTTTGGGTACCACATTTTGGATATGCCCTAAACCTCCTCTATGGTTTGCCGGATGTTGTTTTTCAAGCAAACCGTGGAGTGAATCCCTAGAATAAACAAACTTTTTGAGCTTATGGAATTCCTCTTCGCACTTCAACGTAAGTTGTTGAATGCGAGTTTCTAAGCTAAGGTTTTGAGTTACTAAATTATCATTAGACATGCTCAATTCCCTAACTTGAGAGAGAAGTGTATCTCTCTCACTAGTGTCACAAATATGTATATCATTATTGTTTACACTAGAAAGTTTTAATTCATGCAATCTACTCTTAGCAACCTTATATTTTACTTTTAATTTGTTGTAAGAGTTGATGCACTTAGTAGCTTCTTCGGAGACCATGTCGGAATGATATTCGAGCTCCTTGTATGAGATCTTTTCCTCCTCGATCTCTTCATCGTCTTCATCCTCACTAGAGCTTGACGATGACTCTTCCTCAGTTGCCATGAGGCACATTTCCTCATAGGAGTTGAGCCACGCTTCTAACTCTATTTCATTTGAGCTAGAGGGGATTGGCGAAGAGACATCAATTGTCGCAAAGCACAGGTGAGCTTTCTCCTTGTCATCCTCTTCTTTGTCACTAGATGTATCCTCACTTGAGTCATCAAATGTCCCGACACTCCCTTCTTTTGGTTTTTGGACTTGGACTTCCCTTTCCAATGCTTCTTCCCTTTACCCTTGTAAGTCTCTTTGTTGGGTTTGGAAGGGCATTCGATGGATAGATGACCTTTTCCACTCCAAGTGTAACAAGTAGGAACCTTGTTAGAATTGGAGGCAAACTTTGACAAAGATTTACCTTGCTTGCCCTTGAGGAATGCTTTGAATTGCTCGGTAAGATCCTCAATTTCTTCTCCACTAGCCTCTTCGTGTTCATCTTCTTCACTAGGAGCTTCTCGATGGAATTTCTTCCTCCACTTGATTGGCTCCTCCTTGGCATGGAATGCAACACCCTTTTGCTTCTTCAGCTTCTCGGGCTTGGATGGTTGAATCTCCTTCGTATGTTGAAGCTTCACTTTATACGCCATGAGATTACCAATGCACTCTTCAACGGTGTATTTGGACATGTCATATGACTCCAAAATTCTGTTGGCCGTTGACTGCCAATGAGATGTGAGAGAGTCAAGGATCTTCTCTACACGATCCTCTTGGGAAATCATCTTCCCAAGTCCCTCCAAAGCGTTCACGATGTCTGTGAACCTTGTGAACATATCTGAAATGCTTTCTCCTTCCTACATCTTAAATATTTCATATTTAGATCTAAACACAGTTTGTTTAGATTTATTTACCTTTGAAGTCCCTTCATGACATATCTCCAAAGTATGCCAAATTTCATTGGTTGTTTTAAACATGGAGAAGCAGTTGAACTCATTTGCAGTGAGGGCGCAATGGAATGCATTCATAACCCTGGCATTGAATTTGATCGAGTCCTTCTCTGCCTTTGTCCTTGAAGCCGCATGTGTAGTGGGCTTCTCAAATGGTACCTCCGTGATGTCCTATAAGTCTTGACCCTCCATGTAGATCATCATCCCGATCTTCCAACTTGGGTAGTTGGTTCTGTTGAAGAGCGGGGGTCGAACGGTAGAATGACCTTCTTCATGAGACACGGATGTAGCACTGAATGCCATCGTTGTAGTATGCTATAGCCTCGCTCTGATACCAATTGTAAGGATCGCATTACCCTTGCAATACTAACAACAACACACTAGGGGGTGAATAGTGTAATGGAAATAAATTGTACAATTAAAATTTAACTTGCAAATGCGGAATAACAAATGCAAGAGGAATTAATCAACATAATAAAATCAAACGCAAACACAAGATTTTACCTTGGTTCCCTAAAACTTGGGTACGTCCAGCCACATCAATATTCACTATATTTTCACACAGAGAAGTGAATACAATCCCACAAAGAGATACATCACCTAGAGGATTTTGTCTTACACAAGAACTAAACCAACCCTACACAAGGGTCAAACTCCCAAGCTGCCGAGCATCAGATGCCTGGAACAACCAAAGCAGACATTTGATCGATGTTATCCAAGCTGGAAGTGCTAGTCCATCAGATGGCTAGGATGTTCATTCCAGATGGCTGACTATGCCAACTTAACGAATGCCAAGTCAGCAGGGCCATACGTCTGGAGACCCTTCTCCAGACGTCCGATGCGTCTTCTTTCTGGAGATTCAAGGCGCGATTTCAGCTGAACCCAAATCATTTTAAGCTGTTGATTCTTGTAATCTAGGGCTGAGATTTTGGGGGTTTGTGGGTAGTATAAATTGGAGTCACTGGGGCTTAATTTCTTTGTCTTTAGAGGAACAAAAACCCATTGGAGCTAGGGTTTGGAGGAGCTCAAGAGGAGATTTGGGGGCTTTATCTCTCTTTAAAACGATTACAGATTTGATATCTATCTCCTCCTCTTTCGTATTTCGTTTTTTTACATTGTAGCATTGATTTGGATGATGTTTTGTAATAAAAATGTTTCCTTTCATGTTATAATGGATTAGAAAAATATTTGTGTGTGTTATGGCTAATCTAGGGGCATTGTTATTTGTGATTTCCATTATCTCTAATGTTATTGAATGCTTAAACCATTAGAGACCCTTCTCCAGACGTCTAATGATGATCTTCCTGGCGATTCAAGACACGATTTCAGCTGAACCCAAATCGTTTTGAGCTGTCGATTTTAGGTGTGTGTGTGGGTAGTATAAATAGGAGTCATTATGGCTTAATTTCTTTATCTTGCGAGGAACGATAACAAAGGGAAACCCATTGGAGCTAGGGTTTGGAAGAGCTCAAGAGGAGATTTTAGGGCTTCATCTCTTTCCAAAACGATTGCATATTTGATCGCTCTCTCCCCTCTTTTGTATTTCAGTTTATTGCATTGTAGCATTGATTTGGATGATGTTTTGTAATAAATATGTTCCATTTCTTGTTTAATGGATTATAACAATATTTGTGTGTGTTGTGGCTAATCTAGGGCATTGTTATTTGTGATTTCCATTGTCTCTTGCATGTCTTGCTACACCAATGAAATATGTCTCCCCATGAAACCAATGATTAGGGAGACTACAGTGGAGCAGCCCTTGGTTTAAACCCCATAAGGACATCTGCCGATGGTGTAAGCCCATAAGGTTCACCATTGAGTTATAACATTCGTCGTGCACACGCCAAAAGGGATGTCCCCCAAAAGGATGCACGATTGTCATTGGAACCACAATTAGCATAAACCATAGATGAACCCATAACAGATACAAACCCTCCTATCTCTTTCCCCAATAGGCCAACCAACGTTAGGGACTCCTAGATCACATCTCACACTTCCAATCATACCACTCAATTTTGTGGCTTGAGATGGTACCTCTCTTGCCATTACCCTTCCATAATTAATTGAACTTGTTAAATTGTAGAACGAATTGTGCCTGTGGAATATGACTTATGACTCACTGGAATTATTACTTCTTGACCTCCTACGCTTGGGAGTTGTAATATTTTGAGACAACAAAGTTTTTGGCGCTATTTTCGGGGACAACGATTTCTACAATTTTCATGTTTGATTGATTTTGGAAATTTTGGTTAGATTATTCATTCTATTTAGTGTGAGTCTTTATATTTCTTTATTTTACACTATTGAGTCAACTTTTTCTTTAATTTTTCTTTTCTTTTAAAATTTAAAAATTTAAGAAATTGTTTAAAATATGGATAGAGATGCATATGTTTCAGACTTTATTTCGGGTTTGATCTAAGTCATACCGGTCTTCTACAGTACTGAGTGTAATTTCAACCTGTATGGATCAATACACTAGAGGGGGGTGAATAGTGTATTTAAAAATTGTTGCAAATAAAATGTTACTAATATTTGCAAAGATGGCACAGAAATAAAATGACAAGTATTGAAAATTAAACCAATCGCAAACACAGAGATTTATCCTGGTTCGGATCCTGTTGATCCTACTCCAGTCCTCTACTCCCCGTAGAGGTTTTCAATCCATTATAACCACTTGCCCCGCAAGCACAACTTACAAAAATGGCGACACTCCTCGTGTCCCAAACTTTGTACAATCTCAAATAGAGATTCAAAACCTGTAAAATAACAAAATAGAAAAACACCTATAGCCTTGGTATGAATATCAGAGAATGAATTCAAGGAAGGTGTTTAGAAAGGAACTTCAATGTTTCAAGATAAGCAATGGTGAAACACAATTGAAGTTCTTCCGTTCTTAAACGAAGAGAGAAATCTATTGATTTCTTCTTACAAATAAGAAAAAAACAACTTTTCCAAAATGTGTTGAAAATCCAAGTTCTTCCGTTCTTAAACGAAGAGAGAAATCTAATGATTTCTTCTTACAAATAAGAAAAGAACAACTAATGGCCGAATTTGCTTAAAAAGATCAATGGCTTGATTTCAACAAAAAGAGTAAAGAAGAGGAAAGTGTGTAGAAAAGAGGGGGGTACCCCTCCTTTTATAGATTTTAGAAACAGTTATGTACGGTTCTATAAGATACGTTGCACAACGTTCAGAAAACGTAAGGAACGTTGGAGAACAGTGAGAAACTGTTCTGGAAAATTTCAGTCCAAAAAACGACATGGCAGGCTAGGAAAATTCGTAGCCTGCTAATTTTGAAACGGTCACAAAAATTTGGTGACGTGGACTAGAATACGGATAGATCTGTGTCTAAAAGTATCAGGTCAAAAGTCAACAAAAATATAGTTGTTTATTAGGCTAGGGAAAATCCTAGTCGACTAATTTTGAGGAAAGGGAATTTTGACTTAAGATCAAATAGGTTGGAAGATGATGTAATGTTTGAGCTTAGGGATGAATGATATGATATACTCAAGGCCCTGAAGCTATCTAAAAAGTAAAAATTATATCATTCCGTAGATACGTTTTTCAAACGTAATTTTGAGTAGCAATGCTGTTTTTGCAGAGAATCCTTGTACTTTGATCATATGTGTATATGTGAATGAGATAAGCTTTATATCTGCACATCTGCATAGATAGAGTTAGTCACATGAAATATATTGATTTGTCACATCATAACCTTATGGAAGAGAGGATGGAAAATACCAAGTTCCAACATTCTCCCCCTTTTTGATGATGACAAACAGTGAAAATAAAAAATATGAGTTAACATGTTTTAATGTGATGTTACTCCCCCTGAATATAAGAGTATAGGCTCCCCCTGAATATATGCCGCAATTCTCTCCCTTTGTCATCCATAAAAAGTGGAAAAGGAAAATTGGCAGGCTATGTTAATTTGTAGTCTTCTAATTGCGAAAGTGAGAAAATTATGCATAAAATAATGGAAGCAGTTGAGAATAACAATCACACATAAAATTAACAGAGACTGTGCACAGGATAAAAATCACAGAAACAACAAGAGGAACAAATCATGACTAATAATACGAAAGGGACTAATATTACTAAACTGCCAAATACATTAACAACCAGTACAACCCATAAGCAAACTGACCAACATAGTCACGCATACAACATAGTCACGAAGACTGACAAAATATTCATTAAACATCCAACAGTACCAAAACAACTAAGGCTAACAGGGATCATGGGAAAGGAAAACAGACGACGAACATCGCAAAGTCACGCAGACCAACTGGGAAATAGGGAGAAACATCGTAAAGACACGCAAAGAGGATCATGAGATAACCAAGCTTGCAAGGATAGGATGAGACAAACGGATCAGATAACCAAGTGTCAAAGTGAGCACACAAGATCAAAGGATTTAGGGATGATACGAGGAGGATCCAGGGGAGGAACGGCGAGAGCGAGTACGACGAGTTGGAAGGATGTTTTGGGATTCGAGGGCGGAACGAAGTTCAGATTGGTTGACCTGGATTTGATCGAGAACCTCAAAGTGGTGTTTGAGCATAGTGTCATAAGAACTCATTTGGATCTGGATGCCCGCAAAGCCTTCAGAAACTTGCTCAGAGAGACGACAAATAAGTACTGCGTTGGTCTCGCGGGAAGGAGAGACGCCGTCCTTTGAAACAAGAACCTTCTTGCTGCACTTTGAACAAGAGCAGCCCGGGTAAGACGGGAAAGGCGCTGGGGCACGAGGAGTGGGGGTTGGTGCAGCAGGCGTTGCGGAGTCATCATCGGTATCGGCATCATCTGCGTCGTCTTCAGAGGCGGAGGAAGAAGAGTCGGGATCGGGAAGTCCCATACTATGGATAGTGTACTCGTCAATGTGAACTTCATTCTGGAGCAAGTATTCACCATCCGTTGGAACGGCAAACGCCCGAAGAATCAAAGTGATCAGGCTGGGTAAGGAGAAGTGGGTAGAAACTCGTTTTGTGAGGGTATGAAGAAGAAGAGTGCCCTAATGAATAGGAAAACCGGCCAAAATGGCATACAGACAATGTTCGTGGGTGTTACTGACCATGGTTGTGAAGTGCTTTTGGCCGCGGTGAATCGTGGATTCAAGATTGGCGTAAAACTTGCGGACAAGGGTGGGATAATATGGGACTTTGTTGGCTATGGACCATATTTGATGAAGAGCGACAACCATAAGGATATCCTTCATGTTCATCATCGCGACAATGCCATAGTCGAGATACCGTTCAGGATGGAAACGCATAGCCTCGAACGAGAGATAGCAGTCTTTGGTGGCCTGAGAGCGGAATCGATCGCCGTGGGAAGGAGGAGTTGGTTGGCCATGTTGGAGATGAGAGGAAAATAATAACGAAGGGAAGAAGATGATTTGAACAGAGAATAGAAAAATAAAAGAGATGGGGAGACAAATAAATAGAAGGAAAGAGGGACCGATCAGTTGCCATGATAGGAGTAGTGGAAGAGGTTGCTAAAACCGAATGGGTTAGAGCAACTGAAAAATTCAAAATACAGAAACTGAACAGAGGGGAAGACGAAGAGACGCAATGAATGGAGTACCCGTTGGTTTTATATAACCCCAAAAAAAATTTAAAAATTTAAAACTGTTGTAAACGTGGTGGCTATGGAATCCATAGCCCTGTATTTATAGTGGTAGGGTTACATAATGGGTGGATACCCACTAACGGGTAGGCCCACCAAAAGCCCGTTTATAACACTTCCCCTTATCGACGTAAAGGGTTCGATTTGATGAAGATCGAGCACATGTTGAGGAAATGTAGCAGCACCTCACACGACCATGTGAGGTGTCTCACATGGCCATGTGAGAAGAAACAGCCCAAGCCCCACAAGCCCCCACACGGCCGTTTAGATGGCAGTGTGGGCTGTTCAGCCGAAGGAGCAAAGCTGCTTGACACGGTCGTGTGAATTTCTCACAGGATCGTGTCACTCTCCATCCAGTCAATACCGAGTGTCAACAAGCTACATCAACGCGGCCGTTTGAAATTTCAAATGGCCACGTTAAATGAGGAATTCTCGAAGACTACGACGTGTGTAACATCATTCAAACGACACGGCTACGTCGTTTGGCCGAAACGACCATTTTGGGTCGGGTTGGCAGCACACCCAATAAGGTTTCCAGGCAGTATTTAAACCTTTGGGACACCGCCAGCAAGGAGGATGGACCGCTACCCTCATTTTCTTCCCCCTTTTCATAGTTTTTCTTAGTTTTTAGGAGTATGATAGATTAGATAGGGTTTTGGCTTGGTTTTCTCCTTCGTGGATATGATTGTAACATGGATCTTGTAACTCTAATGATTGGAAAGATACGTATTCTTTTGTTTTCTTATTTTATTACTTGTTTTTTGCGATTTCTGGTTATCCTCTCTGTTTATCTCTGTATCTCTGTATGTTTTGTGAGTAGATCTTAATCTAGGGTTTGGTGGATCCCTTTGTGGAATGAGTTTGGATTAATTTTTCTTGTTTGGCTATTGGATGATTAGTTAGGGTTATGTTTAGGACAATTATTATCAATGTAAGTCTAATTCTCCCTAATTGGGTAATTGGATTAATTCACGATTGACGTCTGGGTTAATCTAGGGCTTTCGATTGCAATGATCGATACTATCGATGGGGCAGACGAAAGTCAGGGATCGATCAGAGCCCTCCTAACATAGATTCGAATCCTAATCCATGGAAGTGGCATGGAGGAAGATTGGGGACATTCGTCGTTCGTAATACATCTAGCATGTATCGATGCACGACAGAAGTCGGTATCGATACAGGCTAGTAAAGGGTTTTGATGGATCCTTAGGGCACTATTCTATGCTCGTCATATGTCGGACGGACTATAGAAGCAAAAGAAAAGCAGCGGAAAAAGAATTCGTTAAACTATTTAACGAAGGCCCTAAGGATACAAGACCCTAAGCCAGGATCTCTGCTAACTTGCGGTGGATCTGACCACCCCAAGAAAGATCTAAACTACTGCGACATAATTAAAAGAAAGCTAATTGAACTACATACCTGGAACCTTGCTTGCACTGGCAAGGTGTACCGAACCACCTTCTGCTCCTCGAGGCCGCCTTTGCGCCCACGAACCGATCCACCCGAAGCGAGCCGACACCGTGCCTCTGGGCCAACCACTTGCCGAAGAAGATTTCACTGGAGTGCGATCCAACGTCTTAGACTTCGGATCGAATCCAAATCCTTTTAGTCGTTTTGCTAGAACGCGGCGAAGGAAACAGAAGAAATAGGAGAGAATAATTTTCCTCTCGAATTGAGCGTGCTCAAAACTTTTTGGGGCTTCTCAATTTCAGAGACTTGATGCAATTTTTCAAGAAGAGTGTTGGCCCATATTTATATAGGCGGCCGCCCCTCCCCTTCTCATCATATCTGATGTGGGACTAAACTAAAATAAGGGGAATTAATTAAGTTAGTTTGCCTTTCATAAAGGCTAAACTTCAACTAATTAATTCTCCCTCA
Source organism: Scilla litardierei (assembly GCA_030789695.1). Lineage (NCBI taxonomy): Eukaryota > Viridiplantae > Streptophyta > Magnoliopsida > Asparagales > Asparagaceae > Scilla > Scilla litardierei. The sequence goes on from CM061133.1 coordinate 229,133,355, forward strand.
CTGCTGAGCTTCAGCAGTGATACAACCTATCATTTCGAAGAGCTATAAACGATGAACGCATAGAAACAAACAGCGACAAATTCCAACTTCGTTTGACCCCTCAAACAATTGGTCAAAGTTGAGCAAAATGTAACAAATCGGCTGAATTCGTAGCCGTCGCAACCCTCCTAGAGTTTCTGGACTGTGGGCCCCGCAGTTGTAACGGTCGCTTTTCGATCGTGTGCTTTTTGTCCGCGTACCTTCTTTTCGTACCTGTGTTTATTGTGACCTCCCCTTGTATCCCAAACGTGCAAAGTTATATATCGTTGTGACCCTCTGAGAGAGTAGTTATTTGTGGAATTTTTTATGAACGTCATTTCACGTGTCGTTCTCCCACAAATCAGTTTTGAATGAAGGGGTGTCAGAACTTTTAGACTTCAACGTTTGACCTTTTTATTTTTAGTGTCATTTTTCGTTAACCTAGCATGTGACCAATCACCATAGTCTCGATCCTCTCGTCGACACGGTCGGCCCGATATTTTTCTTGTATTTACCAGAAACTGTTAGACTGACCCATCACACTAATTACTTTTGACATATACTTAGACCTAATTAATTCAAATTCGAATCTTAATTAAATCTAATCTAATCTTTTGGACCCTACGTATCATGTTGATATATTTCCTAGTCTATTTGCACCCTAAATCTACCCCTCCCCCTCTTACACACACTCTATCTAATCAAACTTAAGTGCACCCCTATTCTACCCGATTTAGCACTCACCCTCATTATAACTCACGCATTACCCTAGGGTTTTTCTAAGCCCATTGACGGCCGCCACTTCTCCCCTCCTTGCCGTCGGCCAACCACCACGGCAACCCCCTCCTCCACCTCCCGCACAGCCCGGCCTGCCCCCTTAAACGGCCGAACACCCCCACAAACTATCGCTTCCACCATCGAAACCCACAGCTCCCCTCCAACTTTTACAGCACAGTCACCCCCTATCACCCCAGCCAGCCACGCTTGCCGTCGGCCACCACCCAGGCCGAAACAGCCGGCCTTCCTCTCTCCCCTAGCTGCAAATCTGCACCCTCTCCCCTTGACAAAACTGCCCCCTTGCCTGAAAACTGCCGATCACCCTCCACAAAACAGATCCGGCCCTCTCCTTGCCCTAGAATGCAGCCGTGCCCTCCACCATTGGCTGCCGTTCATCCTCTTCCCACCAGCGTTCATGTTTCTCCCTGTCGTGTCACTGTCTCACTGCCCCTACCGTTCATCCACCTCTCGCGGCCATCTTCGTGCCATGCTACTACCCCTAGTTGTCGCCGTCTTCGCCGTTGCCCCGTAGCCGACATCGTACCTCGCTCGGTACCGAATCCAACCCCTGACGTCGCTACCCGACATCAGTGTAGCTCTCAGGTCGTGTTGAGGTAAATCCCGATCCGTAGGAACCCACACCCGCCTGTTTAACAAGATAAAAATCGTAATATTTCGTTTATTTGGTTAAATCACTAATTGAAGATTAATAATACGGGACTGTAGGTTGGGTGATGATTTGAGTACATAGGGAGATTCTGGACCGTTATTGAACTGAGGATTACAGACGTTGTTTCAGGCAAGTGAAACTTGCACAGTTAATTGTTAAGCCATGCTTAGGCTATTCTGAATATTTGTGTAAAAGAGACTAGGCTGTGAAATGATAGTCGCCTAGACACCATGCTTGATCTAGCTTGACAACGAAGCTAGATCCGACACCCATTCTTGATCTAGATTGACAACGAAGCTAGATCTGACACCCTTGCCATGTCATTTCATGCATATCACATGTCACGTTTAATTTTGATAAACTGTACGCAATCATTAACAGTTTTCATACTATCATGTTGCATATCGCATGTCATTTCATGCATTTGAATGTATTGTCATGAATGTGTAGCACACGCTACAAATAAAATGTAAGCTGCGGCAAGTAGGATTTTGACTCCTATATCATGAATGAGGCTAGGTAAACCCTATGCCATAAACACTTCCTGGCTCGTGATCCAGAAGATGAGCGTCAGTTCATACACACGTGGAAGGGTAGGGTTAAGCGGTCACTCAGCGTAGAAGTGTGCATGTACAGCAACTTCAGCTGAAAGGCATAAACCATGTGCACAACGTGAATGCATGTTTTTCCTGCTTTTCATGAAATATTGTTTAGTAGCTTTTTGCTACGACGTGTTATGCAAATGTTAACTATCATGTTCATTTTAAACTGCTGCATTCATTAAATATCATGCCATGTCATCATGTTTTAAATTGCTATTGCATTCATTTAACTCTTATGTTTCCTTGCACAAAAGTCTCTTTCTTTTACCTTTTGGAGACTTTTGCTGATATGCGCCCTTTTCTCTTTGGGTGTCGCATGTTAGGTTTTGAGCCTGAGTTAGTTGCTGACGTCGGGCTTGAGGCTTCTGCTGACATTCAGTTCGAGGACACCGGAGTCCTACCCTAGCCTCAGCTAGAGGCCATTTCTAGTTGCTGTTTGTTTTCCTAGTTGTTGCTGTTAGGTTGTTCGGTGCGTAGCACCTTATCTATGTTTTATTTTCGGCCATGCTTGGGGCCTTTCATTTCAGACTCTTGTACTTTCTTTTATGACTATATCTCTGGATGTTTTGAATAAGAATGGATGTTGTTGAATGTTGGTTAATTTTTCCTGCTTTCATTATTATTGTTGTTGTTGTTGTTTCTTTTGCAATGCAATAATCTGCGAATGGATGAACACACAGACGCTTATCAGACTGTAGCTTCATAACTTCAGTCTAAGTGGACCTCTTCGCGTCTCGTCTTTCGTACTTGGGAAGCGGGGCATGACAGCATGTAGGGCCCACTGGCCAGCTGGACACGCCCAGTCAATTCTGGGCACTGGGGGGCTGACCCCCCGCTCTGTGCAGGCGGGTCTGACTCGTCCACTGTACGAGCGGGCTCAGACCCGCCTGCACAGCGGGCGGGCAAAGACCCGCCAGCTGGGCAGGCTCAAGCCAGAGCCCGCCTTTTGGCGAGCATGGGCTTGCCCTGCCTAGTTGGGCAGGCTAGCCCAGCCAGCATGGGCTAGGCTAGCCCAGTCTACTGGGTCAGGTCTGTCCAGAACTGGGCAAAAAGCCCAGTTCTAGCCTTTTGAGCTATAACTTGAGTTCTACAACTCCAATTAGGCCGATTCCAGATTCGATAGAAAGCATGGTTCGAATGGGACCATTCCAAAAAGCCATCTATCTCTTTCTATGCGTTGTATGTTTCAAAATATCATCATAAACTATTTACAATGTATTTTAGACCTGTTTGCATCATATGCAATAATCCCATTCAGCATTCTACTAATGCTGAAGTCGCAAACATTTTGCGACATTATTAAATCTCATTTAATTTTTGAAAACTTATGCGACCTTATTAAATCCGATTTAATATAGGACGACTTAATGTCACTAACTCGTTAGTGACTTTTAATTATTCTCGTGCACCTGAGTGCACTCCTCCTAAATTCTTCCTATTACTAAGACGCAAACCGAACTCGGTGTGAGACCCTACAGCCTAACCCTACTACAGGTTGGGGCTCGAAACCCCTAGACGACAGTAACCACGAGCAGTAGGTGCAGTGTGTGTTACTGTGTAGTGACATGTTGATATATTAATACTAGTGTATTATTACTTATTGTTGGATTAGTAATATTAGTGTGTTATTAATAAGGATGTTTATTTAGTAATGTAGTGAGTAATGTATTATTATGCATCGTTATTCTTTTTATTATTATAATTATTGTTGTTATTAGTATTGTTGTTAGTCTTATTATTATTATTATATGTGAATGACATTCTTGTGTAGTGTGTGTATGCATGGAGTAGGGGGGTTGTGTGTAGAGTGATGGCTCCTTGGTAATTAGAACAGGGAGTGTCTTATGAAATGGGCTAGTGAAAGGAGTGGGCTTAGTGTGAAAAGGGTTGGGGTTAGTGGCATTTTTGTAGTTAGTGGGGAGTGTGTGTGCATAATAGAAGAGTGTAAAGTAATGGCATTTTTGTAATTAAGTGTAGGTGTGTGTAATGTAAGATGACATGTGCAATGGCAAACTTGTAATAAAAGGGAATTTTAGAAGAAAATATCTCTCCCTTTAATTATCTCCTCTTCTTCTACATTCTTCTCTTTCTTTCCTTTCCTTTCCTTTTTCTTTTCATTTTCCTTTTTCTCCCTTTGTTTCCTTAATGGGGACCGAATTCTATGGCATACCAAAAAAAATTCAAAAGAGGAAAGAAAAAGAGAGAAGTAAAGGAAGGAGGAGTGATGGAGGGAGAAAATTAAGGAGAAGCTTGTAAAGGAAAGAGAAGAAGATTAAAGGAGGAGCAATGAAGGAGGACATAAAAGGAAGGAGATGGTTTTATGAAGAAAGATTGTAGAAGGTAGGAATCCCTCTCTCTTTGGTATGTTATTCATTCTCAATTTAAAATGCTAAAGGTAACATTTTTGGTTAGTTTTCATGCAAAAGGTACCACCTTTATTTGGTATCCATGCTAAAGATGCTATTTTTTAGCAAGCAACCATGTTAAAGTTACTACTTTTTGGTAGGATTCCTAATTTGTGCTCTAAATATTAATTAGGATTTGTTGAAATGGTTGTAACACTAATTAGTAAGAAAGGTGTAATTTTTAGTTGAAATCCAAGTGAAAGTTAGTGTCTTCATTAACAACATGCTATGTTTATGTTAAAGCTAGCATTTTCATTAGAACTAATGCCATTGATTTGGTTAACATGCCAATTAGAAAGGCAATAGCTTCATGCAATATCCATGGTAATGTGCAAAAGTATTATAAGGGGGTTTCTTTTAAAAGCTTGCATATTCAAGTTAAACCTTTAAGTATTCTTATTAAAGGTGACATTTTTAACATAGATTCATCAATATCCTTTATAAAGTTTGCACCTTGTGGGTTATGTGGCATGTGATCTTGCATTTCTATTAAAGCTAGCATCTTGTGGAGAATGATTGTGGCATATTGCATATAATCTCTCATGAATAAGTAATGTTGGTGAAAGCTAGCATCTTGTGGAGAATGATTGTGGCATATTGCATATAATCTCTCATGAATAAGTAATGTTGGTGGGAATGCCTAAGTAGGATTGCTAAAGCAAGTTGCTCTTCATGACTTTCATTAAGCAATCTCTAGATTCTAAGTAATATGTAATGGTGTATGTTTATGGTGGTGCAAAAGGAGAGGTTTTATGGCAAATTGCAATGGGACTCTAATTATTCCATTTAAACTTTGCATTTTGGTGGGAAACGAATGCTAAGGCAAGTTTTTCCTTGTGAATTGGCTAATTGACTGGAAGATGTTGCTTGTTTCAATGTGGCCAAGGGCCGGTTGTGATGATGAGGGGAAATGTGGTTGTTCTCTTTAGTTTTATGCCTTATGTTGCATTTTATTCAATGCATGTGTTATGTTGCACCCTTTATGCTACATGCTAGCCCTTGTAACTTAATGTGTTTTAATCCCTTATGTCATTTACTTCTGCTTATTGCATGTATTTAGTGTATTTTATTGCCTTTTGCTCTAGTCTTAATTGAATAAAACAAACTTTAATCATTGGGATGACTCGGTCCTCTTAAAGGAGGGTGAGCGACAAACATGGGGTTGGGGGAAACCTGAGTACCAGGTAGGCAAATGGGATGGACAGCTGAGTTTGTGGACCACTCCTGACGAGCCCACAGAGGCGGGGAGTAGGTTTGGTTTTGGTTAAGTTGGTTGTGTTGGTGAACGGCTTCTTTTGTAAGAGCTTATCTCGGGAAGTCGTAGCATTCCACCCACCTTACCGGATGAGGTCCATGCCCGTATGTTTACTCGATACTCAGGGTTCCAATAATAAACAAACAAATTAAATTATATCTTTCCCTTGCACTTAATGTTATTGATGTACTCTCTTCTATTTGTATGGCTCTAGTAGTTCATTGTTGTTACTTGTTGTTACTTGCGTTGTTGTCCCTTCCCATTGCACCCTATTGCATTAATGTGTATGCTCTTACTTTTGTGGTATTACTGTAACCACTTTCCTCACATTCAATGACATACCCAGGTTTTTAACTGACATTTAATTAAATACTTAAGTTCCTTAACCTTTCTAATGTGTGATTCTAATTTTCATGTTATAGCTCTTACAGTTTTTGCCTTGCAGTTTACTTACATCTTGTAGTGTACTAATGGATTTTTAATTGCATCATTTCCCTTGCTCCTTTGATATATTGATATATTGCTATGCTATGTTCCTGTAGTACTTTCACTTGTAGCACTAGTTCACTCAGTAGTTGCATTTAGGCGTATCATACTAGAGGGAGTTGGGATATCCTACTGGAGTACGCGTTGACGTGCTCAAATTTGTGGTTTTCAGGTGCTTGGGAGTTGGAGCTGGAGTTGGAGTTCTGGTTGAGGAGCTTGGGTTGTTAGTTGGGGTGGTGAGGGGAGAAGAGAAGAGAAGAGAGACTTGTACTTTTGGGGTTTCTTTTGGGGTGAGTTGTCGATGTGCTTGATGTATGTATGATGATGTTGATGTACAATGGACAGTTGCATATAAATACAGTGGTTGCCTTGTTTCCTCTGTGCAGTTGTATTTGTAGTTGTTGGTATGGGTTCTTTTTGCATTTTCTCTTAGTTGTTTGAATTTGGAAACATTACAGGTTGTCACGCCCCGCTTCCCAAAATGGACGGAGGCGAAGCGTGACTAAGGCCCGCTTAGGCCGGAGCTGAAGAGCTCGGACCCAATAAGTGTCTGTATGGGTACCATTTTAAAAGTTTCAGGTTCTTGCATTAATAAAGTTCGTAACAACAGAAAGTACAGAAAGGAAGGTGCATTCATTAAATTAGAGATATAATATCCAACGAGTACAAAGTCTAAAAGGAGCCTAAGCATGGCAACAAAAGATTTAAAAGCAAACCTAAAAGCAGTAACCTCTTGAAGTGGCGACTAAAAAGACCTCTAGGTCAGGTCCTCGTCGGGCACGTACTCTGGGTCGACGTCCTCGGCTCCTCGTACTCCAGTGAGTCTGTCTCGTCCACGCACTTTGGCTGAGCACCTGACGTACAGCACCCCAAAAGAAAGGAACTGTACGTCAGGTAAAGTCTACAAAAAGGGTTAGACTCTACTGCAAGTGTATCAACTTTTAAACAACGTTTTACTGGTTGATTAGCATACTGGGGTTATAACTGAGTAACAAACAGAAGTAACGCAGCAGGAAAGTAAAGCGCAACAAGTAGTAGTCGTAGCGTGTGCTACCAACTACGGGACTAACCTATATGTGTCAAGACAAGTCGGGACGTGACGGAAAACAAGGCAAGGTGGGTTTCGCTACGAGTTAGGGTGGACTAACCTCTCCGGAGTTCGATGAAGGATGGATGTAGTGTCTGAACAGCGACCGATCCGAACGGCACGGCTACGGAACGTAGTCAGAAAGCTCTGACAGTGGACTAGAAATGTGGACAGTGAGTTGGGACGTCGGGAAGGTGTCCTACGGCTTCCAGGAAGCCGTAACAACAACCGAGACGAACGGTTCAACGTACGCAACGTCTACGACGTCGGAAAACGTGAGATCTGCGACGTCAAGTTCATGGTATTAATAAAAAAAATAGTTCTTAGTCAGTTTATTAGGTTCTTCATATTAAAAACTGTCCATATATATAAGTTATATGAAAATGATTTACTTCTAAATTAGCACTTAATGACTATATTCATACTAACATGTTACATACGTATATTTTACATTATCAGTTGAAAGCCTAAGAGGTAATTCTATAATTGTTAATATGCTACGCGCATGGATAAGACAGCAACAAGTTGTTAATAAAGCATGGTCCCATTAATTATAACACATCAACCCAAGATACTGGGCCTCATATTAACAAACTAACTTATTATTAATAAAGCATATATGTTACTCAAAACTAATATTAACTAACCTTATATGCTGCCATTACTAATTTTAGTACCATATGACATATGGTTAGCATCCCTAAACAATATACAGTGCGCATGCAGTTCTGATGCACTCAATTTACAAAGATTAACTTACAGCTACTATAATAGGATTACTGCTAATACTTAAATATACAACTATGTATATATTATAACCACGTATAGCTGCTGCAATTTTAAGCTTACGTGTTTATCGTGTTGCATCCCCTCACAGGTGGCGGCTGCGTACGAATCGAACAGTGGCGACGAAACATTCGAGCGTCAGAGGAAGAGTAGACGGTATGATGAGTCACCTTCGTGAGGTGAGGGTCGCAGCATCAGAGCGTTGTCACCGAGCGGTGCTAGGTGTTGCGCGGGTTACGGGGCTGCGAGACGGTGAGTTCGGACGTCGGCGCTGGGAAGGTCGACGACTGTGGTGGCAGGTGGCGTTCTCGAGGAACGGAGGGATGTTGGCGAGCTCGGAGATCCGAGTCGAAGGTGGAATACTGGTTGCGAGGCTTGCGGCGCTTAAGGGAGAATTAAAAGAAGGGAAAAGGAAACTTAAGACCAAAGAAACATTTTAAAATATTTGGAAAAACGTGTGGAGTTGCGGTAATAGATGAGAAAGGATAATTGATTCGTGATCTTGTGAGCTAATTTCAAAAATTTTAAAGATTTGGTTTAAAAGAAAACAAAGTTTTGATACAATCACATGCAGCCAAGATAAACTATTCATTAATATGAAGACTAAAACTAGGGAACTGTCTGCTATGACACTATTCACATTCATATGGATACTATCATTTTGACGACTTCAAGCATAACATGGTTAACACTGAGTACACATTCAAGACACAAAGGCAATCATCAGGATCCTAACGATGACACACTCATACAGGTCTACACACTCTACCTATACTCATGAACCATGACGACATCACCTTTCAAAGGGCCTAATCCTAAACTGGAGATAGCATGGACAACTACAAGGACTAGTGTCTAGATAAAGTAAAGGGAACAGAACCCAAAAGTGTAACGAAATGAATCGGAAAGAACGAGTTCAATTAAGGCGGGATAAAGAGATGGTCGGTTGGATGGAACAAAAATATTGATGAAAGAAAGATTTGGTGCAAAATATGGTATCATATACCTTTAAAAATATATATATTTACATACTTAAAAGTGAGCAAATGTAGCTAATTAAAATTTTGGAAAAGTAAGACGTAGGAAGGATGGGTCGGGTGAGAAACGTTTGTTTGCAAATGAAAAATAAGTTTACACAAAGATTTTGAAATGTGGTCAAGAAGAACATAGAACTGGTATAGTACTAATAATAAAATAATTAGGGTTCCCTCTAGTCTAGAAAATATTTAAAAAAAAGTACGTACGGTAATTGATTAGAAGTTTTGGTAGTTTTTTTTTGTAAAAAGGATAACTTTGAATGGTAACAAGTTTTAATACCGATATACGAAAGTTAATGATTCAAAAGCGAGTACGAAATAGTAACTTAAGGATTTACGACCAAGAAGGTTTCAAAGTCGATAAAAGAATTTTAATTCAACTGAAAACAAGAAATTTTAAACATATAGTATAGGGGTTTTCAAAGAAATTAAGCTGAGCGATGAAACTGAATAAGGAATTTCGAAAATACTTTTAGAGGAGGCAAAATTGGCAAAGAGAAAGATTCGAAGGATCTACGATGATCGTCAGGAACGATCACGTGAATCGGGAGAAAAGAAAGATGATCGCATGACGGTTACACACATGATATGATTTACAGAGGCTATGATGGGACTCTATGGCAGATAACACAAAAGTGTAATGATCAAAGAGACGATAGAAGTCAAGGGTCCTAATTATCGGGTCGTCTAAGGGTTAGGATAACTCAGCTCTAAGACTTCCTAATGAGCTAGTCTATAATCGGGATCTAAAGATAAGGTTCCTAAGAGAATCAAGGTTACGTTCTGCTGGGCCCGAAGTCGATGGACCCGAGCGAACGACTAAATAAGAGGTCTCTAGAAATCTAACACGATCGGAATCAAATGGGGATGCTAAAGTAGTCTAAGACGAGGACGACTAAATCTTAACCAAGGCGTCAGACTATCAAACCTGGGCGTCCATCTAAGTCTTCCTACCATCTAAGACTGGGAAAACCTAATTTAGACATGTACATGGATATTAAATGAATGCGGTACTCTTATTGTTTCGAACTTTTGCATGACCTGCATGGGCCACCAGTAAAACCTGTCACACCCCGCTTCCCAAAATGGACGGAGGCGAAGTGTGACTAAGGCCCGCTTAGGCCGGAACTGAAGAGCTCGGACCCAATAAGCGTCTGTATGGGTACCATTTTAAAAGTTTCAGGTTCTTGCTTTAATAAAGTTCGTAACAACAGAAAGTACAGAAAGGAAGGTGCATTCATTAAATTAGAGATATAATATCCAACGAGTACAAAGTCTAAAAGGAGCCTAAGCATGGCAACAAAAGATTTAAAAGCAAACCTAAAAGCAGTAACCTCTGGAAGTGGCGACTAAAAAGACCTCTAGGTCAGGTCCTCGTCGGGCACGTACTCTGGGTCGACGTCCTCGGCTCCTCGTACTCCAGTGAGTCTGTCTCGTCCACGCACTTTGGATGAGCACCTGATGTACAGCACCCCAAAAGAAAGGAACTGTACGTCAGGTAAAGTCTACAAAAAAGGGTTAGACTCTACTGCAAGTGTATCAACTTTTAGACAACGTTTTACTGGTTGATTAGCATACTGGGGTTATAACTGAGTAACTAACAGAAGTAACACAGCAGGAAAGTAAAGCGCAACAAGTAGTAGTCGTAGCGTGTGCTACCAACTACGGGACTAACCTATATGTGTCAAGACAAGTCGGGACGTGATGAAAAATAAGGCAAGACACGACAAGTGAGACACGAAAGGGTTCACGCCTTACGGTTCGAGGGGGATCAGACCCTCTTGCCATGCGCACGCTCAACCCAACCCCGAACCCCAAGACAAGACAAGACAAGATATCCGTACAAGGGATCACTCGCTCTAGCTTGGCGAGTGCCCTATTGCCCGCAGGCTGTGTATCCGTACAAGGGATCACTCTCTCTAACTTGGAGAGTGCCCTATTGCCCGCAGGCTGTGAATCTGTACAAGGGATCACTCGAAGAGGGCCCTATTGCCCAGCGGGCTGTGCAAGACGGGACGGGACGTGACAAGACAGGAAGGGTTATTCTAGGGTGTCCACACACACGCACACACATGACAGCCCTATAATATCAAAAGTTCTTGTTGTCAGGCTCAGACTTCGTCGTCAAGTCTGAGCCGTCAGGAGTCGTCCCGGACGCTATCATTTCACGTCCGGTTCTATTTGTTCACAGTTAACAATTCTAACCAACTAGGGCCTAAGCACGGCCAAAAGTGCAAGTGGATACACTTACCTGCGATGGCGAGTGTGTCGTCCTCTCGAAGCGTCTTGTCCAAGCGTCTCGTCCGCGGTAGTCCGTCTGAAAAGTGTCACGGCGACGGTGTCAGTTCGCGTTTTCAGTAAATCCTATTTAGGTTCATTTCTAGGTTGTCGGGACTACCCTAATTGTCAAAGTCACAATTTTGATGTTCAGTCCTATTCGACGATTCTATCCTATGTGCACAGTTCAAAAGTCCAGTCGTCGAATCTACTGTTTCACAACGTTTTAAAGGCGCAGAAAATAAATTTAGTTACAGTGGTCCGATTTTAGTTAGGGTTCAGTTTGCAACGGTGTGGGTTTCGCTACGAGTTAGGATGGACTAACCTCTCCGGAGTTCGATGAAGGATGGATGTAGTGTCTGAACGGCACGGCTACGGAACGTAGTCAGAAAGCTCTGACAGTGGACTAGAAATGTGGACAGCGAGTTGGGACCTCGGGAAGGCGTCCTACGGCTTCCGGGAAGCCGTAACAACAACCGAGACGAATGGTTCAACGTACGCAACGTCTACGACATCGGAAAACATGAGATCTGCGACGTCAAGTTCATGGTATTAATAAAAAAAATAGTTCTTAGTCAGTTTATTAGGTTCTTCATATTAAAAACTGTCCCTATATATAAGTTATATGAAAATGATTTACTTCTAAATTAGCACTTAATGACTATATTCATACTAACATGTTACATACGTATATTTTACATTATCAGTTGAAAGCCTAAGAGGTAATTCTATAATTGTTAATATGCTACGCGCATGGATAAGACAGCAACAAGTTGATAATAAAGCATGGTCCCATTAATTATAACACAGCAACCCAAGATACTGGGCCTCATATTAACAAACTAACTTATTATTAATAAAGCATATATGTTACTCAAAACTAATATTAACTAACCTTATATGCTACCAATACTAATTTTAGTACCATATGACATATGGTTAGCATCCCTAAACAATATACAGTGCGCATGCAGTTCTGATGCACTCAATTTACAAAGATTAACTTACAGCTACTATAATAGGATTACTGCTAATACTTAAATATACAACTATGTATATATTATAACCATGTATAGCTGCTGCAATTTTAAGCTTACGTGTTTATCGTGTTGCATCCCCTCGCAGGTGGCGGCTGCGTACGAATCGAACAGCGGCGACGAAACATTCGAGCGTCAGAGGAAGAGTAAACGGTATGATGAGTCACCTTCGTAAGGTGAGGGTCGCAGCATCAGAGCGTTGTCGCCGAGCGGTGCTAGGTGTTGCGCGGGTTACGGGGCTGCGAGACGGTGAGTTCGGACGTCGGCGCTGGGAAGGTCGACGACTGTGGTGGCAGGTGGCGTTCTCGAGGAACGGAGGGATGTTGGCGAGCTCGGAGATTCGAGTCGAAGGTGGAAGACTGGTTGCAAGGCTTGCGACGCTGGGTGGAGGAACGGAGCGGCGCGGCGAGCCGTGGCGGTGGTTTCCTTAGAGTAGGGTTTCGTTCGGGGTTCTCGTTTTGTGGCGGCTGAGGATTTGAGCAGCTAATATTTTTGTCATTTATTATAAGAACCCTAGGTTTAGGAAGCTATAGCTATATATATAGATAGAGAGAGGGATGTGGGGTGACGTGTGCGAGGTATGTGGGATCCGGTAGTTGGTTACGTTTTGGTTCTAAAAAAACAAATTATAAAAGATTTGATCCCTTGAAAAAAACAAACAGAAGTAGTTGGATTTTATTATTATTATTATTTAAGTAATTGAAATAGCTAATAGTTTGTTTTCCACTAAAAGAAGAGAAACGTACAGGCCTCAAGAATTTATAATAATAAATAATAATGAACACTATTACATGCGTTATAGTGGGAAAAAGCAGATTAGTCGGTTGATGCCTAGAAATTACAAGGAAAATATACGGGCGCTCGCGCTTCCGAGAGGATCATGAGGACAGATTCTGGTCGCGCTTTAGAGCTACGGGGTCCAATAATAAAAATCAATTACCCATCTCGCACATGAAACACAGCTACGCGCTAAAATACGAGCAGTCGGAAAGTGGCCGTTACACAGGTACTATCCCAGCAGTGCGCAGTGGACCTGCCTCGTCTTTGTTGTACTCTCTCTCTCTCTCTCTCTCTCTCTCTCTCTCTCTCTCTCTCTCTCTCTCTCTCTTCCCCCAACTTTCTTTTTCACACCCGCCTCTTCAGGAATACCTGGGACGGATTTGTACTTCCCGGGTATCCTGGGGGGCGGGGCGTTACAGGGCGTACCCAAGTTTTGGGAACCAGGATAAAATCTTGTGTTTGCGTTTAGTTTGACTGTGTTGATTGATCCTCTTGCATTTATTATTCTGTATTTGCAAGTTAAATTTTAATTGCACAATTTATGGCCATTACTCTATTCACCCCCTAGAGTGTTTGTTGCTAGTATTGCAAGGGTAAGACGATCCTTACAGGTTCTTCCTCATCCGATGAAATTGATGATTCATCGGGGCTTGATACATCGCTTTGATCAAAGGCCGCAAACGCCATTTTCTTTTACTGTGCAAACTTCTTGTATTTTTGTCTCTGTCTTCTATTTTCCTATTTCTCTTTGCCTTTTCCATGATCAAGATTTTTCTTCAATGGGCAATCTCTATGAACATGTTCTGGCTTATTACATCCAAAACAAAGAATATTGTTAGTAGAACGAGATTTACGTTTTACGAACTTACCTCGAAGAATTTTTTTTGAATTTTCTTGTTAGGAAGGCCATTTCTTTTTCGTCCCCTTCAGAGTATTCTAAATCTGAGCTCTCTTCATTTGCTATAAATGCCAAGGTCTTCTTCTTTGGCATCTCCTCGATTTGTTTGTCTTCTTCCAACTCAATCTCATAAGCCATATGATTTTCCATCAGCTCTTTGATGGTGATCGTCTTCATGTTATGAGCTTCTCGAATGGCAATCGTCTTTTCCTTCCATTTTGGTCGAAGTGATCGAACTATATTCATCACTTGATCGTATTCGGGAATTTTCTTTCATAGACCGGCAAGCTCATTACTGATGTTAGTAAATCGAGTATTAACATCACTAATGCTCTCTCCTTCTTCCATTTTAAAACTTTCGAATTTTGAATGTAGCATATTTATTCTAGATTCTTTTACCTTCCCCGTCCCTTCATTGCTTACCTCGAGAGTGTGCCATATTTGGTGTGCAGTCTCGCATTGAAAGACACGGTTGAATTCATTACATGTAACTGCACAAAATAATGCGTTCATGGCTTTTGCATTTAAGTTACCTCTTTTCTTTTCATTTGTTGACCATTTTCTGGTGTCCGCCTCCGTAGGTGGTTTGTACTGATCATTGGTGACCATCCATGCGTCAATGTCCAAGGATTATAGATGTGTCTTCATACGGATCTTCCAACTGGCATAGTTGATTTCGTTGAACAGAGGTGGTGGCATTGTGTTGAGTCCTTCGGTGTGATAAGATGTTGATGCCATCACCTTAGATTTACTCTAATACCGCGTGTAGGATCCTGTGGGTGGCAGACAACACTAGAAGGAGGTTTGAATAGGGTTGTCAATTAATATAAACTTTTTCGCTTAATATAATTCCTTCTAAATTGTTGCCTAAGTCTCAGATAAGAGTTACCTCAAATGTACTTAATCAACACAAATATTATTAAGCTTGTGAGAAAAAAATGAATTACAACGGAAAAAAATATAATGAGAGAAATAATCACAGCGCAGACACACATATTTTATCCTGGTTCAGCCCAACCTTGGCATACGTCCAATCCCCGACTCCCTTCGGGATTTAATCCACTATTACAAACTACAATACAAGTACATAGCTTCCCTCGCTAGGAATTTCCAACGCACACATCTAGTTACAACCAACTAGGATTTCCAACACCAATTTCCTTTATAACACGAGAATTACAAAACCCAAAGTCTTCTCCAAAGACTTTACAAAAGATATGAAATTTGAGTACAAGATTTCCTATATGCCAATAATATATACGTGTGAGATGTGGATTTAGAAAATCTGAAACTTTAGATCAAATAAATGATATAAATAAAGCACAATTTGATTAAATAGTTGTCTTGAAAATTGATCTTCAAAAATAATGCACTTGGGCTTTTAGAGATCAAATATTCATGATTTTAATCTTTGAAAAAGATATGAATTTAAAACACAGAGTAAAATAATAGACTTGCAATTTGAATTTCAAAGAAGAAAGCTTTAAGCTTGGAGAACAAATAAAACAAGTATTATTTGAAAGGCTAAAAATGAAACTGAAAAATGATCTTAAAACATTAGCACAAGAGAATTAAAATCAGTAGCCTTTAAAACAATGAAGAATAGCAAATAGAGCTTTTGAGAACTTTTTAGCACAAGAGAGATTTTTTTTCAAATAGAATTGTTGTGAATAAAAATATGAAGTCATAGCTATTTATAGAGAATTATTAGCATAAAATCAGCTTGAAATCAGCTAGAATTGTTGAAAAAGTCTCCTTTAACGGCTAGTAAACGGCTAGTTTAAATTCAAATAAAAACTACTAAATCTGTCATAGTTAGTCGGCTATTCTGGAGATAGTCGGCTATCTCACCCAAATAGTCGACTATTTTCAAGGATAGTCAGCTATTATTGTGACAGTAAGTTTTTGGAGAAAGTCTTCCTGCCAGTAGACGGCTATCTGATGAGGATAGTCGACTATTTGTTGACACATGAGTTTTTATACTCAAAACACGTGAAATTTTTTTATAAAAAATATTTTAAAATACTATATGGTTTAACATATTTAAAAACTATTTTTTCAAGAATTTTTGTGTGTGTGTAACAAATATATACTGGCTTTAACATTTGTAGACTATAACTTACACAAACACACTTCACTAGCACTTTGTTCTTGATTCTTCGTCTTGAGCCGTTTCCCATTGATCTTAAGTCTTCGTAAGCTTTAAAAGTCGGCGCCTTCGTATTCTTTATTTCATGGCTTAATAGTAGAGTTTTGATCTTGGCTCTAAGTTATTCGATTTACTTCACAATGCGCTCAAAAAACTTCATGGCTATAAAATAATTATGCACACACTTGAAACAAATATGTTAGTACTCATATCACTTGTGCACATCATCAAAATCCACTGGGGGTATGTCTCAATTTCCCAACACTGTATAGACTTGTTACACGAATCAAAAGGTTTCTAGCTAAGAATTTTAAGAAGAAAGATATTGTTGATGCCTCTTTTGTTTTAGGCATAGAAATACATCGGGGTCATTCTCAGAATATTCTTATTTTATCACAAAAGGGCTATATCAAAAAGGTTCGTCAAAAGGCATGTCATGCAAAATTGCAAATAATGTGGTACTCTTGTGGCTAAGGGAGACACATTTAGTTTCAATCAGTGCCCTAAGGATGACATTAAGAAACATGAAATATTGAAAATTTCTGATGCCTAGGTAGTTGGAAGTCTAATGTATGCTCAGATTTGTACATGTCTAGACATTATGTAGATTACTGGGATGTTAGATAGATATGTAAGCAATCCAAGAGCAAACCATCGGAAGCAGCTAAATGGGTCTTACGGTTCTTACAGAGAACACAAGACTACATGCTTGTGTATCAAAGTTTAAAAAAGCTTGAGATCATTGGGTATACTGACTCTAATTTTGCCGGATATCAAGAAAATATGAAATCTATGTTAGACTATGTTTATCTGCTAGCTGGAGGTGCCATCTCCTAAAAGAGTGCTAAACAGATGCCATCTTATAAAAGAGTGCTAAACAATCACTAATAGTCTCGTCTACCATGGCTGCAGAGTTCATATCATATTATGAGGTATCAAATCACAGAGTATGGCTATGAAATTTTGTCATGGGGCTACCATTGTAGATGTTGTTAAAAGACCACTCAAATTATTTTGTGACAATAAGTCAGCAGTTTCATATTCCAATACTAACAGGAGCTCGAAGAAGTCGAGGCATATAGACATCATGTTCATAGTTGTTAAAGAAAGAGTTTGGAGTGGACAATTATTCATATTGCACCTCAGAACAAATCACATGATTGTTGATCCTCTTACTGACAGATTGCCACCCAAAGTGTTTCATTAGCACACTACTCTATAGGCACCATGTCGATCGATGATTTTCTGTTTTAGTGGGAATTTGTATTTCTGGGTGCTCCTATTATATAGATATTTTTCAGTAATTTCAGTTAATGGATATTTTGAGCTTATTTTCTACAAAAATAAAGTTTTATTTACACTTTGTTGATACCAACTTCGTCATGGGTCCAGCCCACGAAATGGTAGGTAAAGTCTACTTGATGAGCATGGCCTACTAAGAGTGGTATGAGCATGGACTACGGGACTAACCTAAACGGGTCAAGACAAGACGAGACGAGACGAGACGAGACGAGACAAGACAAGACACGACAAGACATGTGTAACTTGAAGGGTTCACGCCTTACGGTTCGAGGGGGATCAGACCCTCTCCCCGTGTGCACGCTCAACCCTACCCCACCCAAGTGCACAAGACAAGTCCGTACAAGGGATCACTCTCTCAGGCTTGGAGTGTGCCTGTCACGCCCCGCTTCCCTAACATGGAAGGCGAGACATGAGGAGGTCCGCTCAGACATGGAGATATGAAGCTGCAGTCTGATAAGCGTCTGTAAAAATTTCGAAAAGAAGCAGGTCCTTGCATTGCGACGAAACAACAATAATAATAAAGCAGATAAGAAAACATCCACCAGACATCCAACAAAATATCCTAAACATCACAGAGAGAGAGTCACAAAAGTACAAGTCTGAACAGGGCCTAAAGCATGGCCAAACAAAACAAAGAGGTGGGTGCTACGCACCGAAACCTAATCAGCAACTACTGGAAAACAACTACTAAAAGAGACTCCAAGTGAGTCTAGAACTGGTCACCCGTGTCCTTGAACTCAGTCTCTGCAGGGGCCTCAAACTCAGCGTCAACGAACTGCTCGTCCTCTGCAACATGCTCTGTCTCAAAGCCTGACATGTGACACCCAAAGAGAAAAGGGCACATGTCAGCAAAAGTCTCCCAAGGGAAGCGGAGAACTTTTGTGCAAGGATATAATAAACTGAAACAACTAACAGTTCTAATATAATGAGGTGAGATGACATTTTAAGGATGCAGCAATTTTAATATGACATGAAGCATGCAATACAAGTAACAGAAACACGAAACATTATCCAATCACTTTGTGCACAGGGTTTACGCCTTTTGGCTGAAGTGGCTGTACGGGCACACTTCTATGCTCAAGTGATCGCATAACCCTACCCCTCCACGTGTATCGAGCGTTGATTCCCCAAAGACACTGTGCTCGCTTCTGGATCACGAGCCAGGAAGTGTTTTCAATATGGCATAGGGTTGTGCCCGCAAAAGCAGGTGCCTAGCCTCAATAGCAATAACATTTGTAGCGTGTGCTACTCAATCACGAAGAATACATGATGCATGACATGACATGGGATGAGCAGTTAAAGTGCGTACCGTTAATTGAAAATTAAACATGGCATGGCAGCATGAATGAAAGCAGGTAATGTGTCGGATCTAGTTTCGTTGTTCAAACTAGATCAAATAGGACGTCTAGACAGCTATCATTTCACTGTCTAGTCTCTTTTACGCTAACAAACAAATTGGCCTTAAAACGTGGCCTAAAACATTTACTGGTAAGTATCACTTGGCTGTTTCCGGTGGTATCGGTTGTCGTGGGTTTGTCTCAACGGGTATTACGTGTCGGTATTTTCGGTTCTCTGGTTCAGTTAATCAATTCACAATATTAACATGCTGAATTTAAATTATACGAACCAATTAACATTTAAAATTTCACTAGAAAATATTAACAACTAATTAACATTAACAACCCACTAATTAACTAGGCTAAACACATGGTTAAACAGGGTATTAAGTATTTTACCTACTAACTTAGACTAAGGTAAAAAGTGACATGATATAATTCTAACTTTATCTACTAACATTATTTAAATCAACTAACATTGTGAAATCAGATTAACATTTAAATTATACTAATTACCATGTCAACATAAGGATACGGTTACTTAAAAACTTCACCTATTACCACTATACCTATCTAATATATTTTTCGTTCAATACCCATGTCTTAATTGTCTTCATTACTAATATTTGGCTAATGAAAGTATGTCACCTACTCTTCCCTAATTTATTAACACAGTCTGTCACTTACTCTTCTAACATTATCTCTTTATTACTAGGGATAGGCTTCACATCTAACCTCCCCTTTATTTAATCATTATTCCCTTTTATTTGCTAGGCCCCTATCTCTCTCTCTGCTTATTTCTCTCTTTCTCCCTTGCTGTCTGTTCTTTCGTTTTCTTTTTTTTCGTTTACATATCGTTTGCAGCAAAAAGGGAACCACACACTCACACAAGGGGAGTGGGAGACTCACGCAAGTGGCGCCGGTGACAGGGGGTGCGACAGCGGCTCTCCGGCGGGCGGCGACCCTGCAGGCAGCGGCGCGGTTGTGCTCGGGCCTAAAGTGGCGGCGGTTGATGGTTCGAAGGCGGCGGCACGGCTGGGTCCGGCGACGGCGGGCTTCAGACGGGCGGCGGCAATCTCAGCTCCATGGCGGCGGCTCGCGTAGGGGTGAGGGCCGGCCAAGGGGATGAGAAGAAGAAGTAGAAGAGAGGGTTTTTGGGTTTGATTTTGATAAGAATCTGAAATGTTTTCAGATTCGATTTTGTGTTCTTGAATCTGAATTTGTTTTTGATTTGGAAATGAAACTGGTGAAATTTGTTTGCTGGTTGAGGAGTTCAATTTGGTGGAGGATCTTGGTTTGATGGAGTTTGATTTCTGATTTCAGGTCAGAATTTCTGGTTGTGGATTTGTGGCTGATTTTTGAGTTTGAGCTTTGATGAATTTGGTTTTTGGGAATGATTTTAGGGCTATTTCTGGTTTGGAAAAAAATTGGTGGAGGGTTTGGGAATGGTGTACAGATTTGTGAACTTGGTTTGTGGTTGAATCTGTTTTCTGGTTTGTTTGTTTGCAGGAGGTGATGAAGATTGTAGGGTTTGCAGACGAAATGTTGCCCTAAGAAGAAAACGCAGGGAACAAATTAATTTCTGTTAGGTTAGCGATTAGGATAGAATTAATAGGTGTTTGTTGACTTAAGGGGGAAGAATGCATCTGGCTACGAACGTGTCATACTTCTCCTCTTAATATCTAAACGTGCTTGTGAGTGATGATTAATTAATTAAGGTATAAAATGTAATTATTAAATCAACATAAGTAATTAGTTAAAAATAACAAAACAATCTAATTAGTAAAATAATTAATTTAAAGTAATTAAGTTTTTAGTTAATTCATGACGATACTGTAAAAAACGGAGAAGTAGAGTCGCACACGCGTAACACGAAACATACAGATGAAAAGTCAACTGGATGACAGAAGTAAAATATTGGCACGCACAATCGAAAAACTCGCCTAAAAATACTGGCCGTTACATTCTACCCACCTTATGAATAATTCCGTCCTCGGAATTCTTATCAACTAAGGAGCAGAAAACAAGTATGGATAACGCTCTCGTATCTCATCTTCCCACTCCCAGGTAGATTCTCCTTGCGAGTCGTGATGCCACATCACTCTGACTAGATCAACAGTCCTGTTACTGAAGACTTTCTGACGTCGATCTAGGATCTCCACATGTTGATGTTCGTACGTCAGGTCTGGTCGAACAGTAATCTCAGAGTAGTCCACAGCATGAGAAGGGTCGCTGATATAACGATGGAGCTGGGACACATGAAAGACGTCATGAACTCCTTCTAAGGATGGTGGCAAAGCTAAGCGATAAGCTACTTCTCCAACTCGCCCTAGTACATCGAACGATCCAATATATCTCGGACTAAGCTTGCCTCTCTTCCCAAATCGAATCACTCCTCGATTTGGTGAGATCTTCAGGAACACATGATCTCCTGGCTGAAACTCCAGAGGACATCGTTTAGCATCTGCCCAATGCTTATAACGGTCCTGGGCGATCCGAATCTTGTCTCTGATATCTCGCACAACATTAACTGCTTCCACTATCATCTCTGGCCCCAAGAGCTCTCTATCACCTACATCATCCCAACTCAGTGGCGATCGACATTTTCTCCCGTAGAGAGTAGCAAATGGCGCCATGCCAATGCTCGCCTGGTAGCTATTGTTGTAGGAAAAATCCACCAGGTGCAGATGATCCTCCCATGAAACCTTGAGATCCAACATGTATGTTCTCAACATATCCTCCAATATCTGGATAGTGCGCTCCGACTGTCCATCAGTCTGCGGGTGATACGCAGTACTGAACTTCAGACTGGTACCCAGATTGGTCTGCAGACTCTTTCAAAACTGAGACGTGAACCTCGTATCATGATCTGATACAATGCTCACAGGGACTCCATGCAAGCGCACGATTTCCTACACGACATAATTCACATCACGACTTGTACCAGAAGGAAATTATAAAGGCATGAGTTAGGTCATTACCTCCATATACTTCCTTGCTAATATCTCCGTGGATTGCCCAACTCGGAAAGGTATAAAGTGTGCGGACTTGGTCAATCGATCAACTATGACCCAAAGCGCGTCATTCTGCTTGGTGCTCCGAGGTAAGCCAGTCACGAAGTCCATCGTGATACGCTGCCACTTCCACTCCGGAATCGGCAGAGGGTGTAGTAATACGGCAATGCGATGGTGTTCAGCTTTCACTTGCTGACACACGAGACACTTGGCAATGCTACGAGCCACACTTCTCTTCATCCCATGCCACCAGAAATTCTGTCGAAGATCCTTGTATATCTTAGTACCTGGAAGACACGGGCATTCGGACGGCTGTAATAGTTACGCCGGTCAGTACTCTCGGGATGAATAGAATAAGGCGAACTGTGAGCCTCATTCATCAACTCCTCTCTGATATCTCCTGCAGGTACGCAGATCCTACTACCATATCTCAAAGATCCATCTGCATGAATCAGAAAATCTGTCCGAAGCCATGCTTCGACTTGCTCTCGGATCTTCTTCAACTTAGCATCTCCATCTTGCGCAGTCTTGATTCGATCCACGATCGTCGATTGAATCTGCATGTTCATCAACGACGATGTGACTCCTAGTAGAACAGCTTCAACATCCATCCTTCGCAGATCCTGCTGCAATCTCCACTGAGCTGTGAGAATCATCACTTCGGGCAGTCGACTCAAGGCATCTGATACGACATTCACCTTCCCAGGATGATACTGTAGATCGATGTCGTAGTCTGCCATCAATTCCAACCATCTACGTTGTCTCATATTCAGCTCCTTCTGGGTGAATATATATTTCAAACTTTTATGATCAGTGAAGATTTTCAATTTCTCACTCAGTAAGAAATGTCGCCAGATCTTCAGTGCAAAGATGACAGCGGCTAACTCCAAGTCGTGGGTCGGATAATTCTTCTCATGGACCTTCAATTGTCGCAAAGCATATACGACCACATGATTGTGCTGGTGTAGAACGCATCCAAGTCCCTTGCCTGATGCGTCGCAGAAAATCTCGAAGCCTCCGCTTCTGTCCGAAATAGCTAAGATTGGTGCAGTAGTCAGTCTCTCCTTCAAAGTAGAAAAAGCTTGCTCACAAGAGTCTGACCAACAGAACTTACTATCCTTCCTTGTCAATCTCGTCATTGGCTGAGCTATCCTCGAGAAATCCTTGATAAATCTGCGGTAGTATCCAGCCAATCCAAGGAAACTCCTGATGTCCGATGCCGATCGAGGTGTAGGCCATTCACTGACTGCTTTGACCTTCTTCGAATCCACTGAGATTCCAGCTCACGATACTACATGCCCAAGAAATGCAATTCTATCCCGCCAGAATTCGTATTTGCTGTACTTGGCATATAGTCTATGGTGACGGAGTATCTCTAACACTATCTTCAGATGTTCTGCATGCTCCTCCTCGCTCTTCGAGTACACCAGGATATCGTCTATGAAAATCACCACGAACTTGTCAAGGAAGTCGTAAAAGATAAGGTTCATGAGATTCATGAACACAGCAGGAGCGTTGGTCACACCGAACGGCATGACAACGAACTCATAATGCCCATACTTAGTCCGAAAAGCGGTCTTGAGCACATCTTCCTTCTTGACTCTAACTTGATGGTATCCGCTCCGGATATCCAACTTCAAAAATACCCTCGATCCACCAAGCTGATCGAAGATATCATCAATGCGGGGCAGTGGGTACTTGTTCTTCACTGTGATCTGATTCAACTCCCTATAATCAATGCACATTCTTCTCGATCCATCCTTCTTCTTTACCAGCAAGACGGGTGCACCCCAGGGAGATACGCTGGGATGAATGAAACCCTTCTGTAGTAGCTCATCCAACTGCTTCCTCAACTCTTCTAATTCTGCAGTAGCCATACGGTACGGTGCCTTCGAAATCGGCTGAGCTCCTGACATAAGATCGATGCCGAACTCCAACGCACGATCAGGCGGCAGTCCAGAAATGTCTTCAGGGAAGACGTCTTCGAAATCTCTCACTACTACAGGCTTCTCTGGTTCAGCAATCATAGATGCAACGGTCAATCGGTAAGGCTGTGCTCGGAACTTGACGGGTCCAAGCAAACGTCCTCCGCCGATAAACTCGAATACTGGGTGGTCAGGAATTTCGAACACCACTTTCTTCTGGTGACAGTTGATTATGGCATAAAAAGCTCATAACCAATCAATGCCGAGAATAGCATCAAAGTTGGGTAGGTCGTGGACGATGAAATTGGCATATAATTTGTGTCCACTAATCACCAACTGGCATGGTCTACATCCCAATGCAACATTCACTACACCATTCCCAGTTGTAATGTTCCAACAGTTGGGAAGTGTATAGGTGGGTATCGAGTGTTCTACTACGAACAACCGAGATAGGATGCACATGGAAGCTCCAGAATCGAACAGGGTCAAGGCCGGGTGAGATGAAACTAAGATGACACCTAAGGGTAACATGCAACTAGATTAAAATGGATCTAACTAATCAAATATAATGCATAAATAAGGAGGACTAGTATAGAAGTTACCTGCAATAACTCCGTCATCAGTCTCTGCCTCCACTGCAGTCATCGTGAAGGCTTACCTCTTAGGCTGAACAGCCTGCTGGAAAGCTTACTTCTGGGGAATGAGAGGCGCTCCACGTCCAGCAGCTACTGGAGCTCTCTGCGGCTGAACTCCATCGGGTGCTTTCCACGGCTGCTTAGTTCTCAGGCAGTCCTTCAATGCATGTGTAGCGTCACCACAAACTAAGCACTGGCCCAATAATCTCCTACACTGCTCCTTCACATGACCAACCTTGCCACAAAAATGGCACAACTTTGGAGTAGGCCCACCTGGCCTCTTAAACTGCACAGACTGATTAGGCTTGAACCCAAGCCTAACCACAGCTCTGGCCTGCTCCATTGGCCTCTTCCCAGCACCTGAATATTGCCCTCTCCTCTGATTTACAATCAGCTCCTGCCTCTTGGCAGCTATCAGCAACTTCTGGTAAGAATCTAAGTCCGAAGAGGACATCAGACTCTGCAGCTCCAAGGATAAACCCTGCAAAAATCTCTGGGCTCGATCTTCAGCAGTCTCCACCATCTTTGACGCAATGCGACTCAATCTAGTAAACTCCTGGTGGTACTGATCCACCGTCAGATTTCCCTGCTTCAGATTGATGAACTGCTGCATCAGCTCCCTCCTGGCAGCTCGAGGGAAATACTCATCATTAAATCTCGCCTTGAAAGTGGCCCAGGGGATAGGTTTCACTAACCTCTGCTCTTCTGACTCCCACCAACTTGCGGGCATTATCCTTCAGTTGTTTCTTCACCAAGTCAACCCATCCAGCCGGGTTAACCTTCGAGATAAGAAGATTATCCTTCGTGTTCTTCATCCATTCATCCGCAGCTAATGATCCTTCTGACCCAGTGAAATATGACGGGCCCAGCTCCCGAAACTGCTTCGCTCCTGGCTCGAAGCGAGGGGCATTCTGAAGCATGCCCTGCTGAACCTGCATCATCTGATGCATCATCCTCATCGGCTCAGCCATGGTGGGTTCTCTACCAGCATCTACAACACATCCTGCTCCACCACCAGCTCCAGATCCACTACCAGCTCCTCGAGTAACGCGTCTACCGGCCATCTAAGACAAGGAAATGTTCAGATTAGACTTAATCATGACTCGAATGTTATGAATAATTAATTGGTTATTATTATCATCATTGTTATTCCGATATTTCGCAGATGCAAAGAAGAGACCTGCATGGGCCACCACTAAAACCTGTCACACCCCGCTTCCCTAATATGGAAGGCGAGACGTGAGGAGGTCCGCTCAGACGTGGAGCTGTGAAGCTGCAGTCTGATAATCGTCTATACAAATTTCGAAAAGAAGCAGGTCCTTGCATTGCGACGAAACAACAACAATAATAAAGCAGATAAGAAAACATCCACCAGACATCTAACAAAATATCCCAAACATCACAGAGAGAGAGTCACAAAAGTACAAGTCTGAACAGGGCCTAAAGCATGGCCAAACAAAACAAAGAGGTGGGTGCTACGCACCGAAACCTAATCAGCAACTACTGGAAAACAACTACTAAAAGAGACTCCAAGTGAGTCTAGGACTGGTCACCCGTGTCCTCGAACTCAGTCTCTACAAGGGCCTCAAACTCAGCGTCAACAAACTGCTCGTCCTCTGCAACCTGCTCTGTCTCAAAGCCTGACATGTGACACCCAAAGAGAAAAGGGCACATGTCAGCAAAAGTATCCCAAGGGAAGCGGAGAACTTTTGTGCAAGGATATAATAAACTGAAACAACTAACAGTTCTACTATAATGATGTGAGATGACATTTTAAGGATGCAGCAATTTTAATATGACATGAAGCATGCAATACAAGTAACAGAAACACGAAACATTATCCATTCACTTTGTGCACAGGGTTTACGCCTTTTGGCTGAAGTGGCTGTACGGGCACACTTCTACGCTCAAGTGGTCGCTTAACCCTACCCCTCCACGTGTATCGAGCGTTGGTTCCCCAACAACACTGTGCTCGCTTCTGGATCACGAGCCAGGAAGTGTTTTCAATATGGCATAGGGTTGTGCCCGCAAAAGCAGGTGCCTAGGCTCAATAGCAATAACATTTGTAGAGTGTGCTACTCAATCACGAAGAATACATGATGCATGACATGACATGGGATGAGCAGTTAAAGTGCATACCGTTAATTGAAAATTAAACATGGCATGGCAGCATGAATGAAAGCAGGTAAGTGTCGGATCTAGTTTCGTTGTCAAACTAGATCAAATAGGACGTCTAGACAGCTATCATTTCACTGTCTAGTCTCTTTTATGATAACAAATAAATTGGCCTAAAAACGTGGCCTAAAACATTTGCTGGTAAGTATCACTTGCCTGTTTCTGGTGGTATCGGTTGTCGTGGGTTCGTCTCGACGGGTATTACGTGTCGGTATTTTCGGTTCTCTGTTTCAGTTAATCAATTCACAATATTAACATGCTGAATTTAAATTATACAAACCAATTAACATTTAAAATTTCACTAGAAAATATTAACAACTAATTAACATTAACAACCCACTAATTAACTAGGCTAAACACATGGTTAAATAGGGTATTAAGTATTTTACCTACTAACTTAGACTAAGGTAAAAAGTGACATGATATAATTCTAACTTTATCTACTAACATTATTTAAATCAACTAACATTGTGAAATCAGATTAACATTTAAATTATACTAATTACCATGTCAACATAAGGATACGGTTATATAAAAACTTCATCTATTACCACTATACCTATCTAATATAATTTTCGTTCAATACCCAGGTCTTAATTGTCTTCATTACTAATATTTGGCTAATGAAAGCCTGTCACCTACTCTTCCCTAATTTATTAACACAGTCTGTCACTTACTCTTCTAATATTATCTCTTTATTACTAGGGATAGGCTTCACATCTAACCTCCCCTTTATTTAATCATTCATCCCTTTTATTTGCTAGGCCCCTCTCTCTCTCTGCTTATTTCTCTCTTTCTCCAATGATGTCTGTGCTTTCGTTTTCTTTTTTTATTTTTCGTTTACATATCATTTGCAGCAAAAAGGGAACCACACATGCACACAAGGGGAGGGGGAGACTCACGCAAGTGGCGCCGGCGACAGGGGATGCGACGGCGGCTCTCCGGCGGGCGGCGACCCTGCAGCTGGCGGCGCGGTTGTGCTAGGGCGTAAGGCGGCGGCGGGTGATGGTTCGAAGGCGACGGCGCGGCTGGGTCCGGCGACGGCGGGCTTCAGACGGGCGGTGGCAATCTCAGCTCTACGGCAGCGGCTCGCGTAGGGGTGAGGGCCAGCCAAGGGGATGAGAAGAAGAAGTAGAAGAGAGGGTTTTGGGGTTTGATTTTGATAAGAATCTGAAATGTTTTCAGATCCGCTTTTGTGTTCTTGAATCTGAATTTGTTTTTGATTTGGAAACGAAACTGGTGAAAATTGTTTGCTGGTTGAGGAGTTCAATTTGGTGGAGGATCTTGGTTTGATGGAGTTTGATTTCTGATTTCAGGTCAGAATTTCTGATTGTGGATTTGTGGCTGATTTTTGAGTTTGAGCTTTGATGAATTTGGTTTTTGGGAATGATTTTGGGGTTATTTCTGGTTTGGAAAAAAAAAATTGGTGGAGGGTTTGGGAATGGTGTATAGATTTATGAACTTGGTTTGTGGTCGAATCTGTTTTCTGGTTTGTTTGTTTGTAGGAGGTGATGAAGATTGTAGGGTTTGTAGACGAAATGTTGCCTTAAGAAGAAAACGCAGGGAACAAATTAATTTCTGTTAGGTTAGCGATTTGGATAGAATTAATATGTATTTGTTGACTTAAGGGGGGAAGAATGCATCTGTCTACGAACGTGTCATACTTCTCCTCTTAATATCTAAACGTGCTTGTGAGTGATGATTAATTAATTAAGGTATAAAATGTAATTATTAAATCAACATAAGTAATTAGTTAAAAATAACAAAACAATTTAATTAGTAAAATAATTAATTTAAAGTAATTAAGTTTTTAGTTAATTCATGACGATACGGTAAAAACGGAGAATTAGAGTCGCACACGCGTAACACGAAACGTACAGATGAAACGTCAACTGGATGACAGAAGTAAAATATTGGCACGCACAATCGAAAAACTCGCCTAAAATACTGGCCGTTACAGTGCCCTATTGCCCGCAGGCTGTGTATCAGTACAAGGGATCACTCACCCACTGGTGAGTGCCCTATTGCCTGCAGGCTGTGTATCAGTACAAGGGATCACTCGGTGAGTGCTCTATTGCCCGCAAGCTGTGTATCTGTACAATGGATCATTCACTCACTGGTAAGTGCCCTATTGCTCGCAGGCTGTGTATCAGTACAAGGGATCACTCGGTGAGTGCCCTATTGCCCGCAGGCTGTGTATGACAAGACACGACATGACAAGACAGGGATGGTTCTTCTAGGGGGGTCCACACGCACGCACACACAGGAAAAGCCCTAAGGTGTCAAAAGTTGTTGTTGTTGCGCTCAGACTTCGTCGTCAAGTCTAAGCTGTCAAGGGGTGTCCCGGATGCTATCATTTCACGTTCGGTTCTCTTTGTTTACATTCTAACAGTTCTAAAGGTCTAAGGCCTAAACATGGCCGAAAGTACAAGTGAGTACACTTGCCTGCAGTGGCGAGTGTGTCATCCGTCCGGAGCGTCCCGTCCAAGCGTCGCGTCTGTGGTAGTCCGTCTGAAACAGGGTCAGGGCGACGGTATCAGGTCGTGTTTTTCAACAAATCCTATTAGGGTTTGTTTCTAAAATTGGCGGGACTATCCTAACAGTCAAAAAGTCACGTTTTGATATTTGTTCAGTCTAGATCGACGTCTACCCTATGTGCACAGAAAATTTGTCCGATCGTCGATCTTTCCTAAAGTGGCAACATTTTACAGATACTAAAAATAAATTTAGTTCAAGTTGACCAATTTTAGTTTAGGTTTTGGGTAGCTACGGTGTGGGTTTTACTACTCGTTAGGGAAACCAACTTCGTGATGTCGTCCAACAAGCGGAAGTCGGGTCTGAACGGGGAAACGTCGGTGGCGGTTGGAACTCCTCGGCCGTAGGTAGCGCAGCGACGTACCTCTGGACAGTGGGATGGTGGTGTGAAATCAGCGAGCTAAAAGCGATTCTCCTCCTGTTGCGAGTAGCGCAACGGATCTTCACGATAACGACGACGTCGGCTAAAAGTACGTGCGTGCGGCAACGCACGTGAACTCCGAGAGTCCAAGGAGGCTGTCGGTAGATGAAGTAGGACCAGATGAAGATGCTCGGCCCGGTGGGTGGCCGATGGCGTGAGCGTATGGCGGTGGGTGGCCGTGAGAAGCCGGAGAGGACAGATTTGCGCAACGTCTGTTGTCGCGCGTCTCAGCGGAATTCCAGTAATGAACAGCAAAAACGGGAAGTTGCAGAAGGTAAAGGACTTCAAGACGAAGCCAACAGCAGTGGAGTTGTCACCGGGGGTGGTCGGAGGTGATCGTGCACGGGCGTCGAAGTTCAGCTTCCAGATCTGTGAAAAACAGCTGATACGGCGTGTTCCGACGAGGATTCACGGAGCTACAGGTGGGCTATGAGCATAAGGGAAATTGCAGTTGGTAGGGGGTTTCGATAGGAGTCCAACGGCAGTAGGGTGGTAGGTGGCCGGATGGGCGGTGGACGTGAGTTTTCCCGGCGGTGGCGCAGATCTGTAAAACTGTCGTTAAGTCGAGTTCGAGAGATGTTTCGAGGAGGTAGAGATGAGGAAAGAGGGTAAGGAGAGTTGGAGATGGTCGGGGGGTCAAAGGAGAGTCGAGTGGAGGTGGAGATGGCCGGAGGGGATGGCCGGAGGTGGCCGACCGGCCGTTTTTCTGGCGAGCGCACAGATCTGCCTGTGCTGTCCTTTTTGTGTGTTTTCATGGAGTTTTGAGGGGTTTCAATGGAGAGAGATAAGAGGAGAGAGGTTGCAAGTGTTAGGGGAGGTCGAGGGGGATCCGAGGGAGGCGGTGGCGGCTGTCAGAGATCACCGGAGAGAGGTGGCCAGCCGTTTTTCTGGCGATGGTCAAAACTTTGTACAGAATTTTCGGCTATGGGGTTTCTAATGGGTTTTGGAGCTCTTTGGGAGTAGGAGATGGAGGAGGAGGAGGAGGAGATGGTGGTGGTCGGAGAGGGGAGGCTTGGGGTGGCCGTGGGTGGCTGGAGGAGGAAGCAAGAGGCGGCCAAGCATGGGTTGCGTGGGGTGTGCAGCTATGGCTATGGGTTTCCTTTTAGAAAATGTGGGTTTTGATATGTAGCCTTGGGATTTTGGTTAAATGGGAGAGAGAGAGAGAGAGAGAGAGAGAGAGAGAGAGAGAGAGGGAGGGAGAGAGAGAGATAGAGATAGGAGGAGTGGAGATAGGGAAAAGGGGAGGTGTGAATAGTGGCTGAGATAATTGCCATGATACATGGGAGAGAAATTTGGGATTTGATTAATTTCGAAATTCAAATAGGTTAGCGGCTAATCAACGGTTGAGAATTGATTAGGGGATATCTTCCACTACGGGCATCGAAAAAATAATCCGAAAATACCGGGATGATCGTGGAGACGAGAAGTATGGGGCTACAGGGTCCAATTGCATGCTTCACCTAGCAAAAATTATCGTAAAATTGGAAACCTCGTATTGGTGCCAAAAGACCAAAACGCCCTTCCATTTAAAGCTGTTTTGCGAGAAAACAAGCCGTGAAATGACGTTCCCAAAAATTACTATAAAATTCTACACTTCCATACGGTCACTACGGCATATCACATCGTATATACCGAAACCAAGAAAGAGCCAAATAAAATACATGCACGAAAAGTACGTGCACATAGAAAATACGAACGGTCGGAAAGCAGCCGTTACATTCTACCCACCTTAGAAATGATTACACCCTCGGAATCACTTATACTAATAATAATACTATCTATCTAATCTTATACCCGAAACTCTCATATCTACTCATAAAGATTGCTAATCCTATAACTTCAAACGACGTTCCTCAATAATCCATCATAACGCGTCTCTCCACTGGATAATGCTACAACTAGAATCACGCCCTAGCATCTGACTATAGATCCACATTACCGTCCACAATTTAACAATCATCATGTCCCCAATATATCATCTGTCACCTTAACTCATAAATCTATTCTCCAAAATCAATGAACCAAAAACTACATCTATCCTTACCCGCAACATCTAACCTCCTAATAATACTAAAATCCATCTTCATAACATCTCATTCATCTCAATATGTCGTATTACTTCCAATGTCTTCTTATCTCAACTTAATAATCAAATCATGACGCTTTAAATGTTCCACTCATTCTCATGATCACTCTAACTCATACGGTCCCGTCCTAGCTACTCCTATCTATCACTTGTCCAAGTTTCAGATCGATTAAATGCTAATCTCTCTATACATAATTTCATCCAATCAGAGTTCTCTATTGAGTTTTTTTTTCCACATTGGTATAATAAATAAGTCTTGGACACCTCGTTCTTTTCATCCGAAGGAAATCTAATCTAATATCTTTGTGTTCAAGATCAACCTATCACCGCTACGACACATCTCACCTCACCCTATGCCTACCCGCAACCATAATCCTATATCAATAATAGCTAGTACTAACAATATCATAACAATAAAAAAACACACACACTCCTGAAGAGGGGAGGAAAAGAAAAGAAAGTTTTAAGGCCAAAGTCATAATTTTAAAAATATGTGGGAAAAGAACGGGTAGGGTTGTGGTATTGGTCGAGGGAGGATAAGGGGTTGTGATCTCGTGTGGCTAGTTTCAAAACTTTAAAGATTTGGTTTTAAAGAAAACAAAAGTTTGATACAGTCACATGCAGCCAAAGATAAGCTATACCATAATACGAAAGACTAAGTTTAAGGAATTGCCTGCTATGACACTATTCACACCTATATGAATACCATCATTCAGACAACTTCATACTTATATCACGGATAACACTGAGTATACCACATGACACAAGGGACAAACATTATGATCCTAAAGGTAACACACTCATACAGGTCCACACACTCTACTTATATACATGCACCACGACGACATCAAAAAACCAATGGCCCACTAATGAACTAGAGTTGCCACAGGCAACGACGAGTACTAATGTCTAAACAATAGGAAGGAAGCCGGAACCAAAAGCGAAACGGAACAAGATCGAAAAGGACGAGTTTGGATAAAGCGAGGATAAGGAGATAGCTAGTTGGATGGGACAAAGATATTGCTCTAAATGATTAAAAGATGAAAGAAGGATTTCGTGCAAAATATGGTATCACATACTTTTATACGTATACAAAAAATATACGTAAAAAGTGAGCAGATGTAGAAAATTAAAATTCTGGAAAAGAGTGAGACGAAGGAAGGAAGGGTAGGGTGAGAAACGATTGTTTTGCAAATGAAGATAGGTTTATACAAAGATTTTGAAATGTGAGCACGATGAACATAGAACTGATATAAAAAAATTTGAAGTTCTCTTTAGTTTAGAAGGTATTCTAAAAGTACGTATGGTAAGTGATTAGAAATAAATTTCGTAGTTTTAGAAAAAAACGATACATTGAATTTTCAAAACGATAACAAGGTTTTAAACTGAAATACGAAAGATGCCAGTTTAGAAAATAGTTACGAGATAGTAACTAAAAAAATTACGACTAAGAATGTTTCAAAATCAGTGAAAGAATTTTAACTCAACCGAAAGTAAGGAATTTAAATATTTAATAAGAGTTTTCAAAGAAGTTAAACTGAGCGAAGAATTTAATAAGGAATTTCGAAAATACTTTTAGAGGAAGACATGATTGGCAAAGGGAAAGATTCGAAGGATCAATGATAATTGTCAGGAAGCGATCACGCAAATCGGGGGAAAGAAAAATGATTGCATGATGGTTATACCTAGGATATGATTCATGAAAGCTACGATGAAACTCTACGGCCGATAACACAAAAGTGTAATGATCAGGAAGACGCTAGACGTCGGGGTTCTAGTTATCGAGCCGTCTAAATATCAGGAGAACTCAGCACTAAGACTTCCTAACGTACTAGACTGTAATAGAGAGATCTCAGGGAAGGGCCCTAAAAGAATCAAGATTATGATCTGCTGGGCCCGAAGTCGATGGACCCGAGCGAACGACTAAAATAAGGGCTCTAGAAATCTAACACGGTCAGAGTCAAGTGAGGGCTACTAAGGTATCCTAAGACGTGTATTACTAAGTCTAAACCAAGGCGCCTGACTATCAAACCTGGACGTCTATCTAAGTCTTCCTACCATCTAAGACTTGGGAAAACCTAATTTAGACTTGTACATGGATATTAAATGAATGCGGTACCCTTATTGTTCCGAACTTTTTGCGAGACCTGCATGGGCCACCACTAAAACCTGTCACGCCCCGCTTCCCAAAACAACGGAAGTGAAACGTGACTAAGGCCCACTTAGGCCGGAGCTGTGAAGCTCGGACCCAATAAGCGTCTGTAGAGGTACCATTTTAAAATTTTCAGGTTCTTGCATTTATATAATTCGGAACAATAAAAGTACAGAAAGAAAAGGTTGCATTCATTTTATAATTGAGGTATTATCCAGCATATGACAAGTCTAAAAAGGGAAGCATAAGCATGGCAACAAACTACTGAAAAAGAGTAACTAAAAGTAGTAACCTCTGAAGACAGCGACGGAAAAGACCTCTAGCTCTGGTCCTCCTCGGGCACGTACTCTGGGTCGACGTCCTCTGGCTCCATGTACTCTGGCAAGTCCTCCTCATCAACGTACTCCGGCTCAACACCTGACGTGCAGCACCCAAGAGAAACGGAACTGTACGTCAGGTAAAGTCTACACAGAAAATGTTAGACTCTACTGCAAGTGTATTTTAATTTTAAACAACGGTTTACTGGTTGATTTACATGTTGGGGTTATAACTTGGCATTTAAAGAAAGTAAACGGAGCAAGAAAAGTAAACACGACACACTATAGCCGTAGCGTGTGCTACCGACTACGGGACTAACCTAAACAGGTCAAGACGAGACAAGACGTGACGAGACAAGATAAGACACGACAAGACACATGTAACTCGAAGGGTTCACGCCTTACGGTTCGAGGGGGGTCAGAACCTCTCCCCGTGCGCACGCTCAACCATACCCAACCCAAGTGCACAAGACAAGTCCGTACAAGGGATCACTCTCTCAGGCTTGGAGAGTGCCATATTGCCCGCAAGCTGTGTATCAGTACAAGGGATCACTCACTCACTGGTGAGTGCCCTATTGTCCGCAGGTTGTGTATCAGTACAAGGGATCACTCACCCACTGGTGAGTGCCCTATTGCCCGCAGGCTGTGTATCAGTACAAGGGATCACTCGGTGAGTGCCCTATTGCCCGCAAGCTGTGTATCAGTACAAGGGATCACTCACCCACTCGTAAGTGCCCTATTGCCCATAGGCTGTGTATCAGTACAAGGGATCACTCGGTGAGTGCCCTATTGCCCGCAGGCTGTGTATGACAAGACACGACATGACAAGACAGGGATGGTTCTTCTAGGGGGTCCACATGCACGCACACACAGGAAAAGCCCTAAGGTGTCAAAAGTAGTTGTTGTTGCGCTCAGCCTTCGTCGTCAAGTCTAAGCTGTCAAGGGGTGTCCCGGATGCTATCATTTCACGTCCGGTTCTCTTTATTTACATTCTAACAGGTCTAAAGGTCTAAGGCCTAAACATGGCCGAAAGTACAAGTGAGTACACTTGCTTGCAGTGGCGAGTGTGTCATCCGTCTGGAGCGTACCGTCCAAGCGTACCGTCTGCGGTAGTCCGTCTGAAACAGGGTCACGGCGACGGTATCAGGTCGCGTTTTTCAACAAATCCTATTAGGGTTTGTTTCTAAAATTGGCGGGACTATCCTAACAGTCAAAAAGTCATGTTTTGATATTTGTTCAGTCTAGATCGACGTCTACCCTATGTGCACAGAAAATTTGTCCGATCGTCGATCTTTCCTAAAGTGGCAACATTTTACAGATGCTGAAAATAAATGTAGTTCAAGTTGACCAATTTTAGTTTAGGTTTTGGTTAGCTACGGTGTGGGTTTTACTACTCGTTAGGGAAACCAACCTCGTGATGTCGTCCAACAAGTGGAAGTCGGGTCTGAACGGAGAAACGTCGGCGTCGGCTGAAACTCCTCGGCCGCAGGTAGCGCAGCGAGGTACCTCTGGACAGCGGGATGATGGCGCGAAATCAGCGAGCAAACAGCGATTCTCCTCCCGTTGCGAGTAGCGCAATGGGTCTTCACGATAACGGCGACGTCGGCTAAAAGTACGTGCGTACGGCAACGCACGTGAACTCCGAGAGTCCAAGGGGGTTGCCGGTAGATGAAGTAGGACCAGAGGAAGATGCTCGACCTGGTGGGTGGTCGACAGCGTGAGCGTACGGTGGTGGGTGGCCGTGAGAAGCCGGAGAGGACAGATTTGCGCAACGTCTGTTGTCGCGCGTCTCAGCGGAATTCCAGCAATGAACAGTGAAAACGGGAAGTTGCAAAAGGTAAAGGACTTCAAGACGAAGCCAACGACAGTGGAGTTATCACCGGGGGTGGTCGGAGGTGATCGTGCGCAGACGTTGAAGTTCAGCTTCCAGATCTGTGAAAAACAGCCGATACGACGTGTTCTGACGAGGATTCACGGAGCTATAGGTGGGCTATGAGCATAAGGGAAATTGCAGTTGGTAGGGGGTTTCGATAGGAGTCCAACGGCGGTAGGGTGGTCATCGTAGGGGGCCGGATGGGCGGTGGGCGTGAGTTTTCCCAGCGGTAGCGTAGATCTGTAAAACTGTCGTTAAGTCGAGTTCGAGAGATGTTTCGAGGAGGTAGAGATGAGGAAAGAGGGTAAGGAGAGTTGGAGATGATTGGGGGGGTCAAAGGAGAGTCAAGTGGAGGTGGAGATGGCCGGAGGGGGATGGCCAGAGGTGGCCGGCCGGCCGTTTTTCTGGCGAGCGCACAGATCTGTTTGTGTTGTCCTTTTTGTGTGTTTTCATGGAGTTTTGAGGGGTTTCAATGGAGAGAGATGAGAGGAGAGAGGTTGCAGGTGTTAGGGGAGGTTGAGGGGGATCCGAGGGAGGCGGTGGCGGCTGCCGAAGATCACCAGAGAGAGGTGGCCGGCCGTTTTTCCGGCGATGGTCAAAACTGTGCACAGAATTTTCGGCTATGGGGTTTCTAATGGGTTTTGGAGCTCTTTGGGAGGAGGAGATGGTGGAGGAGGAGGAGGAGATGGTGGTGGTCGGAGAGGGGAGGCTTGGGGTGGACGTGGGTGGCTGGAGGAGGAAGCAAGAGGCGGCCAAGCATGGGTTGCGTGCGGTGTGCGACTATGGCTATGGGTTTCCTTTTAGAAGATGAGGGTTTTGATATGTAGCCTTGGGATTTTTGTTAAATGGGAGATAGAGAGAGAGAGAGATAGGAGGAGTGGAGATAGGGGAAAGGGGAGGTGTGAATAGTGGCTGAGATAATTGCCATGATACATGGGAGAAAAATTTGGGATTTGATTAATTTCGAAATTCAAATAGGTTAGCGGTAATCAACTGCTGAGAATTGATTAGGGGATATCTTCCACTACGGGCATCGGAAAAATAATCCGAAAATACCGGGACGATCATGGGGACGAGAAGTATGGGGCTACAGGGTCCGATCACGTGCTTCACCTACCAAAAATTATCGTAAAATCGGGAACCGCGTATTGGTGCCAAAAGACCAAAACGCCCTTCCATTCAAAGCTGTTTTGCGAGAAAACGAGCCATGAAATGACGTTCCCAAAAATTACTATAAAATTCTACACTTCCATACGGTCACAACGGCATATCACATAGTATATACCGAAACCAAGAAAGAGCCAAATAAAATACGTGCACGAAAAGTACGTGCACATAGAAAATACGAACGGTCGGAAAGCGGCCGTTACATCTTCCAAATGACCTGGTCAAAATCCCACTTCTAAAGAGGGGACCACTTCAATAGCCTTAAAAGAGGGCAATAAAGGGCTAAAATAATGGGGGAAGATTACACTCCTTTTTGACTAATTCAAGGCACACTAAATAAGCAATTAGTGGCCACATTTAGTGGAGGGAAGTTACAAAACAAAGGAGGGAATAAATATCCCCAGAACGAAGGGAAAAGAGAGAGGCCATATCTCAATCTCGGCTGTGGATAAGTACCACACAAACTATACACTCTCATCTCCCTCTCTAACAATTTTCCTCTTTACCTTGCTCTATACGCTTTCATCTAATGGAGACTAACTTGATCGTCGGATGGGGATCGATCAAGCCCCAACCTCGATCCCCTAACGATCTTCTCATGTCGTAGGATTACGGAGATATCGTGAAGTTAGATCGACATCCGTCCGTGGAGTCTGTTCCTAGTTCTCTCGACCTGGAGACGCTTGTTCACAGGTCCCATTTCAATAGCTGATGAGGCTCCATCCCGACAATGGGACCTTCTTCATCCCAATCAACTGTTGATGTCAATTTTGGCATCAACAGTTTGGCGCCGTCTGTGAAAATCATGGAGTCAGCATCACCATCTCCACCAAACAAGAAGATCATGCCGACTCACCCCCACAATGTTTTTTAGATGATGATTCTAGAGAGTATAAAGTTATCGCGTGATGACATCGTCATCGTTAGCGTCATTTGCAGGACTACTTCAATATCATTTGATATTAAAGCATCTGATCATTAAATTTGATTTGATTAGTCGCCGACAATCATTTAGACTAATTCATTTCTTTGATCAACCTTCTTTGAAGCAGGTGGAATGATTAAACATGTGTTGAATCCACCCTAGCGAGACCGTCCCGTTGCCCCCACTCGAGTAATGGGCCCACGTTACCAAGTTTGTGTTATCTGACATGGTCATCACCTCATGGCCTCGTCTCTCAAGCAAGAATCAGGGTTGCTCGTAGCTTCATAGCTGGAGGCTCGAAATTTTGTCGAACGAAATCTAAACTATCGACCCAAACACTCGATCCAAGCTCGAACAGATCCCAAGGGTGTCAATCTGATCTCCATCAAGCTCGAACAGCTACTGATGACCTCGATCCAACCGAGTCTTATGGGCTCCTCTAACCTTCATGTGGATCGTAGACGGGTCTCGTCAAAGATGGCGACCTCCGGCCCTCTTGTGGATAGATGACGGGTCCTCCGACCCCACTGGGTCAGTGAGGGCTCCTTTGACCTTCCTCCGGGTCGACGACGGGTCCTCCGACCCCACTGGGTCAGTGAGGGCTCCTTTGACCTTCCTCCGGGTCGACGACGGGTCCTCCGACCCCCCTTTGGTCAGCGAGGGATCCTCCGACTTTCTTATAGATTGACGACAGGTCTCGTCGAAGATGGCGACCTCCGACCCTTTTTTGGGTCAACGGCGACCTCCGAGCCTCTTTTGGGTCGACGACGGCTTTTCTGATGCTCTTCAATGCCGAAGACTGCTTGCTCGATCCAACCTCAGTCTCGACTGAATGTGCTGAGATTCACATGTTTTACTTATGCAGCTTCACGGAGCCTCATCAACCCAACTGAGCTCACTGAACCAACAGAACCTAGATTCGACAACACTGGACCAAAACAGGCCATCGAGCTTCCTCAGCTCTTGGCTGAGCTTGGTGTATCACTACAGCTTCAATTCAAGGTCAAACATCAGCCATCCCTTGGGGTGTGAGAGGTCACGATGATTTAAACGAAGCTCATTGTGCCTCGTCTGAGCTGAGATCCTCACAGCTGAACTTTGTCGGGGCTCGATTTGAGTATCATATGCCATCATCCTGAGGGGGAGATCTGCTTTCGACCTTTCGAGCGATAGCTGATCTCTATTCTAACCAGGTTCCTATCACTGGGCAATCGTCGATCTCCGTGATGAGGTAAAGATCTTAAACAGAGAAGTTTTCATCAAACACTTCATCTTCTTCTTTCAGGACCAAACTGAAAGCACGCAGGGGTGATACGCTTGCTTTTCTTGCTGTCGGGAGAGCTATCTTCCAACCAAGTGCCTTCGTCATTTGGGGAAGAGGCCAGAGCTTCATCAAAATTACGGCCTGAGCTTCAATGAGCTACAACTGAGCTTTACTAAGTCTTGTCAGGCTGCATCCAAGCTTCCAGCCTCCCAAGTCGGACCTGAGCTCTACTAAGTCTTATCAGGCTGCATCCAAGCTTCCAGCCTCCAAAGTCAGACCTCGTTGAGGTCGACCCAAACTTCATCACGCCCAACCGAAGGCACCTGAGCCACTAAGTCAAGGGGTCCTCTCAGGCCGGAGGAGATATAACCCACTCTTCCATCTGGGGATCGATACCGAAGCACCGATATCCAAGCTTCCAAGGATGCTTGCTCACTCCTCAAATTCGATGAAGCTTGACCATCCGAGCTCAATCAGAACTCGACATGGGTCGAAATAAGTTATCAGGCCTTGATGCCCCAGAGATCACCCTATCTGAGCTACTGTGCTTCCGCGCTAGCTCTCTCTATCAAACTCCAAGCTTGGGCTTTCAATCGGGTGCCTCAGTCTTCGACCAAACTCATATCTGTCGATTGAAGTCTGTTGGCATTGTCAACAATTTGACGGCGACCTCTGTGGGTCGTACAACCTCTGTCAGATCTATTTGCACCGTCTACGCTCGACAACGACCTCTATGGGTCGTACGAGTTTCTTCGGATCTCTTTGCAAGCTCAACACGACATCCTAGGGTCGTATGACCTCCTTTGGATCTCTCTACACTGAAGCTCCAATCCAACTTCCTTCGACCCAAGCTCCGAGCTTCAATGAGGCACATCAAAGGCTCCGATCCAACTACGTTCTACCCATGGTCCGATCCATCAAAATTCTGCAAGCTTCATCAACTCGTCAGGATCAGTTCTGAAGCCTCGACTCAAGAGAGTGAAGAAAATGTCAATGGCGAGGATTGAAAGTAGAGCGGGATGAAGATGTCGACATTTAAGTCACGCCATCAATTCTGACTTGTCGAGCTCTACCCCTCACTGTTCATCAATTATCGGAGATTGGCTTGTAGACAAATAAAATTTCCATTTTGCGACTAATGCATTTTGATTTGCTTGCAGGCAAACGATTCGTGCATTAAAAAATTAAGGCTATTGCATTCATACTTGCTTGCAGACGAAGGATTAATGCATCAAAAAGTTGGACCATTTTGAGAAGACTTCGACCTTACGGGAGCTCAACAAGAGGACAACATTTAGTCGAGTGAACTATTCAACTCGCCAACCTCTTCAAGCTCTACAGTCGACAAATTCCGGATCGAAATTTTGCTTTCTAATGAATGGCCCAACGAGCATACACCATGCAAATAACTTGGCAAGCATGCTAGCTCTTCTTCGAAGTTTTTCTTTTGTAGGCTTGTCGAGTTGCCTCCCCTAGCAACGTTGCAAAGCCCATTCGTGCTACTCCTCCACCTGACCTCCGATCGGAAAATTCGAGTCGATCGGGATCAAGCAGGGGACCTGGATGATTCCGATTTTCATGACAAGAGTAGCAAGTGGGGAGCTCAACACAATGGTAGAGAGAAGTCTCGACTCCGAGTTTGGGTGGATGATAAACCATCTCCTTAGAGGTCGTATTTTCTCCTTAAAAACGCAAATTAGAGGCAAATTTTAAACCTCATCTATTGCTTAATATCCTTGCTTTAATACTTTTCTCCTTCTCCCATCGAAGAAGTGGATTCTTAGCCCAGGATTGCCACAGGGGATGCTTCATATACCAAATATGGCTCTACGCATGCGGCTCTCCCAGGAGTTCCTTGCTATACATCCGGTCAAATGTCTTCCTCGTCGTTGCCCCCATCACTTCGGCCTTTGACGAAGATCACCTACCTAGGACAATAATGACCCATTGTAAGGCAAGAATTACATGCTTGAGACAATAATGACCAATTGCGGAGCAAGGGGCTACTCCCTTGCAGGCCAGGCAAGCAATACAATCGAGGACGAACGACCTACGTCGTCAGCCGTAAGCCGAGGGGCCACCCCCTTGCAACTGAACCACATTCATCATCAGCAGTAAGCTGAGGGGCCAACCCCTTGCCACTGAACGACATCTGTCATCATCCATAAGTCGAGGGACCAACCCCTCGCCATTGAACGACCAACCTTGTCATCGGCCGTAAGACGAAGGGGCTATGCCCCTCGTAACCGAACGACTCTCCTATTGAGTATTGGTGTTTCATACCAATGTTATTTTGATGATGATCACAACATTATGTTGTTGCTAATGACTCTCTTGTTTTATTCTCTTAGTTACATTTCTAGCATATCATTTCTGGAGACTAAACACTTGGTGCAAGGATGGATGGTGGGCTCCGAAAGGTGCTTCTCTCAAGCGCAAGAGTCCGTTCAAGTAGTAAAATCTGGGAGTCCAGATGTCGAATCCTCGGGAGAATCTGTTGAAACCACAAGTCTAAATCAAATAGAGTAACTACGAATAAAATCTAAACACTTTAATAGTGATGGTGAGGGTGGTATGAAAAGTGTGTGGTGATGGAATTGTTACGTGCGAACAACGAACTCTAATTTGTGAAAAATAGATATAAAAGGCATGTACATGGCATGGGTTCATTAGGATCAGCGAATCGTAAGCTTTGGTTGATCAAGTATAACACAACGAAACCTCCTTTTGGGAGCGAATCGTCGGAAGATGTCCTTTTGGGAGTTAACGCATCAATTCTAATAATATATCGCTAAAGTTGTAAATGTGTATATGAAGTATGAAGCTCTCTTTTGGAGAGATCAAATCTCACCCTTGTGGGGTGATCATCGACTAGAACAATTCTTTTGGAATATGCAAAAGTAGATTTAAGAGCGACGATTAAAACTTTAGCAAATATAGCGATTAAGCGCAATAATACAACCAACGAATACGATTCACATCACCTAATTACTCCATACCATGCACATAAAATATTTATCTACTCATGGTGCAGAAATACACAATTTTCAGATCAGAATTCATAAGTTTAATAGCAAAATACGGAAGTTTAAGGGCAAAATACAAGGTAAAACACCCAAATACGGGCTAGAGTTGAAGAAAATATCACCAATTCTCTCTGAAAAGTCTTCAAAACTCTCTGGAAATTAGAAACTAGGCTCTGGAATTTTACAGAATTTTTGCAGAAGAAAATACGGCTCCTAAGTGCTCCAATACGCCAATTATACGCCCAAAAACCCTAGAATACGCTTAAATAATAAGATTGCGGGTTTATTGGACTTAACGGGTTCAAACCCGCACAGTATTCGCGCCCGAATTGATCTCAGCCGTAGATCTGGAGCGGGGCATTTCGTGGCCGTTGATCCAAGCGGGATTTAACGTGGCGCTGCCATGTGTGCTCCAAGAATCGTGCTCCGCCCGCATCCGATCCAATTGATCTCGGATTTGTTTTAGGACCGTTGGATCGTAATCCAACGGCTAAGAAAGTTCCACGTCGCCGCCTATTCCGCAATGATGTGGGCCGTTCGATCTGCATCCGACGGACCGATGGATGCCGCGTCACCCGCTTCTCGCTGCGTATTCGAATACGATTCGAAATCGTATCGACGTTGGATCTAGATCGTACGGTCGAGAATCCGCGGCTTCGACTCAAACGCGGGAGCGCTCTCTGCCGTTAGATCATGATCGTGCGGACGAAAATAATCCACGTCGCTCCGTATCCGAGTTTGAAGCGGGCTTCGTCGTGGCCGTTGGATGCGGCGGGAAGCGATAGATCACCGCCACGTGGAAGCTTGTGATTGGCCGTCGAATGTATTTTTGTATTTAATTGCGTATTTCCCCAATTAAATGGTATTCTGCATTCAAAAATACACAGTAATTAGCACAGATCTCAGAAAAATACAAATAAATAGTCGTTGGAATCGTGAGATCGAGACCAAGCTAGGAAAAATATAAAAAGTGCAGAAATACTT
Source organism: Scilla litardierei (assembly GCA_030789695.1). Classification (NCBI taxonomy): domain Eukaryota; kingdom Viridiplantae; phylum Streptophyta; class Magnoliopsida; order Asparagales; family Asparagaceae; genus Scilla; species Scilla litardierei. The sequence continues at coordinate 229,176,757 of CM061133.1, forward strand.
CGTTATTTGTTGTTTTGTGCTCAAATAGTGTGTTTTCTCTAATAAATAAATGTGTAGAAAATACGTACGTACTAGAGACCAATATAGCATCACATGAGCACAAAATAGGGCTAAATGGGGGGTTAAATACGTAATATTGAACCCAAATCACACCCCCCAACTAGCGTTTTGCTAGTCTCTAGCAAAAAGAGCGATTAAAAATACGCCTAGATCACCTCATCAGATCTCAAATCATTCACCACCATACTACAACGACAAAAGAGATAACCAAACACTAATATCAATATTTCAAACTCATCAAGTAATGGTACTTGTGGGTTTTCAAAAATGAAAGTCAAGCATCTCAAATGGTTATAAAATAGACTCAAATTCACTATCAATCACTTCATAGCTTATAGTACACAAAATCAATGGCCCACACCGTTCAATCAAATATTTTAACTTGGAGCGTAGAAGTTTTCATGCAAAGCAAGCATCAAAAATAGGATGGTATCAAGACATACACACGTCAATCTCTATTCATAAGGGCTCACACCACGTCTTGTGTTTTCTTTAAGCTTTGGAAGTTTTCTTTCCTCGCTAATCATGCACACTTATTCTCTATTTTCTTTCGCTTTCCTCCATAGTTCCGCGTAACGCGCATCAAGCAACATTCGCAGAAAAGTATATAACTTGGATCGCTACATCAAATAATTGAGGTTCCGGTCAATGGCTCCCAAATCAGACGATAATAGGGCATTAGGCCAAGAAGGACCCCTCGGACTGTACTACTCGAGCCAACCAAGTTATTTCTTTAATAGGACATTTATTCATTCTTTTCTTCCTCATTCATCTCATTTTTTCTTCGTTTGTGTGTGCATAAACAACGTGGCAAGATAACTTCCTCTTCTTTAATTTTTCACAAGAGTGGGTATCCTAATCATTTCAAATGACGTGGTACGTTTTTCTACCCAAAATTACACCAAGCATGCAATTGGCAATAAATACGAGATAAAGAACAATGCTCCAGTTAGTTTATGAATTATTGGTACATGAACTTTGGTGTGTTCCAATAAGAGCATACCACTTGCTAATCCATAATTTTTAGATTCATTAAGTCATCAAGCAATCTTGCCATTGAGATGTATAAAAAGAAATTCACCACAAGCACTCAAATTCATGTAAAATGAGATTGAAATGTTGAATAATAGTGGTGGGGAAAATAAATCACGAGTGTACGGTGGTGAATAAATAACGAGAAATTTCATCACATAGGGGTCATTTCTAGGTAAAGATAGACTTTGGTGATATTTTCTTAACTCAAAATTTTTTATTTTTTTTTCAATGCAAACAGGGAACTAATAAAATCCTAAAAGAAAAAGAAAAGGCAAATAAAAAAATAAAAATCCTAAAAGTTATTTCCCTCCCCCCAACTTAAAATAGACATTGTTCTCAATGTTAGGAAGAGGGAATCATGGAAAGAACACACCTGATTAGTTCCCACCCGAAGGTGGGTCTGTGAGATCCATGGTGCTCGCTTCCTTGGTCCAAGGCTCTTGAAAATGCTTCAATCGTTGGCCATTCACCTTGAACTCACTTCCGTCTTTTTCATTTAGTAAGAGCACAGCGCCATGTGGGAAAACTTCTTTGACGACGAAAGGTCCATACCACCTAGAGCGAAGCTTCCCAGGAAAGATGTGCAGCCTGGAATTGTATATGAGTACTTTTTGGCCTGGGGTGAACTCCCTCCTCAAGATCATCATGTCGTGGACGGATTTCATCCTCTCTTTTGAAATTTTAGCGTTGTCGTACGCATTTCTCCTCAACTCCTCCAGCTCCAACAATTGTAACCTGCGAGAAGAAAAAGAGACATCAGTATCAAAATTCATTTTCTTTATAGCCCAATAAGATCTATGCTCTATCTCAACAGGTAAGTGACAAGACTTCCCAAATACTAGACGGTAAGGTGACATCCCCAAAATTGTTTTGTAGGCCGTCCTGTAGGCCCACAACGCTTCAGGTAAGCGCAAACTCCAATCTTTTCTAGATGGATTCACCGTTTTCTGCAAAATTCCTTTGATCTCTCTATTTGCCAACTCTGCTTGGCCATTGGTTTAGGGGTGATACGGAGTAGAAACTTTATGTGTGACCCCAAACCTCTTCATTAAAGTAGCGAACATGCGGTTGCAAAAATGAGACCCTCCATCACTGATCAAGGCATTGGGCACTCCAAACCTAGAGAAAATGTTCTCTTTGAGGAACTTAAGCACAACAGAAGTGTCGTTCGACCTGCAAGGAATAGCTTCCACCCATTTAGAAACATAATCAATACAAACCAAAATATAGGCATATCCAAATGAAGGTGGGAAAGGTCCCATGAAGTCTATGCCCCAACAATCAAATATTTCAATCTCTAAAATGGGGTTTAGAGGCATCATGTTACGTTTAGTAATACCCCCTAATTGTTGGCATGCAGCACAAGTCTTGCAATAATGAAATGTGTCTTTAAACATAGATGGCCAATAAAAGCCACATTGCGAGATTTTTGCCACAGTTTTGTTCGCTGAAAAGTGTCCACCACATACTCCATCATGGCAAAATTTTATCACACTGGTTATTTCATGATCAGGAATGCATCTCCTAACAATTTGGTCACTACAATATTTATATAAGTACGGATCATCAAAGAAGAAATATTTTACCTCGTACTTGAACCGTTTAAAGTCTTGAAGAGACCAAGTGTCAGGGGTTTTACCAGTTACCAGATAATTAATGATATCAGCATACCATGTAGAGGTGGAAACGCTAAAAAGATGCTCGTCGGGAAAGGAGTCCTTCAAAGGCACATCTGCTGAATCAAGGCCTACTGTCAAACGTGATAAATGGTCAGCTACTAGATTCTCCACGCCTTTCTTGTCCTTGATTGTGACATTGAAATCCTGCAACAATAAAATCCATCGTATCAATCGAGGCTTAGCATCTTTTTTATATAATAAATATTTTAAAGCAGAGTGATCAGTATAAATCAAAATTGGTGATCCCAGAATATAGCTCCTGAATTTTTCCAACGCGAATACTACAGCAAGCAACTCCTTCTATGTGGTCGTATAATTCCTCTGAGCGTCATTTAGTGTCTTGCTAGCGTAGTAAATCACCACTGGAACTTTGTCTTTTCTTTGGCCTAAGACTGCACCAACTGCGTAATTGCTTGCGTCACACATTATTTCAAATGGTAGGGACCAGTCTGGCACCTGTAAAATAGGAGCAGAAATCGGCAACTTCTTTAAAGTTTTAAAAGAAAGTTGACACTTAGGTGTCCAAATAAAGTCCACATTTAAAGTAAGTAAGTTGCAAAGAGGGCGAGATATAGCGCTAAAATCTTTGATGAACCGCCTATAAAATCCTGCATGTCCCAAAAATGATCTGATGTCCGTCACGCATTTAGGACTTGGTAGCTTCTCAATTACTGCTACCTTGGCTCTGTCTACCTGTATACCATCTTTAGAAACCAGGTGACCTAGGACAAGTCCCTCTGTGGTCATAAAATGACACTTCTCCCAATTCAATAGGAGGTTCTTTTCAATGCACCTGTCGAGAACAAGAGCCAAGTTAGCCAAACAATCATGAAAAGAGCTACCATATACTGAAAAATCATCCATAAATACCTCAACGATTTTCTCAACCATATCATCAAAAATACTGAGCATGCATCGCTAAAAAGTAGCTGGAGCATTACATAAACCAAACGGCATTCGTTTAAATGCAAAAGTACCAAAGGGACAGGTAAAAGTGGTCTTTTCCTGGTCCTCAGGTGCGATCTCAATCTGGTAATAACCTGAATAACCGTGTAGAAAGCAATAATATTCATGTCCAGCTACCCTCTCTAAAATTTGGTCAAGAAATGGAAGAGGGAAATGATCTTTTCTAGTTCGGGAGTTCAACTTCCTATAGTCTATGCACATCCTCCAACCTGTGGTGGCTCTAACTGGGATAAGCTCATTATTCTCATTTTTAACCACGGTGAGGCCAGACTTTTTAGGAACAACCTGTGTAGGGCTAACCCACTTGCTGTCAGAAATAGGATAAATAATGCCTGCATCTAACAATTTTAGTACCTCGCCTTTAACCACTTCTTTTAATGTTGGATTTAACCTACGTTGCATTTCCCTAGTGGGTTTGGTGTCATCCTCTAAATAAATGTGATGCATGCATACAATAGGGCTTATACCTTTTATGCCAGCAATGGACCAACCAATAGCACCTCTATGTTTCCTCAGCACATCAAGTAAAGAGCTTTCCTGTTCTAGAGTAAGTTTAGAAGATATTACCACAGGGAAACTGTTTTCATCTCCAAGAAAAGCATACTTAAGATAGTCAGGAAGTGGCTTCAACTCTGGCTTTGGATCCTCCACCTCAGATGAAATTTGAATTGATGCATTAGGTGGCAAAGCCTCGAACCTAGGCTCCCATACCGCATTGAGCTCCTTCACGTTCTCCTGCACAAAAGATATGTCATCAGAATCACCAATAAAAGTCTCAACAATAGAAGCATCATCACAAAATTCAGAACAAATATAATCATCCACCAACGAATCAATCATATGCACCCTCTCAATCTCATCATCCACATGCGGCAACTTGCAAGTATTGAAAATATTCAAGTCCAAAGTCATGTTGCCAAAAGTTAGTTTCAGTTGACCATCTCTACAATTTATTAAAGCATTGCATGTCGCTAGGAATGGTCTACCTAGGATGATAGGAGTAGCATTGGCAGTTTGGGGTCCCTGGATGTCTAGAACTATAAAGTCCGCGGGGGTAGTAAAATTTGTCCACCTGAACGAGGACATCCTCAATGCATCCCTTAGGAACTTTAATAGATCTATCAGCTAGTTGTAATATAACAGATGTAGGCTTTAGCTGTCCTAACCCAAGCTGCACAAAAATAGGATATGGCAAAATATTGACACTAGATCCTAAATCCAATAAAGCATTTCCAATTTTCTTAGTGCCAATGGTGCAAGTGATGGTGGGTGATCCAGGGTCTCTATATTTAGGTGGTGTATTTTGTTGCACAATAGAGCTAACCTGTTCAGTCAAGAATGCTTTCTTTTTCACGTTTAACTTTCTTTTAACAGTGCACAAATCTTTCAGAAATTTAGCATAGGCAGGTATTTGATTAATAGCATCAAGCAATGGAATATTGATTTGGCACTTCTGAAAAATTTCTCGAATCTCAGTTTGATACTTATCTTTGCTTTTCTGAAGTAGCCGATGAGGGTAGGGTGCTGCAGGTACATATGCTGCGGGCTCCTTCTCTTTAATGACGCTTTTGCTCACACCCACATCCGTGCTCTCTTCCTGCACCTCCTCTTGTTCTTTGATTCCCTCTTCTTGGATCTGAATTTCCTCTTCCTGCTCAGCTTGTTTGCTCGGTGGATCAGGCTTCTGAATCTCTTTTCCACTCCTCAAAGTGGACACCGCTTGGCAAGGCTTCATATTATTTCCTGCAGAAGAAGAAGAGCCCATATTAGGATTTGGAATTGACTGAGATGGGAGCTTACCTTTTTCTAATGTCGATGTAAGCCTCGCCAAGCTCTCGCTCATCTGCTGATTCTGAGTCTGCTGAGCCTGAAATTGAGCCTGCTGCTGCTGCATCTGAGCTTGTTGCAATTGGATAAGTTGCTGAAGCGCATCGCCAAATGGTTGCATCTGCTGTTGTTGCACTGGCTCATGGTCCCTCCTCTGGTTCCCACCTTGATAGTTGTTGTTGTTGTATTGAGGTTGTCGGAACGGAGGGGGAGCCTGCTGCTGAGTCTGCTGATTGGGGCCCCAGTTCAAGTTTGGATTGTTGCACCACCCCTTGTTGGAATTGAAGTTCTGGTAATTCGAAGAAACTTGATTCACCCCAGTAGGATTTCCTAGCATGCTCTTTAAGGCTGGAAGTGTGGGGCATGCACTGGTGTCATGGCCACTGACGTCGCAAAGTGCGCAAATCTGCTCTATCTCAACTGCCTTGGCCTCTTTCAGGTTCATTGCATGAAGCTTGTTTGAGATCATGGCCTCCATCTTTGCCTCCAACGCATCCTCTTGCTTCAAATTATAAGCCACTCCTCGCATAGGCTGGGATGGTGCAGAATGGCCTCCTCTCTCGTAGTCTGAAGTGGTGTCCCATGTCTGCGCATTTTCTGCTATCTCCTCCAGGTACGTCCAAGCTTCGTCTGGCTCTTTATCAAAGAATCCTCCATTGCACATCATCTCTACAAATTGCTTCATTTGCGGCTGCAGTCCATCGTAGAAGAAGCCAATAATCCTGCTTTTGTCGAAGCCATTGTGTGGACATGCGAGCAGCAACTCATTGAACCTTTCAAATGCCTGGTAGAATGTTTCCTCGCTTTTCTGGGCAAAGTTCATAATCTGCCGCTTCAGTCCCTGTGTCCTGTGAATAGGAAAAAACTTCTTTAGAAATTCAGCCTGCAAATCAATCCATGTAGTAATAGAACGTGATGGCAATGCATTCAACCAATTCTTAGCTTTGTCTTTCAATGAAAATGAGAACAGTTTAAGATATATCGTGTCCTCGCTAGTTTTCCCATCAAAGCATGTCAAGCAAACCTCCTCAAATCCTTTAATATGAAGATATGGATTTTCCTTGTCTAACCCATGAAAGGTGGGTAAGAGTTGGATCACCCCAGGTTTAAAATTGAAAGAATTTGCATCGGCAGGTAGAACAAAACATGAAGCAGTGTTAGTCCTAATGGGTCGAAGTAAATCTTTTAAAGTCCTAGGCACTCCAGGTTGCACATTATTCTCGTTATTGTTGCTAAAATTTTCATCCATATTATTATTAGCCATATCAAAACGTCGAGTCAACCTACGTGTCCTAGGAGTCCTATGCCACATAAACTAGCATAAATATATATATATATATATATATTATGAAAGCAAACAAAAGTTTATATACAATAAAGTGGAAGGATCTCACCGAATGTCCTCTGAATGAAATAAACCGTAGTAACAAACCGTTCTCCCCGGCAACTGCGCCAAAAACTTGGTGGGCTCCGAAAGGTGCTTCTCTCAAGCGCAAGAGTCCGTTCAAGTAGTAAAATCTGGGAGTCCAGATGTCGAATCCTCGGGAGAATCTGTTGAAACCACAAGTCTAAATCAAATAGAGTAACTACGAATAAAATCTAAACACTTTAATAGTGATGGTGAGGGTGGTATGAAAAGTGTGTGGTGATGGAATTGTTACGTGCGAACAACGAGCTCTAATTTGTGAAAAATAGATATAAAAGGCATGTACATGGCATGGGTTCATTAGGATCAGCGAATCGTAAGCTTTGGTTGATCAAATATAACGCAACGAAGCCTCCTTTTGGGAGCAAATCGTCGGAAGATGTCCTTTTGGGAGTTAACGCATCAATTCTAATAATATATCGCTAAAGTTGTAAACGTGTATATGAAGTATGAAGCTCTCTTTTGGAGAGATCAAATCTCACCCTTGTGGGGTGATCATCGACTAGAACAATTCTTTTGGAATATGCAAAAGTAGATTTAAGAGCGACGATTAAAACTTTAGCAAATATAGCGATTAAGCACAATAATACAACCAACGAATACGATTCACATCACCTAATTACTCCATACCATGCACATAAAATATTTAGCTACTCATGGTGCAGAAATACACAAATTTCAGATTCAAATTCATAAGTTTATTAGCAAAATACGGAAGTTTAGAGGCAAAATACAAGCTAAAACACCCAAATACAAGCTAAAGTTGAAGAAAATATCACCAATTCTCTCTGAAAAGTCTTCAAAACTCTCTGGAAATTAGAAACTAGGCTCTGGAATTTTACAGAATTTTTGCAGAAGAAAATACGGCTTCTAAGTGCTCCAATACGCCAATTATACGCCCAAAACCCCTAGAATATGCTTAAATAATAAGATTGCGGGTTTATTGGGCTTAACGGGTTCAAACTCGCACAGTATTCGCGCCCGAATTGATCTCAGCCGTAGATCTGGAGCGGGGCATTTCGTGGCCGTTGATCCAAGCGGGATTTAACGTGGCGCTGCCACGTGTGCTCCAAGAATCGTGCTCCGCCCGCATCCGATCCAATTGATCTCAGATTTGTTTTAGGACCGTTGGATCGTAATCCAACGGCTAAGAAAGTTCCACGTCGCCGCTTATTCCGCAATGATGTGGGCCGTTCGATCTGCATCCGACGGACCGATGGATGCCGCGTCACCCGCTTCTCGCTGCGTATTCGAATACGATTCGAAATCGTATCGACCGTTGGATCTAGATCGTACGGTCGAGAATCCGCTGCTTCGACTCAAATGCGGGAGCGCTCTCTGCCGTTAGATCATGATTGTGCTGACGAAAATAATCCACGTCGCTCCGTATCCGAGTTTGAAGCGGGCTTCGTCGTGGCCGTTGGATGCAGCGGGAAGCGATAGATCACCGCCACGTGAAAGCTTGTGATTGGCAGTCGAACGTATTTTTGTATTTAATTGTGTATTTCCCCAATTAAATGGTATTCTGCATTCAAAAATACACAGTAATTAGCACAGATCTCAGAAAAATACAAATAAATAGTCGTTGGAATCGTGAGATCGAGACCAAGCTAGGAAAAATATAAAAAGTGCAGAAATACTTCGTTATTTGCTGTTTTGTGCTCAAATAGTGTGTTTTCTCTAATAAATAAATGTGTAGAAAATACGTACGTACTAGAGACCAATATAGCATCGCATGAGCACAAAATAGGGCTAAATGGGGGGTCAAATACGCAATATTGAACCCAAATCAATGGACATCAAGTGGAGAAGAGCCAAAGCTTGGACTCAAGGCGTGCCAAAGCTTGGTGATGATGGGGAGCTTCAAGGCATCAAGATTGCAGTCATAGACTTTATGGAAAGCATTGTAATCCATGTAATATTTCCTTTATTACTTTCTCTCTCATTTGAGTCTAGGTTAATGTAATGCCTTGATAGATGGTCTACTCATTCATGCATATGCATTTAACCATATTAGTAAAACTTAGGATTATTATAGAATCCAACCCTATAGGCTCATCTTGACCAAAGACTCATTTGGAGTCTCAGGTTCTCCAACAGTCGCCTGCTGAAGAGTTCACAGTCGACTGAGTGATTTCCAGTCGCCTGTCAAGCCTTTTACAGTCGACTGTGATGCACGGCTCAAGTCAACATTTCTATTGACACTACTTGAGCTTTTCGCATTAGTCGACTGATGCTCAGTTTACAGTCGCATGTATATTTACAGTCGCATGTGAATTGATTAACAGTCGTCTAAAAGGCATAAGTGCATATACTGCCTCTTTCTGTTTTTCTCCATCTCTTGCAGCAATCGAATGATGAAGGATTTACAGTCGCCTGATTATTTTACAGTCGACTGTATTCTTGTCATCAGTCGCATGTATGCTTTTTGGAGAAAGAGTGCAACTCTCTATTTTATTCCATCCTCTGCAGCAGTCGCCTACTGAAGGTTTTATAGGCGCCTGTCATGTTTACAGTCGATTGTATTGACTTCATCAGTCAACTGTCGAGGCTCAAATTATAGCCGTTGGATATTTTCTAGCCGTTGGACAGTCGACTGTCATTTGTTCATCAGTCGACTGTCAGTGTCGTTTCTGCCCAGAAACTAGCCGTTGCAGCTTTTTGCTTTTGGCTGTTTCCTTGGTTTTTGAGGGTTGATATAGGGTTCCTATATATATGAGAGGGCTGAGTTCATAGGAACTTCTGGATGCTATTGCAAATCATTAGAGATTTACTAAGCCACTCCCAAACTCTTTCATTTCCCTCTTTGAGCTATTATTCCTCTTCATGCATTGAAATCCAGCTCAAGGGAAATCATCCAAGTGCTTTCAAGCAAATCTCAACACTTGGAGATCCTCTTCCATGCCTTGCATTCATATACGAGTAAGCATCTCAAGGCATAGGTAAGATTATTTATTTTACTTGGTGTTTCTTTGTTACACTAATTCTCTTTGTGGGAATTAGTCTTTCTCTCTTTGTGGGATTAGGATATTCTCTTAGTGGGAATAACTCTCTTTGTGGGAGTAACTCTCTTAGTGGGAGTTTGATGTCCTAGTGTAGGGCTAACCCTAATTCTCTGAGTGGGAGTTAGTAATTCTCTAGGTGGGAGTTTGACCCCTGTGTAGGGTTGGTTGGGTCCTTATGTAGGGCAAAATCCTCTTGGAGAGGTATCTCTTTGTGGGATTTGTATTCACTTCTCTTTGTGGGATTATAATGAATATTGGTGTGGCAGGACGAACCCAAATTTGGGGAACCAGGTTTATTGTCACGCCCCGCTTCCCTAAAATGGAAGGCGAGACATGAGGAGGTTCGCCAGACGTGGAGCTGTATAGCTGCAGTCTGATAACCGTCAAAAAATTTCAAATGATAGCAGGTCCTTTGTATTGCGGAGAAACAACAATAATAATAAAGCAGATAAAGTGACATCCACCAACAAAACATCCAGCAAATTATTTCAACATCGTAGAGGAGTCACAATAGTATAAGTCTGAACAAAAGGCCTAAAACATGGCTGAAACGAAAGCTAAAAAAATATGTGCTACACACCGAAACTAACTGCAGCTACTAAAAATAAAGACAACTAAGAAAACTCTAGGTGAGTCTAGGACTACTCACCAGTGTCCTCGACCTCGGTCTCTGCCGGTACCTCAAACTCAGCGTCAACGAACTGCTCGTCCTCAGCAACCTGCTCTGGCTCAAATCCTGACATGTGTCACCCAAAGAGAAAGGGCACATGTCAGCAAAAGTCTCCCAAAAGAAGGCGGAGAACTTTTGTGCAATGATACAAAAATAGGAAAACAATATAGCAGTTATAAACAATATGAAATGAAATGACATTAAAGAATGCAACAGTTTAAATGACATGATACATGCTGTAACAGCCGCTTTTCGACCGTACGTATTTTTAGTGCGTAGCTGCGTTTCGTGTATGTTTTGTGTATTTGATTTTTATTACCGCCTTCCGTAGTTCATACGCACGATCAAACCCCGTATTCACGATTCTCTTGGAGGCGCGAGCTCCCCGATGTTTTCCTTGTAATTTTTGGATGTCCGTGGACCTTTCTGCATAACACATTATTATTATTTAAAAACATTTTTTTTTATTATTATAAATTTTAGAAAATAGAATGTGCTGTGCGTTAAGTTTTTTTTAAAACAAATTTAATGTTAACCTATAACCCTATCATTAACTTTCCAAACAAGGCAGATTGTTTACAAGGAGAATCTTTTTTTTTAAACTAACCTTTATAAAAAAAGAACTAAACCTAATAATACCTCCTCTTAACTTCTGAGGGTCTGTTTTAAAAACGTTTCATTTCCTTTAATTTATCCTAACTATCAGCCCCACAATCCCACGATTTCAGCCATCTTTCCCCCATGTGCGCTCTCTCTCTACCCCTATTTTAATAAAAGCCCTAGGTTTATTTCTTTTCCCATGTGACAGCCGCACAAAAAAAATTCCCTCGACCTGTCGTTCTTTTTTTTTGCCATCACCACCCGAGACTCTCGACTCCAAGCGCCTCCCCCCATATCAGCTGCCGGCCACTCTCCATGAGCCACCTCCCCCTCGTCGGAACCGCCGGTTGTCCTCCTCCTCCTCGCGCGGGGATTCTCTCCTCCACCACGCGCCTCTCTTCTCCGAACGCTCCATGATCCATGCACCACTGCCTCTCCCGCCCTCTGCTTCTCCTCCGACGAGTCACCCTCCGGCATTCGAACCTTCCCACCGCCGCCCAGGCCGCCCCGATCTCCGCCACGAGCCTCCGCCAACATCCATCATCCTCAGGATCCCGACGAAGGCTGCAGCGGAACCCGATCTCCGGTGATTACTGCGGGCCACCTCGCGTCATCGCCTAACCACGGCCGTCCGCCTTCAACCTGCATGCTTAGGTACGTGATGATTACGTTGGTTTAACCTTTAAGTGTTAGGTTAGTTATCTATAATAATATAAGTTATATATAACACTTGAAGAGTTGAAGTGCTGTTATATATGTGCATATTTTTATAAATAAAGGATGTCAGTACGTAAGATGCTTTATGTTAGTACTATTGAAGTTATAGGATGTCAGTAAGTAACATGTTAGTACTTATACAATTTATATATATTAGTTAAATTAATGTTATCCACTTATTCATGTTAAATAAGTATAGGTATATGATCATTACATAATTATACGGATGTACGCCTTGTTTACGCCTTTTAGTTTTATTTTGGCTTAACAATAATCCCGTGATCAGATTAAATCATGCCTTTCCGTAATCGGCCGCACACTCAGAATCACGTCGCTTCAGGCAAGTATTTACCACCGGCAAGTATGTTACTTTCTACAAACGTTTTCAATGATGCAGATAGTTACGTGCGCCCCAGTGCTACCGTCTGGATCCCGACGTTCCCTTGCATGTTGCCGCTCGCCGACGTCCCCTAGCTCGTTGCCGTAGCCGTTTCAGATCCGTCGCCGTTCAGCCCCGATGGCAGTCTCGCTTGATCGTTGTTCCAGATTATCCCCGACCTCGTAGCAAACCCACACCGTAGCAAAATCAAACCCTAAACTAAAATTTGACAACTTGAACTAAATTTACTTTCAGTATCTGTAAAACACTGCTCACCGTAGAGAGATCGACAATCGGACAATTTTTCTGTGCACATAGGGTAGAAGTCGATCTAGGTTGAACAAGAACACCAAATTGTGACTTTGACAAATAGGGTAGTCCCGATAACTTAGAAACAAACCTAAATAGGAATACTGAAAAACGCGACCTGACACCGTCACCGTGGCGATATTTCAGACGGACTTCCTTGGACGAGACGCTTGGACGAGACGCTTCGAGAGGACGACACACTCGCCATCGCAGGCAAGTGTATCCACTTGCACTTTTGGCCGTGCTTAGGCCTTAGTTGGGTAGAATTGTTAACTGTGTACAAATAGAACCGGACGTGAAATGATAGCGTCCGGGACGACTCCTGACGGCTCAGACTTGACGACGAAGTCTGAGCCTGACAACAACAACTTTTGATGCTGTAGGGCTATCATGTGTGTGCGTGTGTGTGGACACCCTAGAATAACCCTTCCCGTCGTGTCACGTCCCGTCCCGTCTTGCACAGCCCGCTGGGCAATATGGCACTCGCCGAGTGATCCCTTGTACTGATTCACAGCCTGCGGGCAATAGGGCACTCTCCAAGTTAGAGAGAGTGATCCCTTGTACTGATACACAGCCCGAGGGCAATAGGGCACTCTCCAAGCTAGAGAGAGTGATCCCTTGTACCGATTCTCAGCCTGCGGGCAATAGGGCACTCGCCAAGCTAGAGCGAGTGATCCCTTGTACTGGTGTCATGTCTTGTCTTGTCTTGGGGTTTGTGGTTGGGTTGAGCGTGTGCACGGCAAGAGAGTCTGATCCCCCTCGAACCGTAAGGCGTGAACCCTTTCGTGTCTCACTTGTCTTGTCCTGCCTTGTTTCCGTCATGTCCCGTCTTGCCTTGACACCTGTAGGTTAGTCCCGTAGTTGGTAGCACACGCTACAACTACTACTTGTCCCGTTTTACTTTCTTGCTGCGTTACTTCCTGTCGTGTTACTCTGTTATAACCACAGCATGCTAATCAACCAGTAAACTGTTGTGTAAAAGAACCTCAGCATGCTAATCAACCAGTAAACCGTTGTTTAAAGTTCGGTGCACTTGCAGTAAAGTCTAACCCTTCTTGTAGACTTTACCTGACGTACAGTTCCTTTTTCTTGGGTGCTGTACGTCAGGTGTTCAGCCAGAGATCGTGGACGAAGCAGACTCGCTGGAGTACGTGGAGCCGAGGACGTCGTCATCAGAGTACGTACCTGACAAGGACCAGACCTTGAGGTCTTTTAATCGCCACTTTCAGAGGTTAGTACTTTTCGGGTTGTCTTTAAACTTTTGTCGCCATGCTTAGGTTTCTTTTTAGACTTTGTACCAGTTGGATATTATTTCTCCATATAAATGAATGCCATTTCCTTTCTGTACTTTTGTTGTTCCTAAACTTTATTAATGCAAGAACCTGAAAATCTTTTAAAATGGTACCTCTACAAACGCTTATTGGGTCCGAGCTTCTCAGCTCTGGCCTAAGCGGGCCTTGTCACGCTTCGCCTCCGTCTATTTTGGGAAGCGGGGCGTGACAGGTTTTAGTGGTGGCCCATGCAGGTCTTGCAAAAGTTCGGAACAATAAAGATACCGCATTCATTTAATATCCACGTACAAGTCTGAATTAGTTTCCCAGTCTTAGATAGTAGGAAGACTTAGGTAGACGTCCCAATTTGATAGTCTGACGCCTTAGTTAGGAATTAGTCATCCTCGTCCTAGAATACCTTAGTAGCCACTTGACTCTGACCGTGTTAGATTTCCTGAGCCCTTCTTTTAGTCATTCGCTCGAGCTCATCGACTTCGGGCCCAGCAGAACGTAACCGTGATTCTCTTAGGAAATTTTCCCCTTAGATCCTGATTTTAGTCTAGCTCATTAGGAAATCTTAGTGCCGAGCTCTCATGATCTTAGACGGCCCGATAATTAGAATCCCTGACTTCTAACGACTACCTGATCCTTACCCTTTCGTGTATCGACCATAGAGTCCCATCGTAGCTTCGTAAATCGTATCCTAAGTGTGTAACCGTCATGCGATCATCTTTCTTCCTCCCGATTCACGTGGTCGTTCCTGACGATTATCGTAGATCCTTCAAATCTTTCTCTTTACCAATTCTGCTTCCTCTAAAAGTATTTTCAAAATTTATTATTAAGTTTTTTTTCTTTTTTTTTCGCTCAGCTTAATTTCCTTGAAAACCCCTATATTATATATTTCAAAATTTCTTGTTTTTCGGTTGAGTTAAAATTCTTTCACTAATCTTGAAACCTCCCTGGTCGTGAAATCATTTTACTATCTCGTACCTGTTTTCAAATCGGCATTTTCATGTTTCAGATTTAAACCTCATTATCAATTCGTTAATCCTATATATATAAATAATAGTTTTCTAAACTACAAAATTTTATTGCTAATCATTTACCGCACGTGCTTTTAGAATATTTTCTAAACCAAAGAGAACTTTAAATTCTTCTCATATATGTATAAACGGCCCTATGTTCATCGTGCTCATACTTCAAGGACTGCAAAACAATCGCTATCTCATCCTACTTTTATTTTTTTATTTCTTGTTTTCGAAACTCATTTATTAAATTCTTCGTTCGGTTTAACTCCCTTGAAAACCCTTTATTATATATATATTTAAAATTTCTTGCTTTTCGGTTGAAAGTTCCTTCTTAGATTTTGAAACCTCCTTGGTCGTCAATTTTCAAGTACTATCTGGTAATTATTTCAAATCGGTATCTTTCATATTTTCATTTTTAAAACCGTGTTAACATTTTGATAATTCAATTTATATTTTTCTGGGCTACCAGATCTATTTCTAAATCACTTACAGTGCATACTTTTAAAATATTTTCTGGACTAGGGGGAACTTCAATTATTTTATTATTATTATCATATCTGTTCTATGTTCCTCGTGACCACATTTCAAAATCTTTGTGTAAACTTATTTTCATTTGCAAAACAATCGTTTCCCACCCTACCCATCCTTCCTTCGTCTTACTTTTCAAAATTTTAAAATTCTACCATCTGCTCACTTCCTCCTACATTATTATATAAAAGTATATGATACCATATTTTTCACGTAATTCTCCTGTCATCAATCTAATTATTTTGAGAAATATTTTCATCACACCTAACCAACTACTTCCTTATCTTGTCTTATTTGAACTCGTTCCTTCCGATTCATTTCGTTACACTCCGGGCTTCTGTTTTCTTTAGGTTGTGTAGACATTAGTCCTTGTAGTTGTCTACGTTGTCTCTGGTTTAGGAGTAGGTCCTTTGATAGGTGATGTCGTCGTGGTGGGTGAGCATAGGTAGAGTGCATAGACCTGTATGAATGTGTGTTCTTTAGGATCCCGATGATTGCCTTTTGTGTCTTGAATGTGTACTCAGTGTTAACCATGGTATGCTGAATGACGGTATTCATACTTATATGAACGGCGTCATCGCAGGCAGATCCTTAGACTTAGTTTTAGTTTTAATGAATGGTTTATCTTGGTTGTATGTGACTGTATCAAAACTTTGTTTTCTTTAAACCAAATCTTTAAAGTTTTAAAACTAGCTCACAAGATCACAAATCACTTAACCTCCCTCATCCATTACCACAACTCCACGCGTTTTTTTTCCAAATGTTTTGAAATATTTCTTTGGCCTTAAGTCTCCCTTTCTCTTCTCTTCTTTCTCCCTTAAACAAAAAAAATTCGTGTTTATAGTTGTTATATTAATTAGGGCTAGCTATTATCGTTATAAGATTTTGTTTGCAGGTAGGCTTGGAGGGAGATGAGTTTTATTATGTTAATGATTAATTGATTTTGGGAACACAAGGATGATGGATTAGAATGTGTTTAGGATGAAAAGAATGGACTGTCCAAAGACTTGTTTATAAAACCGGAGTGAGGCGGACTCAATGGGAAATTCTGGTCGGAGGAAATTATATGTGAGGAGAGGAGAACTCTTCAGACTTGAGGCTTAGACGGGTAGTAGATAGGAGTAACTGCGGAGAATAGTATGAGTTAGGGTGATCATGATATTGAGTAGAGTTTTTATTAGCATCGAGACTTGATTGATGAGTTGATGTGATAAGACTTCGAGAATAACTCGACGTGTTGAGAAAAATGGATGGTTAGGTAGTCGGACTTAATTTTGGTTGGGATTAGGATGAGATGTGATTTTGATAGTTCGATCATTTGGCGGATAAATTTATGGGAAGATATGACAAGGAATGTGTTGAGGACACGGTGATTGTTGATTTGCGAAAGGTATGATGAGATAGACAAATGATCGACTTGGATTGGTGATCGACTAGAACATAAGTTTAGCAATTGATTAATATTGGGAAGGGATTGAGAAATTTAAAGAATGCTATGGAGCGATGATGTTTAATAGAGTGGTATGGTATGTGAATATGATTATTATCCTTTTATGAGAACTTGGAGTTGGAAATTTGAACAGCAGTGATGGGTATACCGTTAAGTGTTAGGATGTGAGATTAGTCGTGGCTTTATCCAGTGAAAAGAAGGATTATGATGGATTATTTGAGGAACGATGTTGAAATTATAGGATTAGAGACCATTGTGGAGGATGGGAGTTATAGGCTTGAGTATTTATGGATTTTATAATTAGTCTTAGTATAAGTGATTCCGAGGACGGAATCATTTCTAAGGTGGGTAGAATGTAACAGCCGCTTTTCGACCGTACGTATTTTTAGTGCGTAGCTGCGTTTTGTGTATGTTTTGTGTATTTGATTTTTATTACCACCTTCCGTAGTTCATACGCACGATCAAACCCCGTATTCACGATTCCCTTGGAGGCGCGAGCTCCCCGATGTTTTCCTTGTAAATTTTGGATGTCCGTGGACCTTTCTGCATAACACATTATTATTATTTAAAAACATTTTTAGTATTATTATTATAAATTTTAGAAAATAGAATGTGTTGTGCGTTAAGTTTTTTTTTAAAACAAATTTAATGTTAACCTATAACCCTATCATTAACTTTCCAAACAAGGCAGATTGTTTACAAGGAGAATCTTTTTTTTTAAACTAACCTTTATAAAAAAAGAACTAAACCTAATAATACCTCCTCTTAACTTCTGAGGGTCTGTTTTAAAAACGTTTCATTTCCTTTAATTTATCCTAACTATCAGCCCCACAATCCCACGATTTCAGCCCTCTTTCCCCCACGTGCGCTCTCTCTCTACCCCTATTTTAATAAAAGCCCTAGGTTTATTGCTTTTCCCATGTGACAGCCGCACAAAAAAAAATTCCCTCGACCTGTCGTTCTTTTTTTGGCCATCACCACCCGAGACTCTCGACTCCAAGCGCCTCCCCCCCATATCAGCCGCCGGCCACTCTCCATGAGCCACCTCCCCCTCGTCGGAACCGCCGGTTGTCCTCCTCCTCCTCGCGCGGGGCTTCTCTCCTCCACCACGCGCCTCTCTTCTCCGAACGCTCCACGATCCATGCACCACTGCCCCTCCCGCCCTCTGCTTCTCCTCCGACGATTCTCCCTCCGGCATTCGAACCTTCCCACCGCCGCCCAAGCCGCCCCGATCTCCGCCACGAGCCTCCGCCAACATCCATCATCCTCAGGATCCCGACGAAGGCTGCAGCGGAACCCGATCTCCGGTGATTACTGCGGGCCACCTCGCGTCGTCGACTAACCACGGCCGTCCGCCTTCAACCTGCATGCTTAGGTACGTGATGATTACGTTGGTTTAACCTTTAAGTGTTAGGTTAGTTATCTATAATAATATAAGTTATATATAACACTTGAAGAGTTGAAGTGCTGTTATATATGTGCATATTTTTATAAATAAAGGATGTCAGTACGTAAGATGCTTTATGTTAGTACTATTGAAGTTATAGGATGTCAGTAAGTAACATGTTAGTACTTATACAATTTATATATATTAGTTAAATTAATGTTATCCACTTATTCATGTTAAATAAGTATAGGTATATGATCATTACATAATTATACGGATGTACGCCTTGTTTACGCCTTTTAGTTTTATTTTGGCTTAACAATAATCCCGTGATCAGATTAAATCATGCCTTTCCGTAATCGGCCGCACACTCAGAATCACGTCGCTTCAGGCAAGTATTTACCACCTGCAAGTATGTTACTTTCTACAAACGTTTTCAATGATGCAGATAGTTACGTGCGCCCCAGTGCTACCGTCTGGATCCCGACGTTCCCTTGCATGTTGCCGCTCGCCGACGTCCCCTAGCTCGTTGCCGTAGCCGTTTCAGATCCGTCGTCGTTCAGCCCCGATGGCAGTCTCGCTTGATCGTTGTTCCAGATTAGCCCCGACCTCGTAGCAAACCCACACCGTAGCAAAATCAAACCCTAAACTAAAATTTGACAACTTGAACTAAATTTACTTTCAGTATCTGTAAAACACTGCTCACCGTAGAGAGATCGACAATCGGACAATTTTTCTGTGCACATAGGGTAGAAGTCGATCTAGGTTGAACAAGAACACCAAATTGTGACTTTGACAAATAGGGTAGTCCCGATAACTTAGAAACAAACCTAAATAGGAATACTGAAAAACGCGACCTGACACCGTCACCGTGGCGATATTTCAGACGGACTTCCTTGGACGAGACGCTTGGACGAGACGCTTCGAGAGGACGACACACTCGCCATCGCAGGCAAGTGTATCCACTTGCACTTTTGGCCGTGCTTAGGCCTTAGTTGGGTAGAATTGTTAACTGTGTACAAATAGAACCGGACGTGAAATGATAGCGTCCGGGACGACTCCTGACGGCTCAGACTTGACGACGAAGTCTGAGCCTGACAACAACAACTTTTGATGCTGTAGGGCTATCATGTGTGTGCGTGTGTGTGGACACCCTAGAATAACCCTTCCCGTCGTGTCACGTCACGTCCCGTCTTACACAGCCCGCTGGGCAATATGGCACTCGCCGAGTGATCCCTTGTACTGATTCACAGCCTGCGGGCAATAGGGCACTCTCCAAGTTAGAGAGAGTGATCCCTTGTACTGATACACAGCCCGAGGGCAATAGGGCACTCTCCAAGCTAGAGAGAGTGATCCCTTGTACCGATTCTCAGCCTGCGGGCAATAGGGCACTCGCCAAGCTAGAGCGAGTGATCCCTTGTACTGGTGTCATGTCTTGTCTTGTCTTGGGGTTTGTGGTTGGGTTGAGCGTGCGCACGGTAAGAGGGTCTGATCCCCCTCGAACCGTAAGGCGTGAACCCTTTCGTGTCTCACTTGTCTTTTCCTGCCTTGTTTCCGTCACGTCCCGTCTTGTCTTGACACCTGTAGGTTAGTCCCGTAGTTGGTAGCACACGCTACAACTACTACTTGTCCCGTTTTACTTTCCTGCTGCGTTACTTCCTGTCGTGTTACTCTGTTATAACCACAGCATGCTAATCAACCAGTAAACTGTTGTGTAAAAGAACCTCAGCATGCTAATCAACCAGTAAACCGTTGTTTAAAGTTCGGTGCACTTGCAGTAAAGTCTAACCCTTCTTGTAGACTTTACCTGACGTACAGTTCCTTTTTCTTGGGTGCTGTACGTCAGGTGTTCAGCCAGAGATCGTGGACGAAGCAGACTCGCTGGAGTACGTGGAGCCGAGGACGTCGTCATCAGAGTACGTACCTGACAAGGACCAGACCTTGCGGTCTTTTAATCGCCACTTTCAGAGGTTACTACTTTTCGGGTTGTCTTTAAACTTTTGTCGCCATGCTTAGGTTTCTTTTTAGACTTTGTACCAGTTGGATATTATTTCTCCATATAAATGAATGCCATTTCCTTTCTGTACTTTTGTTGTTCCTAAACTTTATTAATGCAAGAACCTGAAAATCTTTTAAAATGGTACCTCTACAGACGCTTATTGGGTCCGAGCTTCTCAGCTCTGGCCTAAGCGGGCCTTGTCACGCTTCGCCTCCGTCCATTTTGGGAAGCGGGGCGTGACACATGCACGTCGTAGCAAAAACTATGAAAAACACTATTTCACGATTCATGAACACTAACTTGTCACTTTGTGCACATGGTTTACGCCTTTTGGCTGAAGTGGCTGTACGGGCACACTTCTACGCTCAAGTGATCGCTTAACCCTACCCCTCCACGTGTATCGAGCGTTGGTTTCCCAACAACACTGTGATCGCTTCTGTTTCACGAGCCAGGAAGTGTTTTTCAATATGGCATAGGGTTGTGCCCGTAAAAGCAGGTGCCTAGCCTCAATAGCAATAACATTTGTGGCATGTGCTACTCAATCACGAAGAAACATGATGCATGACATGACACAGGATGAGCAGTTAAAGTGCGTACCGTTAATGAAAATTAAAAATGACGTGCAACATGAATGGAAGAAAATAAAAGTGTCGGATCTACTTTCATTGTCAAACTAGATCAAGTAGGGTGTCGGGTCTAGTTTCGTTGTCAAACTAGATCAAAAGGCGTCTAGACAGCTATCATTTCACTGTCTAGTCTCTTTTATGCTAATCAAGCAAGTTGGCCTTAAAACATGGCCTAAAATATTTACTGGCAAGTATCACTTGCCTGCACAACCAAGCTGAAGCCACGATCAACCAGAGTCCAAACTACCTACGTGTTCAGATCGCAGTCCAGCCTACATACCAATTTATTAATCTTGATTAGTGAAACACAACCATCAGATAGTACCAAATTTTTAGTTGATTAACATGCAAGTGGTGGTTCCTACGGGGCAGATCTTACCTCAACACGGCGTGAGAGCTACTCTGACATCTGGTAGCGATGTCAGGGGTTGAATTCCGGTAACGTGAACAGTACGGACACGAACAGTTCGGAAACGGTAACGGGTCGCGAAGAAAAACGATTTATATTTGCGACATGGGGAAGCTAAGACATCAAGCTAAGGAATTGACTAATCATTCTAACCCTAACTTATAGCACAAATTATGACTTCTAATTGTTTCTGATTTGTTAAAGAACTAACATGAAAAAAAATTCGTAATGTTATGGGATAATAACATTAATAGCGCCCATTGTTATATGCATCAACCATATAGTACAAGGAATATGATACTCCGCTACAAAATAGAACCGTGTTCTCATATGAACAGACAGCATGGGCTAATTTAGGTGATAACCTATGTTCTATAATACCATCTTGCTGATATTATAAACTTACTGATAAAATTCTTGAAAGGACTACCAGTTTATATATAACGTTTTCTAATCATATAATAATATAATTTCTAAAAGTATTGAGTTCTAAACTCACTATTTTGAAAAGCATCTCTCTGTGATTGCAGATAGAAGACGGTGGCAAGTTAAGGGGGTGCGGCAAAGGCCCGGTGGTGCCGCGGTGGCGCTGCAAGTGAGGTGCGTGCATCGGGGAGTGCCACGCACTGCTGTACGTAACTGGACGGGCGCTGGCTGTGCGCGAGGCTGAGCTGCGTGCGCTGCAGCTGTTGTGCGCGTTGTCGGCGGGAAGAGGCATTGTGATGGGAAGGAGAGGCTAGATACGGCTGACGGGAGGGAAGCCGCCGTGCGAAGGGTTGGATCGGAACGATGAAGTCAGAGAGCATTTCACGAGTGAGAGGGCTGCCTCGCGTGGGGAAGATGAGAGGGAAAAAAAGAATCGGGGCGGCGGCTATAGCACAGGCGTAAGGGTTTTTAATAGGGAAATGGGTGTGTATACTCCTATGGTTATAATATATAAGAAAAATAGGTTGAGGGGCTAGGGTTAGCTAGAGCTAGGGTCAAATTTGTTTTTAATAAGAAACCCCAATATGTCTCTCTCCTCTCTCTCTCATGTGCTATGTGTGAGTGCGCGTGTCACAGTTGGGTACGGCCAATGGAAAAAGGCTAGGATTTATTAACTGGGTTTGCCTTGGTCAAACAAATGGCCAGGGTTATAGGAAAAATGATTATAAGATTTAATTAAATAGTATAAGGTATTAATAAGTTGGTATTAAAAATTTGATTTCAAAAAAAATCACATTGTCTTCATTCAACCTTGGGTTATTTAATGATTAGAGTTTTTTTAAAAAAAATTAGTTAAGAATTGATAAACGTATAATTAATAAGATTTTTACAAGTTTACCCCCGGCATTCAAAAATTATAAACAAGATACCGGGGCGATCATGTCTCCGAGACGGTCATGAATACGGGGTTCGGTCGCGCGTCAGAACTACGAAATTACAATAATAAAACCAAATAAGGAAATACGCACACAAATCAACATACGCATAAAAAACGTACGACCAAAAGTGGCCGTTACATCCTACCCACCTTAAGAAAAGATTCCACCCTCGAAATCTACATCAACTATGGCTCCGAAAATAAGTGCGGGAAGCGCTCTCTCATATCATCCACGCTCTCCCAGGTGGACTCTCTAGAGGAACCATGACGCCACTGCACTCTAACCAACTCGACGGTCTTATTCCTCAACTGCTTCTGTCGTCTGTCCAGAATCTCCACTGGCTGCTGATCATAAGTCAGATCCGGACGAACCGTGATCTCCGAGAAATCCACAGCATGCGACGGATCACTGACGTATCGATGTAACTGGGATACGTGAAACACGTCATGAACTCCTTCCAGTAATAGCGACAATGCCAAGCGGTAAGCTACAGCTCCATTTCTCTCCAGGATGTCAAAAGGCCCGATGTACCTTAGACTCAGCTTGCCTCTCTTTTCGAATCGAATAACTTCCTGATTCGGAGAGATCTTGAGGAAGACATGGTCTCCAGGCTGAAACTCCAAAGGTCACCGTTTAGCATCTGCCCAATGCTTGGAACGGTCCTGAGCAATCCCTAGCTTCTCTCTGATGTTCCTCACAACATCCACGGCCTCCACGATCATCTCTGGCCCTAACAGTTCCCAGTCTCCAATGTCATCTCAGCTCAGTGGCGATCGACATTTCTTCCCATATAGCGCGACGAATGGCGCCATGCCAATACTCGCCTGGTAGCTGTTATTGTAGGCGAACTCCACATGATGAAGATGATCCTCCCAAGATCCCATGAAGTCCAACATGCATGCACTCAGCATGTCCTCCAAGATCTGAATCGTCCTCTCGGATTGGCCATCCGTCTGCGGGTGGTACGCGGTACTGAAACTCAGACTCGTACCCAGACTCTTCTGCAGACTCTGCCAAAACTGAGATGTGAATCTCGTGTCTCTGTCCGACACGATACTCATGGGGACTCCGTGAAGTCGCACGATCTCCTGCATGATTCACGTTACATCACTATCAAAACTAGGGAAAAGAAGTAAAACGGAGAGTTAAAAAATTTACCTCCATATATCTCCTCGCTAGCGTCTCAGTGGACTGTCCTACTCGGAAGGGAATAAAGTGCACGGATTTGGTCAATCGGTCCACGATCACCCAAATCGTGTCATTCTGCTTCGAACTCCGAGGTAGTCTAGTCACGAAATCCATAGTGATGTGTTGCCACTTCCACTCTGGAATCGGAAGCGGTTATAGCAACCCTACCGTACGCTGATGTTCTGCCTTGACCTGCTGACATACCAAACACTTGGCAACGCTCTGTGCCACACTCTGCTTCATACCATGCCACCAAAAGTTCAGGCGAAGGTCCTTGTACATCTTGGTGCCACCAGGATGTACAGAATACGGCGAGCTATGTGCCTCAACAAGCAACTCCTCTCTGATATCTCCAACTGACACACAGACTCTGGCCCCATACCTCAGCGAGCCATCCTCATGAATCAGAAATTCAGTTCGCAGACCGACTTCTACCTGCTCACGGATCCTCCTCAGCTTTGGATCTCTGGCCTGACCTGCCTTGATCTGATCCATTATCGTCGACTGTATCTGCATGCACATCAATGACGAAGCCTCTCCAGGAAGCACAATCTCAATACCAGACTCGCAAAAATCCTGCTGCAAACTCCACTGTGAAGTCAACATCATCACCGCTGGTAGTCTGCTCAACACATCGGGAACCACATTCACCTTGCCAGGATGGTACTGCAAGTCGATCTCATAATCTGCCATGAGCTCCAACCATCGACGCTGTCGCATGTTGAGCTCCTTCTGTGTAAAAATATATTTCAAGCTTTTGTGAACGGTGAAGATATTCACCTTCTCAATCAGCAAGAAATGCCTCCAAATCTTGAGCGCAAATACGACTGTAGCCAACTCCAAATCGTGTGTCGGGTAATTCTTCTCATGAGCCTTAAGCTGCCAAGAAGCGTACGTGACAACATGCCCATGCTGATACAAAACACAACCGAGACCCTTTCCAGAAGCATCATAAAAGATCTCAAATCCTCCACTCCGATTAGGTACTGCTAGAACAGGTGCAGTCGTCAACCTCTCCTTCAGAATAGAGAAAGCCTCCTCACAAGCATCGGACCAAACAAATAGTATATCCTTCCTCGTCAGTCTAGTCATCGGCTCGGAAATACGAGAGAAATCCTTAATGAAGCGCCGATAATATCATGTTAGTCCAAGAAAACTTCTGATCTCAGACGCTGACTGTGGAACCGGCCACTCTCTGATAGCCTTGATTTTCTCCGGATCCACAGCTATACCATCTCCTAACACCATATGCCCCAGAAAGGCAACTCTATCCAGCCAGAACTCGCACTTGGAATACTTCACATACAAGCGATGCTTCCTCAAAATCTCCAGAACAGTCCTCAAGTGCTCAGCGTGCTCCTCCTCCGACTTCGAATAGATCAAGATGACGTCAATAAAGATAACAACAAACTTATCTAATAAGTCATAAAATATCAGGTTCATCAGATTCATGAAAACCGCGGGTGCGTTGGTCACACCGAAAGGCATAACCACAAACTCGTAGTATTCATACTTCGCTCGGAACGCTATCTTCTGCCCATCTTCCTTCTTCACCCTCAACTGGTGATATCTGCTCCTGAGATCCAATTTGGAGAATACCCTCGATCCTCCAAGCTGATCAAAAATGTCATCGAGCCGTAACAATGGATATTTGTACTTGATGGTGACAACATTCAACTCTCTGTAGTCCACGCACATCCGACGCGAACCATCCTTCTTTTTCACCAATAAAACAGGTGCTCCCCACGAAGACACACTCGGATTGATGTAACCCTTCTACAGAAGCTCATCCAACTGTTTACGTAGCTCCTCCAACTCTGCCGGAGCCATATGATATGGTGCTTTCGATATGGGCTGCGCTCCCGAAATAAGATCAATCGTAAATTCAAGAGCTCGATCAGGCGGCAGCCCTGAAATCTCCTCTGGGAAGACATCCTTGAAATCTCTCACCACAGCTGGTCTAGCCACCTCCATCTGCATAGCTACCAACTCCACCACTGGCTTGGCCCAAAATCTGACAGGCCCAAGCGAACTGCTCCCGCTACTGAACTCGAAGGTCAGATAACCAGGAATCTCAAACACCACCTTCTTCCGTCGACAGTCGATCGTAGCGAAGAAACAGCTAAGCCAATCCATCCCAAGAACTGCATCATAGTTGGTAATATCGTGGATGATAAAGTCGGTGTAGAGCTCGAGTCCACAGACTACCAAGGGACAAGATTGACAACCAAGGGTCACCGAGATCATCCTATTCCCTGTAGCGATATCCCAACTCTTGGAAAGAGAGAAAGCCGTCAGAGAATGCTTGTCCACGAATCTCCGAGATAAGATACACATGGTTGCTTAGGAGTCGAAAAGAACCCGAGCGGGAAAGGCACAAACAAGGATAACTCCTAACAAACAAACTAATAATCAAAGCCTATTCTAGCAATCAAGTTCTAATCTAACATGCAATATCAACTAAAGAAAAGTAAGCCTAGTGTCACGGCCGATACCCACTATTCGTTATACGGCTGTGCGTATAACAATTCCGGGTACCTGATTGGTTTTGTTGCATTGTGTGTGAGTCGTGTCGTTGAGTCGATAGGGCCGTAGCACCCTAGTTGCATCTTTAGCAAGCCAACCCCGACTGTGCCCAACCTGGAATTTCTGTCGCCTTTGAACCCCGTATCCTTTATACGCTTTACATGCACGTAGTCTTGTTCGTGCACGTACTTATTTTAGACTTTGTCTGTATCCGAACCCTATAGTGTGATATGCCGTTGTGACCCTCTCGAAGAATATTAAATTGTGGAATTATTTTGGAACGTCATTTCACGGGTCGTTCCCCCATGATTTGACTTTGTTTGATGAGACATCGCGATTTTCACTTTTGTCGTGAGGCCTTTCTATTTTTAGTTTCGTTTCTCATCGTCGAAATTGTGATCCGTCTTCTTTGTTTTATTTCTCTCGTCGGTACGGTCACCCCAGCAATTATCTCATAATTTTAGGAATCCATTTGACCCACTTTCACTGTTTTTCCCAACCTATTATTTTAATCCTAAGTTTTATATGATTTTAAACCTCTAATTATTATTTATAATGGTGCTTTTTACTTCCCTAATTGAAACCATTGTTTATCAATCCTATTTAAAAGAATTATTTAAATCCTTCCTAGTAACCCTAGCCCATCCTAGTACCCATATGGCCGAACCCTAGCTAATATATTTTTTTTAAAAAAAACCAACAGCTAAACCCTAAGGTCTAGGACCCTCTTCACGTGTTGCTCTTCTCACACACACAATTTTAAAACCCCATAGGCTATTATAATATAACCCTAGCCTACTACTTTTTCTCCCAGCAATCGCAAAGCGCCGCCTCTATTTTTCCTTGTCGCACGGAGCTCCTCGCATCCCAGCCATCGCACGCACGAGCTTCTCTCCGACCCTAAACCCATCGACGCCCTATCCCCGGCCTGCTCCCTCGCCCAGCGGCCTGCCCCACGCCGTCAGTCCCCTCCGCCGACGTTGCCACCCTCCATGCACCGCAGCGTTCTCTTGTCACGACGCAGCACCGCCCGGACGGTGCAGCACCGCCTTGGACGACGGCAGCACCGCCCCAGCGGCTTTTCCGACGCCATAGCCTCATTGGGCACCCCCTTTGGCCTCCCCGCTGCTGCTGCAGCGTCGACAGCGCTCTCCAGGTGCCCTACGGCCCTCCAGGCGAGCGACAGCGCTGCCAAGCGCTGTCAGCAGCGGCTACGACTTCCCTTCGTGCGGTAGCAATGAACGGTAGCCCCCGGACTGTCGACGCCATCCTCTCGGGTCGCTGCGACATCCCGCAAACCCCCTAGCCGATGTCCGTCGCGAGACAACCCGGTAGCGTTGAGCATCTCCCCGTAACGGTTAGTGAACATTAGTTTTGATACGTTAATTTCAGTTTGCAAATGGATTTTGGACCGTGATATTGAACAGCGTTTTTTGGACCTAATAATATTGATGTTAGTATGTTAGCGTGGGATTGATAACTTGTACGTGTAATCTCCTAGCAACCGCTAGTCTTGGTTGCTAGGGTAATAACATTACAAATACTTTTATAAAACTTGTTAGTTAACCCTAGTTAACAGATTAGTAACTTAATGAAATGATGCTTGCATGCTAGTAGCGTTTTATGACGTTGTTAACTTGATAATCTATAGGGTTGTTAACTCATTTACACAACCCTGGTTAACATGTGGCCTAGGTTGCCTAATGATATTGTTGTATATTTTCGTACTAGCTGCGTGACGTAAATATCATGTTAATATTTTAATGATCATTAATATTGATGGGTAACCCAGTCCCAGGATAGAAAACTTAATTAAAATTGGGTCATTAGACGTTTTAGGATTTGTATGATTATTCTAGCCGTCGTCACAAACTCATTCGTGCTCGTGACTTTTATCACAGAGTATCCGTCTTCCTATACCGTACGCACTATAGGAATCCAACCCCTGGCGTCGCTACCCGACGCCAGTGTAGCTCTCGCGTCGTGTAAGGGTAAATTTCTGAACACTTAGGACCCCCAACCCATCCATGTTAAACAAGATAAAAATCGGTATTTTAGCTGTCTGATAATTCACTAATAAAGATAACTTAATTTGGGACTGTAAGCTGGTGGATCTGAGCACATAGGTAGACTGGACTGGTTGGACGATATTTGCAGAACGGTTGATTTCAGGCAAGTGAAACTTGCCAGTTCTTTTTTTAGGCCGTGCTTTAGGCCATTTCTTATTTTAGGCGTAAAAGAGACTAGGCGACGAAATGATACTCGCCTAGACGCAATTTTAAGATCTAGCTTGACAACGAAGCTAGATCTGTCACCCTACCATGTCATCCATGAATTTCTGCCTGTCACGTTTAATTTTCTTATCTGTACGCATTTTACTTGTGCTCTGCCTGTCACGTTTAAATTCCTTATCTGTACGCATTTAAATTACAACTTCATATGCCATGTCATCCATGCTTAAGTGTTGCATTCGTAGCACACGCTACTATACTTGTACTTCCTTGTTCAGGCTAGGCACCTGCGTTACGGGCACAACCCTATGCCAAATACACTTCCTGGCTCGTGATCCAGAAGCGGGTTACATGTGTTGGTGAAAAGCCAATGCCCGATACACGTGGAGGGGTAGGGATAAGCGATCACTTGAGCTTAGGAGTTGGCCCGTACAGCCACTCTAGCCAACATGCGTAATCTCTGTGCACGACGTGTTTACTTGACTTGTAAAATCCATATGATTGTTTAGTAGCTTTGCTATCCATGCCATGATGTACTTGTGCCTTGTTAAACTTGCTGCCATGTCATACTTGTCGCATTTATTTAATTGTTGCATCCATACTTTAAAATGCCATGTCATCGCATACTTTGAGAACTGCTAGGTTGTTTTACTTTCCTTTTTAATTTCCTTGCACAAAGTCTTTGTAGACTTTGCTGAAATGCGCCCTCGTCTCTTTGGGTGTCACATGTTAGTTGCTGAGTCAGAGTCCGTTGCTGAGGCCGAGGAGTTTGTCGAGATTGAGCATGGGTCCACCGTTGTCGTGGAGTACGAGGACACCGGTGACCAGTCGTAGAGTTTCCTTCGTCGTTACTTTTTGCTTAGTCTATTGTTAGGTTGTCGGTGAGTAGCACCTTTCTTTCTGTACGTTGATTATTTCTGTCGGCCATGCTTAGGCCTTTTAGACTCTTTTCTTTTAGCCTGGTGTCTTTTTTGGGATGTTGAAATTTATTATGGACATTCTGAGATTGAATAATTTTAATTATCTGTCTCCTTCTTTTATTATTATTTTTGTTCTGCTACGCACTTGCAAGGACCTTTACGTGGTTATTCCAGATGCTTTACAAACTGGAGCCTCACAGCTCCTAGTCTGAGCGGGCCTTCTCACGTCTCGCCTTCCGTTTATGGGAAGCGGGGCGTGACAACTAGTCTGAGGATTACCTGCAATAACTCCATCCTCAGCCTCCGCCTCTACTGCGGTTATCGTGAAGGCTTGCCTCTTCGGCTGAACGGCCTGCTGAAAGCCTGCTTCTGGGAAACAAGAGGCGCTCCACGTCCAGCAGCTACAGGATCTCTCTGCTGCTGAACTCCACCTGGTGCCTTCCACGGTTGCTTGGCTCTCGGACAGTCCTTCAATGAATGCAAAGCATCACCACACACCAAGCACTGGCCCAAGAACCTCCTGCACTGCTCCTTCACGTGGCCAGCCTTGCCACAAAAATGGCACATCTTCTGAATAGGCCCAGCTGGCCTCTTGAACTGCACAGACTGATTAGGCTTCATCCCAGGCCTAACCACAACTCTAGCCTGCTCCATAGGTCTCTTCCCAGCTCCTGAATACTGCCCTCTCTTCTGATTGGCAATCAACTTCTGCCTCTTGGCAGCGATCAGCAACTTCTGGTAAGAATCCAAGTCCGAAGAGGACATCAGACTCTGCAACTCCAAAGATAAACCCTGCAAGAATCTTTGAGCTCGATCCTCAGCAGTCTCTACCATCTTTGGCAAAAAGCGACTCAGTCTCTTGAACTCTTGGTGGTACTGGTCCACCGTCAGATTTCCCTGCTTCAGATTAATAAACTGTTGCATCAGCTCCCCCCTCGTAGCTCGAGGGAAATACTCCTCATCAAATCTCGCCTTGAAAGTATCCCAGGAAATAGGCTTCTCTAGCATCTGCTCCTCTGACTCCCACCAGCTACGAGCATTATCCTTCAGTTGCTTCTTCACCAAGTCAACCCATCCAGCCGGGTTAACCTTCGAGAGAAGCAGATTATCCTCCGTGTTCTTCATCCACTCGTCTGCAGCTAGTGGTCCTTCCAACCCATTGAAATATGTCGGGCCCAGCTCCCGAAACTGCTTCGCTCCCGGCTCGAAGTGAGGGACAGTCTGTAGCATCCCCTGCTGAACCTGCATCATCTGATGCATCATCCTCATCATCTCAGCTATAGTTGGCTCTCTATCAGCATCCGCAACACGTCCAGCTCCACCACCAGCTCCAGGTCCACTACCAGCTCCTCGAGTAACGCGTCTACCGGCCATCTAAAACAAGAACATGTTCAGATTAGACTTAATCATGACTTTGAATGTTAGGAATAATTAATTGGATGTTGTTTATCATTATTGTTGTTCCAATATTTCGTGGATGCAAAGAGGGAGGACCTGCATGGGCCACCAACAAAACTTGTCATGCCCCGCTTCCCTAAAATGGAAGGCGAGACGTGAGGAGGTCCGCTTAGACGTGGAGCTGTGAAGCTGCAGTATGATAAGCGTCAAAAAATTTCAAATGATAGCAGGTCCTTTGCATTGCGAAGAAACAACAACAATAATAATAAAGCAGATAAAGTGACATCCACCAACAAAACATCCAGCAAATTATTTCAACATCGCAGAGGAGTCACAAAAGTATAAGTCTGAACAAAAGGCCTAAAACATGGCCGAAACGAAAGCTAAAAAAAATAGGTTATACGCACCGAAACTAACTGCAGCTACTAAAACTAAAGACAACTAGGAAAACTCCAGGTGAGTCTAGGACTGATCACCAATGTCCTCGACCTCGGTCTCTGCAGGTACCTCGAACTCAGCATCAACGAACTGCTCGTCCTCAGCAACCTGCTCTGGCTCAAATCCTGACATGTGTCACCCAAAGAGAAAGGGCACATGTCAGCAAAAGTCTCCCAAAAGAAGGCGGAGAACTTTTGTGCAAGGATACAAAAATAGGAAAACAATCTAGCAGTTCTAAACAATATGAAATGAAATGACATTAAAGAATGCAACAGTTTAAATGACATGATGCATGCACGTCGTAGCAGAAACTACGAAAAACACTATTTCACGATTCATGAACACTAACTTGTCACTTTGTGCACATGGTTTATGCCTTTTGGCTAAAGTGGCTGTATGGGCACACTTCTACGCTCAAGTGATCGCTTAACCCTACCCCTCCACGTGTATCGAGCATTGGTTTCACAACAACACTGTGCTCGCTTCTGGTTCACGAGCCAGGAAGTGTTTTTCAATATGGCATAGGGTTGTGCCCGCAAAAGCAGGTGCATAGCCTCAATAGCAATAACATTTGTAGCGTGTGCTACTCAATCACGAAGAAACATGATGCATGACATGACACATGATGAGCAGTTAAAGTGCGTACCGTTAATGAAAATTAAACATGACGTGCAACATGAATGGAAGCAAATAAAAGTGTCGGATCTAGTTTCGTTGTCAAACTAGATCAAGTAGGGTGTCGGGTCTAGTTTCGTTGTCAAACTAGATCAAAAGACGTCTAGACAGCTATCATTTCACTGTCTAGTCTCTTTTACGCTAATCAAGCAAGTTGGCCTAAAAACATGGCCTAAAACATTTACTGGTAAGTATCATTTGCCTGCACAACCAAGCTAAAGCCACGATCAACCAGAGTCCAAACTACCTACATGTTCATATCGCAGTCCAGCCTACATACCAATTTATTAATCTTGATTAGTGAAACACAACCTTCAGAAAGTACCAAATTTTAGTTGATTAACAGGCAAGTGGTGGTTCCACGAGGCAGATCTTATCTCAACACGATGCGAGAGCTACTCTAACATCGGGTAGCGACGTCAGGGGTTGGATTTCGGTAATGTGAACGGTGCTGACACGAACGGTTCAGAAACGGTAACGGGTCACGAAGAAAAACGATTTATATCTGCGACATGGGGAAGCTAAGACATCAAGCTAAAGAATTGACTAATCATTCTAACCCTAACTTATAACACAAATTATGACTTCTAATTGTTTCTGATGCATTAAAGAACTAACATGCATAAAAATTCGTAATGTTATGGGATAATAACATTAATAGCACCCATTGTTATATGCATCAACCATATAGTACAAGGAATATGATACTCAGCTACAAAATAGAACATTGTTCTCATATGAACAGACAACATGGGCTAATTTAGGTGATAACCTATGTTCTATAATACCATCTTGCTGATATTATAAACTTACTGATAAAATTCTTGAAAGGCCTACCAGTTTATATATAACGTTTTCTAATCGTATAATAATATAATTTCTAAAAGTATCGAGTTCTAAACTCACTATTTTGAAAAGCATCTCTCTGTGATTGTAGGTAGAAGACGGTGGCGAGTTAAGGGGGTGCGGCGAAGGCCCGGTGGTGCCGCAGTGGCACCGGAGGTGAGGTGAGCGCGTCGGGGAGTGCCGCGCGCTGCTGTGCGTAACTGGGCGGGCGCTGGCTGTGCGCGAGGCTGAGCTATGTGCACTGCAGCGGTTGCGCGCGTTGCCGGCGAGAAGAGGCACTGTGAAAGGAAGGAGAGGCCGGAGACGGCTGACGGGAGGGAAGTCGCCGTGTGAAGGGTTGGATGAAGTCGGAGAGCATTTCGCGAGGGAGAGGGCTGCCTTGCGTAGGGAAGATGAGAGGGAAAAAAAGAATCGGGGGCACCGGCTATAGCACAGGCGTAAGGGTTTTTAATAGGGAAATGGTTGTGTATACTCCTAGGGTTATAATATATAAGAAAAATAGGGTGAGGGGCTAGGGTTAGCTAAAGCTAGGGTCAAATTTGTTTTTAATAAGAAAACCCAATAGGTCTCTCCTCTCTCTCTCATGTGTTATGTGTGAGTGCACGTGACACAGTTGGGTATGGCCAATGGAAAAAGGCTAGGATTTATTAACTGGGTTCGGCCTTGGTCAAACAAATGGCCAGGGTTATAGGAAAAATGATTATAAGATTTAATTAAATAGCATAAGGTATTAATAAGTTGGTATTAAAAATTTGATTTCAAAAAAAATCCCACTGTCTTCATTCAACCGTGGGTTATTTAATGATTAGAGTTTTTTTTAAAAAAATTTAGTTAAGAAATGGTAAAAGTATAATTAATAAGATTTTTACAAGCTTACCCCTCGGCATCCAAAAATTATAAACAAGATACCAGGGCGATCGCGTCTCCGAGACGGTCATGAATACGGGGTTCAGTCGCCCGTCGGAACTACGGAATTACAATAATAAAACCAAATACGGAAATACGCACACAAATCAACATACGCACAAAAAACGTACGACCAGAAGTGGCCGTTACATTTATTCTTGTGTTTGCATTTGGATTGATTGTATCAATTATTTTCTCTTGTATTTATTATTCTACATTTGCAAGTTTAATTTTAAATTGGACAGTTTATTGCCATTACACTTTTCACCCCCCCTAGTGTGTTGTTGTTAGTATTGCAAGAGTAAGGCGATCCTTACAATTGGTATCAGAGCGAGGTTATAGCATACTGCAACGATGGCATTCAACGCTACATCCGCGTCTCATGAAGAAGGTCATTCTACCGTTCGACCCCCGCTCTTCAACGTAACCAACTACCCAAGTTGGAAGATCGGGATGATGATCTACATGGAGGGTCAAGACCTATGGGACATCACGGAGGTGCCATTTGAGAAGCCCACTACACCTGCAGCTTCAAGGACAAAGGCAGAGAAGGACTCGATCAAATTCAATGCGAGGGCTATGAATGCATTCCATTGCGTCCTCTCAGCAAATGAGTTCAACCGCATCTCCATGTACAAAATGGCCAATGAAATTTGGCATACTTTGGAGATATGTCATGAAGGGACTACAAAGGTAAAGAAATCTAAACAAACTATGTTTAGATCTAAATATGAAATGTTTAAGATGCAGGAAGGAGAAAGCATTTCAGAGATGTTCACAAGGTTCACTGATATCGTGAACGCTTTGGAGGGACTTGGGAAGATGATTTCCCAAGAGGATCGGGTAGAGAAGATCCTTGACTCTCTCTCACCTCATTGGGAGTCAAAGGCCAATGGAATTTTAGAGTCATATGACACATCCAAATACACCGTTGAGGAGTGCATTGGTAATCTCATAGCGTACGAAGTGAAGCTTCAACCCAAGAAGGAGTTCAACCATCGAAGCCCAAGAAGCCGGAGAAGCACAAGTGGGTTGCATTCCAGGCCAAGGAGGAGCCAATCAAATGGAGGAAGAAATTCGATCGAGAAGCTCCTAGTGAAGAAGATGAGCTAGAAGAGGCGAGTGGAGAAGAAATTGAGGATCTTGTCGAGCAATTCAAGGCATTCCTCAAGTGCAAGCAAGGTATGTCTTTGTCAAAGTTTGCCTCCAATTCTAACAAGGTTCCTACTTGTTACACTTGTAGTGGAAAAGGTCACATATCCACCGAATGCCCTTCCAAACCCAACAAAGAGACTTACAAGGGTAAATGGAAGAAGCATTGAAAAGGGAAGTCCAAGTCAAAAAACCACAAGAAGGGACTTGTCGGGACATTTGATGATTCAAGTGAGGATACATCAAGTAACAAAGAAGAGGATGACAAGGAGGAAGCTCACGCTTGCTTTGTAGCAATTGATGTTCCTACACCAATCCCCTCTGGCTCAAATGAAGATGAGTTGGAAGCGTGGCTCAATGCCTGTGAGGAATCGTGCCTCATGGCAATCGGGGAGAAGTCGTCATCACGCTCTAGCGAGGATGAAGACGAAGATGAGATTGAGGAGAAGATGTCATACGAGGATCTTGAATATCGTTTCGATATGGTCTCCGAAAATGCTAGTAAGTGCATTAACTCTTACAATATATTAAAATCAAAATATAAGATTGCTAAGAGTAGATTGTATGAACTAGAAATTGCTAGTGTAATTCATGATGAAATGCATGATTGTGACACTAGTGAGTGAGAGACACTTCTCTCTCAAGTTAAGGAATTGAGTTTGTCTAATGATAATCTTGTTACTCAAAACCTTAGCTTAGAAACTCGCATTCAACAACTTACGTTGAAATATGAAGAAGAATCTCATAAGCTCAAAACCTTTGTGTATTCTAGGGATTCACTCCACGATTTGCTTGAAAAACAACATCCGGTAAATCATAGAGGAGGCTTGGGATATATTCAAATTGTGGTACTCAAACCCACCTCTAATTCCTCTTATGATGCTCATACAAGAAATATTGCTGAAGCACCTAAGAAGAATCATCATGCTTTCTTGTATAACAATAACACCAACACGAAGCATGTAAATCACAAGGTAATGAGTAAGAATGAAAACTCTTCATTTTTTGTTAAGAAGCAAAATCCTCATTCTATGCATGCCAAGAAATTCGTTTCTACACCTAAGCATGCCACATCCATCCCTCTTGCAAAGACAAAACCCGTGCCTAGGAAATCCTTGAGTTTATGGATTCCCACTAAGGTTAGTGTGCAAGAGAGAGATAGTTACATCAACTCTCTAGTTAGGGATGTGATCACCTCATGTGATTACATTAGGAAATCAAACTCCTCTTAGATCTGGTTCCCTAATGTTTAGGTTCCTCACACATATGCATATTGCACGGGTATTGTGCTTAAATGTTTATTTTAGCATACCCATTATTTGTGTGTGTTTCATGATTTTGAAAATGTTTTCAAATTTATTTTTTTCATGAAAAATGGGAATCGTGGGGAATACATTGACATACATGCATTTGTTGATCCATATGTATGTCAATGTGGGAGTTAATATGTTGTATGTTTAAAATATTTTAAAACATATTTTGACTCTCATTTCAGGGTGTGTTTGATATCATTGTTTACAATTGGTTATTTTTGGTCTCAAACTAAACCCCTTAGATATTGCCAACATATTTCATGTTATATTTCTTTTTGGTAATGTATTATGTGTATCATTGAAGCTTGATTTTCTCCATATCTACTGCTTTGATACACTTTAGGCCCATGGCTCCAATATATGTATATCAATTGGTAAAGAGGATTATTCCAAGATTCATTGTCTACAATTGGTATTACCTCAATTGTTAGAGATTATTTATCTTCTACTTTATAATTGCTATTAGATCCTAGAAGTCAAAATTTGACCTTTCCTATGATCTAGGGGGAGCATGGGATAGTGATTGATACCCAGTAAATTTTACAATTTGGTATCATACATCTCCTTATATCTTGCATATTGTCACATCTTTGAGTAAGATGACAAAAGGGGATATTTATGATGTCCACCTTTTTGATGATGTCAAGGGGGATATATATATATGCATTATGTAAATGTAATTCTTGTATTTACATATGCATTTGAGAGAGATATATCTTTGGAGAGAGATATATGGGATTGTATAAACCTTCATGTTTGCATGATATTTTCAATTGCAATTGGTTTATGTAAGCCATTCCTATTATATGTCACTATGATGTCTCATTATTTCATTTGGTATAATGAGTATTTACTATTGTGTATCT
The DNA here is from genome assembly GCA_030789695.1 of Scilla litardierei. Taxonomy (NCBI): domain Eukaryota; kingdom Viridiplantae; phylum Streptophyta; class Magnoliopsida; order Asparagales; family Asparagaceae; genus Scilla; species Scilla litardierei. Next base: position 229,213,951 of record CM061133.1, read on the forward strand.
CATTGTATAATTGGTGCATACAAGTAGGGGGAGCTCATTAGCATTGTGCTTTATTTCTTTATGTTTTACATAATATGTGTCATCATCAAAAAGGGGGAGATTGTTGAGTATTGGTGTTTCATATCAATGTTATTTTGACGATGATCACAACATTATGTTGTTGCTAATGACTCTCTTGTTTTAGTCTCTTAGTTACATTTCTAGCATATCATTTCTGGAGACTAAACACTTGGTGCACTGATGGACATCAAGTGGAGAAGGGCCAAAGCTTGGACTCAAGGGGTGCCAAAGCTTGGAGATGATGGGGAGCTTCAAGGTATCAAGATTGCAGTCATAGACTCTAAGGAAAGCATTATAATCCATGTAACATTTCCTTTATTGCTTTCTCTCTCATTTGAGTCTAGGTTAATGTAATGCCTTGATAGATGGTGATCTACTCATTCATGCATATGCATTTAATCATCTTAGTGAGCCTTAGGATTATCATAGAATCCAACCCAATAGGCTCATCTTGATCAAAGACTCATTTGGAGTCTCTGGTTCTCCAACAGGCGCCTGTTGAAGAGTTCACAGCCGACTTGGTGATTTCCAGTCGCCTGTCGAGCCTTCTACAGTCAACTATGATGCACGGCTCAATTCAACATTTCTATTGACTCTACTTGAGCTTTTCGCATCAGTCGACTGATGCTCAGTTTACAGTCGCCTGTATATTTACAGTCGCCTGTGAATTGGTCAACAGCCGTCTGAAAGGCGTAAGTGCATATACTGCCTCTTTCTGTTTTTCTCCATCTCCTGCAGCAGTCGACTGATGAAGGATTTACAGTCGCCTGATTATTTTACAGTCGACTGTATTCTTGTCATCAGTCGCATATATGCTTTCTGGAGAAAGAGTGCAACTCTCTGTTTTATTCCATCCCCTGCAACAGTCGGCTGCTGAAGGTTTTATAGGCGCCTGTCATGTTTACAGTCGACTGTATCGACTTCATCAGTCGACTGTCGAGGCTCAGATTATAGCCGTTGGATATTTTCTAGTAGTTGGACAGTCGACTGTCATTTGTTCATCAGTCGACTGTCAGTGTTGTTTCTGCCCAGAAACTAGCCGTTGCAGCTTTTTGTTTTTGGCTGTTTCCTTGGTTTTTCAGGGTTGATATGGAGTTCCTATATATATGAGAGGGCTGAGTTCATAGGAACTTCTGGATGCTATTGCAAATCATTAGAGATTTACTAAGCCACTCTCAAACTCTCTCATTTCCCTCCTTGAGCTCTCATTCCTCTTCATGCATTGAAGTCCAGCTCAAGGGAAATCATCCAAGTGCTTTCAAGCAAATCTCAACACTTGGAGATCCTCTTCCATGCCTTGCATTCATATACGAGTAAGCATCTCAAGGCATAGGTAAGAGTATTTATTTTACTTGGTGTTTCTTTGTTACACTAATTCTCTTTGTGGGAATTAGTCTTTCTCTCTTTGTGGGAGTATATCTCTTTGTGGGATTAGGATATTCTCTTAGTGGGAATAACTCTCTTTGTGGGAGTAACTCTCTTAGTGGGAGTTTGATGTCCTAGTGTAGGGCTAACCCTAATTCTCTGAGTGGGAGTTAGTAATTCTCTAGGTGGGAGTTTGACACCTGTGTAGGGTTGGTTGGGTCCTTATGTAGGGCAAAATCCTCTTGGAGAGGTATCTCTTTGTGGGATTTGTATTCACTTCTCTTTGTGGGATTATAATGAATATTGGTGTTGCAGGACGTACCCAAATTTGGGGAACCGGTGTATATTCTTGTGTTTGCGTTTGGATTGATTGTGTCAATTATTTCCTCTTGCATTTATTATTCCGCATTTGCAAGTTTAATTTTAAATTGGACAATTTATTGCCATTACACTTTTCACCCCCCTCTAGTGTATTGTTGTTAGTATTGCAAGGGTAAGGCGATCCTTACATCTCCTTGATCGTCAGCTCTAAGCCGAGGGTCCACCCCCTCGCAACTGAACGATCCTACTTAGTCGTCAACCGTAAGACAAAGGGGCCATGCCCCTTGCAACCGAACGACCCACCTTGTCGTCGGTCGTAAGACAAAGAGGCCATGCCCATTGCAACCAAATGACTCTCCTTGGTCGTCAACCGTAAGCCGAGGAGCCACCCCCTCGCAACTGAACAACCCTACTTAGTTGTCGGACGTAAGACGAAGGGGCCATGGCCCTTGCAACTGAACGACTCTCCTTGGTCGTCAGTCGTAAGCCAAGGGGCCACCCCTTCACAACTGAACAACCCTACTTAGTCGTCGGCCATAAGACGAAGGGGACATGTCCCTCGCAACCGAATGACTCTCCTTGGTCGTCAGCCGTAAGCCGAGGGTCCACCTCCTCGCAACTGAACGACTCTACTTAGTCGACAACCATAAGACGAAGGTGCCATGCCCCTCGCAACCGAACGACTCTCCTTGGTCGTCAGCCGTAAGTCGAGGGGCCACCCCCTCGCAACTAAACGCCCCACTTAGTCGACGGCCATAAGACGAAGGGGCCATGCTCCTCGCAACCGAACGCCTCTCCTTGGTCGTCAGTCATAATCCAAGGGGCCACCCCCTCGCAACTGAATGACTCAACTTAGTCGTCGGCCATAAGACGAAGGGGACATGCCCCTCGCAACCAAACGACTCTCCTTGGTCGTCAACCGTAAGCCGAGGGGCCACCCCATCGCAACTAAATGACCATACTTAGTCGTCGGCCATAAGACGAAGGAGCCATGCCCCTTGCAACCGAACGACTCTCCTTGGTCGTCAGGCATAAGCTGAGGAGCCACCCCTCGCAACTGAACGACCATACTTAGTCATCGTCCGTAAGACGAAGGGGCCATGCCCCTCGCAACCGAATCACTCTCCTTGTTCGACAGTCGTAAGCCGAGGGGCCACCCCTCGTAATTGAACAATCAACTTTATCGTCGGCCGTAAGTCGAAGGAGTCACACCCATCGCAACCGAATGACAACCTACATACATCACCAGCCGTAAGTCGAGGGGCCAACCCCTTGGCACAGAATGACTCAACTTCTGTCGTCGACCGTAAAGATGAAGGGACCATGTCCCTCGCAACCGAACGATAACATCTGTCATCATCTGTAAGTCGAAGAGGCCAATCCCTCGCCACTGAACGACATTCGTCGTCAGCCGTAAGCCGAGGGACCAACTCCTCGCCATTGAATGACTCAACTTCAGTCGTCAGTCGTAAAGACGAAGGGACCATGTTCCTCACAACTGAACGACAACATTTGTCGTCAGCCTTAAGTCGAAGGGCTAACCCCTCGCTATTGAACGACATTCATCATCAACCGTAAGCCGAGGGACCAACCCATTGCCACTGAACGACCAACCTTGTCATCCGCTGTAAGCCGAAGGGGTCACCCCTTGCAACCAAAATGACTGTGGACCGTAATTCGAAAGCGCCACTCTCTAACTGATTGAAGACCGACTCTTCACAGGCCAAGCAAGCTAAGCGATCGAATCCGACTATATGAGTATGAGTTATACTTCGAAGTCATCACAAATCGATCCGCTGACGTAGCTTGGCATCAATTGTAAGCAAAGGGACATCGTCCCTCACTTACCAGCTAAAGATCGAGAGGCCATTTTCCTTGCGATCCAACCTGACTGCTCGACCAGAGTTATTTCTTCCTCCTGGTTATCACATCACCCGACCTTAACCTTTATGGAGGTTGAGCTTGGGCGATGGGGCCAATGTTGATACCAACTTCGTCATTGGTCCGACCCACAAAATGAGTAGGTAAAGTCTACTTGATGAGTAAGGCCCACAAAGAGTGGTATGCCACGGTCCAATAGACCCAAGCCCCGACAAGGATGGTAAACCATTACCGAGTCAAATTGGCAAACTAATCTTCCAAATGACCTGGTCAAAATCCCACTTATATAGAGGGAGCCACTTCAATAGCCTTAAAAGAGGGCAATAAAGGGCTAAGATAATGGGGGATGGTTACACTCATTGTTCACTAATTTAAGGCACACTAATTAAGCAATTAGTGGCCGCATTTAGTGGAGGGAAGTTAGAAAACAATGGAGGAGAATAAATATCCCCAGAACCAAGGGAAAGGGAGCGAGGCCAGATCTTAATCTAGGCTATGGCTAAGTACCACACAAACTATACACTCTCATCTCCCTCTCTAATAATTTTCCTCTATACGTTTTCATTTAATGGAGACAAACTTGAGCCTCGGAGGTGGATCTGTCGGGCCCCAACCCCGATCCCCTAACGATCTTCTCATGTTGCAGGATTATGTAGATATCGCGAAGTTAGATCAACATCCATCCGTGGAGTCCAATCCTAGTTCTCTCGACCCGGAGATGCTTGTTCACTGGTCCCATTTCAATAGCTGAGAAGGCTCCATCCCGACAAAGGGGCCTTCTTCAGCCCCATCAACAGTTGACGTCAATTTTGGCATCAACACACTTTGATTTGGCATGGTTTGATCCCACTAAGGTTCAAGAGAGGACCAGTTGGAAATAGACATGTTAAGAACATATAACATGAAATTTTTATGCTACACATTTACATCATGATCCGTGCCATTCAGTTGTATTGGCATTCCTGACCATTGATGGGTCGAGTTACGACATTTGTAACAAAGGCTGCTTTGATCATATATTGATATGATTGATGTACTGGACTGGTTGATAAATACATTTAGGTAATGATAGTAAAGTTGAGCTCATTGGGTTATTTTTGCAAAGATAATAATAAATCTATACAGATAGCTCAAGTGGAAAATTGTTAGTTCATTAACCCCACGTTAGGATTATATGTGAATAATTATGTATTGCAGACTGTCAAATAAAGTTAAGCTCAATTAAAAGTGATGTGTTATGTTTTGGATAAAATTTGGGCTTTATTGTGTCTAACTGGATGTGTGCTTTAATGTGTAGATACTTACGTGGTAATTTCGATTTTTATGATGGGCTAACATATCAATACCAAAAGATAACATGGCAGTTGTCTATATATAGCGTTTATGGTCCTAGATCACACGAACAAATGTTTCAATTTTATTCTGATATCCCATCAACAGATGTAAATCATGGAGAAAGCTACAAGGATTTTCTATGAAATCGTGTTGACCTGGAAGGCCGACCACACGAATCAAAAATAATTAATCATTATGCATTTATGTATGCTTCTGCATATTCATCTGCATGTTCTCACTGATGTATTATGAATTTTACTACTGTTTTCGATAATGATTTGCACCAAAAAAATTCAACTAACATGCCGATGTTACTATGTGAAAATTTCTAGAAGAAGCACATTATGGCATTAGAGTCTAGATTCATGCTCTTTCAATAGAAGAATCTTCGATATATATCTACTCGATTATAATTAGTACATTACATTATGGCATTAGAGTCTAGATTCATGCTCTTTCAATAGAAGAATCTTCGATATATATCTACTCGATTATAATTAGTACATTATATCTACTCTATTGTCCGAACTATTTCATCCATTTGCAGAAGATTTATATTGGGTCCATCTCGGGTTTGGGCATGGGAGGATATCTGTGCCCCCAAATCCGAAGGGGGTGTGGGCCTCAGGTTACTGGAGGACCTTAATGTGGCATCGGGGGTTCGGCTAACATGGAGATTTCTAAATTCTAATAGCTTGTGGGCGAAGTATATGAATAGCAAATATATGGAGAATGGAGGTTTTTTTGCAGCTAGAGGAATGCTATCCCATTCGGGTACATGGAAGCATATGCTAAAGTGTCGAACCGTCTCCCAATTGCTTATCAGGAGAGTGGTTAAAGATGGGCGCTCTACCCTCTTCTGGCATGATTTCTGGCTTGATTGTGGGCCCCTTAAAAACTTGGGGCCCATACCCATTGCCTCCTCTATGAAGAAGGTGAGTGAATACTGGAGCAATGATACTTGGGTGGACAGCCCGGAAATTGCCCATATCCGGCCATATCTATCCAATGTTTTAATCACCCAGGGTGCAGACCGCTGGACCTGGGCGCCGTCCTCCTCCAGGTCGGTTTCTTCACACACGGGAGATGTGGATACTTTCAGATTTAAGGAAGCTTGGGAGGGTGTTCGAGTCAAAGGTACCCCTTTTCGTTTTGAAAAGTTAGTTTGGTTTCCTGGACATATTCCAAAAATGTCACTTTGTCTCCTTCGTGCCTTTAAGGGCAAGCTCCTAACCAGGGACATCATTAGAAAATGGGGTGTTAATACCACGTTGGATTGTGTTCTTTGTGGTGGTGGTAATGAAGAAAATTTATCCCATTTGTTCTTTGATTGTGCCTATTCCAGCTACATCCTTAAAAGGAGTTTATTGAAGCTTAATATTGGGAGCCAGATCGTTCCAACTCTCCCTGAGGTTGGGAACTACTACCTAGCTCATTTTAGAGGTAAAAGTGCATTGACCAGGCTTGCAAAAACAACTTTATCAGCACTTGTATGGCATATTTGGCGGGAACGGAATAGGCGAATCTTTGAAGATAAAAGTAAAGGGAGTACAGTCCTCTTTGAGGAGATGGCAGCAGATATTAGAGTGGCATTGAGAGATCTGGATACTACTACTGAAGAGGAGGCATCGGTGTTTGCTAACTGGGAGTTCAGAGATATGGGATGATGATTTTGTTTAAAATTGTGAAACATTTTTTTGATTCATGGATGTGTTAGGGTGGGATTTCCTTATTGAAGAGTGACGGCGCTTGTGCCCTATCCTCTTTGTAATGAAACCTCACGCCTATAGACTTAATTAGTACATTACATTTCCAAAAAAAAAAAAAAAAATTCATAGGTTTAATATATGAATCAAAGAACAAATTTCAGCATGAAATAAATTGATGTGTTAGTTGGCAATTGTTAACAATCCTTCAAATATGTTATGTATGGTTTGGATGCATTTAAAATATGTTATGTTAGTTGGCAATGATTTGGACACAATAAAAGGTAGAAAGAAGAAAACTTATATGCATGGATATATTCATTGAATCTTGTCAAAAAATATATTGTTGTATTTGATCATTAAGAATTGTCAATTTGCATCGCTAGTCAGTTGTATTTGTCGAACTTAAGTAAGCATGTCCTTCCTAACCCATCCCATCTCCCCACCCAAAAAAAAACCCCATCCAAACCATCAGCACAAAAAAAGAGGAGGAAAAAAAATAGGAAAAAAGCTCTAAAAAACCAAAACTAAATGAGAAGAAAAAGAAAACGAAGATATACATTATTAGAAAATAAAAACGTAAAAAATAAAAGTTTTCTGGCTTGATATCGAGTTCATTAATAATTTCCTTAAACAGATTGAGCCTGAATAATATTTATATTCTGACAGAAATGTAATATTTTGTTTGGCAAAATTAATAAATAAACACAATGTTTATTTAGAAAAACGTTTTAAAAAAGTTAAAAGTTAAATAAAAAGGAACCAGAGAAGTTTTAACTTGGTTGCATGGATCAATTTGTTCTCCTACAAAAGGAATACTTTCTTTTAAATATTTGAAAATTAAAATAAATTAAAAAACAGAGAGACGTTACCAAAATCCGCTAGCTCAGGCCTTTATCATTCCCTTTCCTTGGCGAAACGATCCACGTCACCATCTGCAAATTACCGACACTGCCCCCGTTGCTGAACGGCCCTGCCCGTTCGGACAAAGGGCTGAATCGTCCTTCCGAGCTCCGACGAACCCGCGCATGCTAGCGAACCCCTCCATCTGCTGCCACGTCAGCCTTATCGTGCGCCTCCCCTTCCTCTTCCTCATCGAGTTCCCGCGACCTCCCCCTCAGCTCTCCTATTTCTCACCCGTTTCTCCGCTCCCCTCAATCCGATATCCCAAGCAGCCGTGCTCAAAACAATACCCCTCGAATCCTCCAAAATTACGATCTTGACATCAACATGCCACCGTCGAGCCCCGACGGCGACGGCGGAGGCGGAGGCTCCGTTAGAAAACGGACGGAGGCGCCGCATCCGAATGGAGGGAGGAAGTTCCGGTCAATGGCGGAGATAATGCGGGAGTCCAAGCCGGCGGATGAGGTCACTGAAGACTATTACACTGATGTCAGATGCCAGGAGTGCCGCTCCGGCGATCGAGAGAATGAATTGCTTCTCTGTGATCGTTGCGATTTGGGGTACCATCTCTTCTGCCTTCGTCCGATCGTCGTTAGGGTTCCGTCTGGCCCCTGGTTGTGCCCTAGCTGCGATGATGAGAAGCCATTGAAAAGTAATTTGAAAAGAAAAATAGTTTTTTGTTTTGTTTCTCTGGATTTATCAAAGTTTAATCTTTTGTTATTTCTTTAAATTTTAATCTTTAATTCGTTTTTTGGGGTTTTAGGGTTTCCCTTGATGCAGACGAAGATTGTGGACTTTTTTCGGATTCAGAAATGTACGGATGGGCAGGCGGGCGGTAAATGTGGGTCCTCCTCCCAAGGTGATTTTTTTTAATTTTACTTATATTCTATTCATATGAATTGATCTTAAAGCTTTATTGTTGTTATTCATAAATTTTGGTCGGTTGTTTTAATTGTACTAATTTGGCATTGTGTTCGTTGGGGATTAAAATTATTCAACTGCATGTATTACTTATTTCTTCAAAATGTCATATAAGAAGTTGTGGTAATGAGAATCCTGTTTTTTTCCTTCTAAACTTTTTTTTTCTGTTTAGCAAATTTGTTAGACAGAATTGTTAAAATTACAGTTGCAAGTTGGCTTCTTTGTGTTCCTGGTTATTCTAATAATTTGTACCATTTTACTGGTTTTCATTCTTTTCATTCAGGCTTCAGAATCACTCTTGCCACAAAATTCTAAAGCCATTCCGTAGAACAGAATTCTCTTATTTAGTTGAAGCATTCAGCAACTGACCTCTGCCTTTGCAGAACACTGTTTTATTCATTTGCAATAGCGGTTAGAATTTTGCATGTTTGGTTTAAATTCATCGTCATATCCCAAGGCTTGAAAGAATGGAGCCTGATTGCAGTATCGTTCATTATAATCATGAAATACCCAATCTCTAGCACAAGTATAACTAATAGGGTAATATGCTACCAAGAAAAGTGTAATTATCTAATGTGCGTGTGTTCTTGCATACAAATGCATAGACAATGATACAATGTTTCTTGGTTATGTCGTCACGTGTCCAGATGTCCTAATGCGTGCCGCACAGAAAATGTTAAATGCTAGTATACATGGACACAAGCGACACAAATTACGTGTTCAATACTTGGAGGTGCAAGTGGATTTATTTATTTACTAGTCATAACCCATGATCATAGGTCACGTGGCATTTAAAATATTTCTCCGAAATTTTTAACCCATTTAAAATCCCCCAAAAAGGATTTACTACTGCCTTCAAAATATCCTACTCCCAAAATTCAAACACATTCAAAATCTCCAAAAAAAAATTTGCAGCCACTTTCAAAATATCCCCTAACAAAAATTTTTAAACACAGTTAAACTAAAATTTAGTTGTCTCCTGAGAATTTAGTTCCCTTCAGATTTAGTTCTCTCAAAATTTAAAATTTTAGTTCCTCCCAAAATTTCGTTCCATCTAGATTTAATTCCTCCAAAATTTTAAATTTTAGTTTTCTCAAAATTTAGTTCTCTCCAGATATAGTTCCTCTCAAAATTTTAGGATTTTCTTCGCAAAATTTTCACCAACTCTCATCTTAACCATTGATTCCTTAAGATTAATACACAGCCATCTTTCTACCCACCTATTTATCCTAGTCAGCAGACCCTATAATAGATTTATTTACTTATCATTACATGGCAAAATAAAATACCGATGGCATCTCACAGGCTTTAATGTTTGTGGGAGTAAAAACATAACTACTAGCTGAACACTTCTTGTTTCCATTCTTCTCTTTTGGATCCTTTCAAGGTATTCTTTTTTCCCCTTCTTTTAAGACAAGGATGTCCATTTTTCCTTTTTTTTCGTTTCCTTGCATGAACCATGTCTGAATCAGGTGACATGAGTATCCCAACTGAAGCGTCTGCATGTATGACATCCCAACATTTTCCAAAAAAATAGAGTATGCCGAGAACAATAGCAATAAAAAGATACTCCTAATGAATTGTCTCCATACCGTGTACTTATGGAAAAACAGGCAAATTCATGATTGCTACCAATATTTAGAAGATTCATTTATTTGCCTCTTTCACTTATATATGCTGAAAAGATGAATGCAACTCTTTATTGTATTTACCCCATATGCTTGACACTTGACATATTTACATTTTGGTTGGTGGCTGAAGGGGTTATTTGGTTTGCTGCAAAGAAAATTCAATGTTTGTTATATGCAACATTTGTCGCAGGAAATGAGCTCCAAATTCTTTGCTTGATTTACATCACATTGCATTTCATAAGCATTTTCAGTTAGAAGCTAAAAGTATATACCTTGCTAGACACAACATTTATGGCTCTAAGATTAATATAGGGGCAACTTAGGAAGTTAATATGTCAAGACGACATCCACTTCTTACTGAAAATAGATGAATAGTTGCTTACCATTTTTATTTTACATGTTGCACATGAAAATATAGAAAGATTCAGTCTAAACGTTTGTCGTTGTAGTTCCATGTACAATTCGATGAATAAATTGCATGCCTAAATTAGCATCCTGCCTCAACTGGTCTGCTATGCGGCTATGCCCTATGGTTAGCCCTTTGCACACTAGAAAGTTTGTACCAAAATTCAGAAGGTCAATATCCAGCCAATATTGTGTCACAAAGGTTATAGATATGTAAGCCAACCCATTTTAATTGGAGATGGCTTAGGTGATGGCGATGATGATTAATTAATCAACGAATGTTGGCCAAATAAATTTGAAAAGCCTTAGGATTTTTTTTGAAAAAGAAGTAATGGGAACATGGTAAGAAGACTAAAGCGAGACGGCAAAGGAATACAAGCAAGAAGTGGTTTGAACATTGACGATCCTCAAATTCAGATAAAGTGGCAAATGGTGCAATAGAACAAATTCAAAAAAAGTAGAAAAACTGATGAAAAACTAGCCAATGTGGCATGCCTTTTATTATGTATATCAAGTCAACAATAACGACATGAAGTAAGAAGAGTGTATCCCTTGGCATTTATGATTGCCACACTTTATCATTTCCTTTGAGCAAAGCAAAACAAAGAACCATTTGAACCGTATGTTTTATGATCGACTTAATTATCTCTAATAAATGTAACATCTTTCTTTGCTAGTTAAAAGGAAAGCACATACATCTAGAGGCATTTTGATTCCACAAATAGGTGTGACCACATGGCAAAATAAACCCAATTAAGAAAATTGCAAGTTAACAAACTAAGAAGTTGCTTCTTAGCGTCCACTACCATTTTGACCTGATCATAAAATCCCCATTTTAGAGGAAAAGGGAGAAGACCCTTTTCTCCTCTAGCAAGTTTGATTTAAAGAGCATTTAATTCAAGTGCACCATCTCCCTCCTTTTTATTGAAGTGAAGCCATATCATCTTTGCCAATGATCTAGAAAGAAACAAGAGCAGTTGACCTTGATTAGATGTAAACATGTTGACTGCAAGGAATATAGATTAACAAACTAAGAATCAAACTTACAATTAGATTGTTGACTGCAAGGAATATAGCATGTTAACAAACTAAGAATCAAGGATGTTAACAAACTTACAATTTGATGTAAACATGTTGCCTGCAAGGAATATAGCATGTTAACAAACTAAGAATCAAGGATGCTAACAAACTTCCAATTTGATGTAAACATGTTGCCTGCAAGGAATATATCATGTTAACAAACTAAGAAGCTGCAAGGAATATATCATCTTTGCTAATGATCTAAGCAACTCTTAAGGAATTTGTCGTTATTGATGTTGCCTGCAAGGAATATAGCTTTGACCATGATTAGATCATTTTTGCAAAGTAAAGACCGAGGGGTTTTAACCTTTATTGCTCAATGTGACATTCACGTATTGTAATTCCAATAGAGCAAATTAACCCTCTTATCATTAAATGAACTAATAATTTCGACAAGATTTGGTTTGGATTGAACTGTTGATGTCTCTATAATTAATACCTCCAAATTTATTAACTTTCCTTTTTTCCTTTCCCTGTTCCCTTTTATGCTCCTGAACTATATAGTCTGCAATTTGTTAATCATTTTGTTAGCCCAATTTGGCTAATCGAAAAGGTTGAATTGTAGAAGTAGATGGCCAACCTAATGAAGTTCACCAAAGTTAACATTCACCCATAATGAGATATGATTCTCTTTCCACCCCATCTTTTAATACTGATAACAAATCTGCTCATCAAATATCTTATTTCAGCTCCGTGGGAAGTGGAGATCAATAGGAAGTTCACTTTGGTGTCAGAATTTAGGATTTTAAAAAAATGTGAAAATTTATTTTAATTGCTGACGATGGTTCAAAATAATTGAATTCACTTCAAGGGATGACTTGCATTAGTTGAAATACCTCGAACAAAAAAGCATCTTTCACAAGTTGAAGGTAATGATCTATTGAACCATCAAACCTTAACACTGTAGAAGAGTGTTGGCTTTATACCACTCAGTCTCATTATTAAGACCATCCACTCTACTGGAAGGTAAGTCTAGCTGGTTTATAAGCTATTTTCAATCATTTAATCAACGTTGGTCCAAATCCTTTGACCGTTTGTCTGTAGACCTAAGTGATAACTTCCTAGAGGGTCATCCATTCTAATTGCCATTACCCAAGCAACCTTAAATATAGAGTTCTTCTATGATACCCAAAAAGGAAGCTTAGCAGAACTATATATTTAAGCTAAATTGATGAAATATTCTTATTGTATAATAGAGATTCTTCTAAACATTCTGTATGGGACTATTCGCTTGGGACTTTGGTTGTCACATCTGCCATTTTAGGTTATGGCATTGTCCCCACACTTGGTATAGGTGTCCTACATGAATCCTGTTTGGAGACGGATCTTGCCACACTCTGAGGTCTTGCATCTTATGGATCAAAGAGAGCTTTTCTTTATAATCTCATGTTAGCTTTTTATTGAAATATAAATGTGATAGTTATCATGTTACGCGCGAGAACTTCTAGCCCTTTGGCTTCACATGACCTTTTCTGTATGGCTTGCGAATCTCCGAACTATAGTTTCCTAGGAGATCAAGTTCTTAACCAGGTTATAATTCTTCTCAAATTTATAGTCATCTGATCTCCCCCAGAATAGTCTTCAAGGCTATGAGGTGTTTTTTCACTTGATTCTTTTATAATTGTATAGCCTCCTCTTAGATGTTGTAATTTGGTTGTAAGAATATACGTTGAATCCTGTTCTCTTGTAGGAGTTTCCCAGCTCATACGGATCAACTTCAAGATATCCTCTATTCTTCCTCTAGACTGTTTTTCCGAAAGATAAATTATATATGCTTCCTTGGGATATTGATGCGGGCGCACCCTCCCCACCGGCTACCGAGGATGTGGGACTACCTATCGTGACATACGTGAGGCGTAGGAGGCGCGGGGTCATCTCGTAGTGGGTTTAGTGGCTTCAGGGGTATTCTAGTCTTTTCAGGCTAGATTAGTAAATTCCCACTTTTCAATTTATTAGGGCTAGCCGCCATTGTTATTTTCTTATGCTTGATTTGTGAAGAATGTGTTAGGCATCTTAGAGAGGGTTCTTAGGCTTTGATCCGACATTCAAAGCTAGGAGATATGGTTTCGTCTCGAAGGAAACCCAATTATTTGTAGTTCTTCACATTTCTATTTATCAAAAATCCTCTTTTTACATTTTTCACTTTAAATTATATCGATTTGCTTATACGATCTCCCGGATCGTATCAAATTGGTATCAGAGCACTAAGATCCAATGGTGACAAGCACTAGATCGAAGGCGTATTTGATCGATGAGAAGATTCAAGGGCTACGGGAGGATCTCAATCGAGAGATCGAAGAACGGTTCGAGAGATTGAAAAAAACGGTGAGGGATTCCATCAAGGATCACGCCCATTCGCAAGAGGACATCCAGATCGAACTCCGGGGAATGAGGAATGACGCCGCTCAACAAGGCCGAGATTTCCAAGAATTGAAGGGCTTGAATTCAGATCTGAAAGAGGCGATAACGACGATGATGACAATGATGCAAGCCCTAACGGTGGCGAAAGAAGGAGATCGGGCAAGGAGATCCAAGAGGGCGGAGATTCTACCTTAGAATCAGCCTCCCTAGAGCAAGCGCGGACGACGGCGGAGCTTCCACCTCAAGGCGACGTCGCGGAAGAAGCGAGGGTGACGGCGCGGCCAACCCTAGACCAGCGCGGGGCTGTTTCGCAAAAAACAGACCCACGCGGGTCTGTTCAGGCCACGGCAGGCCCAATAGGGCCTGCCAGGGGCCCGACGGCCCAGCCCAGGCCTCCCCATGCCTGGGCGAGGCCGCCAGGCCATCCGGGGGCTTCGGAGCCCCCAGCGGCCCCACCCAAGCATTTCCCGGCCTGGGCGAGACCGCTGGGGCCTCCGGAGGCTTCGGCACCCCCTGGCTGGGGCGCGGGACAGGCGACACCCTCGTCTGGGGTGCGAGAGATGCGGCGCCCCTATCCGGGGGTGCGGATTGACCACCCGGCCATTCCGGGGGCCCGACGAGCTGGGCCGGGACTTCTGGGGGTTCGGCGGGCTGGGTCACCCCACCTGGGGGCCCGGCGACTCCTTCCCGCCCCTTTGGGGGTGTGGCAGGGTTCGTACCCCACTCTGGGGGAACTTCGGGGGGCGGTTGGAGGCGGATGGGCAACGGGAGCAACTATTGGGACCCGGGCAGGCCAATTTTGGAGAACGGAGACTACACACCCTGGGCCGAGGCCCGTTTTTGCACGGCCACCGGAGTTTCCAGCGCACCACTATCAGCCCGAGGTATGAGAGAGACCCGGGTGGCCTGAGGAGTTGTACGGGGTTGACGAGGGAGGCCCGATGGAGACTAGGGGTGGCGGTTTGGGTCGGGGAGGTGACCGTGGTGGAGATAGTGGCAGCAGGGAGACATCAACGCGGACCGACGGTTGATGAAGCTGAAGATGCCGACCTTTGATGGCACCGATCCAGACGGGTGGATATATCGAGCGGAGAGATATTTTCAGGTGATGGGGTTGACGGAGCAGGAGGTCCTGAAGGCTATCGGGATTTATTTTGAGGGGAAGGCACTAGCATGGTACCGGTGGAAGATAGCACATGCCCCTTTTCGCACCTGGGAGGAGCTGTCAGCACGGATCGTGGATCGATTCCAGGAGACAGCGGGGGGAGATTTCTACGAGCAGCTGTCGGCCCTGAGGCAGGAGGTGACAGTAAGGGACTACGTGGAGAGATTTGAGATGCTGAATAGCCGGGTGAAGGGGGTGACAGGTGAGGTGGTGATCGGAAACTTCATGAGGGGGCTGAAGCCCTCCATACGAGCAGAGTTGCGGATGCAGAGCCCGGCGACCTTGGAGGATGTCATTCGTCTGGTCCACAAGGCGAAGGAGAAGCATGCGGAGGAGAGAAGGATACGAGGTACCTGTGGAAACCAGAGTGCCTGCCCTACCCCTGCAGCATCTACACAGAGGGCACCCACAGCTGCACCTGAGACTCGAGGATAGGGCCGCCCAGCTGCTCTCGGGCGACGGATGACGAAGGCAGAGGTGAGGGAGAAGCGGGCCAAGGGATTGTGCTTCCGTTGCGACGAGAAGTTCACCCCTGGACACAGATGTGCGAGCCGCCTACTGCAGACCCCCATGGTACCCGACGAGGAGGGGTACATGGGTGTGGAGTCTGAGGAGGAGCCACTAGTAGAAGAGGAGAAGTCTCACCTAGACTTCGCGGAGGTTTCCCTGAACTCTGTGGTGGGGTTCACTCCGAACCACATCATGAAGTTATTAGGGCAGCTGGGGGGCACGACGGTGACGGTGCTGATAGACAGTGGGGCCACCCACAATTTCATCTCCAGCCGAGTGGTGGAGCGACATGGGCTTCAGCTGAGCACCTTGGAGAAGTTTACCGTACTGTTGGGGACAGTGAAGATGGAGGAGAGCAAGGTGCTCTGCAAGGGTCTGTGCCTGACCTTGCAGGGAGTACAGATCATGGAGGACTTCTTGCCATTGGAGTTGGGCAACGTGGATATCATACTAGGGGTGCAGTGGCTGAAGAAGTTGGGGGAGATGAAGGTGAACTGGAAGCTTCCGAGGATGGAGTTCCAGGATGGGGATCGGACCGTCGTGTTGACAGGGGACCCGACCCTTTGTTTTTCTTTAGTGGCCTTCAAGGCCATCACTCGGGCGCTGCGGGAGAGGGAGAGGGGTTCCTGGTGGAGTATCAGGGGCTGACAGCTGATGGGGAGAAGCAGCAGGATGAGACCGCAGCGGAGGTTGAGCAGGTGCTAGAGCAGTACCAGGAGGTCTTTCAGGACCCGCAGGGGCTACCACCGTCCAGAGGGCACAAGCACACGATTGTATTGCATGATGGAGCAGCACCGGTGAGTGTGCGACCGTACTGGTATCCGCATGTGCAGAAGGATGAGATTGAGAGGATGGTGCGTGAGATGCTGCAGGTTGGGATAATCCAGCTAAGTATGAGTCCTTTTTCGAGCCCAGTTTTGCTGGTTAAGAAGAAGAATGGGAGTTGGAGATTCTGCGTCGATTATCGGGCGCTGAATAAGGAAACTGTCGCTGACAAGTTTCCCATTCCGGTAATCGACGAGCTGCTGGACGAGCTACATGGGGCGGCGATCTTTTCGAAGATCGACTTGAGGGCAGAGTACCACCAGATCTTGATGTGGCCAGAGGATGTGCCGAAGACTGCCTTCTGCACCCACGAGGGGCACTACGAGTTCCAAGTCATGCTGTTCGGCTTAACGAATGCTCCCTCGACTTTCCAGGCCTTGATGAACAAGGTCTTCCAGCCCTTCATGCGGAGGTTCATTCTCGTTTTCTTTGACGATATTCTCGTCTACAGCAGGAGCATGAGGGAGCATTTGGACCACTTGGAGGTGATCTTCCGGGAGTTGATGGCGCAACAGTTGTTCGCCAACCGGAAGAAGTGCAGTTTCGGCCAGGAGCGGATCGAATACCTAGGGCATGTAATGTCGGCGGAGGGGGTGGCGGCCGACAGGTCGAAGATAGCGGCTATGCTGGATTGGCCGGTGCCTACTACACTGCGAGCTTTTCACGGATTTTTGGGTCTGACGGGCTATTACCGAAAGTTCATTAAGGGGTACATCACCATAGCCTGGCCCCTTACCGAACAGCTCAAGAAGGACGAGTTCCATTGGGGGGAAGAGGCCACCAAGGCTTGTCAGGCCTTGAAGGTGGCGATGACGACGGCGCCAGTTCTTGCCTTGCCAGATTTCAGCATCTCTTTTTTGGTGGAGACTGACGCGTCGGGATATGGATTGGGAGCGGTGCTTATGCAGGAGGGACGGCCCATAGCCTATTTCAGTCAGGTGCTGTCTGCTAGAGCACGGCTGAAATCGGTTTATGAGCAGGAACTGATGGCCATTGTTTTCGCGGTGATGAAGTGTCGGCCCTATTTGTTGGGCCGGGAGTTCGTGGTTAGGACGGACCAACGGAGCCTCAAGTACCTTTTGGAGCAGCCGTTAGTTACTGAGGAGCACCAGCGTTGGTTGTCCAAGCTGGTGGGGTACCGATTCGACATCGAGTACAGGCCGGGATTGGAGAACAAGGCTGCTGATGCCTTGTCTCACCGGGAGGAGAGCGTGGACTTGAGGGCTCTGTCGCGACCAATATGGTTGGACTGGGAGCCTATTATGTAGGAGGCGGAGAGTGACGATGAGCTGGGGCGGATCCGAGAGTTGCTACGACAGGGAAAGGAGAGGCTGACCGAGTATTCCTTACAGGGACGCAGACTGCTTTACCAGGGGAGGTTGGTGCTTCCGAGGGCCTCAGGATTTATACCAGTCATGTTTCAAGAGTTCCACTGTTTGGCGACTGGTGGCCATTTGAGGGTGCAGCAGACGTACCGAGGATGGCTAGGGAGGTGTACTGGCCCGGAATGCGGAGGAGAGTTGCCCAGTTAGTAGCTGCTTGTGATGTCTGCCAGCATCACAAGTATATGGCCATGGCACCAGCCGGGCTCCTACAACCATTGGAGTTGCCAGAGAGGGTATGAGAGGAGGCCACGATGGACTTCATTGACGGGCTGCCCCGTTCCGAGGGATATACAGTGATCTTCGTAGTAGTAGACCGCTTGAGTAAGTATGCCCATTTCATACCTATGAGGCATCCTTACACCGCGGTCTCGGTGGCCACAGCGTTCATTCGGGAGGTGATACGCTTGCACGGGGTACCGGCGTTCATAGTGTCTGACAGGGACCAGGTCTTCTTGAGTGGGTTCTGGCGGGAGCTCTTCAGGGTACATGGTACGGTCCTTAAGAGGAGTACGGCATACCACCCACAGACGGACGGGCAGACGGAGGTAGTGAACCGCTCTATAGAGACTTATCTGCGGTGCTTCGCGTCGGAGACGCCTCGACAATGGCACAGGTGGTTGGCGTGGGCGGAGTATTGGTACAACACGTCGTACCACTCAGCAGCTGGGATGCCCTCCTTCAAGATCCTCTATGGGAGAGAACCACCGTCCTTGCTGCGCTTCGGTGACAGCTAGACACCGGTGTCACAGGTGGAGGCTTACATGGGAGACAGAGATGCTATTTTGGAGGAGCTACGAAGACATCTTTTGAGAGCTCAGCAGGTGATGAAGGCCCGGGCAGATGGCCACCGGCGGGACGTCCACTTTCAGGAGGGAGATATGGTATATCTCAAGCTGCGACCCTACAGGCAGAAGACGTTAGCTCGGAGGCAGAATGAGAAGCTGGCAGCTTGCTACTACGGCCCATACCAGATTGCAGCCAAGATTGGGAAGGTAGCATATCGATTGCGCCTGCCACCTTCCTCTACGATACATCCGGTGTTCCATGTGTCGCAGCTTTGGAGGGCGATTGTGGACCAGTCAGCCACGTCTACTCTGCCACCTACAATTACGGAGGACATGTAGGTACTGCTGGAGGCCTTGGGTGTGCGGGCAGTTCGTCAGGGGCACTCACTCTATAGGACCACTCACTCTGCAAGGTGAGTGCCTCTATCCCCACGGTCTGTAGCGTATCCCTCACTCTGCTAGGTGAGCGACGAACGTCCCGTAGGTGAATCTGTACCACTGTATAGGACCACGCGCTCTGCTAGGTGAGTGCCTCTATCCTCACAGTCTGCTAGGACACTCACTCTGCTAGGTGAATACCGAGCTTCCCGTTGGTTTTATGTAACAAAGATCACCTACTCTGCTAGGTGAGCGTTTTCTTGCCCGCAGTCTATGTAAGACATGACGTGCAAGATGTTCATGACATGGTAAGAGTAAAGTTGTTCTAGGGTGTCTACACGCATGCACACATAGATGAAACCTATGATAGCAGTTGTTGATTCTAGGGGGTCCACACACACGCACAGACAGATAAGTCCTGTGGTGTCAGTTGTAGTTGTTTGTGCTTAGACTTCGTCGTCAAGTCTAAGCTGTCAAGAGGGTCCCGGATGCTATCATTTCACGTTTGGTTCTCTTTAAATGTACTCTAACATTCTAAGAAGGAGATGGCCTGAACGTGGCCGTAATGGCACAAGTGTAAACACTTGCCTGCGGTGGCGAGTGCGTCGTCTGTCCGGAGCGTCTCGTCGAAGCGGTGCGTCAGCGAGGGTCCGTCTGAAACGGGTCAACGGCGGTGTCAGGACACGTTTTTCATCATTCCTGTTAGAGTTCATTTCTAGGTTCAACAGGACTATCCTAGCAGTCAAAGTCACGTTTTCGTTTCAGTTCAGCCTAATCGACGATCTATCCTATGTGTACAGAAATTCAGTCCTTCGTCGATGTCTAATATTTTGCAACATTTTAAAGCTGGGGAAATGAAATTTAGTTATTGTTGACGATTTTTAGATTAGGTTTTCGTTTTGCTACAGTGATGGTTCTTACTACGCGTTAGAGAACTAACCTTTTGACGTCGATCGAAAAGCGGATGTCGGGTCTGAACGGCGATGGATCAGCGTCGTCTGCAACGTCTCGGCCGCGGGTAGCGCAGCTAGACACTTCCGGACAGCGAGGTGGAGTCACGAACATCGAGCAAGCGGCGATCTCTCTCCCGTTGCAGGTACCGCAACGATTCTTCACGACGGCGGCAACGTCGGGATAAAACACGCGAGTTCGGCGACGCGCGTGAACTCCTACGATCCAAGGGGGCTATTAGTGATTGAAGGAGGTCAGTGGGGGTTGCTCGGCCCGGTGGGTGGCCGACGGCGTCAGCGCACGGCGGTGGGCGGCCGTGAGAAGACGAAGATGACAGATTCGCACAACGGTCGTTGTCGTGCGTTGCAGCAGAAAAGCGGTGACCAGAGGGGTCAAAGGGGACTTGCAGTAGATAAAGGAGTTCAATGGGGATCTAATGGTGGTGGAGTGGTCGTCAGAAGTGGTCGGAGATGGCCGGGCGTTGGCGTTGAACAGCAGAGCATAGATCTGTCAAAAACAGCCACTAGGGCTCGGTTTCAAGGGGATTTCGAGGAGATAGAGATGAGGGAAGAGAGAAAGGGGAATTGCAGATGATAGAGGGGTCAAAGTGGAGTCCAACGGTGGTAGGGTGGTCGTCGGAGGTGGCCGGAGGTGGCCGGGCACGGCGTTTTTCCGGCGATAGACAGATCTGTCCAAACTGTCGTTAGTGTTGTGTTTGAGAGTGTTTTGAGTGAGGTAGAGAGCAGCAGAAAGGGGGAGAAGAGTTGCAGGTGATAGGGGGACTCGAGGGGAGTCAAGTGGAGGTGGAGATCGCCGGAGGGGGTGGCCGGAGCGGCGGCGGCGGCTGTTTTTCGGCGGAGTGCACTGATTCGGCCTGGGCTGGGTATTTTAGGGTTTTGATGGCTTTTTAGAGAGGGAGAGTGAGAGAGAAGAGAGGAGGGAGGTTGCAAATGTTAGGGGAGGTCGAGGGGGATCCGAGGGAGGCGGTGGCGGCTGCCGGAGATTGCTGGAGAGAGGTGGCCGGAGGTTTGAAGCGGCTGGGCGCAACCTGGGGGAACTGGGCTGTTTTGTGGGGTTTCTAGGGGGAGAGAGAGAGAGGAGTTGCCGGAGGCTGGGGGTGGCAGGGGGCCTCCCACCGGCGGCGAGGGGCAGCAGCAAACGCAAGAGAGGCGGCTGGTTGGGTTCTTGCGTTCTCCTCTTAGAGTTGGTTTGAGGTTGTTTTAAAAGAGATGATATCTTGCTATATGGGTAACAAGATAGAATCCCACATTCATGATACGTAGGATTTTGATTAGGATTTGATTAAAGTTTGAATTTCAAAATTGATTAGGCTTAATGGGCTTTGAATTCGATTAGTGATTTGGGTGGGCTAGGGGTGTCAAAAAATCATGAAAAAAATATCGGAACGACCGTGACGAAGAGAGGCTCGGGGGTACGGGGGTCAATCACGTGTTTGGTCCATGGAGAACGAACTAAAAATAAAAAGATCCGGCGACTAAGTCTAAAGCTACGACGACTCTGCAATCAAACCTGATTTGTGGGAGAACGACCCGAGAAATAACGTTCACTAAAAATCCCACAAATAACTACTCTTCCATACGGTCAGAACGACATATAACGTCGCGTACTCCGGATAGAAGAGAGGACCAAGAAAAAAATACGCGTACCCAAGAGGAAAAGTACGCGCGAAAAACGAACGATCGAAAAGCGGCCGTTACAATGATCGCCAGGAGCCTGGAGACCAACCACCAGGCTGTAGGATCCTGCCAAAACAGAGTTAGGATCGATAAATGAAGTTGAGACTTACGCTTGCGTATGCAGCACGGTAGTCTACGAACTTCGCCTTCGGATTCGCCACGACGGATCGAGTCTTCTCACGAACGGAGTAAGGCTACTAAATCCACAATCTAAATCTCTACTTTAGATTAAGAACTTGGATAGAGGGAGAGAAAGGATTTCTGCAGAGCTTCGCTAGGATGAAGTTGCATGCATGAATACCATGCAAAAGGTGTAAGAAATGGCTTACCCTTGGGTCTTATTTATAGCCCCCAAGGTAGTTATTTTAGGGTAAGTTGTTCCTTTGGAACAACTTAATTAAGGTGTACCATGATACATGGCACATTATAAGCTTAAGTTGTACCATATGCATGGTACAACATAAGCTTAAGATATTCCCCCTTTATTAGCCATATGTCGCATGCACTTATGCATATATAATGCGACTTTCCCACTCATCCAGAGATCCTCTCCGCAAGGGAACAGATTCCCTTTGCACACGACTTCGTGTACGCGACGTTCGAGGTCCGTATTCCCTCGTACATCCCCCACAAGGGTGTACAAACGTCTTCCATATCCAACATCTCCAACTCACACTTGAGGGGATTGTAAGAGAACGTCGTTCTCTTAGTTCTTTCATCTATCATACCGAGAAATAGACCGTGCGACCGTCATGCGCGTAGAGTCTGTTGTTGTGCACTTGTTAGAGATACACAACGACCTCGAAGGTGCAAAGTTGAGTAGTTCAACGCATGCTTTACCCTAGATTATTTCTTCACATTTCTTATACTTTATATTCAACAATTGAATCCCATCTGGATTACAATTGGCTGGCCAGCTTTGAATCATTAAAGTCCAAATGCGAATATGAAATCAATCTTCCTCTTCTTGCGAACCTTCTGATCTTGACTAGACTCGCTTTTCTAACGTGCCCCGCCGAGCCGAATTATCATAGCCCATAAGTAACACGCTAAGATAGCGATCATCTCGTCAAATCTAAAGGAACCAATTGGAGTCCTTGAGGGTAAGAGTTAAGGCCCATATGGCCTTTGAGTCTCATATAATAGCAAACACTATTGCTACTAACTCAGTGGTCGAAATGCATACGTGGTATGAACACGTATTACAACATCACTCCTTTCCCAGGGAGAGTATGTCTTAATGATGTTGTACGGATGAAAGATCAGACACCACAGTGCCTATCTTTTGAGTCCCTTTACTACCCATGAAATATTCCGGACCCTCATCCTGCATAAGACAGATAGGATTAAAAAAATCCAATGAGATCTTAATATCCTTGTGATACAGATCTCAGATCTTTTGTAAGCATCCATATGATGCAGATCTTTCATTCGACTATCTTGTTAAAGTCATGACTCTAAATCATTCGTCTAATGATTTTGACTTTAAACTAGTCTCATCTCTATCTTATCCATCTGATAAGATAAGGCGGTTGCTCATGTGAGAGAGTCAACCTTAATCTGTCAGACATACACACAATTCAGCTGAGATTTCAAAAATGTACACAAACATTTCTTAAGAAATTCATATGCAATGTTGTAAAAAGAACTTATTCTTTTATTAATTTTGATCATTTACAGACATGGGAATTTACATTGGTACAACTCAGCTCTTACGCAATCCTTGAGATGATAAGTGTTTGTAAAACACATCTCTGGGGATCGCCTTCGTAAGCGGATCCGCTATCATCTCATGCGTAGATATGTACCTTATGTCTACCTTCTTGGTCTTATCATAGTCTTTTGCAAATTTGTAGCGGATATCTATGTGTTTGGTCTTACAATGGAATTTCGGATCTTTGACATAGGCTATAGATGCTTGACTGTCGCTGTGTATAGGTACAGCACCTGAGTCACTTGCATTAATTAGCCTGTCTAAGAACTTCCTAAGCCAAACAGCCTCTTGAACTGCCATGCTAAATGCTACAAACTCGGCTTCCATGGTTGAAAGTGCGATGCAGGATTGTTTCTTACTACTCCAGGATATTGCACCAGATCCGAGTAGAAAAACATATCCTGAGGTCGATCGTCGCTCATCGAGATCACCCGCCCAATCAGCATCAGTGTAGCCTTCGAGCCTCAAGGCATCTCCTTGATAGCATAAAGCAAAGTCTGCAGTTCCTTTGAGATACCGCATTATCCTCTTAACCGCTTTCCAGTGTACTTGCCCTGGGTTGGATTGGTAACGACTTACCATTCCAACGGCAAAACAGATGTCCGGTCTTGTACACATCATAGCGTACATTAGACTACTAACTGCACTGGAATATGGAACTTTTTCCATAATCTCCTTCTCTTTTTGGTTCTTCGGACATGATTTCAGACATAAATTGTCGCACTTGCTTATTGGAGTATCAATGGACTTGCAGTCCTGCATATTAAAACGTTCTAGAACCTTCTTTATATAAGTCTCCTGTGAAAGAGAAAGAAGTTTCTTCGAACGATTCCTTGAAATCTTAACTCCAAGGATATATGCGGCTTCTCCCATGTCTTTCATCTCAAAAACTGATGAAAGCCAAGCCTTGATATCCATCACAAAGCCCTTATCATTTCCGGCTATTAAGATGTCATCTACATATAGAGACATAATAACATACTTGTTCTTATTCCTCTTGATATATACACAGTTATCTTCATCAAGCATGGAAAATCCATTTGATAAGACAACCTCTTGAAATCGTATATACCACTGCCTCGAGGATTGTTTAAGACCATATATGGATTTAAGAAGTTTACAAACCTTATGTTCGTTTCCTTCTTTTACAAACCATGTTGGTTGTTCCATATAGATCTCCTCGTCCAATTCTCCATTGAGAAAGGCAGTCTTTACATCCATTTGATGTAATTCGAGGTCTAAGCAAGCTACCATTGCCAGAATCAGGCGAATTGAGGTAAAACGAACAACAGGTGAGAAGGTCTCTTCGTAGTCTATCCCTTCCTGTTGCGTAAAACCTTTCGCGACAAGGCGAGCTTTATATCTGTCAATAGAGCCATCAGCCTTATGCTTGATCTTGAGAACCCATTTGTTCCCAATAGCTCTACGTCCTCTGGGTAAGTCAACTAAGTCCCAGACTTGGTTAACTTTCATGGATTCTAACTCCTCTTGCATCGCTTCCATCCATTTGTCTTTAGCAGGGCAAGATACGGCCTGTTTGAAAGTAGCAGGCTCGTCATCTTCTTGTAGTAAAATCATAAAGGTTTACGGAAATTCATCCTCAAATCTTAGAGGAGCCAACCTTGTACGACTACTACGTCGTATTTGAGATTCTTCAAGTTCTTGTTGACTTGAATTTAGATCAATTCTAATATCACTCCCACTTGGAATGTCGTTAGAATTGCTCCCACTTGGATCATTATTCCCGTATGGAATAGGATAATCGTCATTCGTATAATCCATTGGTGAAGGTTGAAACGTATTTTCATTTTCACCCAAGAATTCTCCCACTCGAATGAGGTAATCCTTCTTGATCATAAATCTCAAATAGAGATAAGTCCTGACTTATCTCGCCCTGTCTTGGAAACACGTTTTCCAAGAAAGTGACATCCCTCGACTCAAACTCAATTAGCCCACCATTGTCTTCCTGACTAACAAAAACATAACCTTTGGAGTTTTCTGCGTATCGTATAAAGATACATTTCCTTCCCCTTGGCCCAAGTTTGCCATACTTATGGGAGGAAATATGTGCGTAGGATGCACAACCCCAAGGTTTCAAAATGTTTAAGTCAGGGGACCTTTGGTTCCACAACTCATAAGGAGTTGAGCTAATTGATTTCGAGGGTACACGGTTCAAAATGAAAGTGGCCGTCAATAATGCATCACCCCAAAAGGTGATTGGCAAGTTAGCTTGCGCCATCATTGAACGGACCATTTCCATTAAAGTCCTATTTCTCCTTTCTGCAACACCGTTTTGTTGAGGAGTATAAGGCATAGTTACCTGATGTACTATGCCTTTTTCATCACAAAGTTCCTTAAAACTTTTTGATTGATATTCACCGCCCCTATCGGTTCGCAAGACCTTAATCTTGCGATCTAATTGATTCTCCACTAAACTCATATAGTTTTTAAAGCAAGCCAAAGCTTCACTTTTGTGGGATATCAAATAGATATGTCCGAATCGGGTGAAATCATCAATAAAAGTGATGAAATAGGACTTTCCGCGTCTTGTCTTGACATTCATCGGACCACATATGTCCGAATGGATAAGCTGTAATGGAACCTCGGCCCTTGTGCCGGTTCCAAACGGCTTGCGACAAGATTTCCCCACAAGGCAATGTTCGCAGGTCGACATTTCAACCTTTGAAACATTGGATAGAAGGCCACGTTTGGCAAGTCTATCCATACGCGTTGGTCCAATATGACCAAGCCTTGCGTGCCAACAATTCACATCAGACTCATAAGTCTTAGAATTTGCAATAAGGAAATTTTCATTACATGAGGAATCATACATTGTACTCATTACAATAAATCCTTTAAATACAAACCCAGTATCAATAAGAGTATTATTACAACTTAAGTCCACATTACAATCATGAAAAAACCAGTTATAGCCAAGACCCATTAATACAACCACAGAAATTATATTCCTTCGAATATCTGGAGCGAAGAGGACATCATGAAGTAGGAGAGTGCGGCCGTTGTCCAAGACTAGCTTGCAAGTCCCAACGCCTTTCACTTCAACACGTGTGTTGTTTCCTACATAGATCCACTTCGTTCCTTGGGGTATCCGGTGATACTCCACGAAGGACCGTCTGTCCCTTGCTATGTGGTCGGTGGCACCTAAATCAATTATCCAAAATGGATTAGATTCCACAAGAAATATCGAACTAGAAACACATATGTAACTAGTATATTTACAAGTTACCTCGTCCCCTCCACTCGTACACGAACGAGCATAGTGACCGAGCTTGTTGCACTTGAAGCACTTGATCCTCTTCAAGTCTTTCTTCTTGTGCCATTTCTTGTGCCCACCCTTATGTTTGGGTTTCTTGGTAGACTCAGGTTGCTTATTACGTTCATTGGTGAACTTCGAACGATTTTTCCGTTTCTTTCCCCCGTGTGAGGAACTAGCAACCATGTGCACTTCTGCACTTGGTTTGGCAGCCGCAAGCCGCTCTTCCTCTAATTCGAGGTGCTTGGAAACATCGCTGAAGGTCTTGATGCTCTCATTGTGAGTGAGATGCATCTTCATTTGATCCCACCCATTTGGTAGGGAACGTATGACTTGCTTGGATTTGTTGCTCATCAGTGAGCACATGACCTGCGTCCTTTAACTCCGAGATAAGGTTCGCCATATGTCGCAGATGTTTCCCCATGGAATGATCTGGACGTTTCTTATATGTATCGAACCTTATAGTTAAGGCGCGAAGTTTGGACACCGATGCGCCACCGAACTTCTCCTCTAGCTTGGACCATATGTCCATGGCTAGGTCATGTTCTCGGAAGATGCGCATTATGTCATCAGCCATACTGCTTAATAACGTAATGCGCGCTATCTTATTCTTCCGAGACCAAGCATCAAAAGCTTCCTTGTCTCTTCGGTGTTGGGCCGTAGTGCCCAATTCTGGTTCAATCATAACGTTCTTTAGAGTTTCGAGCACTTCTTGCTCCTCTAGAACGTATTGTATCTTAATGGACCAAAGTTTGTAATTATCGCCGTTGAGTTTTTCACCTTTGTTTAACTCAGCGACGATATTCTTTGAAGCGGAAGACATTTTACTTTTAAAATGCTGCAAAAAGACATAAAAACCAAAGGTTCGATCAAAAATTATTGCATAAATTTCTTATATACATAGTCATCATACATTTTCATGATTCATTAGTCTCGGCCAGCGGACCGACCAGGGAAATGGCTAAGTCATGGTTCACTACCCCCAGACTAACTGAGGTGTCCCACAAACTAGTCCAAAAGACCACTGGTCGAATCATGATCCATTGAGATACTGAATCAATCGAATGTGAAATTTCAGACTAGTTTAATATCACTCCCACTTGAAAAAAAAATCCCACTTGGAATGATATTATTACATTTGATAAGTTACTTTCGAAAAATATTGAAAAATATTACTCTAGAATCGAAAAGGTCACTACGTTTCCAATCACCATCTAGAGTAACTTTCAATATTTCCCCATCACTTTATCAAAAGTTAGTACTCTTATAGTACTTTGCAGCGGAAAATCGTTTTTGAAAACGTATTTTTCAAAATGTATGAAAACGTATTTTTCAAAAAATTATATTTCAACTTAGTACCCTTATGATACTAGTGAAATATTCGGCACTTCCTGACCATTTGTCGGGAATGAGCCCTAGCCGTGCCAAGGTCGGATCCCCCTTTTGGGATTTTTCTGCAAACTATCGTCGCGGGCCCCCGTATGGATCCAGGCGTTTCTCCCCGTATGAGAGAATTTTGATACAGACGACTTTCGTTTGGCCCCGTATGGGCTAGTCGGCACGTTCATGTTCAACCAAGGCCTTTTGCCGAATTGGTCTGAATTACTGCCGGCCAATGCCGATCAGTCCGGCCCCCCGGCCAGACCCTGACCGCTGCCAGGGCCGACCGTGGCCCTGGCAGCGGCCAAGGCCGGCCATCGGCCAGGCCATGGCCGAGGCCAGGGCTGGCCGGACCATGGCCGAGGCCAGGGCTGGCCGGACCATGGCCTCTGCCAGGGCCGGGGCTGGCCAGGCCCTGGCCCCGGCCAGGGCGGCCAGGCCCCTGGCCGGGGGCCAGGGCCCCTGCCAGGGCGGCCAGGCCCTGGCCTGGCCGCGGCCAGGGCCGGCCAAGGCCGGCCGGCCATGGCCCGGCCATGGCATATTGGCCTTGACCGGCCATGGCCCTTTTTGGCCATGGCCGGTTTCCCCTTTCATGGGGTGGCCGCACACCCCCGCCGGAGGGGGTTGCCGCGGTGGTTATTGGCCGTAGCCAACCCCCTCCGCATGGGGAGGGGGTGCATGGCCTTCATAACCCATTTGGCCATGGTGCACATGCAACAAAAAAATCATCTTCCCCGATGGGAATAACCACCACCTTCTTCTCCGGTGAAGCACCTGTTCGTCGAGGAAGTAGTTGTCCTCCAATGGCCGTGTGCCAAAAAATGAACCCACTTCAAAAATTCGTAAACTACGCGCTCCCCATGAAGAGAGCGCCCATTCCCTATGAATGGAGACTCAGCATCCATGAAGAGAGCGAGTTTGACGATATGAACGGTCGGTTCTTCCCGTCACGGAGAGTTCCTGCCATATCCGTAATGACAGAAGACCCTAACGTGAAAAGAACAACCGCTGCGTTCTCTCCGTCACGAAGCGTTCCTACCATATCCGTAATGGTAGGATACCCATCCGTGAAAAAGACAACGACTCGTTCATAGTTTCTCCGGGGCGAACCCGTATGGCTCTGATACCAATGTAGGATCCTGCCAAAACAGAGTTAGGATCGATAAATGAAGTTGAGACTTACGCTTGCGTATGCAGCACGGTAGTCTACGAACTTCGCCTTGGATTCGCCACGACGGATCGAGTCTTCTCACGAACGGAGTAAGGCTACTAAATCCACAATCTAAATCTCTACTTTAGATTAAGAACTTGGATAGAGGGAGAGAAAGGATTTCTGCAGAGCTTCGCTAGGATGAAGTTGCATGCATGAATACCATGCAAAAGGTGTAAGAAATGGCTTACCCTTGGGTCTTATTTATAGCCCCCAAGGTAGTTATTTTAGGGTAAGTTGTTCCTTTGGAACAACTTAATTAAGGTGTACCATGATACATGGCACATTATAAGCTTAAGTTGTACCATATGTATGGTACAACATAAGCTTAAGATATTCCCCCTTTATTAGCCATATGTCGCATGCACTTATGCATATATAATGCGACTTTCCCACTCATCCAGAGATCCTCTCCGCAAGGGAACAGATTCCCTTTGCACACGACTTCGTGTACGCGACGTTCGAGGTCCGTATTCCCTCGTACATCCCCCACAAGGGTGTACAAACGTCTTCCATATCCAACACAGGCACCTGGAGACCAACCACCAGGCGCCTGGGTAGGCTGAAAAGCTCTACTTCACGCTTATGTAAGTTTTAACCCTATGAGACTCAATGATATATGATCTAAAGTGTTGTGAGTGTTATACATGATATTCTATTAAGTCTATTCAAGGCTTAATATGCTAATTCAACAATGAAGTAAAGAAAGAGAAAGATTTACATATTAATCATCTTCACTTCCTATTGAAGACTTCCATTGAGCTTGTTGAGTCCAACACTTTGATTTCCTTGCGTTCATTTCTTGATTTCTATGCCTCATTGATGGATGTACTTGCATCAATGATCCGAGTCATCGTCTTCATTTGATATGACTTTATCTATATTGACGATGCTTTCCTTAACTACAAAATATGGGGATTAGTCACAAGTAATTATGTTTGTTTATCATCAAAATCATATTGGGGGATCCAATATTCAACATAATTGGCATGTGTTTGATCATGATATATGGAGGGGGTGTTAGAATCGAACACGGTGCATATGGTCTAAGTCACTAACCTCTTTCAAAACTTTTTACTGATGAAGTATGAAGTGGTGGAAAGTTGCTAAGTGGGCTTTTGGTCTTGGTGAATTGACAACGGAGGGTTTTGGTAAAGGATGTTGGATCTTGAACTCATTGAACTAGACCTGCACATCATAGACAAGCTTTCTCATGTCGATCGGAATATGGTCCATCGATTCGGCTCCTTCAAAGTTCAAGTTAGTTCCTGGGTAACCAAAGCTAGAATAAGGAAAGTATGAAGAGCATGAAGAGTGAAGAGAATATAAATACTTTTCCATTGGGTAAGCTATAAATAGCCAAGAACACGAGTATTTTAGTTATTTTACCCATGATTTAATGGTGCTTTCATTTGTCTTATAATGGTTTGCTTGCTTAGCTTGGGCAATGAGGTCATGGGCTTTAGTGGGTTGGGGTTAGCCCATGTCCCTTGCTGGGCTTAATTAGCCCGATAAAGGATACTCGATCACTATTTCACTGCCTTCGCCTAAATACAGTTGGGTTTACCAAGCTTTACCAGGGTGGAGTATGCAATTAGATTGACTTCCCATTTACCCAGGTGATCTGTTTTCTATGTATAATGAATTACTTAGCTCAATACCCCTATGTTCGAGGAGTCTTTCAACTTGGTAATAGAGTGTATGTTTTATTTAGAGAGTAAAGATGGTTACTGTAGGGAACTAAGCTCACTCTCGCACACTAATGATAAGATTTGATTTTTCTAAAGAATCTGAAAGATTATATCAAATTTTCTATTCAACCCTTGATTGTTAAATAAATGAGTTTGTGGTTTTTATAAACGCTTATAATTTGGCTTCAAAAATTACATCCAATGTGGGGCTAAAACTTTATAATAGCTAGAAGGCTCAACGGACTCAAACTAGCCCTATCTCAAATATAAAATCTAAAATAAAAAGGACTATATTTGAGATTTAAACAAAATGAATCTTCATCATCAAGTTTGACACAGAACAGAAGCAGTAAGGGATGCTGTGGGGATTTGGAGAAAAGAAAGTTGGGAATATGATAATGTTTTGGGTCTCGCACCTCAATTATCTAACTATCACCGACTCGCACACCTCGCACGTGGAGATTTTTTGGACCTTTCATCCAGGCAACCAAGCACAATCTTGCACTCCAATGTAAAGATTTGATTTTTTTAGAGAAACTAAAAGTTCATCCAAAAATTTCTATTCAATTCCTTATTGTTAAATTTTTTAAATAAACAAAATTTTATGATTTTTATATAGGCGTACAAGTTAGCTTTCAAAAATCACATCCAATGTGGGACTAAAACTTTAACATAACTAAAACAAAATAAATAAAAATCAAAATAAATAGAAGACCCAAAGAACTCACATTGTATTCTTATCTCAAATATAAAATCTAAAATTCAAAGGACGATATCTGAAATTTAAACGGGATGAATCTTCATCAAGTGGTTATCTAATTCTATGTCAGGATCAATCGACTTTCTCTTCTTTCCCTTTATCATTTCATCTAATCTCTTTTTTATAATGCAAAATTCATTTTCATAGTCTTTTTGTCATCCAAAGATCTCGAATTCGGGGTCTTACTTTGGGTAGCTCCATGGGTGCGTCATTGGCATCTCCTTCATCACTAGTCCTCTCGTGTCTTGCATTTGTTTAATGTTCTTTGGTTCTTCTATTTTCAGTATTGCTTTGGTGATGGCTGTTATGTTGACGAGGGAGAGGTTGAGATTGTTGGATCTCTAAGGATTGCTAGTAGAACACTAGAGGGTGTGTGAATAGTGTTTATGAAATATATAAAGTCATTTATAGAATTTTACCTAAGATATCAATTAGAGTTGTCTAATTAAATCTTAATCAACAATATCTTGCAAATATGAAGATGAATATAGATGTCGAAGCTAAAATATTTATAAATATATAAAAACAATCACACAGAGAGACTAACACAAACACAATCAATTTACCCTGGTTCAGACACACTTGCCCTACATCCAGCCAGATGTCTAAAATTAGACAAATCCACTAACACATTTCAAATGGAACCAAGTTACAACACCTCCGTTCACACCATACCTCAGTGAATGAGAGTACACCTTGAATAAGCTCGACACCTCTCCTCAAGAAAGAAAACACATCGCACTCAAGTAAGAAACACTTACATAGTTCTTTTACCTATTGCCAAGTGTTGAAGATCTTTGTGCAGATGAAGTGTAGCTATAGTGATTGATCTTCAAATGATGAGAAATTGTAAAGCACGTTGAGATCAAAGATTGACCAAGAAAGATATTGAAAACTTTTTGGGACAAGGCCAAGAATAGATTACTCAAGAAAATTGATCATAAAAACTTGATAGTAAATGCTTGAACAACCCTCTTTCTATAAGGATAAAAATCGATCAAAACCGTTAACCAAAATACTCTCACAACAGTCAAAAATGGCTAGTTAAAATTTTCTAGTTATAGGTCCAATGATATTACTAGTTGATTTGAGTTTTCCTTCTAGTCGACTAGGACTACGTTCAGAAGTTGTATATGCTCTGTCTTTTCTAGTCGACTAGCTTAACTTTAAGCTAGCCTATGAATTTCATGTTACACTAAGTATAAGTCTAGCCAACTAGTTTGCTTATAAATTGGGGGGTTTTGGGCTTTAAACCGTAGGAAAAATATTTTAAAATTTTCAAAAGTTATTTAGTGTGTTCCTAAGTGTGTATAAGCTTCAACAAAGACTTTAACATTCTATCAAGACAAAAAATAAAGTTTACATCACATTACATATTACAATGAAGCTCTTTGTTGCAATTTCTTGATTATATGCTTTGTCTTGATTCTTTTAAGCTTTATAGCCTTTGTTGGCTCAACACACCATTGCTTTTCATTCTAATTTCAACATGTACTTATGTGGTGACTCAATATTCAACATTCTTTCCCTTTTGATGATGAGCAAACATATTTGGTACATTCTTTCCCTTTTGATGATGAGCAAACATATTTGGTACTAATGATTTACAAGTGCAATCATAAGTACATGTTGAAATTAAAATGAAAATCAATGTTGTGCTGAGTCAACAAAGGCTATGGTGCTTAAAGGAATCAAGACAAAGCATATAATCACGAGATTACATCAAAGAGCTTCATTGTAATATGTAATGTGATGCAAACTTTATCTTTGTCTTGATTGAATGTTAAAGTCTTTGTTGAAGCTTATACACACTTAGGAAAACACTAAATAAAGTTTGAAAATTTTAAAATATGTAACTCAATATTCAACATTCTCTCCCTTTTGATGATGACAAACATATGTCATATAATATATGAATAATAAACAATATGAGTATGTGCTTGTGTATCAATCAATTCAATATTAACTCCCTTATTGATTTTCATATTTTCATATTTTATATCACTCTATTTCTCTTCCTCTTTGGCATTATCAAAAGGATGGGAATATAGTGACTCAATATTCAAAATTTCTCTCCCCTTTTGATAAATATAAAATTAACATAGCTCTCCCCATTTTAAATGAAATTATTAATGCGTGCATATGAAGAAAAATGTGCTTGATACCAAGAGTAATTCCAAATGTTATAAACAAAGAAGGATACCATGAGTAAATTTAAACGATGATACCAACTGTTGTAACATAAACTTACAAACTTTATATCACAAGTTGATGCAATCTCCTCCTCAATCTATGTATGTTTCTTAAAATGAAATTGGAAGGAAGCATCAATTCTCAATATATAAGTGATGCATCGTTGGGCCGGCTCTCGAGGGATTCGTTCAGCGGGCGATCAAAGCCCACGAAGCCCACAAAACCTCGAAAGAAGTCCGAAGCAGACTCAGTCAAAGGCCACGTGCTATTCGACAGTTGCACTTCCACCCATCGAACGTGGGATTTAAGGAAGCTCATAAATAGCGGGGACGTGGGCTACGGTTATCCCTATTGGGAGGAAGATCGTGGCGCCATAATTGGTGACCGTTATCCTCCCAACGTCACTGAAGAGACATCAGAGGTATATAAATACACTAGAAATGAACAGAACAGGGAGGTACGAAATTCGACACTCTGACATTCTATACTCCACTTAATCTCTTCCTTCAAATAGCTTGTGACGCCTGACTCGGGATGAGCCTCAGTGGGTCTATCTCGACAGCTCCAAGCTCTCTCCCTCTTAAGTTCCCAAACTAACTTAAGCATCGGAGGGGATTTAGGTCGGAACCCAGATCCGACCCCCTGGCGTTCCTTTGTGATTCAGGAAGCTCGTTGAGCGATTCAACAAGATGGTCGTATCTCTATCAACGATTGTAGAAGACTCGATCTGCTCAGAGGGTCGAACGACAATCATATTCTAATTCCTGATACTAACGACCTTGGTTCTACCAACTAGGGTCCCACGCAATCAGCTGACGAGGCTCCACCTCGATAGAAGACTCCACATCAGCCTCGATATCGTTAACATCATTTTTGGCCTTAACAGTTGGCGCCGTCTGTGGGATACATCAGTCGACATCCCGAAGCATCACACAAAGCAATGTCGGCTGGACCCAGTAACCCCGGACCAAACCTTGGTCCAAATGAGAACCAGAACACGACCATCGTTCAAGTCGAAGACATTGCAGAATCTGCGTCGTCATCAAAGGGGGCCAGAGTACCCAAAGTGTCTCATGAACAATTCAATCGATTTGTTGATAAGGTCGAAAAGAGCATCATACTATTGGCCGCCGCGGTGCAGCAAAGCATTGGGCACCCGCCACCAGCAAATGAGCAGCCACCGCATCCAAATCCAACACCTGCGAGGGATATTGCCGCTTATATGGATCCCAGAGATCCAAGGGCATATCGATAGGAGAATGCACCGCTCAATACAACACATACATCTTATTGGAATGGGAGATGTGAAACAACTGTGCATTCGGGAACCAGGGATGTCCTAATCCATCCAACAATGGACGAGCCGCCTGTAGCATCATAGAGCAGGTAATTGACCAAGTCACTTAGGGCCCCAACACCCCAGATTTTGTAGGCGGCAATGAGAGGAGGGACGTGGAGGAAATCCCCAACCGTTCCTCCGGTGCTATTCACATGCAAGGCGGAGATGGGCGAACCCAACTTATCATTCCCATCAATCGGCGAACCCCGCTGAAGGAGAACATCATATTTGCTTCGTTCCTCCCGAAGTTTAAAATACCCCCTGCTGACGTACGACGACAAGAGCGATCCATGTGAGCACGTCCGCTGATACCAAAACGTGATGCTACTTCACGGAGCCGACGAACCATATCTTTGCCGAGCTTTCCACACTGCGCTCATCAAAGCGGCAGACAGATGGTACACCGGGTTGTCCGATGACTGCGTCGGGTCTTTTGACGAGTTGACTGATCTGTTTTGCAGGCAATTTGTTGCAGGGTGACGTCCTAAAAGAAAATCTTCACATCTCTTCTCTTTGAAGTAGAGAGAGGAGTCGATCCGATTCCTCGTCAGACGATTCAACGATGAAAGACTAGATGTGGAAGATACCCCAGATGTGACCGTCATTACAGCTTTTGTCCAAGCAGTCCGAGATGAGCACCTTCTGAGGGCCCTCAACCAGTTTTCACCGAATAACCTAGTGGAGCTGTTCAACATAACTGATCGATTCATAGTCTCGGAAGAGGCAATTGAATCTGTGGAAAATGACACTCCTACTCGTCGAGGAGAAGCAAAACGGGAAAATCAGCCCCAAGGAACCCCCTCGTCAAGAGCTTCGAGATAAGCGACAGAGGGAATGGAGCCCTCGGAGCAAGGAACGCCCTGCCCATGCCAGAACAAATGCCCCCAAGGCAGAAGTCCTAGCTTACGCTCCGCGAGAAGAACTCGCTAATGAACCTGTTAAGAAAAACAGGTATGAGAAAAGGGATAATCTCAAATTCTGTAAGTACTACAACAACTACGGACACGATACCGACGATTGTTGGACTCTGAAGAAGGAAATCAACACGCTAGTCAAGCGTGGTCATCCCAAGAAGCCCGGTGACGACCATCCAGGTAAAGAAGGTACCTCGAAGCAGAAAGGCAAAGGACCAATGACCGGGTCAACTGCCACTAAAGCGATCGATCAGCAAGCTTCTGGATCAGAATCAAATAAGAACTATGCGAAAACAACTCCGTGCAAAATCGAAACGCATGAACGCTTTTTTCTTCTACGTTAAAGCATTTATTTTATAATAATAAAGTTTGTTCTTTCCTTCGAAAATATCTCTCTTGACAATAGCTTTCATGAATTACGTGAGAATCACTCCGTCTAAACGCTCAATTAAACCAGAAGAACGTACCAATTATAAGGATGCACTCCTTAGTAGAAATTTAAATAGACCATGCTCATTTCAATTCATATGGTCTCCATGAAAGCAGACTTAGACACTATCATGTCGTCAGCCGTAAGACGAAAGGGCCATCCCCTTCGCAACTAAACGACCCTATCGTGTCGTCAGTCGTAAGACGAAGGGGCCACCACCCCTTCGCAGTTGAATGACCCTCTCGTGTCGTCAGCCGTAAAACTGAACGACCTTATCGTGTCGTCAGACGTAAGATGAAGGGGCCACCCCCTCGCAACTGAACGACACTATCGTATTGTCAGCCGTAAGACAAATGGGCCACCCCCTCGCAACTGAACTATCCTCCCGTGTCGTTAGTAGTAAGACGAAGGGGCAACCCACTTGCAACTGAACGACTCTACCGTGTCGTCAGCAGTAAGACGAAGGGGCAACCCCCGTGCAACTGAACGACTCTACCATGTCGTCAGCAGTAAGACGAAGGGGCCACCCCCTTCGCAACTGAACGACCCTATCGTGTCGTCAGCCGTAAGACGAATGTGCCACCTCCTTCGCAACTGAACGACCCTATCGTGTCGTTAGCCGTAAGACGAAGGGGCCATCCACTCGCAATTGAACGACCATCTCTTGTCGTCAGCATAAAACGAAAAGGCCATTCGCAGCAGAATGACCATCCAGTGTCGTCAGCCGTAAGACGAAGGGGCCACCCCCGTCGCAGCTGAACGACCATATCGTGTCGTCAGCCGTTAGACGAAGGGGCCACCCCCTCGCAGCTGAACGACCCTCCCGTGTCATCAGCTGTAAGACGAATGGGCTACCCCCTCGCAGCTGAACGAACCTATTGTGTCGTCAACAGTAAGACGAAGGGACCACCCGCTTGCAGCTAAACGATCCTATCGTGTCGTCAGCCATAAGACGAATGGGCCACCCCCTCGCAGCTGAACAACCCTATCGTGTCGTCAGCTGTAAGACGAAGTGGCCACCCTCTCGCAGCTGAACGACCATATCGTGTCGTTAGCAGTAAGACGAAGGGGCCACCGTCATCCCTCGTAACTGAACGACTCTACCACGTCGTCAGCCGTAAGACGAAGGGGCCACCCACTCGCAGCTGAACGACCCTTCCGTGTCGTCAACAGTAAGACGAAGGGACCATTCCCTCACAACTGAATGACCCAGTCGTGTCGTCAGCCGTGAGACGAAAGGGTCACCCTCCTCGTTATCGAACGACACGACTCGATAGCCGATCATAAGTTGAAAAGTCATCCCTTACACAACTTCAAGAATTGGGGTTAACGAGGGTATGATTCAACGATTTAACCCATACCGTCTTGAGCAAGGGCTTAACATGTTGAAATAGGCCAGAGGGCGTCATTATCCTACGACAACATTCGAAAATTTTTGTAGGGGTAAGAAGCTCATTGAGATCCCTCGGGAAATCAAGATGCCATTGGTCTCCTTCGATCGAAGCAACATGCTCTCGACCACTTGGAACACCAACATTGCAACTTCAACCATCAAGTTTCGTCAATGGGGACAGCCCCCTCCTTGGCCCGGCCTTGATCATCGCCGGTAAAGATCGAAAAAACACTGGGATTCGATCAATCTCAGTAGCAGAATCGGGAAATCGATCTTTTACCTCCGATCGACGCTGCTCATACCCATATGTATACAGTTCATCGAAGTTGGGCAATGTGTCCTTATATTCTTGGACCGCCTTCTCCGCGATTTCCTCTGTGTCGACTCTCCGAACGCTGTTAACGAGTCGGGCAAGGAGCTCGTTCTCTCTGACTTTCCACTCGGCCCTCTCCTCTAGCAGCGTCTTCTCCGCTCGCTCCTTAAGGGTAATTTCATTAGCCTCCCTCTTACGAGACTCACCTAACTCGTGTTCGAGTTTGAGCACCTGTGACTGTCTCAATTTACACAGAAGCTCCAAGTTATCCAGCTTCGCCTAAGCCTTCTCAACGGCCATTTTGACCAACCCTAGCTTGACTTCATGATTGGCCACCACCGCTGCACGTCGACGCAAAGCAGCGTTAGCCACAAGAGCCTACAGACAAGTAAAAGCTGTCAATATCTATGCCTGCTTCATCCATAATGAAGACTAGCGCGATAGTTACCTGAACGTTCGCATGGACAACAATCGAGGGCATCCTCTCGTAATCAACCCTCTCCAAAACGGCCTTATCCTGGGGAAGGGTCGCATTCTCGGCAATCCGTGAGGCGGTCCCGCAATCCAAAAGCACCGAATCATCTTTCTTAATTGGAAATTCCGGCTGAAGGAGCTCCCCCACGGGACAACCAAACGGGGCCTGAGGCGATCGATTTTCCAACAAAAGCGATCTAAATTCTTCGGGAATATCCTCGATCAGAGACACAGGAGGAAACAGACCCCCAAGACCATGAATCCTGATGCAGAATGGGCTCCGGAAGAGGTGGAGACCATCTAAATCTTTCTATGAAGGAGGCCCCCGTTCATGTTTATGGGGTTGGGCCTCGCTACGCGACTGACTCGCGTTCAAAGAGGTAGACGTGCCCACGACGTCATTCGACCATGACAACTCCGAGTTGCTAAGGCGAAGTTGCCGACTTCTTTTCTTTACTCCCTCAACTGCAACCACCTCAAATTCGGTGGGAAGCTTCTTCTTTTTCCTCCGTTAAGGACGAGCCGGTTGAGAAGCCCCATGAACGACAATGGGTACACCCTCAGATGTCCTTGTCACTCCTTCCTCCAGAAGAGGCATTTGAGGAGATGCCACATTCTCTTCAGCTTCTCTGATGGAAGCCTCGACCCCTT
The DNA here is from genome assembly GCA_030789695.1 of Scilla litardierei. NCBI lineage: Eukaryota > Viridiplantae > Streptophyta > Magnoliopsida > Asparagales > Asparagaceae > Scilla > Scilla litardierei. The sequence continues at coordinate 229,253,352 of CM061133.1, forward strand.
CCCACAACTCGGGGTCCACCTGGTATTCTAGGCCAACCATGCCTGCAAGAAAAAGGCAAAATTCAATAAGACGAAGATCAAATGGGTGATGGGTGGGATTGGATCGACCTTTCGTCCATACGGTGCTGCGCAGCACCGAGTCAGACCACAACCATTTCGTTTTCCTAACCCCCTTTGGCAGCTTCAACAATGCATCGGCGATTTTCTTTCCCTCATCGGATAAAGGCTTGTCTTCGGTCATGCCCAAATCAGGCATACCCCATCGAGTGCAGAAACTCGCCTCGCCTTGAAATACCACTAATACGAATTCGTCCTTCCAATTCGAATTCGAGGAGGGGAGGTTGTCAAATAATTTCCTACCTCGACGAGCGGTTATCATGTACCAACCCGGGGTCTTGAGGGGAGGAATCATGAAGAAGTAATTGTACAACTCCATCGTCGGTTCAACCCTTTTCTTCACGCACAATGCGATGAAGCCGACCAATACCCCTATGGCGTTCGGCATCAATTGGCAAAGGAAAAAGTTCAATGTACTCAACAAATAGCGGATAAAAGGATGCATGAGAAATTGAAATCCTTGGAAAGGCCTTGACATAAACTCCAACCTCTCGATCGCCAGGGCGGTGAACACTTTCGTCCATATCCGGCAACCAGATCTGGTAATCGAGTCAAACATATTTCTCCTGCAACTTAGGAATTTGATCCGCGCCCACTTTAGAGACTTGGTTGGCGATGAAATTGGGCACGACGACTTCCTCCTTACCCTTCTGAGCGATGGAAGCTGAGCCCCTACCAAAGGCATGACCAGACGAAGAAGCCATCTCCAAAGAAGAAAATCTGGGTCAGGGATGCCAAAGACGACGATTTCAATTTTCCCTACGGAACCTCTTATTTAGACGAGCCAACCTCACCGTGTTGGGACACGTTTCGTTGATCAGGGCATCCTAGTATCTCGAATTTCGAATCGATGCATCTCCAAATCAGAAAAGCAAGCATTTTGGCCCATAAAACTCGAGTACTATTTTCTCGACTGCCGTGCCCCAAAGATGTAACATCACTCGAACCCAACAGACGAACCGTCTGAGCTCGAGCAACGGGGGCCATTGTTGCATCATTAGGCTGGCTCTCGAGGGATTCGTTCAGTGGGCGGTTAAAGCCCACAAAGCACATGAAAGAAGTCTGAAGCAGACTTAGTCAAAGCACACGTGCCATTCGCCCGTTGCACTTCCACCCATCGTATGTGGGATTGAAGGAAGCTCATTAATAGTGGTGACGTGGGCGATGGTTACCCCTATTGAGGAAGGAAAGATCGTGACGCCATAATTGGTGACCATTTTCCTCCCAACGTCACCGAAGAGACATCGGAGATCTATAGATACAATGGAAATGAACAGAATAGGGAGATACGAAACTCGACACTCTGACATTCTAAACTTCACTTAATTTCTCTTCCTCCAAATAGCTTGCGACGCCTGACTCGGGACGAGCATCCGTGGGTCGATCTCGACAGCTGCAAGCTCTCTCCCTCTTAAGTTCACATACTAACTTAAGTATCAGATGGGATTTGGGTCGGAATCCAGATTCAACCCTCTCGACGTCCCTTTGTGATACATGAAGTTCGTGGAACGATTCAACAAGAGGGTCGCATCTCTATAAACGATCATAGAAGACTCGATCTGCTCAGAGGGTCGAACAACCATCATATTCTAATTCCTGATACCAACGACTTCGGTTCTACCAACCAGGTCCCACGCAATCAGCTGATGAGGCTCCACCTCGATAGAAGAGTCCACGCCAGCCTCAATACTGTTAACGCCATTTTTGGCCTTAACAATAAGACTACCCGAAAAATAATCAAGTAATCTTGGTACCTTTTCTCTTTACGTCCATAGGATTAGATTAAAAGTTTTAAAGTAAAAATAATGATATTACAAAATAAAACAGTAAAGACAATTATATGATAAACATTTTGAACTTATCATTTTATTATATGTTTTATTATATAAGTATCATTTAGATAAGTCACTTAGGTTTTTGGTGTCTTATTGCTTTCAAAAGATTTTATTCTTCAATCGGAAACCAAACCCATTTGGGGTTAGACTTCTTATCATTAACATATTTATAATTTTTAGATAAATGGACATTTTCCATGAAATAATTAACATAATTATCTTTTATTTTAATTGTTCCTCTTTTAGGTAACCAAAATTTAACATATTCATTTTTCTTAGTATGGTTCATATTTTGGATGTTTGGGGTTTTGCTTTTAGTTTGTTTATTAAAATTGGTATACAAATATGTATGATTTTGTTTTGTCTTATTATTAACTTTTTTATTAGTCTTGTTTTATCCTAATCGATATTTATTATTAGTTATCTTTTGAGAAATTAGCAAATTATCTAAATTCTCTTTTCAGATATTAAAATTATCCATATTTTTATACCAGTCTTCAAATTTAGTTTTAATAGTGGTTATGTTTTTCTCTAATTTATTTTATTTAATACTTAAATTTTTTACTTTCATTATTAAGTGTCTTGTTTTCATCTTTTAACTTATTATTTTTATTAACCAATTTTAAGTTCTCATATTTTAAAATTTGATTTGATTTTTTTTAATTTTTCAATTTCTAGGTTATTAGAAGAACTATCAACGTCAACGTCAGCATTACATTTTTTATGAATTCTTTGTAATTTTAAATGTTCTTTTAATATGCTATCATATTTTATCATATCATCTCCTAAAAATTGCATCTTCCTCATCTGGTTCAAGTTCAGAATTTACCTCATCGTCTGACATGGCCATAAAGCACATGTAAGCTCCCTCTTTTTATTCTTCTTTACTTGAGGATTCATCACATGTATCATTTGTGTCTTGATCCGACCCAAGCTGCTAAAGCTTTCTTCTCAAATCCCAAGCTGGCAAAGCTTTTTTCTCGGGCTTCTTTCACTTTGATTTTTCTTTTTGATTTTCCATTGCACTTAGCTAAGGGCAATCCTTTAAGTAGTGTTCTGGCTTGTTATACTTAAAACAAATAGTAGAATCAATAGATAATCTTTGCTTATAGACTTAAGCTTACCTCTTATGTATTTTTGAATTCCCTTGTCATTAGGGCTATTTGACCCTCATCTTCATTCTTTGAATCTACTTTGGTTGTGGCCTTGAAAGCAATTGATTTCTTCTTTTCCCTTCTCTCTTTAATTTGTAGCTCATAGACCAGGAGGTTGCGTATGAGATTTTTCATTGTAAGCATGGAAAGATCATGAGCTTTTTTTATTGTTGTTGTCTTCTCCCACTCGTGTGTGAATGACCGGAGAACCTTACTTACAAGCTCCTTTTGAGAATAGATCTTACTTAACCTGGTAAGAGTGTTGACAATCTATGTAAAATGGGTGTGCATCTCGGAAATAGTTTCTAACTCATTCATCATAAAATGCTCGTACTTCTGTGAATACGGAGAAATTTTAGTATCTTTAACTCTATTGGTACATTCTAAGTTATTTCAAGGGAGTGCCAAATTTGATGCGCCATAGTTGAAGTGCAGATGCGGTTGTACTCTGTGCTATTCATTGCACAAAATAGCGAAGTCATGGCTTTGGCATTTAAAGTCCCTTGGGCTCCCTTCATTACTCCGTTGGGAAATCGTCTTTGTTGGCATCTTATACAGAGTCTTCACCATGCTCCATAAGTCCACGTTGATTGATTAGAGGTACTCATCTTCCACGCACCATAGTTGGAGCCGGTAAGTATTGGTGGCCGGGTCATAGATTGTCCCACTGGAAATTGATTTGTTGATGTTCTCTTTTCAGACATGCTTTAATACCACGTGTTAGATCGCTGAGGATGGCAAGTAGAACCCTAGGGGGTGAAAAGTGTTTATGAAATATAGGGTTTTTCTCTAAATTCAAATTACAAAGATTTAAGGGACTAATATCAAAATCATAATTTAAGGGACGCTATAAAATTCTATATAAGATTTCAATTAGAGTTACCTAATTAAATCATCTTCAACAATGTCTTGCAAATATAAAGATGAATATAGAATGCGAAAGCTAATATGTTGACAAGTATATTAAAACAATCACTGGGAGAGACACAAACACAATCAATTTATATGCGGTTGTACTCCGTGCTATCCATTGCACAAAAATTGATTGATTAGATGAAGAGCATAAGTATTGGTTGTACTCTGTGCTATTCATTACTCAATTGGGGAATTGGCTTTGTTGGCATCTCATACGGAGTCTTCCCCTTGCTCTATAAGTCCACTTGTTAATTGATTAGAGGAAGATCATCATACTCATCTCCCACGCATCATGGTTGGAGCCGGTAAGTATTGGTGGCCGGGTGATAGATTGTTCCTCTGGAAATTGATTTGTTGATGCCATTTGCAGACCTGATTTTATACCACATGTTGGATTCTTGGGATGGCAAGTAGAACACTAGGGGATGAATAATGTTTATGAAATATATAATATCCTCTGGAAATTCTACCCAAGATTTCAATTAGAGATAATTAAATCTTAATCAACAATGGTTTACAAATATAAAGATGAATATAGAATGCGAAAGCTAAGATATTTACAAGTGTATACAAATAATCACTAAGAGTGACAAACATAAACACAATCAATTTACTATGGTTCAGACACACTTGTTCTATATCCAGCCGCACGTCCAAACTTGGACAAAACCCACTAACACGTTTCAAATGAAACCAATTTACAACACCTCCTTTACACCACACTTCGGTGAAAGAGAAAATATCTCAAAGATCTCTTCTTAAGAGAGAAAAACACCTCACACTCAAGTGAGGAATACTTATAAAGCTCTTTTATCTATAACTAAATGTTGAAGCATTGTGTAGATGAAGTGTGGCTATAGTGATTGATATCCAAATGATGAGAAATTGGAAATCACTTTGAGATCAAAGAATGCCAAGAAAGATAGTGAAAATTTTTTGGGACAAGGCTAAGAAAGGGGGGTTGCTTAAAGTTTTTTACACTTGAAAATGATTTTTACTCAAGAAAATTAACATAAAACCATGGAAATAAATGCTTAAACAACCATTTATTTATATGGATCAAAATAGGTCAAAACAGTTTACCAAAATACACTCACAACGGTAAAAACAGTTAGTTAAAATCTTCTTGTTGTAGGCCCAACGGCTAATACTAGTCGACTAGAGTTCACCTTTTAGTCGACTAGGAAGTGTTGGAAAATAATATTTGATTTTCCCTCTCCATAAAGTTTTGAATATATATTTATTATTATTGTGCGTACTAAATTTTTCCATGCAGATTATAAACTTCAACAAATTCTTATGCAGTTAAGATAATCATTCAAAACATCACACATACTGTAAGAAGCATTACAAGCAAGACGAAGCTCAAAGTTGAATATTTGTATCTTGCTATAAACGATGTAATCTTTATTTTCTTCTTGCATATACTTAGCTTGTGAAAGACTTGATGATGATCTATCTTAGCAACTAAGGAATTCTTCAAACTATCAAGTCGCTAATTGGTCGACAAATAATTTCCCCTAGTCGACTAATTCATCCAGCTCAATTCCAAAAAATCACAATTTTTTAGTCAAAGTTATTCCATAGTTGACAGGATCTACTTGTAAAATTTCATATTTTTGGTCCTAATCGACTAACAGTTTTCTCTAGTCAACTATGGATAGTTATACAAACAGTCGTATTTTTTATCGTTTGTTAGTTACATTTCTAGTCTAATAACGAACTTTCTAGTCGACCAGAGTCGGTTATTGATGGGTTTTGAGGGAACCTTAGGGCATTATTCTATGCATGTCTCACGTCGGACGAACGATAGAAGCAAACATTAAAGAAAGCAAAGGAACACGTTAAACTATTTAACGAACAAGCCCTAAGGATTTCAAGACCCTAGTCAGGATCTTTACTATCTTGAGGTGGATTTGACCACCCCAAGATAGATCTAAGCTACTGCAATATAATAAATGAAATGCTTAATTAAACTACATACCCGGAACTTTGCTTGCACCGACAAAGTGTACCGAACCGCGTCCCGAGCTAAACAGCTTCCCGAATCGCACCGCGTCCCGAGGCGAGCAGCCCCCTTGTCGCTGAGCCAACCACGCGTCGAAGAAAGTTTCACCTTGAGTGGATCCTTTGCCAAGACTCCGGATAGAATATGAGCCCCTTCGTGGCTTTGCTAGAGCCCTTCAGGAGCAAGGGAGAAATATAGGAAGAAAAAATATTTATTTTAAGCTTAGATCCGAGCGTGCTCCAAACTTTTGGGAGCTGCTTAGATCTAGAGCTTGGGGACGAGTTATGAGGAGGGGGCATGACCCTATTTATATATGCGGCTGACCCCTCCACTTTACTCCACTTCCGATGTGGGACACTTAGTTTTTGGGTAAAAAAATTCAAGTTAGTTTGCCTTAAAGAAAAGTCAAACTTCAATGAATTTTAACTCCTTCATCGTTGAGCTTTGCAATTGATACAACCTATCAAGGTTTTAGGTCTCGGTTTCGGTCTTCCCAAATTTAGGTTTCGGTATCGGTATCGTCCGTTTCGGTGGTTTCGGACGGTAGTTTCGTTTCATCGGTATCAGTAGTTTCAGATACTTAAAACTCTATTAAATACTATCAAATATTATCAAATATTAGCACAAATACCTTTTTACTAGTCACACATTTTGTTAAAAGTATTATGCTAAATATATTACATTTTTTTATCAACATGATTGAAAATAAATGAGAATGGCAAGCTTTTGAATAAATGGAAGGGTTTGGTGGCTGAAAATGATAACTTTGTAAATAAATGGAAAACCTTTAGTGGCTGAATGTCAAGCTTGTAATTAAATGGAAAGCCTTTAGTGGCCAGCTCACTCAAAAGGTCAAACTTCTTAATAAATGCTAGCATGTGTTGGACAATTGCACTTGCACCGTGCAAACAAAATTTAAATTAAATGCTAGAATATGCTACCATGTAAGACCTCAAATTGCAGGAGGCGGGCTTCTTCGGGGATGCGACGAGAGGCGGGCGACCATGAGGTACGTCCATCTCTTCGTTTCTTCTTCTTTTTCTGGATTTTGGTGATGTTTCCTCCTCCTCCTCCTTGTTTTCATTTTTTTAAGTTTCAGTCGGTATCGGACAAGTTTCGGCCGGTATCGGCCAATACGGCCAAAACCCCGGCCGATACGGCCGAAACCCCGGCCGATACGGCCGAAACCGAGAAGTAACGTGTGGTTTCGGACCGGTCCCCTCCGAAACCGATCCGAAACGGCCGATACCGGTCGGTTTCGGCCGAAACCTAAAACTATGCAACCTATCAATTCGAAGAGCGCTGAACGGTGAACGCGTAGGAAAAAATGGCGAGTCATTCCGAGTTCGTTTGAACCCTCAAACGTGACCTCAAAGATGACCAAAAAGTTTGTTTTTTTGCAAAAAACGAGCCGCCAAAAGGAAGATGGTTTGAAACCCTAGAGTGGGCCACGTGGGGCCCACCTGCTCAGCCGCGCGCGCATTTTCTGTGGGGCCCGCATTGGGCCTCACCCGCAATCAGGCGCGCCCAAAATGGCACGCCTGTATCTCACGCCTGGGTTGGGCAGAAGCCCGACCCTGTTTGGGTCTCACCCGGGCCACTGGCCTAAGCCAGCGCCCGGGCACAGCCCGGGCGCTTGCTTGAGCCAGCGGCCCCTGCTTATAGGCCCGCGTGCAATCTTGCAGCATGGCACCCATTTGAGGGTGCCAGCGAGCACAGGCCCGGCCCATTGGGCCGGGCCTGCCCATAAACACCTTTTATGGGCTTTCTTTATTTTTGGCTTTTCGGGCTCAATACGAGTCCGATTTTGACACGGTTTGAACCTGAGTTTAAACCGGAACGTTCCCGTCATCCACATAACCATCTTTACGTGTTTATTAAATTAAATATGTGCGTAAACAATTTACGACATATTTAACTCATTTTGCATCATATGCAAAAATGTCCACATTTATTATGAAATTATCTGCATCAAATACAAATGATCTGAGGGCATACATCTCTCAACATGCACTCAGGATCATTTATCACGAATGCAGGAGCTAACTGCAAACTCTTTGCAGTTTCTATCACTTGCATCAAATGCATATTCTCCCTAATTTCTACATATTATTTGACGAAGATCTCATTCTGTGTGAGACCCTACAGTCTGACCCTACTACAGGTGGGGTTCGAAACCCCAGACGGCAGTAACCGCGAGCGGCAAATACCGTCCCTGTTTATTGTATTATACTTATGTGGTTAACTCATTGACATGAGTATTGTCGGGACCACCCTGACTGTGTCCGTGATGAATACCACAGTTTTAGTCTCTTCGTCAAAACTATACCGTTTGTTTCAAGCATAGTGTATGGTCAAACTGTCAACCACAATAGCTCGAAGCCGGTTAGTCTCCATCGATCTTTAGTCAAATAATGTTGGACTTCTTTCAACATACTCTTGCCAGAGTTTTCACTATAGATCGAATTAACACTATGACACTAACTCCCATTGATCGGGAGAGACGAATCCTATCTTGGTCATTACTCTCCTCGCACGCTTCAAATGTCACCCAACGAAAGACCTTTCAACAAGGCTTACCCGAGGCTAGATCAGTGATCTAAGTGACACCGTTCGCGCATAGGTTCGTCCAATGACCTCAAGTCAAAAGACCAACTTACCTATCATCACTAAGAGTTATCATTGACAGATTGGACAATCATAACCATATGATAACTATTATTATGTCGTTCAGTGAACTCATTCTCTAATAAGCACGTGTGTCTTGTCTTCGACTTCGCCAAGTCAAACGATCATGAGATCATCGTCACCGCTATACGGTGAAGACTAAGACATAATGGGTTATCCGATGTTTCGATATCCTTTTCTCGAAACGTCTACGACCACAAACCTTTTTAGACTTATGCTACTAACGGTCAAGTACGTCTCCATGATCGAGATCATCATCTCGATACATGTTTGACCTTGCATTAAGTCTCAGGACTTTATCTAAGTTTCTAATGATTACAACATTTCTATTAACTTAGATAAATACTTACCAAACAGCTTACTGTTATTTTGAACAAGATGTCTGTATAGATACACATGGTTGATTTTGCCTCGAGGGCATACCCATCTCTCAACATCTACCACTTGCACTCAGGCCCATTTATCCCGGTATCTCATACCGCATTTACACATAAGTCTTTCCAGACTTCATGTGGTAGAGGCTTCGTGAGTAGATCTACTAAAACGTCTACTGTATAAACTTAAGGGATTTCTATGTTTATATTAGACCACATATTTGAATCTCATCCAAATAATTCACTTGGTCTCTTAGAATCCATAATTAATTTCTTGACTGGATCTCATCCAGCTCGTCGTACCTTACGAGAATAATCCATAATAAGTTTTACTGGTCATTTAGACGATTCATAGTCATTTTTGATAAAGTGTCAAACTCTTTGACCACTTTGTCAAACCATATGTTCCGGCTCCTTGATGCCTCGCATGCTTTATTCGCTCCCACTGACCTTGAAAACTCTCTGGCCGATTCATATAAGTTCGTTCTTCTAAATCACATTAGAAAACTGACTATACATGAATGCTCCAGTTTTCATGGTTATCATGAGCATTTACATCGAGTTCGGTCCTAGTAGATCTGTACACATCTGCTGGTGAGACAGTGTCATCATAATCCGTATATAGGAGTTAGGATGGTAACAGTTCTCAATCAACATAAGTTGTACTTCACTATTTTCTCTCTGCATCAATCTTCTGTGTTGAAGATTTACTTGCAGCCAATAAGAAACACTTTCTTTGGGCACATAAACTAAAGTCCATACTTTATTTACGTGCACGGACCATTTCTGATTGCATCAAGTTATTAATCAGAGTCCCTACTTCAAATTGCATCCTGGAAGTTGTCTAGGCCATCGACTATGATGTCTAACTCGACTCTTCGTCTCACGAGACTCGAGTAATCCTTTAATTTCCTTACGATTGATTTAATGAATATCTTATTAATAAGGTCCTCATAGAACCTTATCAAAACCTAGGCATTACTATCTGGGACTTAACCCAGAGGGAGGATTGTAACTTAGAGTCGCTTGCCATGCATCGCACCATGTCTAACAAAGTGCGATTCATGCTCTAACACACCGATGTGTTAAAAGACTTGAACTGAGAGAAAATCACATTTTCTTTTTAATTTACGCAAGATTTATACAGCTAAGTATTAGACTTTTCGATCTGATCGAAGCAGTTCAAACACTTATGTCATTGTGTTATTTATTTTTATCAGACTTGTGTTTCAGCAAAAACACTTGTCGTAATAAAATAAGAACAACTTATCCTGGCTAACTTAGACTTGGGTCCGAGTACATCTGTATGTACGAGACTATGAGTTCAACAACTCACTCCCACTGTCTTACAGAAGAAGTTTCGGCCATCATACCTTTGAGACAAGATTCACAAGTGTCTGTAGACTTCATAATACGAGAGGTCAGACCACTCTTTATGTGACTTGTGAAGCTTAGTCTCTTTGGTACGGCCTAGTCTATTTTGCCATATAAGTTTTGTTAATATCTTGTGTATTCATGTATTAACATTTAATACATTATCGTTATACAAATTACTCACATAAAACATTGCTTCAGAAGCAAGGTGACGACATTTGTCAAAAAATGTGTTTGACGTCCTACATGGTCCAAGAAACAACAATTGTTCCTTTTTCCAACACGTAGACAATCTATTTCTTTTGTATAACGGTTATCCTGAAACCTGACATCAAATATGTCATATTTTCAGTTCCTTCTACTTATGCCTTTACTAATGATAAATAAACTATCTTTCTCAATTAACTTTCCTTAGTGCATTCTTCATTTTCTAAATCTCATTTAGAAATTATGCGTCTCAACAAAAATAATAGCCATGCAAACATCTCATGTATCCAAACGCTTGAGCTTTGCAACCTTGAGTGTGCTCAACAAGTTGCTCGTCTCAAGATCCGATTGGGATACATAGTCTTGCACCGTTCATGCACTCATCTTCGACTCAAACAATTTGATCGAAGTTTCGAACTTTGCGGATCCGTTTTCTATACAATCTTGAGTGTACTCAGCAAATCGTATAGAGAAACATGCTTTGAACATCAGTATGTTCAAGCTGCCCCTTATGGAGGCGAGTGACAGGTAGCGTGAATTTATTTTGTTAGACCTAAAGCTTGAGGAAATCGTTGTCCTTAAGCATGTGCTTAAGTGTATCAATTTTAATGTCAATGAGAACATAGTTTAATCTATCAATTAGAATTTAAGTTGATATTCCATTAACCATTCATTTGGACCAGTTAACTTATTCTCTTAGAATATTATGTTTTGATTCCATCGGTAAACATAGAACTACCCTAGTTTAGCATATGTTCAATATTAAATATAAGATAGAATGGCTTTTATCTAACTATATCCTCCCACTATTTTAGCGATCATTTTAAGCCATAATAATGAACGATTTAATTAAATTAAATTAATGGGAAAGAGATCCAACCAACTTGGGCCTCACAACCTTGAGTGTGCTCAACAAATTGCTTGACTCTGCGATTGGTAGATGACTCTTCATCAATCATATCATATATGATTCTCTCATTGGTTTTTACCCCTAGCCACTTATAATCACGAGTGTGCTCATCCAAATCACAATGACTAGTCTAGTCGGACCCTTGTTTTCGTGTCTAGCTTAACTTACGCTGGCGCTCGGTGTATTCACGTCACGACGGTTTGGGTCAAGTCTAGACTACATCTCATGTATTGAGAAGTTGGTTTCCATAAAGGGTCTATGTCATAGCTTGAGTGTGCTCAACAACTATAACAAAGAATCTATAGTTGCTAACCTCTAAAACAAGGAGGGCTACGGCTAATCTTGAAAAAGATTTTTAACGTAATTGACTTGGATATAATCGACGATGTCATCATAATCATAATTCGCATCCTTGCGGTCCAGCATAACACTGCCAGTGAATTGATTAAGCCAGGATCACTTATCCCCAGTCTAGCTAGGGTGATCCAACAAACTTAGCCAAGCATATTGACCGGATCATGGTCCAGTAAAGGAAACTTATTATTCATGTGTCCCGTATGATTATTAATGGCTTCATTAAAACTAGTTAATCCTATCAACTAGTTGAATCCTAAAATTTGAAATTATTAGGATTGGTTAATAACTTTTATTAAGTCCTTATCAACTATAAGGAATGATTTTTAAGGTGCAATTCTAATCGTGTATTAGGCATTTAAAACAATTTTAAATCATAGCAAAACAATCTAAAATTATCTCATAATAATTAGATGGATTTTAATGGCTAACCTAAAAGGCTTTCTTGAATTAGCATATAATAAGCAAGAATTTAGAATAACCATCATAAACCAACTTTATCGCATAAAATTAGCATGCATCTTATCAACTTAAATATCGCATAAAAAGTTTATAACTATTTAACAATTATCAAATAATTATTAAACATGAACAACATATTAAAATTTATCTTATTTTAGATCTAGGGTAATTTTTAGAAATAATATCAATTTTCAACCAAAAATAATAATATCAAAAATAGACCAAGTTTCGCCACGTCAGCGGCGGAACGGTTGTTATTCGATCTGGCCGCACTTGGCAAGTGCGGTTTTCCAGGCCGCGCTTGCCAAGTGCGGCCTGGATGGGCGGCCTGGACGGGGAATAGGGCAAACTGGCTGCACTTGGCAAGTGCGGCTAGTTTTAGAGGCCCGTGACTTGCGTTTAAGTCACGGGCCTCTTACTGCCGTGCCTCATACTGGCTGCACTTGGCAAGTGCGGCAAAAAAAAACGCACTTCCCAAGTGCGGCCAGGGCAAAATCTAACGACCAGCGCCAAAACCCGCTGACGTGGCCAAAGTTGGTCGATTTTTGATATTATTTTTTTTCTTGGTCGAAAATTGAGATTATTTTTAAAATTCTTCCTAAAACTAAAAATTACCCTAAATAATAATATGCAACTTAAAATTTAACACTTAAATTATAGGTATGATTTTAAAATATAAAATTTTTATCTAATAAAAATCAATAGTTTCATAAAAATTATCACATTATTTTTATTTCAAAAACAATTTTTTTAAAATCATAATATAAAATTAGCATGCTACTAATTGGATTTTATCACATAAAATAATTTTTAAAGCATCCAATAACAAGTGGTCTCATTTTAACATCATCTTATAAAGTTAGAATAGATTTTATATGTATTTAAAGAGCATACTTGCATTTATAAATATTGCAGTATTTAGATCAGAAGTAGACCCAAAGCTCTGATACCGCTGATGGGTTTTGAGGGACCCTTAGGGCATTATTCTATGCCCGTCACACGTCGGCCGAACGATAGAAGCAAACAGAAAAGAAAGCAAAGGAAAACGTTAATCTATTTAACGAACAAGTCCTAAGGATTTCAAGACCCTAGCCAGGAACTCTACTATCTTGAGGTGGATCTGACCACCCCAAGATAGATCTAAGCTGCTGCAATATAATAAATGAAATGCTTAATTAAACTACATATCCGGAACTTTGCTTGCACAGGCAAAGTGTCCCGAGCCGCGTCCCGAGCCGCACCGCGTCCCGAGCTGAACAGCTTTCCGAACCGCATTGCGTCCCGAGGCGAGCAGCCCCCTTGTCGCTGAGCCAACCACACGCCGAAGAAAGTTTCACCTTGAGTGGATCCTTCGCCAAGACTCCGGATCGAATCCGAGCCCCTTCGTGGCTTTGCTAGAGCCCTTCAGGAGCAAGGGAGAAATATAGGGAGAAAAAATATTTATTTTAAGCTTAGATCCGAGCGTGCTCCAAACTTTTGGGAGCTGTTCAGATCTAGAGCTTGGGGACGAGTTATGAGGAGGGGGCATGCCCTTATTTATATAGGCGGCTGACCCCTCCCCTTTACTCCACTTATGATGTGGGACAATTAGTTTTTAAGTAAAAAATTCAAGTTAGTTTGCCTTAAAGAAAGGCCAAACTTCAATGAATTTTAACTCCCTTATCGTTGAGCTTATCAATTGATACAACCTATCAAATTGAAGAGCGCTGAACGGCGAAGAGCGCTGAACGGTGAACACGTAGGGAAAAACGGCGAGTCATTCCGAGTCCGTTTGACCCATCAAACGTGACCTCAAAGATGACCAAAAAGTTTGTTTTTCGCAAAAAACGAGCTGCCAAAAGAAAGAGGGTTCGAAACCCTAGAGTGGGCCACATGGGGCCCACTTGCTTAGCCGCGCATGTAGTTTCTGTGGGGCCCGCATTGGGCCCCACCCACAATCAGGCGCGCCCAAAATGGCGCGCCTGTATCTCGCGCCTGGGTCGGGCAGAAGCCCGACCCTGTTCGGGTCTCACCCGTGCCACTGGCCCAATCCAGCGGCCCCTGCTTATAGGTGCGCGCGCAATGTTGCAGCCTGTCACCCATTTGAGGGTGCCAGCGAGCACAGGCCCGGCCCAATGGGCCTGGCCTGCCCATAAACACCGTTTATGGGCTATCATCTTTATTTTTGGCTTTTGGGGCTCAATACGAGTCCGATTTTGACACGGTTTGAACTTGGGTTAAACCCGGAACGTTCCCGTCATCAATGTAACCATCTTTACGCGTTTTTTAAATTAAATATGTGCGGAAACAATTTACGACATATTTAACTCCCTTTGCATCATATGCAAAAATGTCCACATCTATTATGAAAAATTATTTGCATCAAATACAAATGATCTGAGTGCATACATTCCCCAACTACACTCAGGATCATTTATACAGTATACAGGAGCTAACTGCAAACTCTTTGCAGTTTCTATCCCTTGCATCAAATGTATATTCTCCCTAATTTCTACCTATTACTTGACGAAGGTCTCACTCTGTGTGAGACCCTACAGCCTGACCCTACTATAGGTGGGGTTTGAAACCCCCAGACGGCAGTAACCGCGAGCAGCAGGTGCCGTCACGGTTTTAGTATCATACTTATGTGGTTAACTCATTGGCATGAGTATTGTCGGGACCACCCTGACTGTGTCCGTGATGAATACCACAGTTTTAGTCTCTTCGTCAAAACTATGCAGTTGTTTCAAGCCTAGGGTATGGTCAAACTGTCAACCCCAATAGCTCGAAGCCGGTTAGTCTCAATCGATCTTTAGTCAAATAATGTTGGACTTCTTCCAACATACTCTGACCAGAGTTTTCACTATAGATCGAACTAACACTACAACACTAACTCCCATTGACCGGGAGAGATGAATCATATCTTGGTCATTACTCTCCTTGCACGCTTCAAATGTCACCCAAACAAAGACCTTTCAACGGGGCTTACCCGAGGCTAGATCAGTGATCTAAGTGACACCGTTCACGCACAGGTTCGTACAATGACCTCAAATCAAAACACCAACTTGCCTATCATCATTAAGGGTTATCATTGACAGATTGGTCAATCATAATCATATGATAACTCTTATTAGGTCGTTCAGTGAACTCATTCTTCAATGAGCACATGTGTCTCGTCTTCGACTTCGTCAAGTCAAACGATTATGAGATCATTGTCACCGCTATACGGTGAAGACTAAGACACAATGGTCTATCCGATATTTTGTTATCCTTTTCTCGAAACATCTACGACCACGAACTTTTTTAGACTTGTGCTACTAACGGTCAAGTACTTCTCCATGATCGAGATCCTCATCTCGATATATGTTTGACCTTGCATTAAGTCTCAGGACTTTACCTAAATTTCTAATGATTACAACATTTCTATTAACTTAGATAAATACTTACCAAACAGCTTACTGTTATTTTGAATAAGATGTCTGTCTAGATACACAGATGAATTTGCCTCGAGGGCATACCCATCTCTCAACAGATATAACTTCCTCAAACGGCTACGATTCTGAACGTTTTACATTTGTAGTTGACTAATACAAGTCTCCTAGTCAACTAAAGTTAGTTACAACTGCCAATTCCCAGTTTATTTTCAGGCATAGTTGACTGATTTTTGGACTGACAGTTTCGTTTTGAAAACCGTTTTAGACAGTTGCTAAACAGTTATTTGGGGTTTCCTTTGGCCTATAAATAGACCCAAAACCCTCTGTCATTTCACACGAAATTACTCTCACGCATTCTTAAATTCACTTTCTCACTCTAAAAGAGGGTGTTTTTCAGATTTTCTTTGGGGTTACTCTGCAGAAATTATGGCTCAATAGAAAGTCCTCCAATAGTGTTTCTACCACATTTCTTATCAAGAAATCTTAGAGATATCTTCAACTTCTTTGTGATTCAACTCTTACATCATCAAGGCTATATGTAATATTGTTTCTTACTTTTTCTCTTTATTGGCCGAATCGCTTGTTGAAGAGATTGTACAAGTTTACGACATAGAGAGTGTTTACATCTTTGTTTGTTGTTTGCTTGCTGGGAGTAAGTGGTAATAGTGGATTGCAAATCTCGACGAGGAATATGTGGCTGGACGTAGGATCACAAGGATCCAAACCAGGATAAATTTTGGTGTTTGCGCTTGTTTCTTTTCTGGATTATGATTATTACTTCCACACTTCATATTGCAATTTTTAGCAACTTTTAATTTTGCAATTTCGTCGTGATATACACTAGTCACCAATCTCTAGTGTATTTGGTGTGCTAGGAGATCCAACAATTGGTATCAAAGTATAGTTAAGAGGCCTACACCTATCCGACGAACAATTCAACGTCTTCATCACAATTTCTAGAAGGGCATTCATCAACTCGTCCTCCACTATTCAATGGTTTTAACTACTCATACTGGAAGAAGAGGATGGCGATCTATCCTCAAAACATTGACTATAAACTATGGAACATGTTGGAGACAATACGAAAAGCCTACTACTCCCTACGCGCAATAGACCGCAACTGACAAATCCGCAGCAACCCACGACTTTAAGGCCATGAATGCATTGTTCTGTGCAATGGACAAGAATGAATTCAACCGAGTCTCCCAGGCCAAATCAGCATATGGCGTATGTCATACTCTCGAGGTAAAACATGAATGAATTAATAAAGTTAAGGAAACTAAGATTTTTGTTCTTATTCACAAGTTTGAGTTATTTAAGATGAAGGACAACGAGACCATTGGAGATATGATCACTAGATTCACCGACACTACAAATTCTCTAATTGCTCTTGGTAAAGTATATACTCAAACTGAACAAGTCAGGAAAATCCTTCGTACATTAACCCCAGAATGGGAGAAGAATGCAACAACTATAGAAGAAGTTAATGGTTTGTCAACCCTCATAGTTGAAAGTCTTGTTGGTAATTTGATGGCATATGAGGTCCAACTATAAGACCACAAAGAACAATCAGACTCAAAGAAGAAAGTACTTGTGTTCAATGCATCATCTGATATAGATAATTCAGATATGGATGATGATGAGGTGGCACTTATCACCAGAAACTTCATGAAGTTCTTACGACGAGGTAAGTATAAAAATTTGAAATCTAAGAATATTGATGCCTCTTTATGTTTTAATTGTAATAGGCCTTGACATATCAAGAAGGATTGTCCACTACTAAAATCTAAAGAGAACTTTTAACAATTTTAAAAAGGAAGAAAGTTCGATAAGAAGAAGAAATCACTAGCAGCCACCCGGGATTCTTCATCTTCTGATGAAGAAGAATGTGATTAGCAAACTAATGAAGAAAACGCTCATTATGTGTTTTATGGCACAAGATAACAACGAGGTAAGTCATCTAGATAATGAAGAATTATTAGATGCATTTAATGATTTGTTCATTAGATTTAAGAATCTTAATGCATAACATAAAGCCTTAGTTCTTACTCATCAAGAACTAACTTCATTAATCTCATTAATATCAGTAGATGAACTTAAAAATGATTTAAAAATTTTGACATCTTAAATTCAAAGTTATTACAAGAAAATGAGATTCTCAAATCTGAGAATTAAAATATGCTTACTCATATTTCAGAGTGAGATAATAACGTTTCATCATAAAAACTAATATATGATGAAATGGCTACTAGTATAAATAAATTTACTAATGGTGAGACTAATCTTGATGATTTACTTAAAGTTCAACGTCCAGCCAATCATAGACATGGTTTGGGTTATTCTCATAAGAATACTCTCAACACTAATGGTTAACAAACTTCGTTAAACTAGAAAAGAAGAAATATGCGTTTATTTTGACAAAGAAACCAATTTCTTCTATTTTTACTAAGCAAAAGAGTAATTATACAAATAACAGTATTATTACAAATAAGAACATATATTCTAGGAAATCTACAACATTTCACTTATGTGTTCCTAAAGATTTATGTTTATATGATAGAAATTTATATATTTCAAATTATATGAAAGATGTTATACACTCAGTTAATTATATGCAAAAGCCAAATTGTACTTGGCTTTGGCTTCCTAAGGACTAATCCTGAGGACCCAAAAGCAAATGGTACTAATTTTTATTATTTATTTTTCAGGTACTTATAAAAGCAAAATGGATCCTAGATAGTAGATGTTCCAAACACATGACAGGAAACATTAAACTTCTATCAACCGTTCAATTTAAAGATGGTGACACAGTTACATTTAGAGATAACAACACAGACAAGATTATTGGAATTGAAACAGTTGGGATCCATATAAAGCCAATCATCGAAAACGTGCTACTCATTGATGGTTTAAAATATAATCTTCAATCTATTAGTCAATTATGCGATAAGGATTTTAAAATGGTTTTCGAAAAGAATGTTTGCATCTTATATGATTTTAATATGTCTAATATATTATTTCTAGGTAATCGTAGGAATAATATATATATAGAGAATAATGGCTATCATACGCCATATGAGAGCTTCTCTCATACGCCCTCTCACATAAAGCATCCAAGTACAACCAAGTACAAGCCCATGTGGGCTTGTACTTGGTTGCTTTATGTGAGAGGACGTATGAGAGAAGCTCTCATATGGCGTATGATACCCATTAATCCCATATATATATATATATATATATTCTATGCATGAAAGTTACTATGTATAATCATTGTTTATTAGCATCCTCAGATAATACACTTTTATGGCATAAACATTTTGGACATACTAATTTCAAACATATGGCACCTATTTCAAAATACATACTAGTTTCAGGAATGCCAAATATTTCTTCAAATCACACACAATTCTGTAACGCATGTCAACAAGGAAAAATGCACAAATCATCTTTTAAATCAGAAGACACCATCTCAATGAAACAACCACTTGAACTCCTACACTTGGATTTATTTGGTCCTTTTAGAAATAGCTTCTTTAAATGGAAGTATACATGTATTTGTCATCGTTGATGATTATTCTATATATAGATGGGTTTTATTTTTAAAACACAAGATTGATGCATTTGTAGAATTTTCATTATTTTGGCGAAGAATTCAAAAAATCAGAACTACAACTATTATTACTATTCATAGTGATCATGGAGGAGAATTTGAAAATGAATTTTTCACAAAATTTTGTAATGATAATAGCACAACACAACTTTTTTTTTCCAAGAGCCGCTCCACAAAATGGAGTAGTTGAAAGAAAAAAAATAGAACATTACAAGAATGCACTAGGACTATGTTATGTGATAGTAATTTACTGAAGTATTTTTGGACAGAAGCTGTTGCTACCGCATGTTATATTTTAAATAGGATTTTAGTTAGACCTATACTAAATAAAACATGTTTCGAATTATTTTTCGATTGTATTCCACGTTTATCTTATTTTCGTGTTTTTGGATGTAAATGTTTTATTTCAAACATTAGAGATGCACTAGATAAATTTTATTCTAAGTCAGATGAAGGAATATTTGTATGTTATTCAACACGTAGCAAAACTTATAGAGTATATAATAAAAGAACTTTGTTGATTGAAGAATCACTTCATGTGACATTTGATGAAAATTACTCATCCAATATACATATAGATGACGATGAACAATCAATACCATTATATAATTCACTTGAAAATATTAAACTAGATGATAATGATGATTCTACTAATCCCTCTACTGAATCAACCTCAGAAAATGTAGAACTTCCTAAGGCATATGTATAAGTTCCTAGTCATCCACATGAGTTAGTCATTGGAGACATATCAGATGGTGTGAGAACTGGATCACAAATAAAACAAATGACGTATTGTGCCTTTAATCATCCATTAAACCTAAGAATGTCAATGAAGCATGTAAGATAGTTCATGCATCAGTGCAATGCAAGAACTAAATTAATTCAAGAGGAATGTTATATGTGAATTAGTTCTAAGACCATCAAATCATCCAGTTATATGAACAAAATAGGTATTTAAGAATAAATTAGATGAATCTGGACATGTAGTTAAAAATAAGGCAAGAGTAGTTGCACAAGGATATAACAAAGAAGAACGAATAAATTATAATGAGACTTACGCACCAGTGGCTTGTCTAGAATATATTAGAATGTTATTATCATATGCGTGTTATAAAGATTTTAAATTTTATCAAATTGATGTTAAAAGTGCCTTTTAAATGGTTTTATTAAGAAAGAAGTTTACGTAGAACAATCACCAGGATTTCAACACGAAACTTTAGATAATCATGTTTTCAAGTTACAGAAATCTTCTTATAGGCTGAAACAAGCACCACGTGCTTGGTATGAACGCTTACGAGTTTCCTTTTAAAATCTGGATATTCTATCGGTAAGGCAGACTCCACTTTGTTTATTAGGCACATAGAATCTGATGTTATTATTATACAAATATATGATGTTGATATAATTTTTGGATCTACTAATGACTCTTTATGTCAAGAATTTTCTTAGGCTATCCAAAATGAGTTCGAGATGAGTCACATGGGTGAATTGACATATTTCATTGGACTTCAAATTAAACATGAAGGAAGGAATATTTATTCATCAAAGTAAATATAGAAAGGAGTTCATCAAAATATTTTGATTAGAGAATTCTACAAAGAAACGTACTCCAATGGGTACATCATTATCTCTTGACAAAGATCCAAATGGCGAAAGTGTTGATCAACATTTATCTCCAGGTATGATCGGATCATTACTTTATCTTACGGCTAGTAGACCAGATATTATGTTTTTAGTATGTTTGTGTGCTAGAATCAATTAGATCCTAAGGTATCACATTTAACAACATCAAAAAGAATAATTAGGTATATTAAACACATTTTTGATTTTAGTTTATTTTATCCTAAAACAAGCACATATGATTAAATATCATATAGTGATGCTGATTTTGCTGGTTGCAAATCTGACCGTAAAAGCACAAGTGGCATCTATCTCCTTCTTGGTCAAGCTTTGGTCTCATGGTTTAACTAAAAAGCAGAATTCAGTTTTATTATCAACCACTAAGGCAGAATATATTGCCTCATGACTAACATGTGCACAAATTTTATGGATGAAACAAACTATCTAAAATGACATGTTTCTTATTATATATCTTTATGGATTTTTCTGAATTATTTTGTATTTTTATTTGTCGACCAGTCATATACCTTAGTTGACTAATAGGCTGCCTCAACGCTATGTATATTTGGATGATAATTTTATATTATAAATATATAATTAATTATTTTTTAAACGGTGTCATATACTGTCTCTGATAAGACAACCTAACTAATAGGTCAAGAAAAATTTAAACTTTCCCTCTCAAAGTACAAGATGACTTGTCTTATCAAGTCAATTCTTGTGTCATTATCAAGTCCCAAGTACAAATAGATAGTACCCCTAGGACACTGTAGCAGTCAGGAGTTGACAAGAAAATTTTGAAAAATCCACTGTTCACGAGTCTTCTATATGTGGGCAGTTGGCTGAACCGCGTTACTTGACCAGTCAATTCACCTAGTCGACTAGACGGGTGCAACTGCAATTTCCGAACGATTCTTCCGCATCTTTTCGAACTGACCCTGTTTCCCAACCACCATATGGAAGTTAAATGCCTTTTAATAGGGTTTTAATTCAGTTTTGAACTTTTAAAATTGAATTTTCCTCACATTTACATCTATTTAAAGGGGAACATGTTCTCTTCATCTTCCATGAGAAGAACAAAATCTCAATATTCCAAACGTTCTTGTTTCTATAAACCACACTCCAAAATGGCATCCTCCCGTCACAACCGACGCCCTCAACTGTCCGACCATCGACCTATTACCTTCACAACCCAAGCGTCTAGAGCCAAATTCGATGCCTTGTCCTTTCTTCCGTTCCATCCGGAAAGATACATCAATTATAGTGACTAAATGATCCTTCAATTTGATCTCTTTCACCTCATCTCCGTCGTTTCCATACTTGGTATATGGAGTCTAGATCACAAAGTCTCATACTACCCATGCCTTGAAAAAGAATTCTACGCGAATATGGAAGTCACCCGAGAAGGTGGTAACATATTCATCGACACCACCGTCAAGGGTGTCGAAATCCATCTAACCACTAGATCTCTTTAACGACTTCTCGGTATCCTCGATTCTCATGTCGGCGATCTTTTCTTCCTTATGGACAACCAAAATGTTCTTCGTAGGTTAAGTCCCAAATTTCAAATTGGCATGAGCACCATGAATTTACTACCAACACCACATCTCATGCTTAAAATCTTTACCTACAACCTAGTTCCTAAGTTTGGAGCTAACAATTACGTTAGTGACATCATAGGCAGTTGTCTATATGCGGTCATGGGAAGACTCAAAGTCAATTGGTGGTATGTTCTCTCTAATTTGGCAAAAATGGTGTCCCATCACATATATCTTCCATTCACCATTAGACATGTTCTACGACATTTTGAAGTTGACCTGGAGAGAGCACTCTCTATCTTCAACACTACTGACTTCGATAGATCCATGCTCTTAAGAATGTAACTTCAACCACTGACGCCCACCAATGAGGGGGAGGAAACCGACGAAGAAACTCAATCATCCGAGCCTCCATTACGCGGTCGCCGAGTTGGAGTGAACTCCAATACTCTGCCTTCATCTTCACGCGAGTCCGTGCACACTCAAATAAATCGTCTTCGGAATGCCGGTTGTGAGGGGATTAAAACCCACTTCAGTGGCATTGATATGCGATTTTCTCGTGTCAATGAAACCATGGAGCAAATTCAAGAGACTCAGGCGCAGATTCTGAGTCACTTGGAAAGATGGTATCCATATGCTCCGTCTTCATCGCACTATCCACCACAGCCTCCTCCAGAATCTTAGGCCGACTGTCTTTTTGTTTTTCTATAATTAGTCGACTAGATCAATCATTTAGTCGACTAATAGTCTAGGCTATGTTAAGTTTGTTTTTTGTCCTAGTTTATTTTGGTATGTGGTATGTTACATTATGTTTGATTTGCATATTTGGACTTATTTTCTGTATTTGCTTTCTATCTGTGTTCAGCATGTACTCATGTATGAAAGTTGTTTTTGGATTATATTCATTTGATTTTCTGATTTCTGTACACAATTTATTAGTCGACTAGCAATTTTCATTAGTCGACGAACTCATTATTACCGGTGATTGCCCCACTAAATTCAATGTTTTCAAAAGATTATTTTCTATTATGTTACCCGTCTTTTTGATGATTTCATAGGGGGAGAAAATAATATTTACAAAGGATGAGAACATAACTAAATTCGATGTTTTCAAAAATTAAAGTAACATGATTTTAACGTAAATTATTAAAAAGTTTAACTTAAATATATGACTTCATTCAATTTATTTAACATGTCATAAGTTTTTTTGCATATGAAGCATATATTTAAGGGGATCATTTATTTTTGTTACTTTCATATTAATGTTTGTCATTATCAAAAAGGGGGGAGAATGTTGGAAAATAACATTTAATTTTCTCTCTCTATAAAGTTTTGATGATACAAACATATATTTATTATTATTTGAGCGTATTAATTTTATCTATACAATTATAAAATTCAACAAATTCTCATTTAGTTAAGATAATCATTCAAGATATTACACTTACTGCAAGAAGCATTACAAGAAGGACGAAGCTCAAAGTTGTATATTTGTATCTTGTTATAAATAATGTAAACTTTATTTTTCTTCTTACATATACTTAGCTTTTGCAAATCTTGATGATATATCTTAGCAACTTAGGAATTCTTCAAACTACCAAGTCTTAGACCTAATTAGTCGACTAATAGGTTTCCCTAGTCGAATAATTCATCCAGATCAATTCCACAAAATCACAATTTCTTAGTCAAAATTATTCCCTAGTTGACAGTATCATTTTCTCGTAAAATTTCATATTTTTTGGTCAAAGTCGACTAACAGTTTCCCTTAGTCGACTAAGGGTAGTTATACCAACAGTCATATTTTTGGTCGTTTGTTAGTTACATTTCTAGTCGACTAACAAACTTTCTAGTCGACTGGAGTCAGGTATAACTTCCTCAAACGGGTACAATTCTGACCGTTTTACATTTGTAGTCGACTAAAATTAGTTACAACTGCCAATTTCTAGTTCATTTTTGAGGCCTAGTCGACTAATGGCCTTCATAGTCGACTAATTTATGGACTGACAGTTTCGTTTTACGAACCGTTTTGGGTAGTTACTAGATAGTTATTTGGGTTCCCTTTGGCCTATAAATAGACCCCAAACTCTGTCATTTCCCACAAAATTTCTCTCATTCTTAACTTCACTTTCTCACTCACCAAAAGAGGGTGTTTTTCAGATTTGCTTTGGGGCTACTCTGCAGAAATTCTATCTCAATGGAAAGTCCTCCAAGAGTGTGTTTCTACCACATTTCTCATCAAGAAATTTTTGGAGATACTTTCACCTTCCTTGTGATTCAACTCTTACATCATCAAGGCTATATGTGATATTGTTTCTTAACCTTTCTCTAATCATTTGTTGAAGAGATTGTACAAGTTTGCGACACGTGGAGTGTTGACATCTTTGTATATTGTTTACTTGCAGGGAGCAAGTGGTAATCGTGAATTGAAAATCTCTACGGAGAGTATGAGACTAGACGTAGGATCATAAAGATCCGAACTAGTATAAATCTTGATGTTTGTGTTTCTTTTCTGGATTGTGATTATTTACTTCTGCACTTCATATTGCAATTTTTTATTAACTTTTAATTTTGCAATTTCGTCGTCATATACACTATTCACCACTCTCTAGTATATTTGGCTGGAGATCCCACATGATGTATCTAATTGACTAGGACTTGAACTCTAGTCGACTAGGCTAGTCAAGTTCAGAAGCTATATATGCTCTGTTTTTTTCTAGTTGACTAGTTCATGCTCTCTATTTGACTAGCTTAACTTGTGCTAGCATATGAATTTCATGTTACCCCTAGTCGACTGGGTATCAGTTTAGTCGACTAGTTTACCTAGAAATTGGAGTTTTGGGCTTTAAAACTCAGGAAAAATATTTTAAATCTTTCAAAACTTATTCATTGTTTTCCAAAGTGTGTGTAAGATTCAACAGACTTTAACATTCTATCAAAACCAAGGATTTAGGTTTCGGCCAACCATTTCGTTTCGGTTTCAGAGGGAACGAGACTGAAACGACAAGTGTTTCTCGGTTTTAGCTGGAACCTTAGTGTTTCGGCTTGAAAACAATGACGAAGATGATGAAAATTGCAGAACTAGACGAAGAAGAGGCGGAAACAAGAAAAAATTGCAGAAAAAAGAAAAAAAGAACGAGTATTGAACTCACCGCGACTTCTCTCCTGTCGGCTCACCGCCTGGACGGCTCACTGCCTCGACGCCTCACCGAACTCCTCTCTTTCCTCGCCACCCCGCCTCGACGAACTCCTCGGTGCCCTGCCTCGAAGATCATCGCGAGAGAGAAAGAGAGCAAAGAGAGACAAAAAGATCACCGCTGAAAGTGAGGGACTGATTTTTTGTAATGGTGAACTTGTAAATAAGTGGTATGTGCATAGAATAAAACGGTGGGCGCACAAAGCAACTCCTGGCTGATTTTTTGTAATGCCAAAATTGTAAATAAGTGGTATGTGCGCAGAGTAAAACGGTGGGTGCGCAAAGCAACTCCCTGTGTATAGGTTTGTAATGGCAAACTTGTAAATAAATGAAAGGGATCGACTGATTTTTTTGGAATCGCAAACTTCTAAACTGATTTGTTCTGTAATGGCAAAGTTATAAATAAATAAATATATACAAATTTATAAATACATATTAGTAATACAAATTTGATAGGTATTTGATAGTATATGATTAATACTTTAGTTTTTTAAAGTATTTGATAGTATTTGATAAGTTTTGAAGTTTTAAAACTACAGATACACTTGAAACACTTCAGAAACCACCGAAACAGGTGAAACCTAAATTTTCGGGGGACCGAAACCGAGACATCAAACCTTGATCAAGACAAAAATAAAGTTTACATCACATTCAATATTACAGTGAAGCTCTTTGATGCATTCTCTCGAGTATATACTTTGTCTAGATTCCTTTGATCTCCATAGACTTTGTTGACTCCACAAAACATTGAGTTTCATTCTAATTTCTACATGTACTTATGATTACATTTATAAGTCATTAGTACCAAATATGTTTGCTCATCATCAAAACATACATGTGGTGACTCAATATTGAACAGAGATTGGTGTTGGTGGGAGTGGAATGCTTGTTCTTGGATTGTCCTCTGGAGTGGAAGTTGGTTCATGATATGTTCCTGGTTTCCGGGTTCTTTCATTTGTCATGTAGCAGCGCAATTGTTTGGTCCCCAAGTAATGAGGTCGGGCCTCGATGGACCTTATCTGGGCCGCTAAAGGCTACTCTATCAGTTGCTTTTGTTTCCTTATTTTGCAGTTGTTTGTTATGCTCTTCCTCTCTTGTATCCTTTCACTAATTTGAACATCTCACTTTGTCCATCTGTTTTGTTAGATGGCAAAAAACGCAGGAGGCGTTCTGTGCCTTTAACTATGTACAAGAGGCGGAGGAGGATATTGCCATACACTCCAACTGCAGATCCACAACGAAGACTTGAACAAATGGGTGCTCTTGCAACTGCATTGACAGCACTGAATATGGAATTCAGTAACGATTTGACGTATATACCTGGAATGGCTCCCAAGTCTGCAAACCGAGCAAAGTTAGAGAAGGGTGGAATGCAGGTAACCTCCTGCTGAGTTTTATGGTCCTCCTCTTTGTCCGTCAAATTCCATGTGACCTAATTTTTCTTCCACTGTCTGTTAGGTCCTCGCCAAAGAAGATAAAGAAACATTAGAGCTTTGCAGAGCCATGTACAAAAGAGGAGAATGTCCTCCTCTCGTAGTAGTTTTTGATTCTATTGAAGGGTAATACACTGACTACTTGTTACTAGAAGTTTATTTGGATGAAAATTAAATATTAATTCGGTTAATGCAGTTTTACGGTACAGGCTGATGGCCACATAAAGGACATGACTTTCATCACTGAGTATACTGGTGATGTTGATTACCTGATAAAACGGGAACATGATGACTGTGATAGCATGATGACCCTCCTCCTAACACAAGACTCATCAAAGAATCTAGTAATCTGCCCGGAGAAACGTGGAAACATTGCACGCTTCATCAATGGAATTAACAACCATTCACTGTAAGCGCCTATTTCATTTTTTGCTATTTATAAGATTGACTGCATTTGTTATGCGCTTACCATAAACAACTCTTATCAGAGTTGTGGCCTTTTCAGTTTCCACACTCCTAGCAAATTTCTGCTTAAAGTTGTTTCAGCCAGGCTCTAAAATTCAAATATAAGTATTCTGATGGAGCATTTCATCTGAAACCTTTTAATATTTCTAAAGCATTAGTTAATAGAAATCTGAAATTTAGTTATGCCTGGAACCGCCCCTTTTGTTGCAGGGAGGGTAGGAAGAAGCAGAACCTAAAATGTGTCAGGTATAATGTAGATGGTGAATGTCGGGTTTTACTCGTTGCTTGCCGTGATATACCTCCCGGAGAAAGGCTATATTATGATTACAACGGATATGAGCAGGAATACCCTACTGAGCATTTTGTCTGAGATTCTCAGAAGCCACAGTGACTTCATTTATCTAACTGGTCTTCAAGAAGTGTAAATCTGGGCCTGAGGGCTCAATTTTGGCATAGGTTTTGGTTGGTTCTTTATCTTTTAAGCCATCTAATTTGGTTATTTCTGGTGTAATTTTTAACTGATGTAATACCGGCCCATCTAATTCAGATTGGGTCAACATCGTGGTTCTGCATTTAGCTATTGAAGCTATTCCTTATTTATCAGAAGACATTTAACCTTAAAAACATTGATGTCAATACAGAGAAGTTTTCAAATTTGGTTTCAGCCGCAGCTTATTGTTCCACATCAAGTGTTACAATTGCCATTCACCTTCTGTTTTTTGGTGGGTTTTGTCACATTATATTATTTCTTAGAAGTACTTGTTGAAAAATCTAGAAAGAAGAGTAACCATAGCAAATAGCCATGGTTCTATATTTAAAGATCATAGTGTAT
The DNA here is from genome assembly GCA_030789695.1 of Scilla litardierei. Lineage (NCBI taxonomy): Eukaryota > Viridiplantae > Streptophyta > Magnoliopsida > Asparagales > Asparagaceae > Scilla > Scilla litardierei. The sequence continues at coordinate 229,281,854 of CM061133.1, forward strand.
GTGAAGAGTCTCATAGCAACCAAAGGTCCCTATTACTCCAATAAGTGGGGAGTAATGGAGGGATAAGTGGTGGGGAGGCCAAAGGCCTCCCTCGGCCTCCCTCCCTCACAACACTCCCCCTTATCCATCCATTACTTTGATCTTAGCGTAGGGTGGATATTTCTTGATCCTGAGTAATCGTGTTTGCCTCGTTAAAACCTTAGCTGTGGAAAACCCAGTGAGAAAAACCAACAGCTTAAGGGAAAAGAGTGCAACACACAAGTTACTCCCCCTCATCCGTACAAGCTTCAGGCTTGTAAGTCTTTCAGCTGTCTCATACCGATTCCTTTTACAAGTTTTACAAAAATACATTTGGGCAAATACTTAGTAAAAAGGTCAGCTAAGTTGTTGCAGGACTGGATCTGCAGAACTTCGATCTGCTTGTCCTCTTTTAGCTCGTGCGTCCAGAAAAACTTGGGAGATATGTGCTTCGTCTTGTCGCCCTTGATGTAGCCCCTTTGAAGTTGAGCAATGCACGCGGCGTTGTCTTCAAAAAGGACAGTAGGCTCCAAATCACAAGTCTTCAGGCCAGTGGAGTGAAGAATGTATTGGACGACGGAGCGTAGCCAATAACTTTGCTTGCTTCATGGATCGCAATGAGCTCTGAATGATTGGATGACGTAGCTGTTGTGGTTTGCTTTACCGATCTCCAGGAGATAGCAGTACCTCCGTAGGTAAACACAAAACATGTCTGTGATTTTGCCGTATGCGGATCTGAAAGATAACCTGCATCGGCATAACCAAGTAATTGGGGGGGAGGTACCTCTCTGGTAGTAAAGTCCCATATCTATTGAACCCTGGAGGTAACGCAGAAGATGCTTTACTCCATTCCAATGGTGTTTTGTAGGCGCTGCACTGTGTCTGGCTAGGAGATTAACTGCAAACGCTATATCGGGACGCGTACAGTTAGCCAGATATAGAATTGCTCCAATGACACCGAGGTAGGGTACTTCTGGACCCAGTATCTTCTCCCCCTCTTCCAGTGGCAGGAAGGGGTTCTTATGTACATCTAGTTTTCTTACGACCATAGGAGTACTTAAAGGATGACATTTATCCATTTGAAACTTGTGCAGAAGTTTCTTTGTATAATTTGATTGGTGTAATAGGATTCCACCTCGTAGATGTTCAATCTGTACGCCAAGACAATACTTTGTTTTGCCTAGGTCTTTCATTTCAAAAGTATGCTTTAGTCTTTCAGATATCTTATTGATCTCTGCAGGAGATCCTATGAGATTTAAGTCATCAACATATACTGCTATGATGACGAATCCTGTTTCCATTCTTTTGATAAAGATACATGGGCAGACTTCATTATTTGTGAATCCTGGCTGTGCAAGGAAATCACTAAGTCTGTTATACCACATTTTGCCCGATTACTTTAGACCATATAATGATCTATGCAGCCTTACAGAGAATACGTCCCAAGGTATCTCTTTCATCTCTGGGGTAGTTTAAAACCATCAGGAAGTCTCATATAGATCTTTTTATCCATATCGTCATATAGATATGCAGTCACAACGTCCATGAGCTGCATTTCTAGGCTTTCCAGAGAATTTAGGCTTATTAAAAATCGGAATGTGTTCGCATCCATGACCGGGGAATATGTATCTTCATAACAATCCCCGGTCTTTGGAAAAAACCCTGGGCTACAAGGCGCGCCTTGTAGCGAACGATCACATTATCTTCATTTCTTTTTCTTATGAAACCCCACTTAAATCCCACAGGTTTAACACCTGCCGGTGTTTGGACTACTGGTCCAAAGACTTTACGTTTCAAGAGTGAGTCCAGCTCTGCTCTTATTGCCTCGTCCTACTTTGGCCAATCATCTCTGTGTTTACATTCCGCTAGAGATCGTGATTCGGCGTCATCGTCGTATTCAGCGACGTGAACGGCAATAGGAACGCAAAATCGTCGACGACGACTGTGCTATGTCTGTTCAGTACCTCTCCAGTACGTACAAAATTTAATGATGTTTCTCCTATTGTTTCCTCTACAGGGGAAATAATGAGGGGAGAAGTAGCTGGTCTGAGCTCAGCATCCTGTGGAGGGATAATCTTATTATCTCCAGGAATCTTCCTCTTTCAAGGAACTTTATCTTTTGAACCTGGTGGTCGTCCTCTTTTCAGTTGAGGTACAACCAATTCTGCTGCTGTTGGATTGCATCCATCTTTGGGGATGTCAATCCTACCTGGCGCGTTAGCAACATCGACGTGTGAACGGACAATCTTCTGGTTGTCCATGAACTTATATGGCCAAAGATGTACTATATTCTGAATGTGAAGGATCTTCAGGATCTCATCTTCACACAGATTAGTACGCGGATCATATATGGACAGACTTCTGTCCCAAGTAATGGTCTCAGTCGCTTCAGGCTTCTTAGATTGTGTGCCTAGTTTAGGAAAAATTATCTCATCGAATTCACAGTCAGCAAAACGTGCCTTAAATGCGTCCCCTGTGAGGGTTCCAGGTATCTGATAATAGAGGGTGAATCAAAACCAATATAGATACCTAGACGACGCTGAGGACCCATTTTGGTCCTCTGAGGTGGTGCTATCGGGATATATACCGCACAACCAAACACTCTCAAATGAGAGATATCCGGAGGTGGTGCTATGCAAGTTGCATCGGGGATAATGTATGACCTCCAGAGGGCCTTATCCTAATAAGTGATGCGGCATGTAAAATAGCATGCCCCCAAGCATCCACCGGCAACTGGGATTGCATAAGCAATGGACGTGCAATCCATTGGAGTCTCTTTATAAGAGACTCTGCTAATCCGTTCTAGGTGTGAACATGTGCTACTGGATGTTCAACTTCAATACCCGTTGCCCGGCAATAGTCTTCGAAGACTTGTGAAGTGAATTCACCCGCATTATCAAGACGTAGTTTCTTGATATGGTTATCGGGGAAATGAGCCCGCAACTTTATTATTTGTGCCAATAGCTTTGGAAAAGCTAGGTTGCGGGTGGACAAGAGGCACACATAAGACCATTTTGTGGATGCATTAATCAGTACCATGAAGTACCGAAATGGGCCACTTGCGGGGTGAATAGGCCCACAAATGTCACCATGAATTCTATCAAGGAAGCCAGAAGACTCTAATCCCACTTTCAGGAGGGATGGTATCGTTATTAGTTTTCCATTGAAACAAGGGGGACAAGGAAACTCACCCTTATGAAGAATCTTCAGGTTCTTCAAATTATGTCCACGGGATTCAGTGATGATGTGTCGCATCATAGCCGATCCAGGGTGACCAAGTCTGTTGTGCCAGAGTTGGAACTCTGGCTATGATGGGCACGTCTGGTGCTCAGTCATATTGGCTTCTATTGGTTGATTGTATGTATGGTAGAGACCCGACGGGAGTCCCTTGAATCGTTCGCAGATGGTCTTCTGGCCATGTTTTTGACGAGTTACATACAGATATTTAACTTTATTTTCATCTCTGGTTTCTAAGTAATATCCGTTTAAATGAATGTCCTTGAAACTTAAGAGATTCCTATTTGATTTAGGAGAGAATAATGCATTCGTTATTTGAAGTCTTGTGTTATTCGGGAGCAATATTATTGCTTCACCAGATCCTTCGATTATTTTGGACAGCCCCGAAATTGTGATAACAGGACCGTCATATTTATTTATGCTATTAAAATAGCAATGTTCGCAAAGGATTGTGTGCGTCGAGGCACTGTCCACTAGACACTCATACTTCATCTATATAAGCAAAACGAAATTTTATTTAAGTAAATGTAAAATGACATTCAAATAAAAGTTCGTACAAAAGCAAACTAAAGATGAAGCTACATGTAATTTTAAATGCATAGATATAAAGAAGGCGCTCAATCGAGTAGGTTGTCATTCTCGAAGTCTTTTGCAGTGAAATTCGTTGGCGGCTGAACAGTCGCCAAGTTTGTTTCAGGCAGAGACTTCTGGCTTGCCTGATACAGTTCCTGGAGGTGGCGAGGAGTGCGGCAGTTTCTGGGCCATTGTCCAGTCATGCCACATCTATGGCATTTATCCTCCCAGTTCTTCTTAGGAATTGACACTTGATCAGTGTTCTTACGCTTCCATGTGAAGTTTCTCTTTCCTTTGTTGTTGTTGGTTTGGGGTGCTGCTTCTCATGCTGGCCTCATTGCAGCTTTCCTTTGTTCTTTCTAGCCTTCTTGTTTTTTCACTTCTGGGGAGAAACATGGTAGGCTTTAGGGATATGGGCAATACCAGCAGGACGCAAATTATGAGTGGCAAGCAGTAAATCTCTATTCTGCTCTGCCCTAAGGAGGCAAGAGATCAATCAGAGAACTTCGTGAAGTTGCGTTCACGATACTGCTGCATGAGGATTGCATCTTTCTCGTGAAACGAGGTAAATGTCTTTTCCAATATGCGCTGCTCAGTTACTTCTTCACTGCACAACTTCAGGCTTGAGGTGATATTATGAAGTGCTGAGTTATACTCAGCAATGGACTTATAGTCCTGAAGTCTGAGGTTTTCCCACTCATAACTGGCATGTGGTAATATTACATCAATTTGATGTTTATACCGTGCCTCTAGCGCTGTCCACAACTCAATTGGGTCCTCTACCGTTAAGTATTCGGCCTTTAAGGTCCGATTTATATGTCTCCTGATATCTATAATGGCTTTCGCCTTATCCACATCAGAGACAGTTGTAGGAGTGTTGCTAAATGATTGGGCCGCTTCTGGGGCCTTACTAGCAGAAGCATCGGCCGCTTCTGGGGCCGATGAAGGAGCCAAAATTGAGCCAAAGAGGGCCATCGAACGCAAGTGAAACTTCAGGTCCACTCGCCAACTCAAGTAATTCTTTCCCGCAGCATCAAGAACCTCGAAATCGACGCTTGCCAATTTTTCTATTTATATATGCAATTTAAAATAAGCATGAATTAATTAAAATGTAAATTCATGCATAAAGAATAAAATAAGTAAAATGTGGGGATCGGCCAGATACCCAAAAACGTACAAAGTCCAAAGTCCGATTTGCAGTTCATAAAGAAAAGAAAAATACAAGTTGGAAACCCAGAAGGGGTCCCTATATTTTGCAAATTTCACCTCCGTGTTCATATGTTGGTACACCGGTCTTTGGCATTTATACATAAAATCCTCACTTACAAATTCTCTCAAAAGAAAATAAAAGTGCAAGGAAATTAAAGGTATCAAACTGGCCGATCCCAAAAACACATTTTAACTTGTATAAACATCCACGCAGTTTTTAATATGCTACAGGCACAAAGAAACAACCACGCATATAACTCAGGCATATATAATATGGAAAAAGAGACTATAAGATATAATAATCTCTCGGACCACGGGGAGACGTCATACACCGTCAGGTTAGATGACTAACGACAGAGTGGTCGCAGGATCCTTAAGATAATTATATTTTGAAAAATCCTAATAATCCATAAATAATTAACAATGCAAGAGTGATATTTAACATAATATTAGCAATTTGACAAACTGGGCGTCAGGCCCAAAACAAGAAATTAAAATAAATTATTATTTTGATTGGGGCTGCAGGCCCATAAGTAAAATATTAATCATTTTAATAAGCAATTTTATTAACTTGGTTTCAAGCCCAATAAGAAAAAAAGCCAAATTAAATTATTATTAATATTTGGGATGCAGGTCCATTTGCAAAAATTTAATTTATCACAATCCCAAAAAACAAATTTTAGGGTCAATGAGTGCAAAAAACCCCCCAAGGCCTTATTATACAGATTTTGTCCCCTCCTCTCCCCTTGTCAACCCGGAGTACAGAGTGTAGATGAATGTGCCCTCAGATCATCTGTATTTGATGCAAATGATAAATTTAAGCCTAGATAGGGACTAATTAGCATATGATGCAAAAGAGATTAAATGTGTCTTAAATTGTTTAAGACCATATTTATTAATATAAACACAAGAAAAAGTTCACCGGTAAGACGGGTTCGTCCCGCTCTAAACGCAGGTTCGAACCGCGTCAAAAACGGAGTTCAAACAAGCCCAATAAGTCTATTTAAAGACGTTTAAATAGAAAGCCCAAAAGAGAGATAAACCCCATTTAGAGGGGCTATCAAATATAAGCCCAGGCCCAAGGGAAGGGGGCCCGCTGACGCGTGCGTCAGGCTGACGCCCGCGTCAGCGGGCCCACCCGCTGACGCGTGCAAGACAAACCCAAACGGGCCCGCATTTGATGCGGGCCCGCCCCGCTTCAGCCCAAGGAGGCCGCCCGCTTCTCGCGGGCGGCCGCTGTGCACGCGACGCGTGCTGTGCACGCGCCGCGCTGTTAAGCATGCGCGTAAGCGGTGGGGCCCACATGGTGGCCCCCACTTCGGGTTTTCTGAGCCCTAGGGCTGCGCGCAGCCGCCTTGGCTGTATATTTCGTTTTGGGTGTGTTTGGGCTAAACTTTGGACATACAATTGAGGGGTCAAACAGACTCGGATTGACGAGCCTTTTTCCTATGCGTTCATCGTTGAACGCCCTTCAAATTGATAGGTTGTATCAATCATGAAGCTCAACGGTGAGGGAGTTAAAATTCACAGAAGTTTAGCCTGTGTGAAAGGCAAACTAAATTGAATTTGATTAACTCTAAAATTAGTCACACATCGGATTTTGAGTAAAGGGGAGCAGTCAGCCGCCTATATAAATAGGGGTCTGCTCTCCTCCTGAAAACTCGTCCCAAGCTCTAGATCTGAGCGGCTCTCATAAATGTTGGTGCACGCTCGGATCTAGGCTTAAAATAATATTTCTCCTCTCCCTAATATTTCTGCCTTACTCCTGAGGGCTTTAGCAAAGCTGCGAAGGAGTTCGGATTCTGATTCGAAATCTTGGCGAAGATTTCGCTCGCGTAAAACTTTCTTCCGCGCGTGGTTGGCTCAGGGACACGAGAATTGATCGCCTCGAGATGCGGAACGGTTCGAGGAGCGGTTCGGGGAGCAGTTCAGGAGCGGTTCGGCGTGAGACGGGGATCGGCTCGGAAGACGGTGCGGAACATCTCGTGTAACGGCCGGTATTTTTCTAGACGTATGATTATTGTATGTCCGTATTTCCACCCGGATATTTTGTGCGCGAATTCTTTTGTGCGTCGACGCGAGCGCGTATCCGCTTTTCATTTTACCGTACCAACATTTATTGACTATCAATTTTTAACAAATTACCTTAACTTAATTATCCCACTAATTACAAATTTCTAATCGCCGTTAACTTCACTAATTACTTCATTCATTTTAATAATCACATCTTATTTAATTACTTAATTTATTATTATTGGCTAAAAATCAAATCACTAATTTACTAAATTAATTTTAACCCAATTTAAATTACATTGATTAAGTTATTGGTTAACCTACCCAATTGAATCCCACCGAACAGGCAGGTGAGATCCAACCCCTCCATTCACTTCTCTTCCCCACATACAGCTCCATCCCTTCAATGTGTCCCCCATTCACTGTTGTATTTCAACAGCAGCCAGCAACCACAGCGATGAACGACAAACCTGCAACCGTCCTCTTCCCTACAACGTTCTTCCCTCTGCAAATTCTCCATCAACCTGCAAACAAAGATTTTACAGCAACAAATTCCCAAACCAAATTAGCCCTGAAAATCATCATCTTCGTGACCCAAATTCTCAACATAATCAAACATCCGAATCAGAATCCCCAAACCCAGAAACCCAAAATTCCCCTAACTCTTCCCAAAATCGTCAACAAACTCAAACTCAGAAACTGAAAATTGAAACAAGGAAAACGAAAACCGAATCTGAATCAAACTTCGGGTTCATCAACCCACAGATCCTTTCCCTTTTAGATCAAACCCAACTCTCCCCTTCTTCCTCCTCCATTCCTCAGCTCTAACCCTCACCACCCATCGCCGGAGCAACCAAGTCGCCACCCCCATCTCCCGGAAGCCGCCGTCGAAGCCGCCTGGAGAGCTCACCGGAGCCGGCCGCCGCGCTGCTCGCGCCGCCGTAGCCCTAAGTCGCCGAACCGCCGGACTCCCGCCGCTGCAAGTCGCCACCGACCGCCGGACTGGACCCCGCCGCCGCCGTCTGTGCCGGAGCGCCGCCGCCAGGAGCCGTCCCGCGTTCGCCTGAGCTCCTCCCTCCTCCGTGCGTAAGCTTCGAGCCCTCTTGCCCTTGTTTGCTGCAACATTGGGAAAAAAAAAGAATGAAACGAAGGAAGAGAGACTGAGATAGAATAAAGGAGAGGAGACAGAGTGACAGGCCTTGGATAGAGAGAGTTAAGAGGGTTTTTTTATGAATAAAGAAAGAGATAGGGATAGAAAGAAGTCAGGTTGTGAAGAGGGAAAGTTAGGTAGGGGTGTTATTGTTGTAGGTAGAGAGTAGGCAGTGTTATTAACCATGAAATATTATCTTGATAATTAAACTTGTCATTAGCTAGAATTAGGTTAATTAAGTAGGTAGGGGTATTTAATAAGATGTTAACCGTACCATTATCTTAAGCTAAGATGGGTATTAATAGGGTATTAGTGCTAATTTGATATTGAATTATTAATTGTTTATTTTCGCATGTTACTAATTGTTACTCAATGTTAGTGTAATAACTTTGAATAAGATAATGTGAACCCTATTTATATAAACCCACCCTAGCCTGAGACCCAATAAAATTAGACGAACCCAATTTAGAGATGGACTTGATATTTTGTTTTTTCTCGCGATGAATCTAATTCTGCAAATTCTTTAACCGAAACAGAGAACCGGAAGTACCGACACGCAATACCCGTCCAAACGAACTCACAACTGATATCAGCGGAAACAGGCAAGTGATACTTGCCAGTAATTATTTAGGCCACGTTTTTAGGCCAATTTGTAAAAATTGTGTAAAAGAGACTAGGCGGTGAAATGATAGTCGCCTAGACGTCCTATTTGATCTAGTTTGACAACGAAACTAGATCCGACACTTTTTACCTGTTTTCATTCATACTGCCATGTCACGGTTACTTTCAATTAAATGTACGCACTTTAACTGCTCATTACATGTCATGCATCAAATTGTTCTATCGTGATTGCGTAGCACACGCTACAATAATTGTAACTATTGAGGCTAGGCACCTGCTTTTGCGGGCACAACCCTATGCTATATTTAAAAACACTTCCTGGCTCGTGATCCAGAAGCGAGCACAGTGTTGTTGGGAAACTAACGCTCGATACACGTGGAGGGGTAGGGTTAAGCGATCACTTGAGCGTAGAAGTGTGCCCGTACAGCCACTTCAGCCAAAGGGCGTAAACCCTGTGCACATCGTGAATACAAGTTAATCGTGAAATCGTGAAATCGTGAAATAGTGATTTGTAGCTTTCTGCTACGACGTGCTTAATTATTTTCATCCTGTTAATTTAAATTGTTGCACTCTTTTAATGTCATGACATATCATCATTGTAGAACTGCTAGTTGCATTATTTTATTTGTATCCTTGCACAAAAGTTCTCCGCTTCCCTTGGGAGACTTTTGCTGACATGTGCCCTTTTCTCTTTGGGTGTCACATGTCAGGATTTGAGACAGAGCAGGTTGTTGAGGACGAGCAGTTCGTTGACGCTGAGTTCGAGGTCCCTGCAGAGACCGAGTTCGAGGACACGGGTGACCAGTCCTAGACTCGTTTGGAGTCTCCCCTTAGTTGTTACCTTTGCTTAGTTGCTGTTAGGTTTCGGTGCGTAGCACCTATCTCTCTTTGTTTTGTTTGGCCATGCTTTAGGCCTATTGTTCAGACTCGTACTTTTGTGACTATTCTGTGATGTAATATTTGTTGGATGTTGTTGGTGGATATTTTCTTATCTGCTTTATTATTGTTGTTGTTTCGTCGCGATGCAAGGACCTGCTACTTTTCGAAATTTTTACAGACGCTTATCAGACTGCAGCTTCACAGCTCCACGTCTGAGCGGACCTCCTCACGTCACGCCTTCCATATTAGGGAAGCGGGGCGTGGCAGGTTTTAGTGGTGGCCCATGCAGGTCTTCTCTTTGCATCTGCGAAATATCGGAACAACAATAATGATAACAACATCCATTTAAATATTCATAACATTCGAGTCATGATTAAGTCTAATCTGAACATTTCCTTGTCTTAGATGGCCGGTAGACGCATTACTCGAGGAGCTGGTAGTGGACCTGGAGCTGGTGGTGGAACAGGACGTGTTGCGGATGCTGATAGAGAACCCACCACGGCTGAGATGATGAGGATGATGCAGGTTCAGCAGGGCATGCTTCAGAATGCCACTCGCTTCGAGCCGGGAGCGAAACAGTTTCGGGAGCTGGGCCCGTCATATTTCACTGGGTCAGAAGGATCATTAGCTGCAGATGAATGGATGAAGAACACAGAGGATAACCTGCTTCTCTCGAAGGTTAACCCGGCTGGATGGGTTAACTTAGTGAAGAAGCAACTGAAGGACAATGCCCGCAGTTGGTGGGAGTCAGAAGAGCAGATGTTGGCGAAGCCTATCCCCTGGGCCACCTTCAAGGCGAGATTTAATGATGAGTATTTCCCTCGAGCTGCCAAGAGAGAGCTGATGCAGCAGTTCATCAATTTGAAGCAGGGAAATCTGACGGTGGATCAGTACCACCAAGAGTTCATGAGACTGAGTCGCTTTGCGCCAAAGATGGTGGAGACTGCTGAGGATCGAGCTCAGAAATTCTTACAAGGTTTATCTTTGGAGCTGCAGAGTCTGATTTCCTCTTCGGACTTGGATTCTTACAAGAAGTTGTTGATAGCTGCCAAGAGGCAGGAGCTGATTGCCAATCAGAGGAGAGGGCAGTATTCAGGTGCTGGGAAGAGGCCTATGGAGCAGGTTAGAGCTGTGGTTAGGCCTGGGTTCAAGCCTAATCAGTCCGTGCAGTTTAAGAGGCCAGGTGGGCCTACTCCGAAGTTGTGCCATTTTTGTGGCAAGGCTGGTCATGTGAAGGAGCAGTGTAGGAGATTCTTGGGCCAGTGCTTAGTTTGTGGTGACGCTACGCATGCATTGAAGGACTGTCCGAGAACTAAGCAACTGTGGAAAGCACCAGATGGAGTTCAGCAGCAGAGAGCTCCAGTGGCTGCTGGGCGTGGAGCGCCTCTCATTCCCCAGAAGCAGGCTTTCCAGCAGGCTGTTCAGCCTAAGAGACAAGCCTTCACGATGACTGCAGTGGAGGCCGAGACTGAGGACGGAGTTATTGCAGGTAACTTCTATACTAGTCTTCCTTATTTATGCATTATATTTGATTAGTTATATCCATGTTAATTTAGTTGCATATTACCCTTAGGTGTCATCTTAGTTTCATCTCACCCGGCCTTGACCCTGTTCGATTCTGGAGCTTCCGTGTGCATTTTATCTCGGAAGTTCGTAGTCGAACACTCGATACCCACCTATACACTTCCCAAGTGTTGGAACATTACAACTGGGAATGGTGTAGTGAAGGTTGCACTGGGATGTAGACCGTGCCCGTTGGTGATTAGTGGACACGAATTATATGCTAATTTCATCGTCCACGACCTATCCAACTTTGATGCTATTCTTGGCATTGATTGGTTAGGAGCTTTTTATGCCACGATCGACTGTCACAGGAAGAAAGTGGTGTTCGAAATTCCCGACCATCCAGTATTCGAATTTGTCGGCGGAGGACGTTCGCTTGGACCTGTCAAGTTCCGAGCCCAGCCTTACCGATTGACCGTTGCATCTATGATTGCTGAGCCAGAGAAGCCTGCAGTGGTGAGAGATTTCGAAGACGTCTTCCCTGAAGACATTTCTGGACTGCCGCCTGATCGAGCGTTGGAGTTCGGTATCGATCTTATGCCAGGAGCCCAACCAATTTCGAAGGCGCCGTACCGTATGGCTCCTGTAGAACTAGAAGAGTTGAGGAAGCAGTTGGATGAACTACTACAGAAGGGTTTCATTCATCCCAGCGTATCTCCATGGGGTGCACCCGTCTTGCTAGTGAAGAAGAAAGATGGCTCGAGGAGAATGTGTATTGATTATCGAGAGTTGAATCAGATCACAGTGAAGAACAAGTACCCGCTGCCTCGCATTGATGATATCTTCGATCAGCTTGGTGGATCGAGGGTATTTTCGAAGTTAGATCTCCGGAGCGGATACCATCAAGTCAGAGTCAAAAAGGAAGATGTGCTCAAGACCGCTTTTCGGACTAAGTACGGGCATTACGAGTTCGTTGTCATGCCGTTCGGTGTGACGAACGCTCCTGCTGTGTTCATGAATCTCATGAACCTTATCTTTTATGACTTCCTCGACAAGTTCGTGGTGATTTTCATAGACGACATCTTGGTGTACTCGAAGAGCGAGGAAGAGCATGCAGAACATCTGAAGATAGTGTTAGAGACGCTCCGTCACCATAGACTGTATGTCAAGTACAGCAAATGCGAATTCTGGCTGGATAGAATTGCATTTCTTGGGCATGTAGTATCGGGAGCCGGTATCTCAGTGGATCCGGAGAAGGTCAAAGCAGTCAGTGAATGGCATACACCTCGATCGGCATCGGACATCAGGAGTTTCCTTGGATTGGCTGGATACTACCGCAGATTTATCAAGGATTTCTCGAAGATAGCTGAGCCGATGACGAAATTGACTAGGAAGGATGTTAAGTTCAATTGGTCAGACTCTTGTGAGCAAGCTTTTTCTACTTTGAAGGAGAGACTGACTACTGCACCAGTCTTAGCTATTCCAGACAGAAGCGGAGGCTTCGAAATTTTCTGCGACGCATCAGGCAAGGGACTTGGATGCGTTCTGCACCAGCACAATCATGTGGTCGCATATGCTTCGCGACAATTGAAGGTCCATGAGAAGAATTATTCGACTCACGACTTGGAGTTAGCTGCCGTCATCTTTGCACTGAAAATTTGGCGACATTTCTTACTGAGTGAGAAAGTGAAAATCTTCACTGATCACAAAAGTTTGAAATATATATTCACCCAGAAGGAGCTGAATATGAGACAGCGCAGATGGTTGGAATTGATGGCAGACTACGACATCGATCTTCAGTATCATCCTGGGAAGGTGAATGTCGTACCAGATGCCTTGAGTCGACTGCCCGAAGTGATGATTCTCACTGCTCAGTGGAGATTGCAGCAGGATCTACGAAGGATGAATGTTGAAGCGGTACTACCTGGAGTCACATCGTCATTGATGAACATGCAGATTCAATCGACGATCGTGGAGCGAATCAAGATTGCTCAAACTGGAGATGCTAAATTGAAGAAGATCAGAGAGCAAGTCGAAGCAGGACTTCGGACAGATTTTCTGATTCACGCGGATGGGTCTTTGAGATATGGTAGTAGGATCTGCGTACCTGCCGGAGATATCAGAGAGGAGTTGATGAATGAGGCTCACAGTTCGCCTTATTCTATTCATCCTGGAGGTACTAAGATGTACAAGGATCTTCGACAAAATTTCTGGTGGCATGGGATGAAGAGAAGTGTGGCACGTAGCGTTGCCAAGTGCCTCGTGTGTCAGCAAGTGAAGGCTAAACACCATCGCATTGCTGGATTACTACAACCTCTGCCGATTCCCGAGTGGAAGTGGCAGCACATCACGATGGACTTCGTGACTGGCTTACCTCGGAGCACCAAGCAGAACGACGCGATCTGGGTCATCGTGGATCGATTGACCAAGTCCGCGCACTTTATACCTTTCCGAGTTGGGCAATCCACGGAGATATTAGCAAGGAAGTATATGGAGGTAATGACCTAACTCATACCTTAATAATTTCCTTCTAGTACTAGTCGTGATGTGAATTATGTCGTGTAGGAGATCGTGCGCTTGCATGGAGTCCCTGTGAGCATTGTATCAGATCGTGATACGAGATTCACATCTCAGTTCTGGAAGAGTCTGCAAACCAATCTGGGTACCAGTCTGAAGTTCAGTACTGCGTATCACCCGCAGACGGATGGACAGTCGGAGCGCACTATTCAGACATTGGAGGATATGTTGAGAGCTTGCATGTTGGACCTCAAGGGTTCGTGGGAGGATCACCTGCACTTGGTGGAGTTTTCCTACAACAACAGCTACCAGGCGAGCATTGGCATGGCGCCTTTTGCTGCTCTATACGGGAGGAAATGTCGATCGCCACTGAGTTGGGATGACGTAGGTGATAGAGAGCTCTTGTGGCCAGAGATGATAGTGGAAGCGGTTGATGTTGTGCGTGATATCAGGGACAAGCTTCGAATCGCCCAGGACCGTTATAAGCATTGGGCTGATGCTAAACGGCGTCCTTTGGAGTTTCAGCCGGGAGATCATGTGTTCCTGAAGATCTCACCAAATCGAGGAGTGATTCGATTTGGAAAGAGAGGCAAGCTTAGTCCGAGATTTATTGGACCTTTCGATGTGCTGGAGCGAGTTGGAGAGGTAGCATATCGCTTAGCTTTGCCACCGTCCTTAGTGGGAGTACATGACGTCTTTCATGTGTCCCAGCTCCGTCGTTATATCAGCGACCCTTCTCATGCTGTGGATTACTCAGAGATTACGGTTCGACCAGATCTGACGTATGAACAGCAACCGGTGGAGATCTTGGATCGACGTCAGAAAGTTTTCAGGACCAAGACTGTTGATCTGGTCAGGGTGATGTGGCGTCATGACTCGCCAGGAGAGTCTACCTGGGAGCGGGAAGATGAGATACGGGAGCGTTATCCATATTTGTTCCCTGCTCTTTAGTTGTGGAGAATTCCGAGGACGGAATTTTTCTTAAGGTGGGTAGAATGTAACGGCCGGTATTTTTCTAGACGTATGATTATTGTATGTCCGTATTTCCACCCGGATATTTTGTGCGCGAATTCTTTTGTGCGTCGACGCGAGCGCGTATCCGCTTTTCATTTTACCGTACCAACATTTATTGACTATCAATTTTTAACAAATTACCTTAACTTAATTATCCCACTAATTACAAATTTCTAATCGCCGTTAACTTCACTAATTACTTCATTCATTTTAATAATCACATCTTATTTAATTACTTAATTTATTATTATTGGCTAAAAATCAAATCACTAATTTACTAAATTAATTTTAACCCAATTTAAATTACATTGATTAAGTTATTGGTTAACCTACCCAATTGAATCCCACCGAACAGGCAGGTGAGATCCAACCCCTCCATTCACTTCTCTTCCCCACATACAGCTCCATCCCTTCAATGTGTCCCCCATTCACTGTTGTATTTCAACAGCAGCCAGCAACCACAGCGATGAACGACAAACCTGCAACCGTCCTCTTCCCTACAACGTTCTTCCCTCTGCAAATTCTCCATCAACCTGCAAACAAAGATTTTACAGCAACAAATTCCCAAACCAAATTAGCCCTGAAAATCATCATCTTCGTGACCCAAATTCTCAACATAATCAAACATCCGAATCAGAATCCCCAAACCCAGAAACCCAAAATTCCCCTAACTCTTCCCAAAATCGTCAACAAACTCAAACTCAGAAACTGAAAATTGAAACAAGGAAAACGAAAACCGAATCTGAATCAAACTTCGGGTTCATCAACCCACAGATCCTTTCCCTTTTAGATCAAACCCAACTCTCCCCTTCTTCCTCCTCCATTCCTCAGCTCTAACCCTCACCACCCATCGCCGGAGCAACCAAGTCGCCACCCCCATCTCCCGGAAGCCGCCGTCGAAGCCGCCTGGGGAGCTCACCGGAGCCGGCCGCCGCGCTGCTCGCGCCGCCGTAGCCCTAAGTCGCCGAACCGCCGGACTCCCGCCGCTGCAAGTCGCCGCCGACCGCCGGACTGGACCCCGCCGCCGCCGTCTGTGCCGGAGCGCCGCCGCCAGGAGCCGTCCCGCGTTCGCCCGAGCTCCTCCCTCCTCCGTGCGTAAGCTTCGAGCCCTCTTGCCCTTGTTTGCTGCAACATTGGGAAAAAAAAGAATGAAACGAAGGAAGAGAGACTGAGATAGAATAAAGGAGAGGAGACAGAGTGACAGGCCTTGGATAGAGAGAGTTAAGAGGGTTTTTTTTATGAATAAAGAAAGAGATAGGGATAGAAAGAAGTCAGGTTGTGAAGAGGGAAAGTTAGGTAGGGGTGTTATTGTTGTAGGTAGAGAGTAGGCAGTGTTATTAACCATGAAATATTATCTTGATAATTAAACTTGTCATTAGCTAGAATTAGGTTAATTAAGTAGGTAGGGGTATTTAATAAGATGTTAACCGTACCATTATCTTAAGCTAAGATGGGTATTAATAGGGTATTAGTGCTAATTTGATATTGAATTATTAATTGTTTATTTTCGCATGTTACTAATTGTTACTCAATGTTAGTGTAATAACTTTGAATAAGATAATGTGAACCCTATTTATATAAACCCACCCTAGCCTGAGACCCAATAAAATTAGACGAACCCAATTTAGAGATGGACTTGATATTTTGTTTTTTCTCGCGATGAATCTAATTCTGCAAATTCTTTAACCGAAACAGAGAACCGGAAGTACCGACACGCAATACCCGTCCAAACGAACTCACAACTGATATCAGCGGAAACAGGCAAGTGATACTTGCCAGTAATTATTTAGGCCACGTTTTTAGGCCAATTTGTAAAAATTGTGTAAAAGAGACTAGGCGGTGAAATGATAGTCACCTAGACGTCCTATTTGATCTAGTTTGACAACGAAACTAGATCCGACACTTTTTACCTGTTTTCATTCATACTGCCATGTCACGGTTACTTTCAATTAAATGTACGCACTTTAACTGCTCATTACATGTCATGCATCAAATTGTTCTATCGTGATTGCGTAGCACACGCTACAATAATTGTAACTATTGAGGCTAGGCACCTGCTTTTGCGGGCACAACCCTATGCTATATTTAAAAACACTTCCTGGCTCGTGATCCAGAAGCGAGCACAGTGTTGTTGGGAAACCAACGCTCGATACACGTGGAGGGGTAGGGTTAAGCGATCACTTGAGCGTAGAAGTGTGCCCGTACAGCCACTTCAGCCAAAGGGCGTAAACCCTGTGCACATCGTGAATACAAGTTAATCGTGAAATCGTGAAATCGTGAAATAGTGATTTGTAGCTTTCTGCTACGACGTGCTTAATTATTTTCATCCTGTTAATTTAAATTGTTGCACTCTTTTAATGTCATGACATATCATCATTGTAGAACTGCTAGTTGCATTATTTTATTTGTATCCTTGCACAAAAGTTCTCCGCTTCCCTTGGGAGACTTTTGCTAACATGTGCCCTTTTCTCTTTGGGTGTCACATGTCAGGATTTGAGACAGAGCAGGTTGTTGAGGACGAGCAGTTCGTTGACGCTGAGTTCGAGGTCCCTGCAGAGACCGAGTTCGAGGACACGGGTGACCAGTCCTAGACTCGTTTGGAGTCTCCCCTTAGTTGTTACCTTTGCTTAGTTGCTGTTAGGTTTCGGTGCGTAGCACCTATCTCTCTTTGTTTTGTTTGGCCATGCTTTAGGCCTATTGTTCAGACTCGTACTTTTGTGACTATTCTGTGATGTAATATTTGTTGGATGTTGTTGGTGGATATTTTCTTATCTGCTTTATTATTGTTGTTGTTTCGTCGCGATGCAAGGACCTGCTACTTTTCGAAATTTTTACAGACGCTTATCAGACTGCAGCTTCACAGCTCCACGTCTGAGCGGACCTCCTCACGTCACGCCTTCCATATTAGGGAAGCGGGGCGTGACATCTCGCCTGCCCCAGGGTTGAGATTCTGGGTATGTATTTTATAAGCATTAGTTTAATTTAATCGCAGTAGGTTAGATCCTTCTTGGGATGGTCAGATCCATCCCAAGTCGGCATAGATCTTGGCTAAGGGTCTTGTATCTTAGGGCTAAGTTAAATAGTTTAACTACATGTTAATTAGTTAACATAGTTTTATTTTCCGCTGCAATTCTTTTTATGTCTATGTTCCGTCCAACTTAGGATGGGAATAGAGTTTTTGTGCCCTAATGGTTCCCAAAAACCCTACAGTGGTATCAGAGCAAGGTTTGCGTAACGATCTAGCACTGTGATTATATTAAAATTGAAATGCTTTTTAAATACTTTATAAAATGTTTTAAAATTATGAGATAATTTAAAATATTTCTAGATGCCCTTTTTTAAAAAATGTTTTAAAATTTATGCGATATTTTTTAAAGATGATTTTAAAAGGATTTTAGATGTTTAAATATTTCATATGATAAAATTTTAAACATGAAAAGTTTAAAATGGTGTTTTAAATTTATGTGATAATTTTAAAATTGAATTTAAGGCTTTAAAACTTTATGCGATAAGTTTAAAAATTATTTTAGATGTTTAAATATTTTATGTGATAAAATTTTAAGCATGAAATTTTTTAAAATAATGTTTTAAGTTTATGAGATAATTTTAAAACTGTTTTAAAAGTTTAAAATTGTTTATGCGATAAACTTTAGTCTATTTAATTGTTAAATAGTTGTACACTTTTATTTTATGCGATAAAATTAGTGTAACTTTATGGCTAAGTTCTCTTGTCTCTTATTTGATAACACAAGACAACCTTTTAGGTTAGCCATTAAGAAATCATTAAAATTTATTAATTGAATTTTAATGAAATGCTGTGTTTTAATAAAACTTTTAACAACCCTTTTAAGACCTAATTCCTGATTAGGGTAGTCCTTCTAATGAAAATCTTAATTCTAATTGTTATTATTAATTCTCATTAAAGGACTTCGCTTTTGTCGTTGGTTAATAAAATTATTAAAATCCTATTAACGATTAGGATAACACGAGAACCTTATAGTTGATAAGGATTTAATAAAAGTTATTAAACAAATCCTAAAATTTTGAATTTAAGGATTCAACTAGTTGATAGGATTAATTAGTTGTTAATAAATGCCTTTTAGTCTATGGCACACATATAAAAATGACAAGATTCATTCAATGGACCATGATCCAGTCAATATGCTTGGCTAAGTTTGCTGGATCACCTTTTAAAGGATAGTGATTCTGGCTTAGTCAATTCCCTGGCTGTGTTCCGCTGGACCGCAATGACGCGAATCATGATTGTATGACACCCTGGACTATATCTAAGTCAAATACATTAATAATCTTTTTCAAGATTAGCCGTAGTCCTCCTTGTTTTAGGGGTTGGCAACTATAGGACCCGTGTTATAGTTGTTGAGCTACACTCAAGCTATAACATGGCAACCTTATAGAAACCAATTCCTTTAATACATAAGATGAAATCTTGACTTGACCCAAACCGTCGTATTACCATGCGCCGGCGTAAGTTATGTCAATGATGTAGTCTGGCTAGATGTAGTCTAAGACCTGACCCAAACCGACGTGTCGTGAATACACCGAGCGGCGGAGCAAGTCAGGCTAGACACGAAAACAAGGGTCCGACTAGACTAGACATTGTGATTTGGATGAGCACACTCATGATCACAAATGGCTAGGGGTAACAACCGAATAAAAGAGTCATATCTGATATGATCGATGAAGAGTCATCTTCCGATTACAGAGTCCTACAACTTGTTGAGCTACACTCAAGGTTGCTAGGCTCATGGAGATTGGACCTCTTACCTATTAATTTAATTTGATTAAATCGTTCGTTATTAAGCTTTGAAACGATCGTAAAAATAGTGGGAGGATATAGATAGATAAAAGCCATTCTACATATATTTAATATTGAACATATGCTAAACTAGGGCAAGACTATGTTTACCGAAGGAATCAAAATGTAATATTTTTAACAAAATAAGTTAACTGGTCAAAAAGGTTGATTAATTGAATATCAAGTTAAATTCTAATTGATAGAATTAAAACTATATTCTCGTTGACATTAAAATGACCTTCTAAAGAACAGACTTAAGAAATATGATTTCATTAAGTTCTGGGTCCAACAAATAAATTCAAGCTACATGACACTCGTCTCTATATGAGGCAGCTTGAACATATATGATATTCGAAGTATGTTTCTCCCTACAACTTGTCGAGCTACACTCAAGGTTGTATGGACAAAAAATTTTGATCCGCAAAGTTCGAAAATTCGATCAAACTGTTTGAGTTGAATACGAGTGCATGAGCGGTGCAAGACTATGTATCCCAACCGGATCTTGAGACAAGCAACTTCTTGAGCTACACTCAAGATTGCAACTCTCAGGCGTTTGGATACATGAGATGTTTGCATAGCTATTTATTTATGTTGGGTTATTTAATATCTAAATGTGATTTAGAAAAGGAAGAAGGCACTCCGGAAAGTCAATCGAGTTAAATAGTTTAATTTATCATTAGTAAAGGCATAAGTAGGAGGGAACTAAAATGTGACATATTTTGATGTCATGATTTCATAATTATTGTTAGACAAAAGTTAACACATTTTGACGAATGTCGTCACATTGCTTCTGAAGATATGAGTAATATGTATAACGATAATATATGTATTAAATGTTAATATATAAATACACAAGATAATAGCATACTTGTATGGCAAAATAGACTAGGCCGTATCAAGAGACTAA
Source organism: Scilla litardierei (assembly GCA_030789695.1). Lineage (NCBI taxonomy): Eukaryota > Viridiplantae > Streptophyta > Magnoliopsida > Asparagales > Asparagaceae > Scilla > Scilla litardierei. Next base: position 229,302,311 of record CM061133.1, read on the forward strand.
GCTTCACAAGTCACATAAAGAGGGGTCTGACCTCTCGTATTATGAAGTCTACGGACACTTGTGAGTCTTACCCTCTTAGATGTAATAGCCGAAACCCATCTGTAAGACAGTGGGAGAATGAGTTGTCGAACTCAGTCTCGTACATACTGATGTACCCGAGTCTAGATCAACCAAAATAAGTTATTCGTATATTTTATTAAGACACGTGTTCTTGATGAATCACAAGTCTGATAAAATAAAGAATGAAATGACAAAAGTATATAAACTGATTCGATTAGATCGAATGGTCAAATACTTAGCTACATAAAATCTTGCGTAATTAAAGGAAAATGTGATTTTCTCTCAGGTCAAGTCTGTTAACACATCGGTGTGTTAAAAGGTATGAATCACACTTAGTTAGACTTCGTGCGACTCATAGCAAGTGACTCTGAATTAAGTCATCCCTCTGGGTTAAGTCCCAGATAGTAATGCCTAGGTTTTGATAATGTTCTATGAGGACATTATCTATAAGATATTCATTAAATCAATCGTAAAGAAGTTGTATAAATTACTCGAATCTCATGAGACAAAGAGTCGAGTCAGACATCATAATTGATGATGACGTGGTCAACTTCTAGGATGAAATTCGGAGTAGTAACTCCAATTTATAACTTGATGCAATTAGAATAGGTCTGTGTGCGTAAATAAATTTTGGAATTTAGTTTACATGCCCAAGGAAAATGTTTTCCCACTTTCTACAAGTAAATCTTTAAGTTGAAAGATTGGTGCAGAAAGGAAAATAGTGAAGTCCAATCATGTTGGTCGAGAACGGTTTTTATCCTAATTCCTATAAAATGGATTAGAATGAAACTGTTTTTCGCCAGCAGATGTATACAGATCTACTCGGACCAAACTCGATGTAAACGCTTATGTTGACCATGAAAATTTGAGCATTCACTTATAAGTTCATTTTTCTAAATATGATTTAGACGAACCAACTTATATGAATTAGCCAGAAAGTTTTCAAGGTCAGTGGGAGCGTATAAATTACATGTGAGGCATCAAAGGGATGGAACATATATTTTGACAAAGTAATCAAAAAGTTTGATACTTTATCAGAAATAGATATGAGCCATTTGAAATGACCATTAACAAATTTAAATGATTATCGTAAGGTACAATGAACTGGATAAGATCCAAGAAAATAAAATATTATGGATTCCGACAAACCAAATGAATTATTTGAATGAGATTCAAATGGTTGGTCTAATATGAACATAGAAACCCCTTAAGTCTATAGTGTAAACGGTTTTAGCAGATCCACTCATGAAGGCTCTATCACATGAAGTCGGGAAAACTTATGTGTAAAAACGGTATAAGATACCGAGATAAATGGGCCTGAGTGCAAGTGGGAGATGTTGAGAGATGATACACTCGAGGCAATTTATCTCTATGTGTGAATAGCACAAACATCTTGTTCGAAACAACAGTAAGTTGTTTGGTAATAATTTATCTAAGTTATTTTATAATGTAGTTAACATTAGACATTAGCTTAGGTAAAGTCCTGAGACTTTATGCAAGGTCAAACATGTATCGAGATGAGTATCTCGATCATGGAGAAATGTTTGACCGTTTGTAGCGTAAGTCTAAAAGGGTTCGTGGTCGTAGATGTTTCGAGACAAGGATATCGAAACATCGGATATACCATTGTGTCTTAGTTTTCACCATTTAGCGGTGGCGATGATCTCATGATCGCTTGACTTGGCGAAGTCGAAGATGAGACACAGGTGCTCATTAGATAATGAGTTCACTGAACGATCCACAAGAGTTATCATATGGTTATATTGACCAATCTGTCAATGATAACTCTTAGTGAGATAGGCTAGTTGGTCTTTTGATTGAGGTCATTTTTACGAACCTGTGCATGAATGGTGGCACTTAGATCAACTGACCTAGCTTTGAGGCAAAGCCTGTCGAAAGGTCTTTGATTGGGTGTCACTTGAAGCGTACGAGGAGAGTAATGACCAAGAGAGGATTCGTCTCTCCCGGTCAATGGGAGTTAGTGTCGTAGGGTTAGTTCGATCTTTAGTAAAATCTCTGATCAGAGTATGTTGGAAGAAGTCCAAAATTAAGTTGACTAAAGATCGATAGAAACTAACCGTAGTCAAGTTATTGGGGTTGACAGTTTGACCGTACCCTAGACTTGATCTGCACGACATAGTTTAGACGAAGAGACTATAACTGCGGAACTCATTACGGAAACAGTTAGGGTGGTCCCGACAATACTCATGTCAATGAGTCAACCATATAATGATGATTCCTGAAGCAGGGACGGCAACCACTGCTCGTGGTCACTGCCGTATAGGGCTTCGAGCCCAACCTGTTGAAAAGGTCAGGCTGTAGGGTCTCACACAGAGTGCGACTTTCGTCTAGTAAAAGGTAGAAATTAGTTAGGGAGAATAATTTGTATTTGATGCAAGGGATAAAATATTGCAAAAAATGTTTGCAATGATCTCCTGCATTCGGGATAAATGATCCTGAGTGCAAGTGGGAGATGTAGAGGAATGTGCCCTCTGATCATTTGTATTTGATGCACATGATAAATTTAAGCCTAGATAAGGACTAATTAGCATATGATGCAAAAGAGATTAAATGGTCTTAAATTATTTAAGACCATATTTATTAATATAAACGCAAGGAAAAGTTCACTGGTAAGACGGGTTCGTCCCACTCTAAACGCAGTTCGAACCGCATCAAAAACGGAGTTCAAACAAGCCCAATAAGTCTATTTAAAGACGTTTAAATAGAAAGCCCAAAAGAGAGATAAACCCCATTAAGAAGGGCTGTCAAATATAAGCCCAGGCCCAAGGGAAGGGAGCCCGCTGACGCAGGCTGACGCCAGCGTCAACGGGCCCACCCGCTGACGCGGGCAAGACAAACCCAAACGGGCCCGCATTTGATGCGGGCCCGCCCCGCTTCAGCCCAAGGAGGCCGCCCGCTTCTCGCGGGCGGCAGCTGTGCACGCGCCGCGCTGTTAAGCGCGCGCGTAAGCGGTGGGGCCCACATGGTGGCCCCCACTTCGGGTTTTCTGAGCCCTAGGGCTGCGCGCAGCCGCCTTGGCTGTATATTGCATTTTGGGTGTGTTTGGGCTAAACTTTGGACATACAATTGAGGGGTCAAACAGACTCGGATTGACGAGCCGTTTTTTCCTATGCGTTCATCGTTGAACGCCCTTCGAATTGATATGTTGTATCAATCATGAAGCTCAACGGTGAGGGAGTTAAAATTCACGGAAGTTTAGCCTGTGTGAAAGGCAAACTAAATTGAATTTGATTAACTCTAAAATTAGTCCCACATCGGATTTTGAGTAAAGGGCAGCAGTCAGCCGCCTATATAAATAAGGGTCTGCCCTCCTCCTCAAAACTCGTCCCAAGCTCTAGATCTGAGCGGCTCTCGTAAATGTTGGAGCACGCTCTGATCTAGGCTTAAAATAATATTTCTCCTCTCCCTAATATTTCTGCCTTACTCCTGAGGGCTCTAGCAAAGCTGCGAAAGAGTTCGGATTCGGATCCGAAATCTTGGCGAATGTTTCACTCGCGTGAAACTTTCTTCCGCACGTGTTTGGCTCGGCGACACGAGAATTGATCGCCTCGAGATGCGTGTTGAATATTGGACTCCCCGGATTTGGTTTTGATGATGAGCAAACATAAATAATCCATGAACTAACAATTTGTGAGCGCAGTATTGGAGATCGTCGCCAATTTCACGAGAACATTCAAAGCGACATCTCAACACTTTCCAAAGCTCATATTCATGCCTAAAGCTTCGTTGAAGCTCTTGCGACGCTTTGGAAGTTATGAAGATTCAATCGAAGCTCTCGAAGACCGTTTATTAAGGTTTTATTTATAGTCTTTTAGCTTCGATATATAGAATGTTAAGCCTTGAGTATATCTTACGTTTCTATCTTCATTTCGCTCATTTCGTAGCTCTAGGATCCTTGCACAAGTTCATTCTAACTTCCTCGAAGCGTCGCGCTTCGATTCGGATTTGTATGTGCATGTTAGTTGGTACAAGAACAAGTACTGACCGACTAGATGGTGATCTAGTCGGTCGGCAACTGTTCTTGGACCGACTAGTTTGATTCCTTAATTCCTTGGACTTTACTGTTTACAGTTAGTCGGTCTACGTTGACTCACCGACCGACTAGTTTGTGAACTAGTCGGTCAGTGATGCTTCTTTGACCGACTAGTTGTGACTTACTGTTCACTCTAAATTTCTCCTGAGCTACTGTTTACCGTTAGTCGGTCTAAGAACGTTTGGTGACCGACTAGTTGACAATTTAGTCGGTCAACTTTTGTTCTTGGACTGACTAAGTCACTTTGTCTTCAGACTAATTCTTTTTGCTCTTAGTCGGTCTACGTTCATTGACTGACCGACTAGTTGTGAAACTAGTCGGTCAGACAGTCTTCTTGGACCGACTAGATTTCTAGGTCTGAAATTCTATCTCTTCTCAGATCTACTCTTAGTCGGTCCACGTTGTTTGACTGACCGACTAGTTGATGAACTAGTCGGTCAGTGATTGTTCTTTGACCGACTAACTCTCACAGATTTCTATCCGTTGGTGAATGACCTAACTTGTTTTTATGGGACCCTATAAATACGAACCTAGGTCATTTCTATCTAGGTTAGAGCTGCCATTAAGAGATTCATTGATTTCTAAAGAGATAGCCATTCTCCCTCAAATCTAAAGCTCTCTTCCTCACAAGAAACCCATTCTCTCTCATTTCTAGATCTAGAGAGAAGCTTGTTCTTGGTGAGCTCTTCAAGCTATTGCTTGATCCAAGTCTCCAACTCTTTCCTAGGCACCGATTGCTGGTCATTTCCTTGGTGCTAGGTCTTGGTGACTTCATCTTCCTCAAATCCTTCATTTCACCATTTGGGTAAGAAAAACTCAAGGTATAGGATTTTGTGGTGAGATTGTTTATTTCATATTAAACTCTTTAATATTGCTTTGTGATTCTCTCGGTTGTGAGAGAAGGTTGTGATCCCGGGTTGTGGGATTCACGTTTGCTATTGCATGTATGATTTGATCTTGTGAAGGTTTTTCACAAGATATTCATAGTGGAAATCTTGAGTTAGGGTTTCTAACTCAAGTATCCGGAGGGGATCTGGGTGGTTGGGACGTAGGATCACCGGGAACAAGTCGGGGAGACTTGGGTGGATCCAAACCCATTAACATCGTTTGTTTGCGTTGTTAATTTAATTGTTGTCATTCAATTTAAGCTTCCGCAAATTGATTTGGTAGTTGTTTGCAATTTAATTTGGAATTATACTCCTTATTATTTTAAAGTACTATTCACCCCCCCTCTAGTACTTGTGCAGTAGCTGGTAGGGCATTACATTTGGTATCAGAGCCAGATACTCAGCTATGTCTGCCAACGACAACAAGACCGTGCCTCCACCTTCCAACTATGACACCTTCAGGAACCGTGAAGGAGCGTCATCGGTAATGGAAGGACATTCCTCTACAAGGCCTCCATTCTTCAACGGTACCAACTACGGGTACTGGAAGTGCCGGATGGAGACTTTCCTCCGGAGTGCATCCTTATGGAGGACTACAATGAAGGAATACATCGAACCCAAAGAAGAAGACTTTGAGAAATGGACTACCGCGGAGGTAGCCGCGGAGGTAAGCAATGCCAAGGCAATGAACGCCTTGCAATGTGCATTGGAGCCCGTGGATTTCAATAAGATATGCACATGTAAGAGTGCATATCAAATTTGGAACTCCCTCCTCATTCTTCATGAAGGGACGAGTCGGGTAAGAGACTCTAAACTCGTAGTCGTAAACAAAGATTACGAAATGTTTCATATGCAACATGGCGAGAAGATGAAAGAATATTACGCTCGTTTTGTTGACATAATAAACGAGTTAGAGGCCCTCGACAAGTCCTACACTCAAAAGGAGAAGTGCTCAAAGATTATTGAAGGACTTCCCTCTTCTTGGGAAAAACGTATCTTCGCCATCGAGGAAGGTAATGACATGAATAAATATACCGTTGTTCAACTAATGGGTACTTTGATGTCATACGAGGTACGCAAAGATAGCAAGGTGAAGTTACAAGAAAAGATGAAGTCCTATTTGAACCTAGATGCGCCTAAGAAAAAGGCGATTGCATTCAAGGCGGCTTCATCCACCTCTACCGATGATGAGGACTCGGAAGAAGAAATGGACATGGAATCCATTGCACTCATGGCAAAGAAGTTCAATCGCTTCTTCCGAAAGGGTAACTTCAAACAAAAATCTAAGTTTACTTCTACTAACGCCTCTCCACCTTTGTGCTTTAAATGCAATAAGCCAGGACACATCAAAGCGGATTGTCCTCAAAACAAGCAAAAGGAGAAGTGGAAGGCGCCGAAGTTCGACAAGTCAAAGAAGTACAAAAAGGGGTACAAAAAGGGACTTGTCGGAACTACATTCACCGACTCCGAGGATTCCTCAAGCGGAGAGTCGGATGATGAGAAAGTGGAGCAAGCGCACATGTGCTTCATGGCGAGAGAGGAGCATGATCAAGGATCCTCCTCTTCCGATGATAGCGATGACGAAGGCGATGAGGTAACGATGGATGATCTTAGGGATGCTAACTCTCACTTATGGTCTAAATATACAAAATTAGTAAATCGATATACTAAAGTAAAAGATGACCTAGCTAGCATTCAAACCTCGCCTAAGACTATCATCACCAACAACGACACCGTTGTTGAAGATTTAAGAAATGAGATTGTTAATCTCAAATCTAAACTTGAACATGTTAGCATAGATGATCCGGAAGAACATAGGATATCGGATTTAACTTCTCAAAACTCGACTTTGAGTATTGAGAACGAGAATATTAAATCTCGTGTTTTTGTGCTCACATCGCAAGTATCCAATTTGGATACTTCTATGCGTTCTCTCAAAGAGAAATATGAGAACACATTGGGCCGAATTAACAAATTCAACAAAGGTAAGGACCATTTGGATAAAATCCTAAGTGACTTACTTCCGGCCAATCACCACATTGGTTTGGGGTATACGATGGGATGTCCATCCAAAGCGGCCACTACTTTTGTTAGGCCAACTTCCGGTGACTCTACGAGTGGTAGCAAACACTCTATTGGTAGTTCATCTACCAATGGTGCTTCCACCTCGTCCACGCCCTCTTTTGGAAAGAAACCCACTTCGGGTGGACCTCCAAAGAAGGGGCATGCTTATATGTACACCAATACCATGCCACGTAGGAACACACGTCCTACTCCACCATCTCACACATATGATGATTTTTATGCAACACATTCTCGGGCACGTGCACACCATGTGAGACACCCTCACGCACGTGTTCCCACACATGCATATGTTCACCCACCGCATCAAATGAATAATTCTCGTCGTGCACCGTTCCATCATGTCCCGTATGCCTATCCACAACATGCATCACGTAGAAATCAACGTCGCATGCATGCACCCAATAGGATGATGGCTCCCAAAATTTTCACTATTTGGAGCCCAAAGGACACAAGCATGGACGAAAAGCAAGTATATATGAATGCTTATTTTTCGAATGTTGTGCATAGTAGGAATTATGTGGGGAAGTCTAAGTCCAATTGGACTTGGCTTCCAAAGGTCTAACCCTTGAGGACCCAATGACCTTGGGTACCATGATATGAAAGTTTCTATCTTTAGGTACTCAAGGGAAAGAAAAAGGAAAGGAGCAACAAATTCAAATTTGGCTCCAAAGGGAATTGGATACTCGATAGCGGGTGTTCAAAACACATGACGGGCGACGCTAAATTGCTCTCCGGAATTGTTCCCATTGCAAATGGAAATCGCGTCGTATTCGGAGGCAATGAGAGCGGAACCATCGTCGGTGTTGGTAAAGTGGGTAACCCTTCTAAACCCTTAATTAGCGATGTTTATCTAGTTGATGGTTTAAATCATAATCTTATTTCAATAAGCCAACTTTGTGACAAAGGTTACAAAGTTAGTTTTGCGAAAGGATTGTGTCATATTTCAAATGATAATAATAAATTATTATTTTCCGGCACACGCCATAAAGATATTTATATTTTGGATCTTCCTAAGTCATATGAACAATGTCTCGTTGCCAACACAAGTGAACAACACTTATGGCATCGACGCTTTGGACATGTGAACTTTGGAACACTTTATAAGCTTTCGAAATTAAATTCCATTAAAGGTTTTCCGAAGCTCGTTTTTGAAAAGAAAAGTTTTTGTGATTCTTGTCAACGTGGCAAGCTTCCTAAATCTTCATTTAAACCTAAGAAAAGCATTTCTACGAAACGGCCACTAGAGCTATTACATCTAGATTTATTTGGGCCAACTAGAGTTGCTTCCTTAGGAAATGCAAGATATGGACTAGTCATCGTTGATGATTATTCAAGATTTACATGGGTATTTTTCTTATGCAATAAAATGAAGCTTTTGAAAACTTCACAATATTTGTAAAGAAAGTACAAAATCTCATCGGAACCACCATTGTCACTATTCGTAGTGATCATGTGGGTGAATTTGAGAATGAGTCTTTCTCAAATTTTTGTGATGATCTTGGAATTACTCACACGTTTTCTTTCCCTCGCGCACCTCCTCAAAATGGTGTTGTTGAGAGGAAGAATAGAACGCTTGTGGAGTGTGCTCGCACTATGCTCGAAGATAGTCAACTTGGCTATCAATTTTGGGCGGAAGCGGTACACACCGCTTGCTATGTGTTTAATAGAATACTTTTGAGGCCCGACACCAAACAAACTTGCTATGAATTGTTGTTTGGTAGATTGCCTCAAGTTAAACATTTTCGTGTTTTCGGCGCAAAATGTTTTATTAAAAACACATATGAAAATTTGGACAAGTTTGATCCGAGATCGGATGAGGGGATATTTGTTGGGTATTCCTCACGTAGCAAAGCCTACCGGATATACAACAAAAGATCCTCTACGATCGAGGAATCACTTCATGTCTCTTTTAATGAGAATTTTATTACTTCTAGAATTTCAAATGACAATGATTCTATGGATGTTTTATGTGATTCGTTTGAAAATTCTAAGTCCATCGATTCAATTGATTCTATTGAGACTAACCCGACTAATGAAGTTGTTGAGAATGTGCCTAGTGATCAAGGTATTCCCAAGCGGCTTCAAACCGTCCGCGACCATCCCCATGAGCAAGTAATTGGCAATATTCATGATAGTGTCAAGACGAGATCGCAAGTCCACCACTTCGCCAATAGTGCCTTTGTCTCATCAATAGAGCCAAAGAATATAGTTGAAGCTTGCGAAGATAGTGCTTGGATCCTTGCCATGGAGGAGGAACTCATTCAATTCGAGAGGAATGAGGTATGGGTGCTTGTTCCTTTGCCATCGAAGAACCACACCGTCATAGGGACAAAATGGATCTTCAAGAACAAATCCGACGAAAATCAAGTCGTCATCCGGAACAAAGCTCGGTTAGTTGCTCAAGGCTATCGCCAAGAGGAAGGTATCGATTTCGAAGAATCCTTCGCTCCGGTAGCTAGATTAGAATCGATTAGACTTTTATTGTCTTATGCATGCCATAAAAATTTTAAGTTATTTCAAATGGATGTTAAAAGTGCATTTTTAAACGGAGATGTTGTTGAGGAAGTTTACGTTTCTCAACCTCCGGGCTTCATAAATGAAAAATTTCCAATTCATGTTTTTAAACTAAAGAAAGCTCTTTATGGTTTGAGACAAGCTCCTCGAGATTGGTATGATCGCCTAAAGAATTTTCTTTTGGATTTGAATTTTAAAATGGGCGAAGCCGATTCTACACTTTTTGTTAAGCATGCGAATAATGATATTTTATTAGTTCAAATTTATGTTGATGATATCATTTTCGGTGCTACTAACTTCACTCTTTGCGAAGAGTTTTCTAATGTTATGAAGGAACAATTTGAGATGAGCCACATGGGCGAACTCAAATATTTCTTAGGTCTCCAAATTCGCCAAATGAACGATGCAATCTTCATCCACCAAACAAAGTATACGGTGGAGTTGCTTAAGCGATTTGGAATGGAAAGTGCTTCCGGGAAAAAGACTCCAATGAGCACGACTACGCATCTCGACAAGGATACGGGTGGTAAGGATGTAGACATTCGTCTATATCGAGGTATGATAGGTAGCTTACTTTATCTTACCGCAAGTAGGCCCGATATTATGTTTGCCGTATGCATTTGTGCTCGTTATCAGTCTCTACCTAAGGAGTCTCACTTAGTAGCGGTAAAGCGTATTTTCCGTTATCTAAGTTACACTTTAGATTTTGGATTACTTTATCCGAAATCTAGCACGTATGAGTTAGTCTCATACAGTGATGCCGATTATGCGGGATGCAAATCCGACAGGAAAAGTACTAGTGGCACTTGCCATTTTCTAGGAAATTCTCTTGTCTCTTGGTTTTCCAAGAAGCAAAATTCCGTATCACTTTCAACCACCGAGGCGGAATATATTGCCGCCGGTGCCGCTTGTGCCCAGGTTCTTTGGATGAGACACACTTTGAAGGATTTTGGTATTCATTGTGATACTAGCCCTATCATGGTGGATAACCAAAGTGCTATCTGTCTTTCAAAGAATCCGGTGCACCATTCCCGATCAAAACACATAGATGTCCGACACCATTTCTTAGATGATCATGTTGCTAAAAAGGACATCATTTTAGTGTACATTGAAACCCAAAAGCAATTCGCCGATATTTTCACGAAACCCCTAAAGGAGGACTCCTTTGTGCGGTTGCGTCGAGAATTGGGGATTATGGGTGAATCCGAGATATAGGATTCATATTTCATTCAATTATCTTGCATGCTATTATATTTCGCGATATTTCATTCATGCTAGATTTATTGAATTTTTGGGAATTTTATGTGATATATTTGAATTTATGATCGAATTCGTATTTGAAAGTCGTATTTAAGATTTCGACGTTTTATGGGGTAATTTAGATGACTAATGAGTGAGTTATGATGTTTCATCCAAGTGGCTTGTGAAGAGAAATCAATTATAAATTGTTGAACTCCTCTAGTCGGTCTAAGTTCACTTGTCAACCGACTAGATGCTCATCTAGTCGGTCGGCAAATGAACTCAGACCGACTAGATCAAGCCTATATCTAACTCCTATCATTTTCTTTCGTTAGTCGGTCACAGTACATTTACCGACCGACTAGATTGAAAACTAGTCGGTCAGTGAATATACTGCGACCGACTAAATCTAGCCCTAAAAATCCCTCTGTGCCCCTGTTTCGACTTAGTCGGTTCAAGCTCATTGACCGACCGACTAGATCGTAATCTAGTCGGTCAGTGCTTGAACTGTGACCGACTAAGTGTCTTAGGGCAGTTGAGTCTTTTTGATTCCAGACCGACTTATACTCTTATTTCGTTCGACTAAATCATTTTTTAGTCGGTCTTCTCTTTTGCTCCAGCCCGAAAACCCCAAAACCCCACTCGAGCCCCTTCAAATTCCGTCGACTTCCGGCCACCTCTCCGTCGATCACCGCCGTCCGCCGCCGTCGACTCCACCTCCTAGGTATCTCCCTCCCTCTCCTTGGTCGATTCCTACCCTAGGGTTCGATTTTATCTCATCTAGCTCCTAGGGTTTCTAGTTTTAACCTAGGGTTTGTGCTTTTCGATTTCATTTTGATTTCTAGGGTTTGTGCTAGGCTGTGTTTGATCTTATCATCGATTGCTTGTGCTCGTAGTGCTATGGCTAAGACAAGAATTCCTATCGCCTCTTCCGGGGCTTCTCCTATGACCGTAGAACAACCTACCGCTAGGAATCCGTCTAAGCCCAAGCGTCGTGCCAAATCAACCCAAGCTTCCCCCTCTTCGCCTCCTCTGAAGAAGCAGAGGTCGGCGACTCTTAAACCTAGAAAGAATTTGCCTAAAAAGCCCATTCTCCACACACCTGGTTCTCCTCCTGATTCTGACCCTGAATTTATCCCAGAGGATGAGCCTACTAGGGAACCCACTCCACCTCCGAAGACCCGTAAGGCTAAGGGTAAAGCTCCTATGCCAGTCGGCGGTGTAGACATATCGTTGTGCCGCGATGAACCTCAGTGTCTCGCAGCGTACAACCGTATAGAACACTGTCCACTGTTGTTAGAGCATTACGTTCAGTTTTCTGATTTTCTCGGCCTTGCTGATCTTCTCTCTTATAGTGGTCTTCTAGATTATCTCCGATACGACCCCAAGGCCAATCCCAAACCGTATCCTCGCCTCGTGAAATTGTTCTATGCCAATCGTATTCGAGGCCAGTACGATGCCAGCCACTCCATTGAGACGACTGTCTTGAGAACTCCTATAGTTCTCACGGCAGAAATCTTGGGGGAGATTCTTGGTTGTTCATCGTGTGGTCTCCTCCCTTCGGACATTTCCGTAGACGACATTTCTTCCTTGGATCAGCCTATCCTTTCTGAGATTTTCCAGGTTATCCCCTCCGCATTCATTGGTGTTCCTTCGAAATCTTTCAAGCCGAATGCGTGGGTTCTTAACCTAATCTTGAAGTCATGTCTCCTCCCTAAGTATGGATCCTCTTCACTCCCATCCCAGCCGTTCTTGAAATTGATCTACGCTCTTTTCTTGGGGTGCGAGATTAATTGGGCTCGCGTGATACTCGATAAGATGGATTCTTTCGAGTGTATACGCAAGACCAATAAGTCTGCGCACATTCCATACCCTTGCCTGTTGACTCTTGTATTCCGTCATTTCCGAGTCCCTCTCCCTCCTGACGATGAGCGTCCCTTGGGTACGCCTCTGAACGCGACGGCCGTGAAGAAATCTCTAGCGGCACTTCGTCACGTGCAGAGGTCTACCGCATCTGCTTCTCAGGCTTCTCCGTCCGCTGCCGCAGCCCCCTTTCGTCCTGCTACATTGGACGATGTCGTACGCCTTCTTCGTCGGCACGAGTCACGTTTGGCTCGTACCGAGGAGGTCGTCTGCCGTATGGCTCGTCTGATGGGGATTGATCTTCCTCCTTCAGTTTCTGAGGCCGAGGAGATGGACGATGAGGAGATTGACGAGCTTGTCACTTCTTTGGCTCGTGACGATGTTGCCACGGCCACTGCTGCTGCTGCTGCTGGTACTTCCACTTCTGCTCCTGGTGATGGCACCACTTCCGGTGTTCCAGAGCCATCTGCTTCAGCTCTTCAGCCTTCTGAGCCTGCTGCTGACCCTGTTTCTGAGCCTGCTCATGTATCTCCTGCTGCTGCTGCTGCTTCTGTCGAGACCCTTGCTGCTGTTGAGATTCCAGTTGATGAGCCTGTTGCTGAGATCTCCACTCCTGCCCCGACGATTCCATCTGTTGAGACACCTCTACTCCCTGCAGAGCCTGAGTCCACTCCGTCGACTGGACCCACGGACACTGCAGATCCAGCCTCCTCCTCGTGATCGCGTGTTTCGAGGACTCTCCACTACGCTTTGGATGATTTTTTTTTGTGAGAGTATTTTGGGTTAGGATGGGGTTTGAGAGATGTTTTGATGTATTTTTGCGATTTCTGGATGTCGGAGTTGGATATTATGATATGATGCTGTTTTGATGTATTTTGATACACTTTGATGATGTTGATGAAGATGATGTATTTTTTTTTGATGTTTATATAGAAGATGTGTCTCGCTTCATATGATGTACCGCATGTATTCGATGTGATACCTTTTTGATATACTCAAGATGTCTCTATATTTATATATGTTCATCGTCATTCACTTTGTCATTTATTCGTCGTGCATTGTTTTTATATATTCGTTGAATGCATTTGAATTGTGAATTCGTCGCTCGACGATTAAAAACTTGGTTAAATAGATTATATTTCTATAATTATATAGAATTGTTTTCCATGCACAAATTTAACCAAGAATATTGAATATTGAAGAGTATGTTTCTTTATTCAATTAATGAATAATTATTTGGTATTTTTGATGATTTTGATCTTCACTTTGTGATAATGGATAATTGGCACACTTTGATTTGATTTTATCGCTTTTCCTTTGGTGTCAATTAGTTCCATCGTCATTGTCTACGACTCCCGATGTTGGATTTTCCATTTCCTAATTGTTGTCGTTGTATGCCCCCAATTTTTGGGATAATGCCAAAGGGGGAGAGATAATGATAATAAATAGCGCAAATGAAAATTTAACTCATTTTCCAAGAATCTAGTTTAATATGTTAGATTCAGGGGGAGTTAAGATACATATAAGGATTTTCAAAATCCGATATTTCGAAAATTGATTCGCTTTATTTATCTTACTCATCTGATTGATGCAATTCATATATATTCATTTTGGAATTAACGTGTCATCAATGCAGGGGGAGTAAGTATTTTACATTTGAATCATTATTTTTGATTATTATTTATGTTGGTTTGTCATCACCAAAAAGGGGGAGAATGTTGAATATTGGACTCCCCGGATTTGGTTTTGATGATGAGCAAACATAAATAATCCATGAACTAACAATTTGTGAGCGCAGTTTTGGAGATCGTCGTCAATTTCACGAGAACATTCAAAGCGACATCTCAACACTTCCCAAAGCTCGTTTTCATGTCCAAAGCTTCGTTGAAGCTCTTGCGACGCTTTGGAAGTTATGAAGATTCAATCGAAGCTCTCGAAGACCGTTTAATAAGGTTTTATTTATAGTCTTTTAGCTTCGATATATAGAATGTTAAGCCTTGAGTATATCTTACGTTTCTATCTTCATTTCGCTCATTTCGTAGCTCTAGGATCCTTGCACAAGTTCATTCTAACTTCCTCGAAGCGTCGCGCTTCGATTCGGATTTGTATGTGCATGTTAGTTGGTACAAGAACAAGTACTGACCGACTAGATGGTGATCTAGTCGGTCGGCAACTGTTCTTGGACCGACTAGTTTGATTCCTTAATTTCTTGGACTTTACTGTTTACAGTTAGTCGGTCTACGTTGACTCACCGACCGACTAGTTTGTGAACTAGTCGGTCAGTGATGCTTCTTTGACCGACTAGTTGTGACTTACTGTTCATGCCAAATTTCTCCTAAGCTACTGTTTATCGTTAGTCGGTCTAAGAACGTTTGGTGACCGACTAGTTGACAATTTAGTCGGTCAACTTTTGTTCTTGGACCGACTAAGTCACTTTGTCTTCAGTCTAATTCTTTTTGCTCTTAGTCGGTCTACGTTCATTGACTGACCGACTAGTTGTGAAACTAGTCGGTCAGACAGTCTTCTTGGACCGACTAGATTTCTAGGTCTGAAATTCTATCTCTTCTCAGATCTACTCTTAGTCGGTCCACGTTGTTTGTCTGACCGACTAGTTGATGAACTAGTCGGTCAGTGATTGTTCTTTGACCGACTAACTCTCACAGATTTCTATCCGTTGGTGAATGACCTAACTTGTTTTTATGGGACCCTATAAATACGAACCTAGGTCATTTCTATCTAGGTTAGAGCTGCCATTAAGAGATTCATTGAGTTCTAAAGAGATAGCCATTCTCCCTCAAATCTAAAGCTCTCTTCCTCACAAGAAACCCATTCTCTCTCATTTCTAGATCTAGAGAGAAGCTTGTTCTTGGTGAGCTCTTCAAGCTATTGCTTGATCCAAGTCTCCAACTCTTTCCTAGGCACCGATTGCTGGTCATTTCCTTGGTGCTAGGTCTTGGTGACTTCATCTTCCTCAAATCCTTCATTTCACCATTTGGGTAAGAAAAACTCAAGGTATAGGATTTTGTGGTAAGATTGTTTATTTCATATTAAACTCTTTAATATTGCTTTGTGATTCTCTCGGTTGTGAGAGAAGGTTGTGATCCCGGGTTGTGGGATTCACGTTTGCTATTGCATGTATGATTTGATCTTGTGAAGGTTTTTCACAAGATATTCATAGTGGAAATCTTGAGTTAGGGTTTCTAACTCAAGTATCCGGAAGGGATCCGGGTGGTTGGGACGTAGGATCACCGGGAACAAGTCGGGGAGACTTGGGTGGATCCGAACCCATTAACATCGTTTGTTTGCATTGTTGATTTAATTGTTGTCATTCAATTTAAGCTTCCGCAAATTGATTTGGTAGTTGTTTGCAATTTAATTTGGAATTATACTCCTTATTATTTTAAAGTACTATTCACCCCCCCCCCCCCTCTAGTACTTGTGCAGTAGCTGGTAGGGCATTACAATGCGGAGCGGTTCGAGGAGCGGTTCGGGGAGCGGTTCAAGGAGCGGCTCGGCGTGAGACGGGGAGCGGCTCAGAAGACGGTGCGGAACATCTCGCCTGCCCCAGGGTTGAGATTCCTGGTATGTATTTTATAATCATTAGTTTAATTTAATTGCAGTCGGTAAGATCCTTCTTGGGATGGTCAGATCCATCCCAAGTTGGCATAGATCTTGGCTAAGGGTCTTGTACCTTAGGGCTAAGTTAAATAGTTTAACTGCATGTTAATTAGATTAACATAGTTTTATTTTCCGCTGCAAATTCCTTTTATGTCTATGTTCCGTCCGACTTAGTATGTGAATAGAGTTTTTGTGCCCTAAGGGTTTCCCAAAACCCTACACAGAGCCCCCCTCCGTCCGGGGTGTTCCGACAGAGCCCCTCCCGTCCGGGGGGGCGGCGAATGACAGAGCCCCCCCGGTCGGGGGTGGGAGGCGTCGCCGGAGATCCCCCCGACGGGGGGGGGGGGGAGGGGAGGCGCGATTCGATGCGACAGAGCCCCCCCGACGGGGGGGATCCGAGAGAGCCCCTCCAGTCCGGGGGGGGGCGGCGTTGCTGGAGATCCCCCCGGTGGGGGGCGCAAGGAAACCCCCCCCCCCCCGCTGTCCGGGGGGGGGGGGGGGGGGGGGTGCTTGGTCAAAGGCACCCCCTTCGGGGTGGGGGGTGCAGGGTCAGAGGCCCCCCCTTCGGGGGGGGGGGGGGGGGGGGGGGGCGACAAACCCCCCCGCCGTCGGGGGGGGGGGGGGGGTGTGCGGGGTCAGTGGCCCCCCATTCGGGGGGGGGGGGGGGGGGGGGGGGGGGGGGGGCGGCAATCGGAACCCCCCCCGTCGTGGGGGGGGGGGGGTGGGGGGTGGGGGTTCAGAGGCCCCCCATTCGGTGGGGGCGGCGATCGGAACCCCCCTCGCCGTCGGGGGGATGGGGGGGGGTGCGGGGTCAGAGGCCCCTCCCTTCGGGGGGCGGCTAACGGGTGAAACTTTTTTAAATATCAAATTGTTTTAGATTTATACATGCCTATAGAATTGCCTATAGAAATGCTATGTAAAATCTTAGCTTACAATATTTTGTAAGTACCAACCGGATCGAAAAAGTTACCTCTAGATCAAAGATCTAGGGACGATCGTGATAAGAAAAAGCTGTAGATAGTCCCGCTTCTGATACGCTAAAAAATCCCCGCAACGGTTGGTTTGCCGCAAGCTGGATCGCGACAACAAATAGATTCCTTAGCACGTAGATGGTTAAATTTGAGGGGATACTGGAGAAAAAGCTCAAGTATTTAGAGCAAACGTGATGATAACGTGTTGAAAAATCTAGAAAGAAGTGTAACCATGGCAAATAGCCATGGTTCTATATTTAAAGATCATAGGGTATGTGATGAGTCTCATAGCAACCAAAGGTCCCCATTACTCCAATAAGTGGGGAGTAATGGAGGGATAAGTGGTGGGGAGTCCAAAGGCCTCCCTTACTCACAACAGTACTTGTTTTTTAGTATATATATCAGAACCCTTGAACGTTTATTTGAGATTCAGGGTCGAGGTATGGAGTGTTAGATTACGGATTACATGGCCTTGTGAATACTTGTGGGTGTGGGTGTG
The DNA here is from genome assembly GCA_030789695.1 of Scilla litardierei. Classification (NCBI taxonomy): domain Eukaryota; kingdom Viridiplantae; phylum Streptophyta; class Magnoliopsida; order Asparagales; family Asparagaceae; genus Scilla; species Scilla litardierei. The sequence goes on from CM061133.1 coordinate 229,320,101, forward strand.
GGTGGGTGGGTGGGTGGGGTGTGTGGGGTGTGTGTGTGGGGGGGGGGGGGGGGGGGGGGGGGGGTTTGGGGGGGTGTCTTGTTAAGATTTATTGGTGCTTAAGCACAACTACACTCTTTGCTTTTTTTAAATTCATAATAAGCCTGAATGCTAATTTAATCAGTTTCGTCAGACCATTGAAATGATAAAGCATGCCCCATTGGTTTATGCCTGGAACTGTATTTGAATATTTATTTATTTTAAACATTTTATGGATTCTATTCAGTCAACCTTACATTGTTCTGTTAAACTTAGGTTAACTGTCTTACCGATGCAATTCTTGTTAGATATATAGATAGCGGAAAGCACAGCTGCACGTGGACATTGGGAGTTCGATACTTCATTAGTGAGTACACATTGGCGTCTACACATACACTGATCCAAATCATAAGGGAAGAAGCTCGAGTTTCAGTCATGGTAGTGCCTACCGTATTCAATAACGTTTCCATCTCTGCATCGTGGGTGTATGCCCATCATTATACCAAGAATTGTGGACCAGGAGGATGAAGATACAGAGCATGTTGGAAATTGTGATCCAGACAGTGCCCCTTCTTTAAAGAAAGCAGAGAGCTACTTCGTTGGAAATGAAAATGATAGCTCCTTATACTTCAACTCATGCATGGAGTGCATTAAGATGGGGTGATGACTAAATGCACCTCAAGATGAGGTGCATGTAATCATTAATAGCCCTAAAATGGATAATATATCAGTTGAGATTGTTAAATCCTGCCATCTCACTTCCGAATCTTCCCTATTTTGGATATTAATTATTGCATGCACCGACTATAAGGATAATTGCAATTTAAAATGGATAATATTAATTGCAATTTAAAACACATAAATATAAAATTGCAATTATATCCTTAGGGATAATTGCAATTTTGGATAAGGTAAATTGCAATTTTATCCTTAGGGATAATTGCACGTTAGGGATAAATATAAAATTGCAATTATATAAAATTGCAATTATCCCTAAAATGGATAATATTAATTGCAATTTAAAACACATAAATATAAACTACTAACATTTACCTTGCACGTTAGCAAAGCGCAAAATTCCACAAACCAATGCCCCATGTTGAGGATGAGACCCTTCCCCCGAGTTGAACCGCGTCCCGAGGCGAGTAATCTCCTTTCACGATCTAACATCTCACTTCCGAATCTTCCCTATTTTGGATATTAATTATTGCATGCACCGACTATAAGGATAATTGCAATTTAAAATGGATAATATTAATTGCAATTTAAAACACATAAATATAAAATTGCAATTATATCCCTAGGGATAATTGCAATTTTGGATAAGGTAAATTGCAATTTTATCCTTAGGGATAATTGCACGTTAGGGATAAATATAAAATTGCAATTATATAAAATTGCAATTATCCCTAAAATGGATAATATTAATTGCAATTTAAAACACATAAATATAAACTACTAACATTTACCTTGCACGTTAGCAAAGCGCAAAATTCCACAAACCAATGCCCCATGTTGAGGATGAGACCCTTCCCCCGAGTTGAACCGCGTCCCGAGGCGAGTAATCTCCTTTCACGATCCAACCACGCGCTCCAGAAAGTTTCATTTTGAGTGGATCCTCCGTCAAGACTTCAGATCCGATACAAACTCCTTCATAGCTTTGCTAGAGCCCAAACAGGAGCAAGGAAGAAGAAGGGAAAAAGAGGGAATAATTATTTTCGCGTATTCGATCTAGGTGTACTCTTAACTTTTGATAGCTCGTTGCTCCAAGGCTTGGTGCGGGGTGCATCGGTACAAGTTCTAAGGAGGAGAGCTAGCCCATATTTATATAGTGAGCTGACCCCTCCTTTTCTCAACACATCCGATGTGGGACTAAATAATTGGAGGGGGAAAATCACTTTCAAGTTTGACATCCACGAAGGCCAAACTTTGACGAATTTTCCATCCCTTACCGTTGAGCTTCGTAAGCAATATCTTAAATCAAATCGAATAGTACTGAACGGTGAACACATATAAATAAATGGCGATCAATTCCGAGGTCGTGGTCATTTGACCCCTCAAACATACGCTTAAAGTTTGGCGCAAAACTGTATTTTTCGCAAAACAACCAGCTGCCAAAACAGGGTTCGAAACCCTAGAGACCTGACCCTACATGCTGGCAGACGCGTGCACTGCATGTGCCCGCTCGGTAGGCGCTGCACGTGACCAGCGGGCACGTGCACGTGCCCGCTCGGCGTGCATGGACACCGCCTACGGATCGGGCGTGCCCGACCCGCAATGCCTGTTATGGGCTATTCGGGTTGTTCTTGGCTCATTTTTGAGCCGGTTCGAGCTATTTTTAGAGCCGTTCGAACACGAGTTTAGACCGGGACATTCACGTAACCCATATAACCATTTTCTATGGCTTCATTTTATGAAATATACTCGTAAATATTTTACGACAAATTTAATTTCTTTTGCATCATATGCAAATAATCCCACATCTTTATTCTAAAACTTATAACGCAAACTATTTGCGAAGCATTGAATTCTCATACATCGTATGTATTATCTCCATAATCCTACCTATTACTTGACGAAGGTCCCACTCTGTGTGAGACCCTACAGCTTGACCCTATTACAGGTGGAGCTCGAAACCTCAGATGATAGAGACCACAAGCAGTAGATGCCTTCTCTGTTTCAGTATCATCACTATGTGGCTAGCCCATTGACACGAGTATTGTCGAGACCTCCCTGACTGTGTCCGAGATGAATGCTGCAAATTTTTTTTCCATTCGTCATAACTATATCGCTTAATCAAGCCTCATGTATGGTCGACTGTCAACCCTAATAGCTTCACAACGGTTAGTCTCCATCGGTCTTTAGTCTAATAATGTTGGATTTCTTACAACATACTTTGACCAAAGGTTTTTATAAATACCGAACTAACACATGCGACACTAACTCCCCATAAATGAGAGAGACGAACTTTCTCTTGGTCATTACTTTCCTCGCATGCTTTAAGTGCCACCCAACTAAAGACCTTTCGACAGGCCTTGTATCGAAGCTAGTTCAGAGATCTAAGTGACACCATTCACGTACAGTTTTGTACCTTGATATCAAGTCTATGGACTAACTTGTCTATCATCACTGAGAGTTATTATTGATAGATTAGTATATGTTAACCACATGATAACTCTCGTTCGGTCGTTCAGTGAACTCATTCTCTAATGAGCACTTGTGTCTCGTCTCTGACTTCGCCAAGTCGAACGATCATGAGACATCGTCACCAATCCATGGTGAAAATAAAGACACAATGGTCTACCCGATGTGTCGATATCCTTTTCTCAAAACATCTACGACCACGAACGATTTTAAATTTATGGTATAAACGGTCAAGCAATTCTCCATGATCGAGATCTTCATTTCGATACTTGTTTGACCTCGCATTAAGTCTCATGACTTTATCTAAGTTCTAATGAATGTTTCATTATTATTTACTTAGGTAAATTCTTACCAAACAACTTACTGTTATTTCGAACAAGATGTTTGTACATATACATAAAGATAAATTGCCTCAAGGGCATACATATCTCTCAACATATCCCACTTGCACTTAGGCCCATTTATCTCGGTATCTCATACCGCTTTTACACATACGTCTTCTCCAGACTTCAAGTGGTAGAGCCTTTGTGAGTGGATCTGCTAAACTGTGTTCTGTGTAGAATTAAGGAGTTCACATCCAGTGCATTGTCCTCACTTGAAGGATAATTCACGTTTGGTTCTCATCCAGCGCATTATCCTCACTTGAGACTAATACAATATCCTTCATGTATCTTATGTTAATTATCTAAAATAGTCATTGGTCATCTGCATAGTTCATAATCATTTTTGACAAAGTGTCAAACTGTTTGATTACTTTGTCAAAACATATGTTCTGACTCCTTGATGCCTCACATGTCTTTTATCCGCTCCCACTTACCTTGAAAACTCTCTGGCTAATTTATGTAAGTTCGTTTATCTAAATCATATTTAGAAAATAGACTTTACATGCATATTCCAGTTTTCATTGTCATCATGAGCATTGACAACGAGTCTGATCCGAATAGATCTGTATATGGTTGTTGGTGAGAAAGTTTCGTCATAATCTGTTTATAGGAGTTCTAATGATAATCTTTCTCCACCAGCATAACATACACTTCTCTATTTTCCATCTGCACTAATCTTCTATCTTGAAGATTCATTTGATGCTAATGGGAACACTTCCTTTGGTCACGTCATCTAAGGTTCATACCTTATTTACGTGCAAGGAACTTTTTTCGGATTGCATCAATCTGTTTCTCAGAGTCCCTACTCCGAGTGGCATCCTGGAAGTTGACTAGACCATCATTAATTATGATGTTTTACTCAACTCCTTTGTCTTACGAGAGAATTCTGGGGCTCGAGTAATCTTATGACTTCCTAGCGATTGATTCGAGGAATATCATATTTGCTGGTTCCGACAGATGTGTCTTCCAGTTAGTCTGGATGAATCCACTTGACTTACGCATGAGAACCACATGCTTTACTCTATTTTAAGGTTAGGTTTCTCACTGTTTCATATCATATATGGAGTCATTGGCACGAACCTTGTCATGACCTTATTAAGAACCTAGGCATTATTATCTTGGGCTTACCTAGATGGAGGATTGTAACTCAGAGTCACATGTATCGCACCATGTCTAACAGAGTGCGAACCATGATCTCCAACACACCGGTGTGTTAGGAGACTTGACCTGAGAAATTCTCATTCTCTTTTAAATAGGTAAGAATTTCATGGCTAAAGTATTTGTGTTTTTGATCTGATCAAAGTGGTGCAAATACTTCTGCCATTGTGTTCTCTATTTTATCAGACTTTTGTTTCATAAAGAACACGTGTCGTAATAAAATAAGAATATCATATCCTGGCTAATGTAAACTTGGGTCCGGATATATCTATATGTACGAGACCACGAGTTCTCCAACTCATTCTCCCACTGTTTTAAAGGAGTTTTGGCCAGCATACCTTCGAGATAAGACTCACAAGTGTCTTTCGCCCCATGATACGAGAGGTCAAGATTCCCCTCTTTATGTAACTTATCAAGTCTGTTTTCTTCGGTACGGCCTAGTCTATTTTGCGATAGATTTATTTTGCTATTAACTTGCGCATTCATGTTTTAACACTTAATACAATATCGTTATACAAAATAATCACACCGAAACATTACTTCTAAAGCAAGGTGACGACATTCGCCAAAGTGTGTTAGACGTCCATTATGGCCCAAGAATCAACACTTGCTCCTTTTCCAACACGAAGGACACTCTTTTCTTTTTGTATAACAAATATAATGAAACCGAGGCATCAAATATGTCACATTTTTAGTTCTTCCTACTATGCCTTTTTCATGATAGACGAAACATTCTTTCTCAACGGACTTTCTTTCGTGCCTTCTCTTTTCTCAATCACATTTAGACACCACATGTCCCAACACATATATTAGTTGTGCAAGCATCTCATGCATCCAAACAGTTGAGCTTTACAACCTTGAGTTGGCTCAATAAGTTACTTGACTCAAGATCTGATTTGGATACATGGTCTTACACTGCTCATGCACTCATCTTCGAGCCAAACATTTTACACGAAGTTTCGAACCTTGCGGATTGAAACTGTTTTTCATACAACCTTGAGTTGACTCAATAAGTTGTACGGAGAAACATGCTTTGAACATCAGTATGTTCAAGTTGCCCCTGAAGCAGATAACTCATGGATGCGAGTGACAAAAAGCGTTCTTTTATTGTGCTCAAGAAAATCATTGTCCTTAAGCCTGTGCTAAGAAGGACAGTTTAAGGTCAGTGAGAACATAGTTCGACTATCAAATTGGATTTTGAGTTGATATTTCGTAACCAATCATTTTGACCAGTTAACTTATTCTGTTAGGATAATATGACTTGGATTCCATGCGGTAAACCATAGAACTACCCTAGTTAAGTATATGCTCATAATTTTTTTAAAATACAGTTAGATTTGTTTGTATCCAACTATATCCTCCCACTATTTTTGCGATCATCTTAATACATATAGATGAACGAATAATGATATTTAGTGGGAAAGGGACCCAACTACTTTGAGTTTTACAACCTTGAGTTGGCTTAACAAGTTGCTTGACTCTGCGAACGGTAGATGACTCTTCATCAATCACATCGAATGTGATTCCCTTATCAGTTTTTTCCCTAGTCACTTATGACCTTAAGTTGGCTCAATAAATCATAATGACTGGTCTAGTCAGACCCTTATTTTATGTCCATTCCTAACTTACACCGGCTCTCGGTTATGTTCACGACGTGATGGTTTGGGTTAGGCTGAACTACATCATATGTTGAATTAATTGGTTCCCAAAAGACAGGTATGTTATAGCTTAAGTTGACTCAATAACTATAACATGAATCCCTGGTTTCCAAATTCCAAAAACAAGGAGGGTTACGGCTAATCCTGAAAAAGATTTTTAACGTAATTAACTAGATATAATCGGCATCGACACATTATGATAATAGTCATTCTAGTTTGATCCAGTCGAATATGGCTAGGCAGTTTTGGTAGGTTAGAACCATTATCTCCAGTCAGAGCTGGGGTGATCCAGAGCGCCAACGCAAACGATTCTAGACACCATTTCATGGACGTCTTAAGAATGACCATTATTAAAATGCGTCCTTTTTGATTTAATTTGGGTTCATTAAACCTAGTTAATCATATCAACTAGTTGAATCCTAAAATTCAAAATTATTAGGATTGGTTAATAACTTTTATTAAGGTCCTTATCAACTATAAGGAATTTTTTTATTATTTAGGGTGCTATCGAAATCATGTATAAGGTATTTAAAAATATAAGTTGCAACAAATTAAATCGTATTCTTTTCAAAAATTATTATTACAACAATTAACTTAAATTATTATTATTATTTGAGAGGGCTACCCTAATGAAGTATTAGGAATTTAATGGTTGCAACAATTTTAAATCATAGTACATCCATCTAAAACTTATCTTATAAGATTTTAGAAAGCTTTTAATGGCTAACCTAAAGGTTTTTCTTGTATTATCACATAATGAGTAAGAAATGAAATAACCATTAAAATATCAACTAAAAAATTTTATCTCATAAAAGTTTAGCATGATAAAGAGCAACTAAAATTTATGTCATAAAAATTTAGCATAATCACATGCAACTTAAAATTATCTTATAACGTTCAAGTTACATCAATTTTAATAATCATCATATAATTATTAAAATCTAAATAATCAAATCATTTACATGTTTCTTAAAACATAAAATCATATGCGTTTTAATAATTGCAGAAAATTACAGATCACAAAGACATGGATCTGATACCAATGTTGAGTTTTCTTTGATCCTAATGGCTTAAAAATCGATGTCAGACCTAAGTTGGGCAGACTCCAAAAATAAATAAAGTAGCAGAAATACAATTTAAAACAATTTTAAGTAAAGCCCTAAAGAAATTAAACACTAGTCAGAATCTCTACTATTCCGGGGTGGGTCTGACCAATCACTAAAGATAGATCTATAATATTAACTGTAATTTAAAACGTATAAATATAAACTACTAACCTTGGCCTTGCACGTTAGCAAATCGTAGAATTCCATAAACCAATGCCACACGTTGGGGCTGAGCTGTTTCTCCCACGTCGAACTACGTCCCGAGGCGAATAATCCCATTGTCGTCGATCCAACCACGCGCTTTAGAAAGTTTCATCTTGAGTGGATCTTCCGTCAAAACTTCGGATCCGATCCGAACTCCTTCGTAGCTTTGCTAGAGCCTGAGCAGGAGCAAGAAAGAAGAACGGAAAAAGAGGGAATAATTATTTTCGTATATTCGATCTAGGTGTGCTTTTAACTTTTGAGAGCTCCGTTGACCCAAGGCTTGGTGCGGGGTGCATCGGTACAAGTTCTAAGTAGGAGAGCTAGCCCCTATTTATATAGGGAGCTGACCACTCCTTTTCTCAACACATCCGATGTAGGACTAAATAATTGGAGGAGGAAAATCAATTTCAAGTTCGCCATCCACGAAAGCCAAACTTTGACGAATTTTCTATCCCTTATCATTGAGCTTCGTAAGCAATATCTTATATCAAATCGAAGAGCACTGAATGGTGAACGCATAGAAACAAACGATGCTTAATTCCGACGTCGTTTGACCCCTCAAACGTATGCTTAAAGTTGGGATACAAACTGTTTTTTTTCGAAAAACAACCGGTCGCCAAAACGGGGTTCGAAACCCTAGAGACGTGGGCCCCACCCACCAGTGGACACATGTGCTACACATTCTCGCTCCGATGGGCGCTGCATGCGCCCGCTCGGCGGGCATAGGCACAGCCCGCGGGTCAGGCGCGCCCGACTCGCAAGGGGCTCGCCCGACCTACAATGCTCTTTATGGGTTATTTGGGTTGTTCTTGGCTCATTTTTGAGCCGTTTCGAGCTATTTTAAAGCCGTTCAAACACGGGTTTAGATCGGGATATTCCCGTACTCCATTTAACCATTTTCTATGCCTTTATTATTTGAAATATGTTCGTAAACATATTTAATTTCTTTTGCATGGAAATTTAATTTTTTTTGCATCATATGCAAATAATCCCACTTCATTATTCTAAAACTTATATCGCAAACTATTTGCGACGTATTAGATTCTCATACATCGTATGTATTATCTCCATTATACTACCTAATACTTGACGAAGGTCCCACTTTGTGTGAGACCATATAGCCTGACCCTATTACATGTGGGCCTCGAAACCCCAGATGGCAGAGACCAGGAGCAGCAGATGTCGTCCCTGTTTTGGTATCACCATTATGTGGTTAGCCTATTGACACAAGTATTATCGGGACCACACTGACTATGTCCGTGATGAATGCCACAGTTTTATTCTCATCGTTATAACTATATCGCTTAATCAAGCTTAGGGTATGGTCGACTGTCAACCCTAATAGCTTGAAAACGGTTAGTCTCCATCGGTCTTTAGTCTAATAATGTTGGACTTCTTCCAACATACTTTGGCCAAAGTTTTTTACTAAAGACCGAACTAACACATGCGACACTAACTCCCTATAAATGGGAGAGACAAATTCTCTCATGGTCATTACTCCCCTCGCACGCTTCAAGTGTCACCCAACCAAAGACCTTTCGACAGGCCTTGCATCGAAGCTAGGTCAGAGATCTAAGTGACACCGTTTACATACAAGTTTGTACAATGATCTCAAGTCTTAGGATCAACTTGCTTATCATCACTGGGAGTTATCATTGACAGATTAGTATATACTAACCATATGCTAACTCTCGTTGTGTCGTTCAGTGAACTCATTCTCTAATTAGCACCCGTGTCTCGTCTCCGACTTCGCCAAATCGAAGGACAATGAGATCGACACCAATCCATGGTGAAGACAAAGACACAATGGTCTACCCGATATGTCGATATTCTTTTCTCGAAACATCTGCAATCACGAACGATTTTAGACCTATGGTACAAACGGCCATGCAATTCTCCACGATCGAGATCTTCATTTCGATAATTGTTTGACCTCGCATTAAGGCTCAGGACTTTACTTAAGTTCTAATGAAGGCTACATTATTATTTACCTAGGTAAATTCTTACCAAACAGTTTACTGTTATTTCGAACAAGATGTTTGTACATATATAAATTTCCTCAAGGGCACACATATTTCCCAATAGTTAGAACTCAAGGAAAGTTAAAATATGAGGAACTATTGAACTCAATCACGTGTCGTTACTCAAACTGTTTTCTGATGATGTCTATCTCATTGAGTTATTCAGGTTAGATCGGTGGTTGATTTTTAGGTTTTTTCGTAAACCTATGGGAGTTATTATGCGCACAGACCTAATTTCTATCTGCATAGACCACTTATTTACAATTTTGCTATTAAAAATTTACATGGTAGCCATTGAAACTTTTGCATCTCTTACTTTCCATCTCTTTTCCACCTCCATCATCTTCATCATCTTCTCCGCTGTCGCCTCACCTCACACGTAGCGCTCACCGTCGCACGTCGCCCCCCTCCCGTGCCTGCCACCGCACGCCGCCCCACCCTTCTTCATCCTTAATGTCTCCATCCTCTTCCCTTCCCACTCGTCATTCCTCCCCTCCCCCTTCTGTCGTCGTCATTGCCCGACGTCGACGGCACTGGAAAGGGGGAGGAATGAAGAGTTGAAGGAGAAGAGGATGGAGAGAGTGGAAGATGGAGAAGGGAAGGGACAAGGTGTGGCGACAGGCGCGCTGGGCGGGGTGCGACAACGGCTGCGACCGACGTCGACAACAGAGAAGGTGGAGACGAGGGAGAATGAAGAAGAGAGACGATGTAATTTTGGGACACGGTGTTGTGTGTAAAATTAAAAAAATAATTTTAAAATTTGTTTGGGTGTGTTTGTAAAGTGGTCTGTGTAGAGAGCAATTAGCTCTGTGCGCGTATTAACTCCCCAAACCTAATTGGTTAGTATGTACTGTCGTGAAGCTGATTAAGAATGGACACTAGAGCATCCTAGTATTTATTTATGCCCTTTTCTTTACCAAGATAAAAAACACAAGCACATATTTTCTTTTAAAATGTGTAAGATAAAAGATATGTAATGTGGGAGAAAAAAGAACTGGGTGCAAGAACCAAAAGAATCAAAAATATTCCAAGTAGATAATTCAACACCAAATAATAGTTCTAGTACGAGTAAAGGAGTTCTTATTGGAAATCCCTTTTAGGTATTTAAGAGAATTGGACAAGAGAACTTGAGAGAGAGAAGTAAATGAGCCTATCCATGTTATGAGGTGTAAGATTTATCAAAATACCTAGGTATGATGTATTTATATAGCTGTTTTGAATAAAAGTTAATAGGGTTGGGCTAAGACAGCTTTCGAGATGTTTTGCCCATGCACTATAGTTGCTAAAATTTTGGATACACGTTGTATTTGGTATGTATTATCGGAGCCAAAGTAGGAATATCCGCATATTGGACGCTTCTAAAAGTATCATATCACAAGTCAAATTGAAAATTGGGTTATAAGTATGGCTTGACGATTATCATATCTGAAGGAAAGATGTCTTTGGGAGATAGACATTAGTATGATTAACCAAGACATACAAAAAAGTTTGTAAAGCCAGATTGCATGCCTAATAAACCGAGGAGGAGAAACATGGAACTTGTTCAGAATAAAGGAGAGATGCGAAGGAGTAGATGTCGTAGTTCGTGATGAAGGCTATGTTGTTGTTTAACCCTTAAGGTGCTTGGTAAATTCCTCGAGGCGATTGCCATGATTGGCTTTACAATAGCTTTGAGGAATTCAGAGCCAAGGTAGGGTACATTGATCATGCAAGGATTCTGCGCCAATGGACAAGTTCATGCTAACGTAAGGTGTCTCAATGTCACATTCACAACAGGCCCCAGGGAGAGAGGGATATAAGGAATATAGGATAAAAGAAGAATGGAAGGAGCAAGGCTTGATCATGGAAAATCTCTAATGTGTTCAAAGCTTAAATTACAGGTCAGTGAGATGATTGTTGCGGTTTGTTTCTTGTGTTTCAAGGTGGAGTGTTTGCTAATTGCCATGAAAGGGTGCAAAAAATCACAAGATGGAAAGATTGAGAGTTTGATACAGATGTCGAATTTAACTACAAATATGAACAGCAATGTGAATGAGATATTTTTTATGGAACTTTAATGATCATGATGCAGGTGACCTTTGCCATAGTGATTATGATTTTATGAAGTCTGTAAAAACCTAGATAGAGATCAAAATGCTCTCCCCTCTCCACCACAATGCGCGCGCATGTTGGGTTGGGGCGGAGTAGAGAGCCAACGAAGAACTCTTTGGATATCTAGAATGGATATTACCAAGATAGGAGTGTGTCTCGTCATTATGAATGTTTCATCATGGTGAGAGCTCAATGTGATACTTGTATCATAAAATGAGGGTTCACGCCGGGGCATTTGCGTTCTCATGCTCAACATTCTCTCTCTCAAGCACCCCATTTGGCAGTAGGGCCTGATTTGGCCAGACTTCATAGGTCATTGCGTCCTTTTTTTTTCCATCTTTATAATATATAATCTTGTAATTGCTCGACATCCGGAGACAAGCTTAAGGCCTTGCACTGGCATTGTTCTTAAAATTTAGACCATGGGTGTAACATCATGAATTAGTAATGTGTAAAATCAAAGAGTGGGATTGAGCTTCACATGCAAATCATTCCCTCAGCTTATTGTTTTAGAGTTGACGTTCTTGCTACTTGTTACGTCAATGCTTCTGTAGTGCGCAGGGTTGCTGAAGCTATGGATCGTCGGATGATCCGGTGGTGAGGGGACGAGCAGCAATCAATCAAAGAGCACAAACATAATCGAGATTGAATCTTTTTGGCCGTCTACCTGCCACGGGAACACAAGATAGCTTTTATTCAATAGGAAGAAAAAAAATACAACTCTTCAACTCCTCAACTAAGAAGAAGCACTCACTTTCTTCCTAAAAGTTCTCTAAACAATCTCTAAGCTGGCTCTCTACAATGACGGCTCAATGCTTTTAATGGGTTCAACAAACATCTCACAAAACCCTCCCCGCAGCATCCCTTATATAGCCTTTAGAGCACGGACGCAATAAGAACTCATGTGGGAAAGGAACTCTTATCCGCATAGAATTCTAGCAATTCGAATTCAAACAGAATCCAAGTACTAAGTTTCGTAACAAAAATGAAATGAAATATAATCTTACCTATGCCTTGATAGATCTTATCAATGTGCGAAGGCATGAAGATTGAAAACACCAAGTGCTTGATGTAGAAGATGATGCACTTGGAAAACTCTCTCTTGATGTAATCTCATTGCATGAACACTTTTAACCAAAGTGAAAAAGAAAATGAGAGAAGAAAATGCTCTTAGTTTTTGGCTCTAAATGAGTTCAATATCTGTGTGCATTTGTGCCAAAAATTGTCTCCAAACCGTGCTTAAAGAAGCCTTCAAATCTGTACCAAAGACAAGAAAACGACTCCTTGGAAAACTCACCCAACGGCTATACACGATCAGATTTGAGAGCGACCAGACGTTGATCACTCCATATTTTACACCTTTTTTTGCATGTTTGCATGCCGTTTTGATCGCCCATATCGCGTTTTTCACGATTATTTGACAATATTGCAATGATTTTCACTATTTCTTGTTTTTGTCGTATTTCAGGAAATATGGAGCGATTCGGAGCGATTTCGAGATCAAGTGGTTCGCAAGTGCTAAGGAGAGTCACCCACGGCTCGTTTGAGGGCCACTCAACGATGGAAGATGGGTGGAAGAAGAAGGAACTTTGTGAGAGCGACGAGGAGGAGAAACGGAGAAGATTGGGCATTTACCGCATGCCACTCGGCCGAGTGGAGCACTCACTCGGCCGAACAAGAAACCCCACTCGGCCGACCAGAATGGATACGCACACAGAGCTAATTTCAGCGTATACTCGGCCGAACGAAGAAATCCCACTCGGCCGAATGTGAAATCTCACTCGCCCGAGTGGTACATGGAAATTGTCCAGCGAAAGGCCGAAGTTACTGGAATTTTCGAAGATCCAGTCGAAAGTCACTCGGCCGAGCGATAAAGCCACTCGGCCGAACGAAGAAGTATACTCGGCCGAGTCACCTCCGAAGGCAGACCCTGAGACCCACTGACTTACTGTTTTCTTACATGGTCTGTCACTCGGCCGAGTAGAGAATCCCACTCGCCGAGTGGAGAAGTCCACTCGACCGAGTGAAGCCGATGACACACACGCCCAGATTTTCAGACAACCTTCCACGATTTTGAAATCTACTATCATTCCAGCAATCAAAGTATTTTTGTCATATTTTTTATGGATAGTAGACTCCATGACGGTTCCAACGCTGCCAAGAACGTGCCAATCGGAGGTCGGATGAAATCTGGAGAATTTCTGCAAGTTGATGCTGCAGTGCTGGAATTTCCACTCGGCCGAGTCAGATTGCCACTCGGCCCGAGCGGCGGCGGGCCCAGATTTTAAGTTGCGGCCAGGGCTGTTTTTGGGCACGATTTTGAGGGGTTTTCTAGGGTTTTTTGATATGGTTTTGGGAGGCTATATAAGGGTTTTGTAGCCGTCATTAGAGGGAGGTTCCCACATATTTTCTTAGGGATTATTTTAGAGGTTAGGCCATGCCCTAGGCCACCCTCTTGGATCTAAAAGCTTGTATTTGGATTGAAGATCTTCATCAAAGCTAAGTATTTTGTCCTTGTTATTTGAATCTTTGTTTTTCTATCTTTTTGTATGCAAGCAATGATTTTTATTGATTCTCATATCGTTATTGCTATGCTTGAGTAGATTAGATTTGTTGTTCTAGGGCATGGGGATGAACCATATGGATCTAATTTCAGATTTGTGATGAATGAATCTCTATGTTGCTAGAATTGCTAGGAGGTTAGGTTATGATCGATTTATTACGGATAGCTAGGGATTTCCATCGATGGGGGTTTGCAAGAGATTGGATTCTAATCGATGGGAAGGCCTAGATATTCGATTTAGATTTATAATCGAGATTCTCTAGACTTGGTTTGCAAGAGATTGGACCAAAGCTAGGATTTTTATTGTAAATCTATTCCAATATTCGTTTGCAAGAGATTGGACGAATACGAACTATCACAACCTAGATCGTAACTCGAGTTTGCACGAGAGTGAGCTCGAGGGGTGATTGAACAATGATGTCGATCCTAATGCTAGCGGGTTAGGCTAGGGTTTGCAAGAGATTGGGCCTTATCCTAGGATTGCTATAGACTGGCAATAGCGGGAGAGCGTGAGCTTGGTTCTCTATTAAGTTACGACTAGTTCACCTCAACACAAGCCTAGTAATATTGAGATTCACTATTTACAATGATGTATGACGATCCGTAGTAGGAATTCCCTAGCCCTAGACACTTTTATTATATTGTATTTGAATCGATATTTGACCAACATCTCTATCACCGACACGGACAACCACCACCATTTCCATTACTTCACACCATAATCATCTCCACCAATAATACATTCGTAGTCAAACCAACCTAGGATAGATTGGAACCAACACCACCTCCTCGTGTTCGATACTCGCTCGCCACTTGACCGTGCGCTTGCGGTAAAACTACAATCGTTCTCCGGGTGTATATCCGGGGCCGATCAAGTTTTTGGCGCCGTTGCCGGGGAGGTGTTTCCCGTTGGGTGCCAATTTGTCACAATTAGGTTGATTAAACTAAGAAAAAAAATTTAACAAAAAGAATTTTTCACCCCCACCACCATTATTATCATTTCTATATTATTTTGTGCCACTGATATTTTTCTCCAGGTATTTATCTTTGTTGATCAGGTGCTATGGATTATACTACGTGGACCACAGATTTTGATCAGAGTGCTCAGATGGGAGAATACTATTATGATCAGAGTGCTCAGATGGGAGAATACTATTTTGATCAGTGTGCTCAGATGGGAGAAAACTTTTTTGATGAGATGCATGCACACCAGATTGAAATACAAGCCATGCTTGATAAGAGCAACCTTCAATTGGAATGGACGAAGAGGGTACTTGAAATGAATGCGCTCATGCTTAAGGTTGCAGAGATTTCCAAATATATCAGTTTTGCTTCTTCATCTTATGGGCAAGAAGCATCTCCAACCATATTACCAGAGCTAGAATGTGCCGTCGTCGATCCCACATACTATGATACAGCTATTGCATATGAAGAATGGATGGACGAAGAGGCAGTGGAGGAAGCAGAAATTGAGTCATATGCGCAGCCAAAGGAGGACGCATTTCAGAGATTATTGGAGGGCCTCTTGGAGTCAGTGAGGTTCACCGGTTCAGAGAGCATTACAGCAGGTGATGCGTTTGAGCTACGATTTGCAGATTTTGTTATGAACCGTGTTTCAGCTGCAGGAACAATTGAGGAGGACATCCATGTTAGTCTTGATGGGGATAGACTATATTTTTGGATCGCTTGCGGGCATTCCCCTCCACATGATTCATCCCCACAAGTTGACACACCTGAGCAGCCAGCATCACCATTCCAGAGAGAGCCTACATTGATTGTTGATGAGAAGGCAAAGGAGCACACTGTCGACCCAGAGCATATTGACGAGGAGGCCTCACATGCAGAGCTAGAGCATGCTTTTGAGGAGGCCTTACACACAGAGCCAGAGCTTATCACCGAGGAGGTCGTACATCGGGATGAGGACATAGCCATTCATAAGGATCCCGAGCACTACCCTCCTCCATTGGAGCTCCCGCAGCCACCTCATCCTTCCACTGACGTCGAGGACTATCCCACAGAGCTTACTGCTCCCACTCAGGGAGATATCTTTACCCACTCCATTTCTGAATCATGCATTCCATTCGATATTTATTTTGATTCAGATATTTTTGACACGTCATACCTTTTGCAGCACACATACGATTATGGACCGGAGGTATGCTTGGACGTGTCACAGTTTGACGAGCCTATCGAGGAGGTCCACACATATGATCCAGATTTACCTGAGCAGCTGAGAGAGGACACCACGGATACAACTATCACAACACGAGAGGATATTGGATTATTTCCAGGGAAGTATCGTCCACCATTATTTATTTCATATATTTATATAGACGATCCTCTTTGGAATACTTTTATTACGAGGGTGAATTTTTTGCAGCGAACTGATGCATCCTATTCTTTGCAGGGTACATGTTGAGTCCTTGTGAGAATGCTGGAGGATGCATTGCAGGAGTTCGTTGGTGTTCATGGACATACGTGCCTGACAGAGCCACGGAAAGAGCAGTTGGAGCAGTTGCCTGCACCAGCAAAGATATTGGATCCGCCTTTTGCTATAGGTGATATCAATCCAGTAGTGTAAAGTTTTATGCTTTAAATAAACACGAATTCTCTCGACAGCGAGAGGACCATATAGATTTGCTTGAATAAATATTACCTCATATGACGGCAACAAAATTTTTTTACACCCCAAACCCATTATATATATTAATTGCCCTCTTTATATTTTGATGTGTCACATCCTTTTTGCTCACCACCATCGAGCACTTCTTTCAAGTGAATACTCACTTTCTTATTCGTTTGACTTGATCACGCTTAGCAAAGTCGTGATTTTATTGATCAAGTCATTTGAATAGGATTGTTTGGTTTAGCTTGGGGGAAGGCGCTCTCATGCATCATTGTATGTGCATGTAGTTGCATTAGGATTTCACGTCATTCATTTCATCATTTTTCATTCACCCCCTTATTATTATCGTTGTTCCTCATATTCTTCCATTATAATCACATTGAGGACAATGTGAAGTTTAAGCTTGGGGGAGTGCATTTTCATGCCATTTAGATGCATTAGTTGCATTTTTTACTTTATTTTAGGGTTTTTAAAGTTTTTCAAAATTTTTGCATCATCTTTTTGATTTTTCCATCTTATTTTCCTTTTATGTGTGTTCATGCATCATGATGTGTGCTTGTTTTTCTTTTCTTTCCTCTCTTTTATTTTTATATCTTTATTTTCTTTTCCTCCTTTTGCTAGATTTTGTTGGTAACAACGATCTATGAACTTCGTGTTTGATGATAACAAACGTATATGAACGTTTTAACGTGTGTGTTAAGTGTTTCAGGAACGGCGAACGTGCGACTAATCCACGGAAGGACTTGGTCAATATGATGGGAATGAGGAGACAATAAAATGGTTTGATTCATATTTATAAGTACTCACACAAGATCAAATCTTTCCCAAAAGTTTTTTTTAAAGGCCCAAAAGGAGATTAAAAAAACACACATACATGCCTTTTAAAATCCTCACAAAAGTGCCGGCCTAGGCTTAAATTGTTTTTAAACAAAAAGGGCCTAGGCTTGAATTTACAGAATAGTTTTGCAATAGAAAGGAATTGTTTTGCAATAGAAAGGCACTCACGTTTACAGAATTGTTTTGCAATAGAAATTGCTTTGAGAGCACTCACGTTTTAAAAAAAAGGCCAGGGCAAAAAAAAAGAAAGGCCGAATTGAATTCATCTCCCATTTGAAAACCCTAAGTGTTCAGCCGCACTTTAAATACTCCTCTCCGTAGGTAGCCGAAAAAAAGAGAGGCACAATTCTTTTGAAGAACACAAAATCCAAAATTTTTTTGAGCAGCACATTTTTTTTTGAAGATCACAAGTGCCAAACTTTTTGATTCTTCATCAAATTATTTAAGAGCCGCTGTTTGCTTCAAAAACGAAAAAAAAGGGAGCCACCTCTTAAAAATCTGAGAGAGGGGTTTTTATTTTTGATGGGAAGACGAAATTTTTTTTTGAGAATCGAAGGCGCCCAATCAAATAAGAGAAGGAGCAGCTCTTGAAGAAAGTCACCGCAAGTTGTGAAGCCCCATGTGCAGGAGCCGAATTTCTCAGGGAAGAGGGGAGCCGAAATTTGTTGGTGTGGAGAGCCGCACAGAATTCTCAAAATCCAAGAGCCGCACTCATCAATTTTTTGAAGCCCAGGACACATTCTTTTGTGCACTCAAAATTCTCAGAGGGGCCAAAGCAAATCCCCTTCAATCAAAGAATTAAAGAGGCACACACAAAGTGCAGTGCCATCAAAACGAATAAGAAAGGTGAGTGTTTTGTTTTTCTCTATTAAATTAATATTAAACTGGGCTGGGACCTTAGCAAGGCTAATGTTAGAGGTCTAGTATGGGCTGGATCTCTAGCAAATGGGCTAGTTGGAGGCCTTATATGGTACGTGCATCTTACAAGTGGTATCAGAGCCAGGTTAGAGGATCTAGTCTAGATTTTTAGATGACCATGAATATTTCTGATTGTGCTTTTGCTGAAGGTCAGTCTATAGCCCGTCCCCCTAAGTTTAACGGTGTAGACTTTGAATATTGGAAGGCTAGAATGAAAATCTATTTAGTGTCTGTAGCTTATGATGTGTGGGATATTGTTGAAAATGGTTATAGTCTACCCACTATTAAAATTGAAGACACGGTTATGATTAAGCCTAAAGACAAGTGGGATTTAGCTGATAAGAAACTTTATACTCTTAATGGTAAAGCTATGAATGCGCTTATATGCTCTCTTGATAAATCTGAGTTTAACCGTATCTCACATTGTCTAACTGCGCAGGAATTCTGGCATACTCTAGAGGTGACCCACGAGGGAACATCGCAAGTGAAGGAATCTAGACTTGCGTTGCTGAGCACAGAATATGAGAGCTTCCGCATGCTACCAACAGAATCTGTGAAAGAGATGTTTGCGAGGTTCACGGACATCGTCTACAAATCCAGTTCCCTCGGTAAGCCATACTCTAGCCATGAACAGGTACGAAAGATCTTAAGGGCGCGACCAATCTCGTTCAGGCCTAAAGTCACCGCTATTCAAGAAGCTAAGGACTTGTCAACAATGAAAGTGGAGGACTTGATAGGCAACCTAATATCACACGAGCTTGAATTGCAGAGTATAGAAGCCAGAGAGAAACCTGAAGAGAAGACCAAAGCTTCCACACCATTAGCTCTTCAAGCTAACGATGACGATCTTGATGAAGAGCAAGCCCTAATGGTCAGAAACTTCAGGAGATACATTCAGACTGATCAAGGAAGAGCTGAGATGGGAAAAAGGTTCATTCGTTCTAATAATTCTAATTTTGGTAGAAATTCCTATGATCAGAAAGCTATTAATAGAAGTGAATGTTTTAAATGCAGGAAGAAAGGGCACCACATAAAAGATTGCCCATAACAACACACAGCTCAAGTTGCAAAAGGAAAAATGAAAGTGCTGACGTGGGACATGGATAGCGAAGCTGAGGAGGAGGAGGATGAACATGAAGCTCACTCATGCATGGCATTGATGGCCAAACACAATGAGGTAGAATCTCCCACTAAAGCTGAATTTTTAGAAATCTGTAAAGGAATGCAACATAGAATTGATGAGCTAGAGCTGATGTGGAATGTTATAGGAATGATAATTTTGATATGCAACAAACTGAGTATGACATGTCTATAGAAATGAAAAATATTAAACAAGAGCTTGTTGCATGCAAATCTACCATTACTATATTAGAAAAAGAGAAAGCTAGCTTGTCTGAAAAAACTGATTGTCTTTTCTATCCCTCTTTATTAAAGGGTATTAGCATGTATAAGCTAGATAAGACAAAGCTTGAAGTTGAAAATGAATTTCTTTCTGAAAAGATTAACATGCTAAATCTTGAACTTAAAGAAAAAAATGAGGGATTTTGAAAAGAAAGAAGAGGAAAATAAGCGAGCTTTCGTTAGTAAATGCACTTTGCTTGTGAACGAAAATGATCATTTGAAATCCAAAGTTGCTAGTTTAGAATTGTCATTAAAGAGATTTTCCATTGGTAAACAAAATTTGGACATTATTCTTGGAAATCAAATTTATGGCAATAATAGGCGAGGACTAGGATATGGTCTTAAAAATGTTGTAAAATCAAAATATAGAAAAGTTCACATTGAAACAACAAAGGTTGGAAATTTTCATGCTAAGTGCTTTACATGTGGATGCGTTGGTCATACCTCATATCATTGCAAATATAGGAACAAAAACATTAAGTTCAAACAAATATGGGTTCCTAAATCTTTGATGACTAACGTGAGTGGATCTTGTTGGATTCCAAGGTCACACACGACATCTCTTTTGTAGGTGGATGGAAATTTGACGAGGAGCGATAAATTGAATGTCCCATTACTTTTTAGCTCCTTAGTCAAACGTCGACACGAAGGTATATATCATTCTTTGGACTTAATGAATACCTTCATAGCTTTTTGTGTGCATGACTTTTCTTTGTTTGTGTGCTAGTAGTTGCATTACTATGTGTGCATGATTCTTTTTGT
Organism: Scilla litardierei; assembly: GCA_030789695.1. NCBI lineage: Eukaryota > Viridiplantae > Streptophyta > Magnoliopsida > Asparagales > Asparagaceae > Scilla > Scilla litardierei. The sequence continues at coordinate 229,340,991 of CM061133.1, forward strand.
TTGTGTGATTGCATCTCATGTTTGCTTTAGTACTTCATGCATATTTAAAAAAAACTGAAAAACTGAAAAAAAAAATGGTGCTTAAATGTGTATCTTTCTCTTTGATTCCTTAAAAGAAGTATTCATGAAAGATTTTCATGTCTATGTAGAAATTGGTGTATTATTTCTTTTGCCACATGTGCATGTTCATCTTTCTAAATATTCATGGCATATTCAATGAATGAAAATAACTTGATTTCTACACCGCCTATTTCACTTCCACATGTATTACTATTGTTGCACATTTGGAGACATCATTTATGAAGTATGGAAAGTGAATGTAGGAGGAAAACTTAACTGAATATCTAAGGGATATGATATACCTTGCCATGGGTAAAAATTGAGCAAAAGAAATTGTTGTTATAAGTATTTGTATAAAAAAAATTGTGACAATAAAAGATAATTGCTCTGTATGAAAAATGGATACAATCCGTGGCAACGGTATTACCCACGAGTATCCAACATAAGCTTTATGGGTAAACTTTAGCGTTGGTGTATTTACTCGTCAAGCAATGCCACCCCCACATCTAAGAGTCCTTATAGGCTATGTTTGGGGTGTGGTACCTTGAACTCATTTTTAATGAGATGGGGAAAATCAATCCTAGGTGATAAAATGTTATATGGAAAATGTGGATTGGTTATGGTTGACTTTCTTAAATGATTCTCCCTTATGTGCTTCAATTTTAATCTTCACACTTTTCACGTTGGTGTTGAAGTCGTAGTTGTTTAATTTTATTGGATTTTGACTTGATTATTCTATGATAAGCTTGCATGCAATTGTTGGTAATGGTTAATAATACTCTCTTTTTGCAAGCTCTATGATTTTGACTTCGTGTTTCCACTTTTGATGATAACAAAGGGGGAGAAAAATTGGGACGATTACGATTTGGCATCTGACTTGGTATTTGGTATTTATATGTGTTTGATTAAGGGGGAGCATTAATGAATACTGGGGAAGCACAAAAATAGGGGGAGCATGCACACTACATTTCATCTCATTGCATGTCACCCACTATCGTCACACTTTCACACACACTACTTGGAAAGCTAATGTTCAAAACCTTATACTTAGTTTGTTATCATCAAAAGGGGGAGATTGTTGGTAACAACGATCTATGAACTTCGTGTTTGATGATAACGAACGTATGTGAACGTTTTAACGTGTGTGTTAAGTGTTTCAGGAACGACGAACGTGCGACTAATCCACGGAAGGACTTGGTCAATATGATGGGAATGAGGAGACAATAAAATGGTTTGATTCATATTTATAAGTACTCACATAAGATCAAATCTTTCCCAAAAGTTTTTTTTAAGGCCCAAAAGGAGATTAAAAAAACACACATACAGGCCTTTTAAAATCCTCACAAAAGTGCCGGCCTAGGCTTAAATTGTTTTTATAAAAAAGGGCATAGGCTTGAATTTACAGAATAGTTTTGCAATAGAAAGGAATTGTTTTGCAATAGAAAGGCACTCACGTTTACAGAATTTTTTTGCAATAGAAATTGCTTAGAGAGCACTCACGTTTTAAAAAAAAGGCCAGGGCAAAAAAAAAGAAAGGCCGAATTGAATTCATCTCCCATTTGAAAACCCTAAGTGTTCAGCCGCACTTTAAATACTCCTCTCTGTAGGTAGCCGAAAAAAAAGAGAGGCACAATTCTTTTGAAGAACACAAAATCCAAAATTTTTTTGAGCAGCACATTTTTTTTGAAGATCACAAGTGCCAAACTTTTTGATTCTTCATCAAATTATTTAAGAGCCGCTGTTTGCTTCAAAAACGAAAAAAAGGGAGCCACCTCTTAAAAATCTGAGAGAGGGGTTTTTATTTTTGATGGGAAGACGAAATTTTTTTTGAGAATCGAAGGCGTCCAATCAAATAAGAGAAGGAGCAGCTCTTGAAGAAAGTCACCGCAAGTTGTGAAGCCCCATGTGCAGGAGCCGAATTTCTCAGGGAAGAGGGGAGCCGAAATTTGTTGGTGTGGAGAGCCGCACAGAATTCTCAAAATTCAAGAGCCGCACTCATCAATTTTTTGAAGCCCAGGACACATTCTTTTGTGCACTCAAAATTCTCAGAGGGGCCAAAGCAAATCCCCTTCAATCAAAGAATTAAAGCGGCACACACAAAGTGCAGTGCCATCAAAACGAATAAGAAAGGTGAGTGTTTTGTTTTTCTCTATTAAATTAATATTAAACACCCTTTTTGTTTTGACCCTTGCAGGTTTTGTTGGGAAAAAGAAACGGGGGGGGGGGGGGGGGGGGGATTCACATGCCCCTGCCGAATTTTTGATTGGAGAAACAATTCCCAAGAGCACAGACCGAATTCATCCTCTCATTCTTTATTATCATTAACTCTCTTGTTGTGTTTTCCCTTAGCTCTTGATTGATGCAGGTTGCATGTGGCCATAAGCAATTCATTAATTCGTTTCTATGTGCAACAAGTTAACAAGCTTCAGGTGAAGCAAAGTTCTGTCCAAGAATTAGGCACCTCCTTCAAAATCCAGCAAGTGGCCGAGCTCCATCTCACCATCTACGACGTTTCCGTGAAGAATAACGAAAGGCGTATCGCAACTTTCAATTTCGGTGGAAGGCGCAAGTTTCATCGAGAGGGGAGCCGAACTATTGAGGGGACATCTGAGACTACTACTTGTCAGACTGATCTGACCACACGCTGAACGACAGAGACGACACACCATTACTGAGCATTTCTAAAACTCTATTTATTTATCTTTGTATTGGTGTAGCGATCTCTGTAGGGGAAACATTACCATCTGTGTTACTTTTTGGGGACCTGACGACTTGGGAGTCGTCACGGAGGGAGAGCATCTGACTAGATTGATAGTATAGAGCACGTGGTGTGCGTACGAGTTAGGTGAGAGTAGATTTGTGATCTTGACTCATTGTAGCCGTACTTGATTACATATCTATCTAGTAGTTGCTTTCGGGGGCTGGAGTAGGTCGTGGGGATGACCGAACCAGGGTATATCTGTGCGTATTCTGTGATTGCTATTTTATTCCCCTGTCTGTGCCTATAACTGCGTGGGATTGTTCGTGGGTTGCACGAATATTTTTATTAGCCTATTCACCCCCCTCTAGGCTACGATCCAGATCCAACAGATTTGTTCCTTATGATGATATATCTTATTCCTTTAGTAACCATCATGATACTTATTATTCCTTACCATGCTACTTTGAGTATTCCATAGTCTTGCTATCCATGTGCTTGCTTATATATTTTTTTGATGATTCCTCTATATGAATGCATGATATTAATTGAAGTTATGAATGCATGATATTAATTAAAGCTGAATGTATTGATTAGTGTTTAGTATGCTTTTGTTGGAAATGCACCAAGATTCACGCATCATTAGTATATCTGAAGCATCAGTTTTATTGTCTTATTCACCTTCTGTTGCATGCCTGATATGGTTGTAAACTTTACTGCTTGACTTCACTATTTATTGAAATGATTGAGAATATCCATGCTTACATATGAGTTTTAGTTGATGTATTATTTTATTGAACCGTTCGTGCACATCTTAGAGTGAACCGAGTGCTACATTATTTCTTTCTCCACATATATCTTTTTATTCTCTACATGTCACTTGAGTTCACCTCCTAAAGCTACTTATATCGCATCTATTTCTCAAAAATCCCTACAAAAGAAAAAGTTACCTCCAAAAGTCCAAAAAGCCAAAAAGGAGCCAAAACCCAAAAATACAAATCATATAGCTCCTACAAAAATTCAAAAAGAAAAATGAGAAACAAGAAGTTCAAAAAGAAAAAGAAAGATATTTCTCTTTCTCATTATTGGAGCCAAAAAATACTTGGGAAACCCAAGGCAAAAATCCCATTTTCCACTATCATATTCCTTTAGATGTGATGCCTCAAGCTAAGCTTGGGGGGGGGGGTGAATTCATTTGACCATATGAGTGAGTATGACATTAGAGTGGAGACGTGCATGAATGGGAATATTTGATAATGCTTCGACTTTGCAAAATATATTAGATATGGAGATTTTTCATGATTTGAAATAAATATGTGAATGCCATGACTCTTATTCTATTCTCTACTGCATGTTTGGTGTGTATCTTATATGCTTCATTTATAACTTTTGATTGAAAAGTGCATCGCCAACATTTGTATATTAAATTCTATGAAATGCGTGATGTGGATATGAATTGATTGTATGAATTTAGAGAGTCCCTCTGATTGTTCTTAAAAGCTTGCAAGTACCATGTCTAAGTAAGATTTGAAATCCTTATAGCATGTGATTCGTATTTTCCAAGTTATCGTGATGTATAGCTTATGGCTTGAGATCTGAGAGAATAATCTAGCAACCCCTTCCATCTCGTGTTCTTTCTTTTTCTTTCATTTCATTTCCTTTGTTTTCATCTCCCGAGTTCGTCTCTTTACTTATCTTCCTCGAGGACGAGTAAGAGGTAAGTTTGGGTGATTTTGATCACTCCATATTTTACACCTTTTTTCTGCATGTTTGCATGCCGTTTTGATCGCCCATATCGCGTTTTTCATTATTATTTGACAATATTGCAATGCTTTTCACTATTTCTTATTTTTGTCGTATTTCAGGAAATATGGAGCGATTCGGAGCGATTTCGAGATCAAGTGGTTCGCAAGCGCTAAGGAGAGTCACCCACGGCTCCTTTGAGGGCCACTCAGCGATGGAAGATGGGTGGAAGAAGAAGGAACTTTGTGAGAGCAACGAGGAGGAGAAACGGAGAAGATTGGGTATTTACAGCATGCCACTCAGCCGAGTGGAGCACTCACTCGGCCGAACAAGAAACCCCACTCGGCCGACCAGAATGGATACACACACAGAGCTAATTTCAGTGTATACTCGGCCGAACGAAGAAATCCCACTCGGCCGAATGTGAAATCTCACTCGCCCGAGTGGTACATGGAAATTTTCCAGATAAAGGCCGAAGTTATTGGAATTTTCGAAGATCCAGTCGAAAGTCACTCGGCCGAGCGATAAAGCCACTCTGCCGAACGAAGAAGTATACTCTGCCGAGTCACCTCCAAAGGCAGACCCTGAGACCCACTGACTTACTGTTTTCTTACAGGGTCTGTCACTCAGCCGAGTAGAGAATCCCACTCGACCGAGTGGAGAAGTCCACTCGACCGAGTGAAGCCGATGACACACACGCCCAGATTTTCAGACAACCTTCCACTATTTTGAAATCTTCTATCATTCCAGCAATCAAAGTATTTTTCTCATATTTTTTATGGATAGTAGACTCCATGACGGTTCCAACGCCACTAAGAACGCGCCAATCGGAGGTCGGATGAAATCTGGAGAATTTCTGCAAGTTGATGCTGCAGTGCTGGAATTTCCACTCGGCCGAGTCAGATTGCCACTCGGCCCGAGTGGCGGCGGGCCCAGATTTTAAGTTGCGGCCAGGGCTGTTTTTGGGCACGATTTTGAGGGGTTTTCTAGGTTTTTTTGCTCGGGTTTTGGGAGGCTATATAAGGGTTTTGTAGCCGTCATTAGAGGGGGGTTCCCACATGTTTTCTTAGGGATTATTTTAGAGGTTAGGCCATGCCCTAGGCCCCCTCTTGGATCTAAAAGCTTGTATTTGGATTGAAGATCTTCATCAAAGCTAAGTATTTTGTCATTGTTATTTGAATATTTGTTTTTATATCTTTTTGTATGCAAGCAATGATTTTTATTGATTCTCATATCGTTATTGCTATGCTTGAGTAGATTTGTTGTTCTAGGGCATGAGGATGAACCCTATGGATCTAATTTCAGATTTGTGATGAATGAATCTCTATGTTGCTAGAATTGCTAGGAGGTTAGGTTGTGATCGATTTATTACGGATAGTTAGGGATTTTCATCGATGGGGGTTTGCAAGAGATTGGATTCTAATCGATGGGAAGGCCTAGATATTCGATTTAGATTTATAATCGAGATTCTCTAGACTTGGTTTGTAAGAGATTGGATCAAAGCTAGGATTTTTATTGTAAATCTATACCAATATTCGTTTGTAAGAGATTGGACGAATACGAACTATCACAACCTAGATCGTAACTCGAGTTTGCACGAGAGTGGGCTCGAGGGGCGATTGAACAATGATGTCGATCCTAATGCTAGCGGGTTAGGCTAGGGTTTGCAAGAGATTGGGCCCTATCCTAGGGTTGCTATAGACCGGCAATAGCGCGAGAGCGTGAGCTTGGTTCTCTATTCAGTTACGACTAGTTCACCTCAACACAAGCCTAGTAATATTGAGATTCACTATTTACAATGATGTATGACGATCGGTAGTAGAAATTACCTAGCCCTAGACACTTTTATTATATTGTATTTGAATCGATATTTGACCAACATCTCTATCACCGACACCGACAACCACCACCATTTCCATTACTTCACACCATAATCATCTCCACCAATAATACATTCGTAGTCAAACCAACCTAGGATAGATTGGAACCAACACCACCTCCTCGTATTCGATACCCGCTCGCCACTTGACCGTGCGCTTGCGGTAAAACTACAATCATTCTCCGGGTGTATATCAGGGGCCGATCAGACGTCTGGAGAAGGGTTCATAGGTGCCTGATCAACTGCTCAGACACCTAGGAACATAACTCTAGATGACTGGCAGAAAGGGATGGACAGATAAAAGAAAAGTCCAATCCAGGCGACAAACGTCTGATGAACACTTACCCGATGTCTGGTCCACTATGCAGACGTCTAGTATGCCTTCTTCAGATGGCTGCTGCTAAATATGGGTCCAAAAAGACAGAGAGCATAAGGAAGTTGGCTCATACTTTAAGGCTCCTGGAGTTCATGTACCAGGTGTCTGGACCACTGTTCAGACGCCTGGTCATAGACCATCAGGCGACTGACTTATGGTTGTGTCAGCTGATCAGAAAGCTAACACGCCAGACATCTGGTGCCCCTACACCAGGTGTGTGTCCTGCCCCAAATGCATTATAAAGTGAATTTTGAGCAATGGACCAAATGTGGTGGGTTCCTTGTTGGATACAACGTGTAGTTAGATACAATGATCGATGACTTCGTGTTTGATGATAATAAACGTGTTTGAATGATTTGATGTGTGTGCTAAGTGTTTCCAGAAGGGGCATGCTCGTAAATACACAAAGGGGGACTTAGTCTAAGTGATGGAGAAATATGCAAAGAAGACTTAGTCAAAGTGATGGAGAAATTGCAATTAATTTGTAATTTGGACTTGGTCAAAGATGGAGAGATATGAAGAGATCTCATTCATATCAAAAGTGATTGAACCAAATCTCATGCAAATCAATTTGTGATTAACTGAGATCCAATTCAAATCACATTGCCATTCAAATTCAAATCCTCTTCAAATCCAATTCAAACTCCAAATCCTATTGTGATTAGAAGAGATCTTGCATAGTGATTCATCCAAATCCTATTCAAGTTAGGATTCCACCCAATCTCCATATTCTATGGAATTCTACCTACGCCAAAGATCCTCTCCCTCTCCTTATATAAATCCCTCTCCAAAGAGGAGAAAATTTTGAGGAAACCCAAAAGTAAAAAGTGTGGCCAACACCATAAGAAAGCCTCATTGCCGAAATTCCCTTCTTCAACCTCCAAGCAACACATCAAGGGAAGCACTCCAAGGCCGCAAGTTTATAGAGCTCATCCTCCCTCCCTTGAGCAAGGTCTCACGTCCTTCATCTCCTTCATCGCGCAAGCCACAAGCAAGGAGCTCTCATTCACCCATTGCGCAACGTCTTCAAGAAGCTCTCATTCACCCATTGTGCAACATCTTCACGGAGCTCTTATTCACCATTGCGCAACCTTCAATTGACTTCTCCATTGCCGCAAGATCTACAAGGGTACTCCATCAAGGCCGCAAGTTTCAAGTCCCAAGTCTCACATTGCGCAACATATAGAAGCCTTGTTCCTCCATTGCGCAACATAGCCAAGAGTTCCTCCATTGCGCAACATAACCAAGGGTTCCTCCATTACGCAAGCAACCTCAAGCCAAGAAGCATCCTTACATTGCGCAGCCATTAACCAATGATACGATGCAAATGGTTGCATGTACCATCAAACTTCTCCAGCATATGTAGTCAGAAATCATAAGGCAAGGGTTTATTGAGAATATTCTAAGTGAATAGATGATCTCTTAGTTTATTCCATGGGTCTACCACCATCCTCTTCCTCTTCCTCTTCCTACACTTTTCGAGCTTTATAATCTCTCATTCATTTCTAGAGCTTATTTACTCAATAAGAGTCATGATTTCATTCACTAAAGTTACTCGATTTAGGTTATAGTGAGCATTCTGTACTCCTCCTTTGGCTCTTCGTTTATCTCATCCTCCATTATAATGGGGATATAGTTTCCTTTTACATTCTCCTTTTATAGTCTTTTCCTGCCAAGGGCATGTTGTCTCCTTCTCTTTATATTCCAATTCTACCATTAGTATTGCCAATTCTACCATTAGTATTGCCATCATCTAGGATTTGCTCATGGTGTTATTATTGGTAAGGCTGGTGGAGAGACTAGTAGAGAAATTGATATGGAAGCTTTTGTAATGATGATGTTCTGTTGGGTTTTGAGGAGGCTTCTATAGGCTTAACAGACGTGATAAGCAGAAGAAGAAAAACAAGCCATAAAATCACATTTTATGAAAACCCTATGGAAAAGAAAAACCCTTTGCAGGATCTATACTATGTAACTGATCGCGTCGAGATGTACTCCCAAAATAATGTAGTTTTACAGCAAGCGCACTGTTAAGTTGTGAGCGGGTATCGAATCACGGGGAGGAACTGTTGGTATTATATTGGTTACTTGGCGGAGATGGAACAATGGTGGAGGAGTATATGGTGTCACAAGCGAATAAAATGTCGACTATAAATTCAATCAATAAAAATGTCTAGGGCTAGGGGATCCCCACTATAGATCTTCAAGCATCAATGTGAATATGAACTTCCATATTACTACTCCTGATTTAGGGTGAAATTGTCGCAACTATATTGGGAACCAACGCATGCTCTCGCGATACACAAGTCAATAATAATATAAACTAGAACCTCGCTCTAGCACAAGCCAAGTTCAAACTATTAGCATTAAGATCGACAATATAATTCAATTCCAACCCAAGTTCGCTCTCTCGCAACGTGAATTCGAATTTAGATTATGATGGTTCGTATTCGTTTTACCGTCGCACAAACGAATATAATTATAGAAATATAATAAAGATGCTAGCTTTGATCGCTCCCACACACCAATTCTAGGAATCTCGATTATAGATCTAATTCGGATATCTAGGGCTTCCTATAGATCAAGATCCTCTCTCGAGCTCTTAAGATCCAATAGAAATCCCTAGCTATTCATAGTAAATTAACCATAATCTAACCCTCAAACAAGTTTAGCAACTTGAGTTTTCAATAGATTTCACATATCAAACTTTAAATCCATAAGGTTCATCCCTTTTGCCCTAAAGCAAAGAAACTACTCACAATTCAACATGATCAAAGCAATAGAATTAGTAGATGCAATAGAAATCATCATAGACAAGAAATGTAAACAGAAATCAATCATAAAAACTAGAAAGGAGTTTAAACAAACCAATTGTGTTACAAGCTTCAATCCACAAAGAGAATCAAGAACTTTTGCACTCCAATCCTTAAGCAATAGCAAAATAAAATAAAACCTCTCCTTAAAACTCTAGCCGTCTTGTCCTCTCTTTGATGGCTCTCAAAACTACATATTTATACTAACTCAAAAATCTAAAAAAAAGCTGACCAAAATACCATCAACCTGAAGCAAACACTAGTTCTCAAATCTGGGTCGGTGGCGCACTCAACCGAGTGAAACTGTCACTCGTTCGAGTGGCATTTTCGACAGAAAATCTTCAAAAATCAGCATTCTGTCTTCTATGGCCACTCGGTCGAGTGGTCGGCTCACTCGGTCGAGTGCCTTTCTCACTCGGTCGAGTGAGATCTCCTGCAGACTTCTCCAGAAACAGTATCTGCCTCCAACTTTTCTTCTCTCCACTCGGTCGAGCGGGCTTCTCACTCGGTCGAGTGAAAGTTTCACTCGGTCGAGTGCATTTGACATTCTTCTTTGACTGGGGCTAGGGCGTATCTGCTTCACTCAGTCGAGTGGGCTGCGCCACTCGGCCGAGTAGGCTGAGTTTTCATCTCTTCTCCTCCTTTTGCTTCCTTCCTTCTTCTCTTCTCCTCCTTTCGCTTCTTGACATCTTCAAGCATCGTGAGCTCCTCGATATCGTCGCTGTTGACGCTCCAGCACACATATATATGCTCCTAGCTCCAAATTGCTCCCGAACACGCCATATTTCCTGAAAATCCAACGAAGCATAGAACTAGTAAAATTTGTCATGGAATCGTCGTTTAAGCTTTAAATTCGCGATATGAGCAATCGATATGGCATGAAAATATGCAGAAATAAAGTGTAAAATATGAGCGTGTCAAAAATCCCCTAAGCTTACCTCTTACTCGTCCTCGAGGAAGATAAGTAAAAAAGCGAACTTGGCGAATAAAAATAAAGAAAATCAAATAAATCGAAAATAATGCGAAGAGGGAAAATGCTAGATCATTCTCTCAGAACTCGAATTTACTCACCCAAATGCACCAATAACGAATATAAACATCACTATCTCTTTTATTTCGATATCATTTCATAAAAGGCACACTTGATATAAAAACTGAGAACAATGTGAATCTTATGAGATATGAAACAATTTTAACATTAAACATCGTCTAAGGCATAGAAAACGGTATACATGTTCATAGACAACACACTTTTCAATTGACTACTTCTACTTGGAGTATAAGAGATATCACACAATTCATACATATGAGAATGGAAAGATGTGGTCTCATGAATTTCATGTCTATTTTCAACTCATAGACGTCATCATACTCAAAGTCATCTTCCTAAGTATTAGACATTACCACGCCTTGGTAGTCATGCACATATAAGTAATCACTCTCTCACACATCATTGGATTTCCTCCCACAAGCTTATCTATAAGCGTAATGGCATCAAATGTATAGAATATGGTTTTTCCCAAGCATTGTGGCTGCATGGAAGAAAAGAAAGGAACGGATGGTGTATATACAATGAAGTTTTCTTTTTCTCTTTTTTTTCTTTTTCTTTTTTCTTTTTTTTGTAATCCATATATACACAAGTACAATCCCCAAAGAAAGATATGTTCTTTTGTGTTTTTGGGATCATGTAGCTTTTTTGGTAGTATAGGAACGATGCAAAAATAAGAGTCACTTTAGGCTAGAATTTCCAATGACAATATGTATAGAAATTTTTTCAAGATATGTGGAGAAAAAATATATCATATCACTCAGTTCACTCTTTGTGTGTGCATAAATACTTCAGCAGGGTAATGTTATCTATTCTGTTTGATTTCTAAAAGAAAACTAGTCTATTCATATCAAATGACATTCAGTTCATTTATACCGAAGTTTTAGTGCACAATTCGTTCAAATCAGAAGTGATATAGAGATATGAAAGCAATACTCCAAATATAATGCAGTCAATGCGCGATTCTTGGTGTGTTTTCTACAAAGAGTATACAATAAGGTAATTCTCAGACGAGTCAATGTTAAAATTCATTCATGAACAATAAATATCATATTGGAAGTTCTTTTTCTCAAGTGCACACAAGTATATAGTAAATGATATCAGAAATAAAGACAATAGTGCTGCGAAAGATATGTGCACAGGTAAAGTGAATATTCAAGCTAAATTCATCACAGCGAATTCATCTCTAGCAAAGAAAGTAAAATAAGTAAGGATAAAATAAAATCTAACTATACATGTGCAAGCACTCTAAAAGTAAAGAAAACATGATGCATGGAATAATGGAAAAATGTGCGAAAATAAGTGAAAAATAAAGAAAATAAAAGTGTGTGTGTACACTCACTCCCCCAAGCTAAACATCACATTGTCCTCAATGTGCAAAGTGTGGCACTGGGATATAAAAGTGAGGGGTGGGTGGGTGTGTAGATGATGCAAAATGAAAAGTAGAGAAAAAATAATAAAAGAAAAACCTAATGAATCTACATGATGGTATATACAATAAAGATATGCAACGTAAGCATGCAAAATGATGGGATGGATGCAAAGGTGATCAAAAGTACTCTCCACCAAGATGGAATCTATGGTGTCCTGAAAAGTGAAGACAAAGGGGCAAGCAAAATAATGGGGAGAGAATGGAGCAAAAGTGTAACATGCATTAAGTGAAGTGCCTACTCAGGTGCATCGACATCACCTCCCTGTGATGGTGGTGGTGGTGGCAAAGGGGCTCGCTGCCATTATCGCAGGTGCTGCAAAATCTGGTTTAGCGTCAGCTGAATACCAGGGATACAGGCTACAAGGGTCTGCTGGGCATCAACGACCTGGGCGTGGGCTCGAAAATTGATTCTAAGTCCAACAACTACCGAATCAACTACGCACTGACGCAAGTCTCTGTCATCAGGAGTGGAAGTAGAGGAACGTGCACGTGTACAAGCTGGACTCACATGGCCTCCAAATATTAGTGGGGCTACTATGGGGTGTGTGTGCGGAGCAGGGCTCACAACATGATGCTCCACCTCCAGGTGAGGCTGAGACATAAGAATGCCCGCTGAAATGGGTGCAACAGCTGATGTGAGTGGAACAGCAGCAGAAGTGGAGGAGGATGAAGAGGTCGTGGCAACAGATGTGGTGACAGACACCACGACACTCTCAGAGAATACGGTTGAGGTAGAGAAAGGAATATCGACAGGTGGGGTGGGCATGTGATTGCGGCCCCAGAGTGGAGACCGAACGATTCTAATAAAAACCGCAGCGGACGGATCATGTGTAGTCGCTTATGGGTCAAACACGAGGAGGCGGTTAATGAGTATTGGTACCTATGGGTCTTCGAAAGAGAGCTACACGATAGTCACAGTGAATTGTTGATGAATGGTAAAAAGAGGTAAACAATGGGGGTAAAAGCTCTCGGGCGTGGGGAATCCCTGCCAATTGACTAGGGTTGGGGTCGAATTATTAATCGCCAGGTTACCGGGTTCATTGGGACTCGGGAGAGGTCGTGTGACCTAAGGGCATTCACATATCCCCTACTGACGTGATGCATGATAGGTTATTATCTTATGTCATGTCCTAGCCCAAGCTGTCGTGATGCAATGATAGGCCAACCCAACCTACACCGATGTCGGTGGTTCTCTGATGCATCGGTGTACATCAGGCGCATTATGCTCGACGAATATCCCTAATCTTCCTCCCGCCCATAGTGGCGTTGGGGGATTAGACCTACATTGAGAGAGCTCTAATCGGTGCCCATTGGCATATCAGTCACATCGATAGTATGGATCATCGTAGGGATCGGATCCCCGGGTCGGTCCCGACTTTTGATCGGCGGCCGACCCGATCGCCCCGAAGGGAGGGGGTCGAATCTATGGCGATAATAATCGCCCCAGTGTACCCCTAATCTCAACTACCCCAGCAACCCAATCAATTATTTGATTCAACCCATAGCCCCAATCCAATGGAGGTCATCCCATTGCCCTAGATGAAAACTACTCACTACCCATTAGCATAGAGAGTGATTCTAGCAATGGGTAAGCGTCCAAAGCCATGGATTCAATCAACAACAACAATAGATGATGAAATAATCACAGCATTAATAAAGAGGGAAAATATCTATTAAAGAAACAAAGAGTATTACACTATTTAATGTTTAGAACAATAAAAACAACAGAATAAAAGAGTTAGGAGTCTTACAAAACAGCCCAAACCCTAGGAAAACTAGAAAAACTCCTGAAAATGAGATTCTCCTCACAGGGAGATGATGGGACGCTTATATACGCACGCCCAAAAGGCAGGAATACCCCCCAGATTCGCCCTAAGAGTCATAGGAGAGGGGTTTGATGCGACCGTGTCATTCCCAAAAGCAGTAGGGATTGGGGGGGGGGGGGGGCTAGGCCACACGGTCGTGTCAAAGGAAACACGGTCGCATTGAAGAAGGTCACGCGGTCACGTCGTCTGTTGACGTGGCCGCATGGCTTTGCTCTGGAAGCTGTAAGTTCGCGTCCGTGTCACACACGTTAACGCGGGCCGTGAAACTCTCTGGTCTTCATTCTTCTTCTTTACTCCAACAAATCTTCTGACACGGCCGCTTGATTGGAATTAACGCGGCCGCGTTAAAGTTCCCTCTTTGACAGATTTACGCGGCCGCGTGGACATGATGATACGGCCGCGTGGACATGATGACACAGCCACGTGGATCTTTATTCTTCACAAAATACTCCCCCTTGTGCAATCGACTCCCCGGCCTCGCTCCTTTCACCTCTTTACGCTTAGATCTCGCTATATGATCCCAAATTGGTGTATGCAAAGTATGTAAGGGAACACAAAGCAAAAGAATAGAGAAAACAGGGGAAAACGGGAATGAATAGAGAATGAAAGGGCGTAAAACGTGCATGAAAAGGGGTGAAAAACTATATACAATAAACACTCATCAAAATCCCCCAAGCTAAACTCTTCCTTGTCCTCAAGGAAGACAAGAGAGGGCGTAGATCGGAGGAATGCAGTCGAACATGCAAATGATGCGATGGAGCTTCGAGAATTTTCAAAAATCGAGAATATATATATGCAAGTGAAATGAAAATTCGAATTCGGGAAACCAAAATGCTTGAAAACCTTTCCATCGATGAGAATATGTTCCTAGGACGTCATTCCTACTCAAATCACCAAGCAATACACTAGGCGACGACCATACTCACATTCTAAGACATTTCCTCTAACCTGACCTTAGATTGAGCGTGTAGGAACCTAAGCTATACAATGGTCGAAGAGGGGATAAGTGCGGGGTAATGGAATATTGGTCGATCGAGAAAGTGGCGCTCACGACACTACATGGTTCCTTGATTCGAGAATTTGTCAAGTTTATCCATCATTTTATATATACATATATACAAAAAGGAATTCTATACACCATATTATTATTTTTTTCTCTTTTTTTGGGATTTTTGCTTAGGTTGTGTAAGGAGTGCTGGGTTGGTGACTCCCAGATCAGACGACCTCAGGGCACCGGGCCAAGAAGGACCCCTCGGACCTACTAACTCAACCCAAATGAAATCCTTATTCATACACACTCCCCCAAGCTAGGCCTTTTTATGCGAGGCCCCGACGGTTACTATCGTGGGATCCGGTTACTCAGCTTCGCTGGGGGAACGATGCATAATATTTTGTGTGTGAAAATCATAGGGTTAACTAGGCGGATTCATTCCTCAGTACTAGGTGAAGTGTGGTTATCCAAGTCTCGAGGGACTATAAATCATTACACACGACTATCGGCTGTAGGGCCCACGCATAGAATGGGTTCATAAGTGTCAATCTAGGTCGGTTTCAAGTAGTCCTATCTCAGGGGTTGCAAGGACGGCCGAAGCTAGGGTATTACTCCGGAATTGAGTTTAGACAACGAACTATTCACATATTCAAATCAACATAATGGAAGTCGAGCATTAAAGTTCGGAAAAGAAGTTCAAATCGAGATTCAGCGCATATAAAAACTCATTTTCGAAAAATTCTCGAGGCGAATGCAAGTATATACAGATGCATGCATGAAGATGCATGATGCATGATGCGAATGCAGATGTTTTTGGAGTTTTTGATTTTTTTTTTCATTTTTTGGCTTTTTGGATGCAAATAATAAATTTAAACGTGATGCATATGAAAAAGAGAGAAAGATGGAAAATAAGAGAGAAAAAGTGAAAATAAAACGAAAACAATGATAAAAGTGGGGAAATAAGCGGGAAAAAGTGAAAAGAAGCGTGAAGAGCTCCTCCCCCAAGCTAAACCAAGCGTTGTCCTCAATGAGAATAAAACATAGAAAACAATCGTGAGGACAGACAAAAAGGTGGGGAAGGGGACCCAGGAGCGTCCTCCAAGCTATGTGAAACCGTGCCAGAAAATGATGCAAGTGTGGGATACATGGGCTAAATGATGAGGGGGCCAAAATGTGCAGTGATCCTATCAGGCTGAGCCACCGTCAGGTGGTGGCTAGGTGGGTGTGGTGGGTGGAGTGGAAGGGACGACGAAATCAGCTGAGTGCTCAACTGTCGTGTCAGCGTGTGGTGGGAGTGGAGTGCAATGGGTAGGCTCAGACTTGATGGGTGGGGTGGAGGTGGAGGTGGGGTGGTCCAATTGTCGTCAGACAACGACGGGAGGAGGATGCCGGTGTCGTCATGTCGTGTGGAAGTGGGATAAGATGATGGTGAGTGTGTGGAGGAAGGAATAGGGACGGACTTCGTGATGGGTATAGGGGTGGTGTGTGAGATCACGGGGTCGGGGTGAGGTGATGGTGGGGGGGGATGGGGATGTGCTCGAGCTCTGGGTCAGGCTGTGGAGAGGGTGGTGGTGTGGTGCGACGTGGTGTGACGTCAGGTGGGTCCTAGTGCAACAGAGGTGAGTGGGGTGGGATGTGGACGTGCAGTGATGTGGAGGGAATATCTGCGGGTGTGGAAGTGGATGCAGGTGTCTGAGCAGTCTGAGTGGGGGGAGGTAGGTGGGGTGGAAGGTGGACAGGAAGGAGGTGAGGTGCAACAGCAGGGTAGTGCCCCTGACTGTAGTGGTATTGATAGACCTGGTCTAACTGGGACTGGAGTGTCACCAGAGTGAGGGCCAGGCCGTCAAAGGAAGTGCAGAAGTCAGAGAGTGTGTCTCTGACCTCAGTCAGGGTACTAACAGTGGAGTCTCTAACAGATCTAAACTCCTCCTCCAAGCGAGCTAACTGCTCGGGATGGGGTCATGGTGGTGGTGGTGGTGGAGCGCTGCTGGAACCCTCGACACGGGGTCGATATCTCCTATACTGCAGCATGGCGGCGACGACAATGGGCTCAGGGATAGAAGAGGAGGAGCGAGGAGTGTCAACAAGATCTCTGGGATGGGGCTGGCGTGGGTCAATCACCTAGACCGGGGCCTGGTGACGTGCGTCTATATTTCATATATTCACGCACGTTTTCTTTTGTGTTTCTCCGTGTTTTCCGCCGTCTCTTATTCGTTTTCGTATGTTTTCCCGTTTTCTTTCACTTTTCTTTGTTTGTCCATGATTGCAGGAGTTCGACCACGTAGGGGACCTTTTACGATGATATCCCAAGTCCCCAGAGCAATGGGAGAAGTCACGCGTGATCCAGGGGGTCAAACGGCGAAGTATTCATCTTTCTGCCCCTCACCCGGTCGGTTGGTCATCTCCAACCGATCGGGTGATGCACGCGTGCACCAACCGGTCGCTACCGCAGCTCACGAAGAAGTCACCCGACCGGTTCACAGACCGGTTCTGCGGGCAGCTGTTCTCTGTCTTTTCGAGCAGAATTCCAACCGATCGGGTGACTCTCACCCGATCGGTTCATCTGTAGCTGAGAAAAAGAGCTGAAGACACGGGCGTCGAACCGACCGGTTCACCCGACTGCTCCAAGATCCAACCGGTCGCTCAAGAACTCACCCGATCGGTTCGTGAGATCGGGTGAAAACTCGCCGTTTTCTGTAATTTATCTGTAACGGATCAACCGATCGGTTGACTTGTCACCCGATCGGTTGATCCGAAAATCTATATATAGGACCCCTAGGGTTCCAGAAACGGGAGAGTTGTATTTTTTTTACTGTTTTATTTCCTTGTGACGGCTGTAATTGTTACTCTTAAGTAAGTTTTCAGATCTTTCTAATTTTTTAGTATTGTCTTTACTACTCCTTTACTTCCGCATTGCAATTGTCTGATTATGATTCTAACGGTTAAATTTCATTTAGATTGCTTTTTCATGAATTTTTGTGAGTAGTTCCCAAATCTGGGATTTTGGTGGAAGCCCCTTCGGGGGCTCTTCCCGATGCGTCCATAGGGTTAGGAAATCGATAGGGAGTAGGAATCTAACGGTTACGCGGGGCGTTTCATTGTCATCGGCGGGAAAAAGACCGCCTTTGACCGTCGGGCCAAGGGGGAATAAACTTGGCGGTTGACTCCCTAGCCAAAGCTCACGCCTTTAGCGTAGACGTCGAATCCTAGCACGCGGGAGCGGCAGGATGAGACGTCGGGAGATATCGTTGCGGACTTAGTGCTCCCGGGATCGATCAGTGTTTATGGACACGGGAGTGCCCACTGACCGAATCCGGGAAGTCCGGTGTATCATCCTGGGCACTGACCGGAATATCGGGCCCATGGGACGCCGGTACCACTTTCATAGGCAACGTCTCACCATTAGACCCTAATCCCGATCGCTATCCATACCCGTAGGCCGTAGCGGCGAGAGTCTCTCGTCGGGTCGGAAACCAAAGCCCCGGGTTTACTTTCTTTTTGTTCATACGCTTTCATTTCCTTTCGTGACAACCAACCACCGATTCGGGCTAGCTCGCCCCTCGGGGTGATTTAGGTCCTACCTGATCTAAGCACAACCTCGCCTCCCTGAGTTCGATATTCCCGCACCCTACACTAACCGTGAAACTTGCGGTAAACGACACCGCGACGCCGCGACGCAAGCGGGGCGCCGGTCAAGTTTATGGCGCCGTTGCCGGGGAGGCAACGTGCTTGATATTTTAGGATCTTGAAAACCCTCGTGTCTAGCTCATATCCCTACCTCGCGATAATTTTCGCATTCTCCTTTTTCTTTTTCTTATTTGTTTTTCTTATTTTTATTTCTTATTTTATCTGTTTCTTTCCCACTTGTCGCTTCACGGGTGTTTGTTGTTTTTCATGCGCAGGAGTTCAAGGAGTCTTGACGACTTGATTCCCCTCGATCCAGAGATTAACGCCACCCTTAGGCGTTTGGCCGCCGAGAAGCGAAGAAGGGAAGATCCCGAATCCATGGAGGAGAACACCCCACCTCACAAGTCTCTGCTGGAGTACTCGATGCCCTCCATCGAGTCAACTTCCGCCATCCGATCTCCAGCTATTGCGGCCCAAAGCTTTGAGCTGAAGCCGTCTCTAGTGACATGGATCCAGCAGGACCAGTTTGCGGGTGCGCCCATGGAGAGCCCGATAGAGCACCTGGACTCCTTCTTGGAGAAGTGCGACACCTTCCGAATTAATGGTGTCACTACAGAGGCTATCCGTCTGAAGCTGTTCCCCTTCTCTTTGCGGGACAAAGCCAAGCAATGGTTAAGGGGGAAGGACCCCAACACTTTCAACACCTGGGAGAAGCTCTCCAACGCTTTTCTGACGAAATTCTTTCCTCCGGGGAAGACCATGAAGTTGAGGAGTGAGATCTCCTCCTTCTCCCAGGCCAGCCACGAGTCCTTGCATGAGGCTTGGACGAGATATAAAGAGATGCAAAGAAGATGCCCTCACCATGAGCTTCCGAAGTGGCAGATTATCAATCTGTTCTACAATGGGTTGAGGGATGACCTTAAATCTTCTATGGACGCCGCGGCTGGGGGTTCCTTCATGTCCCGAAGCGAGGAAGATGCCGGGAATATTCTGGAAAACATGGCATCCAACAATGAGCGGTGGTGCGACGAGAGAGCCACACCAAGAACTGGGGGTATACACAGAGTCGAGGAAGTCGACAAACTTTCAAGCAAGTTCGACTTGCTTTCGACCCAGATCTCCGCACTGATGGTAGGAGCCGGTGGGGCCGGTACATAGCAAGTTTCTGCGGTAGAGTCCGAATTCCTTGGGGAATTCGACGGTGGTGACATCTCACCACCGTTGGATCAGGCGAGCGCACTGTTTTACAACCCCACGGGGAATGCGCCATATCCGCCAAGGACAAATTCCAACCCGGCCTACTCTCCCAACAACCGGAACCACCCGAATTTCAGTTACCGCCCACCATTTCAGCCCTCGCCGCCTCAGCAGCCGCAGCAACAAATCTATCAGCCGGCTAGACCACCGCAGAATCAGGGTCAGCTGCAACCGTTTCAACAGCAACCTCAGCAACAAACGTACGCTCCCAGAAATCAGCTGCCGTTCCAGCAGCAGCAGTATGGCCAACAGAGGGCCGTCTCTCCGGTTGAGTCTCTTTTGACTCAATATATTACCAACCAGGAGAGATTCAACCAAAAGATGGAAATGGGTCAGCGGACCCTCACAGACCAAGTAACCCAGCTGGGGTTACAAGTGGCGAACCTTGCAAGGTCACAAAACCAATTATCGCCACAACCGTAGGTGAACCCGAGGGGAGCACCCTAGACATTGGCACTCGTGCACGAGCACGCGAATGTGTCCGCTATCGTTCTGAGAAGCGGGACACAAATTCCTACTAGAGTGCCCCCTAGCAACCCGGAAGCACCATTGGTCGTTGAGAGACCGACTGAAAAATTAAATGACACCGGTGCTTCGTCATCAAATCCCATGACTCCGGAGGGAATGTCTGAAGAAGAGAAGAAGAAGGAGGAAGAGAGCCCAAGAGTATATAAACCCGTTGTGCCATTTCCACAACGGTTGGCTCAGGCAAAAATTGATGAGAAATATGGGAAGTTCTTCGCCATGGTCAAGGACCTAAGCCTGCAGATCCCCTTCTTGGAGGCAATCGAGACAATCCCCTCCTATGCAAAATTCTTGAAAGATTTGGTGACCAAAGGGTCGAGAAAAGAGAAAGTGGTGCTGACGACAGAATGTAGCGCTCTTATCCAGAGGGATAACCCGCCAAAGCTCAAGGACCCGGGGAGCTTCTCTATCCCTTGCACGATCGGGGCTGTGAAGATTAATCGTGCACTCGTCGATCTAGGAGCGAGTGTTAGCTTGATGCCCTTGTCGATGTACAGAAGGATAGGAATGGGTGATTTGGAGCCCACCGGGATGACCCTACAACTAGCTGACCGGTCGGTCAAATATACGGTGGGAATTGTTGATGATCTCCCCGTGAATGTGAGAGGGGTGCATGTGCCTGTGGACTTTGTAGTCATGGACATGCCCGAAGACGCACACACCCCCATTATCCTGGGACGGCCTTTCATGGCCACTGCTGGCGTTCTTATAGATGTGAAGAACGGAAAACTCTCCTTGAACGTCAGCGGAGAGAAAGTTGAGTTTGACCTGGGACTATCCATGAAGCACCCCGACCCTCCTGATGACCTCCGGTGTAATCTGCTTGAGATAGAAGAAGAAAAAGCTGTAGAGGAGAACTCCTGGGAGATTCTCCTGAGAAACCCCCCCGATGAATTGGGGAATTCTGAAGATGAAGAAGGCCCCGAAGACAAAGAAGCTGCTGGAAAACCAAGTGCAGCGAGAACGACCCCTCCCAGGTTCCCCAAGTTTCCTCCTGTGAGGAGAACGGGGAAAGAGCTCACGGACCTCACTAAAGACGAGATCTGGATCCTGAAAAAGATGGCGGGAAGCGCCAACACCAAGGAAAAGCCCCCGGACCCCAAGAAAAAAGGGGAGGTAGTCGAGCAAGTATTTTTCCAGCCACTTACTACTCCTAGCGCCTTCAGCTCCAGCGAGAAAGAGATGCTGAAATTAGGGCATCACCCGTATCAGTCACCATGAGCATCTCTTGCGGGCGTCGAGCCAACGACGTTAAACAAGTGCGCTTCATGGGAGGCAACCCATGTTCTAAACTTTTTCTCAAATTTTTAGCGTTATTTTTTAATTTATTTTCTTTATTTTTATAAATAAAATCAGCCGCGAGGACATCCATTCGGGGACTTAATCAAATCTCTTGGTTTTTGCAGGAAACAAGCCTCAACCGATCGGGTGACATCTCACCCGATCGGTTGGGACGTATCAGATACATGCCGAGATCTGTCCCCATATGACCCGATCGGTTGAGTAATGAAGAGACCGGGTGGCAGACCAGGTGAGCTGGGGAGAACTCTCGGAAAATTTTGGGGAATATCAACCGATCGGTTGACCTGACCGGGTAAGAAGCCCTAAGTTCTCGGGAAATTTAGTTGAGCGGCCAACCGATCGGTTGACAAGTCAATCGATCGGTTTGCCTGTAGCATTTCTTCGGCAAAATTTTCGACCTAACCGTCAACCGACTGGGTGACAAGTCACCCGATCGGTTCGACTTAAAACCCTATAAATACCCCCCCGACACCCGCTCGTTTCCGCCCTCGCCCGATCGCGAATCTCGCCGTCGATTCGCCTTCCCCTCTTCGCCAACAACCGATCTTCACTCCCCCATGCCCTCTACTCCCCCATTACTCCCACTCTCCACCTCCTTCATCAACCCCTCCATCATCTACACCATCTCTCTCCTCCCATTCCGGATTTTTGACCTAATTTTCCCAAATCCACCTCCATTTCGAAAATTTTTACCGAAGGAGTTCGCCGCGGCTCCACGATACTCTCGCTGAACAGTGTGGGGCACCAACGAGCAAGCTCCACCACTCCGCTTGGGTAAACTCACTCCTATTCTTATTTTATATATTTGCCCTGTTTATTGTGCTTGCTTGTTGGCTTGTGTTAGTGTGCATCCACGATTTTTGCACTAATTCTTGCTCATACACACACACATGGCTAAAGATAAGGATAAGTGAAAAGGAATCATGAGGGAAGAGGAGCCGTCTCGAAAGAGACGAAAACAAACGCGCCCTCCTTCCTGTACACGAGCACTTACACTTGTCCCTCCTCCACCTATTATCCCTCCTGTGGACCCAATGTTGGGCCCGCATGGGTATATCTTCCGGAACCAGGAGCACAAAGACTTTTACCGCAGGCTTGATGCTCGAGGGCATCTATCTACTAAATTACCGCATGCACAAACACTTCTCGATCTCGGTGTCTTCACCGAGATTGAATATCTTTTCGGCAACTTAGGATGGTTAGCCTTCCTTAATGCATCTGCCACTTCCCACCCGTCACTCACACTCGAATTCCTCTCCACACTTGTTTTAGAGTCCGGGTCGATCGTTAGATTCCGGGTGCGTAACCGTAGTGTCACCACAACCCTGAACACGATTAATGATATATTTGGTTTCCCCAATCTCGGGGATGATTCTATCAGACACCATGGGTACATGCCCGAATTTAGCGTCGATCAATTCTGGTTCCGCCTCACATTGATCGGCGACTACCCCCGAGGTCGGGCCAAGGCCTCCTCCATCATTCATCCCGTGTTTCGTCTAGCCCACAAGATCATCTCTTCCACATTCTTTCCTAGGGACGAGTCAGGCACTGTGACTATCCCCGATCTTTTTATCCTTTGGGCCATGACTTTTCCTTATGTCCGGGATGATGACGGAGTTAGCTTCAGGGCCCCTACCGTCCCCATTCATGGCGGTGATTGGCTTGTTCACAAGCTACTCGAGATTAGCCGGGCCGGTAAGGGAAAGTTTTGTTGCGGGGGCATCATCACTATCATATGCTCTTACCCCCAATTCAATATCCCCCTCCCCAACAATCTTTCGGTTGCCGCAGGACCATCACGTCTTGATATTGACGTCCTGCGGCACATTCACATGATTAGACCCTACTCAGCTGGCCGCTACATCTTCAACTATGGCCACCCCCCAGCCCCTTACACCATTCTGCCCAACCCCGCTCGCATGCCCATTGCTCTCGTGGGAGATTGGACTTTCCCTCCTGATCCCGACTTCTTTGCGGGTTGAATCTTCCTTTTCTCCCCGCTGGCGCACGCAGATCACCGTCCACTGCCGCCCACTTAGGCGAGCAGGATATCCCTGCGTCTGCGGGAGATTTAGGGGCTGGCCCGAGTCGTCCCGTTTCTGCTCCGGGACCGATCACGTCTGAGCACCTCCTTGCGGCCATTTCTGGCCTTGTCTCCTGTACTGGCATGACCACTGCCGCCAGCACCTCTTCGACCTTACCTGGCGGCACCACCTCTGCCTCGCGTCAGTCTACGTCTTTTGGTCGCCGTCAGGTATCTGCCCGTCTAGGACTTGAGAGGGAGGTCGCCGCCCTTCGTGAGCTCGCCATGTCCTCTGTTTCCTCGGATCCATCACCATCCTCCTTTCTTACTCACCCACGTTTCCTCGCACTTGAGAGGAACGTGGACGCCATTCTCCGCCTTCTTACTCATATCCACGGACCACCTCCACCTTCACCACCTCCACCTTCACCACCCAGGCGATCTTCTCCTCCACCCTCCCACACTTCTCCACATCCATCACCCCCCTCACCACATTCTTCTCCTCCCTCTTCACATCCCATCCCGGCATCCACTTCACCCCTCCCGACCACTTCCACCGCACTCACGCTACCTCCATCCTCCTCCGTCACTCCATACGTGCGCCGGAGGAAATTACCGGTACGCTCCAGATCCCTCCCACCACCTCCCACTACCGTCACCACCACATCTACTTCCTCCATTTCTATTCCTCTCACCACAGCCTTGATCGCCTCCCTACCACCACCACCCACCACCACCGACACTCCTCCCATAGTTCACACCACCACTGCCCCTATACCCTCACCTCATTCCCCACTTCTCCGCACACCCCCTGCCTCCCCCGACCACCCATCCACGCCCTCTTCCGAGGATGACGAGGGCTCACCTTCTGCTGCTTTCTGATTTCCCCTCTTTTGTTTCTGATTACCCCTTGCATATATCTAGATTTCATTGATCATATCATTTCGCTAGCACTTTCTGGTCTAGCTTGGGGGAAGTCTATTTCGGTGTGCTGTCGTGTTTTGTTTGTTTTTCTCATTTTTGTGTGTGTGTTTGTTTTTCACTTTTTGAGTGTCGTGTCGTGTGATTTTATTTTATTTTTATTTTCGTATTGTTTGATTTTGATCTTGTTTTTTTATTTCTTTTTCAGTTTTATCTATGTGTTTTCCTCGTTTTCATTTCTTTTCGTGTCTGTGCGTATCCCCCCCCATTTTCATTGCCCTCCCGTACTCACTCTTATTGCATTGAGGGCAATGCAAGTTTCAGCTTGGGGGAGTCGCACTTCGTGCGTCATTTGTGTTGTTTTTCTACGTTATTTGAGTCGTTTTCCATTGTGTTTTTCTTTTTTCTTTTTCCTTCTTTCTTTAGCTCTTTCTCCTAGAAATGAATCCTATGATGAATCGCCACAAAGTCACACACACCTAGCATTGCATCGATAATCACACTCACTAACCCTAGGATTTCGAGTCCTCTTGCATTTCACGCATCGTGGGTCCACTTAGCTTTTTGTGAGTCGTGTGTCGTGACTAGCATTTGGTGTGCTTCTGCTTTGTGATTTTACTTTATATACCTGTCCAGGAATGACCCCTAGATTGTCATGCTCCGATTTGAATACGCGGTTTGCTTCTAATGTCTGCTTCTATATGCATGCTATTTATATCGTATATTTCAATTTGCATGCGTCGGGATTCCACAACTAAGGACTAGGATACCCCATTTAGCCTAAGCTCTATTTAGCAACAATAGTCTCCTCTGCCTGAGTGTTTAGATTTCGACTTCTTTTTTGTTTTACTTGGTGCAAATCCCCTCGTCGTGTACCGTTCTCCCACTTGGGAGAGTACACATGTGTATAGCCAATATCCCAAAAATTCAAAAAAAAAACCCAAAAAGGAAAGAAAAGAAAACGATTGTATAGCCAAAAAGCCAAAAAAATATGCAAATACCCAAAACCCAAAAAAATTCCCGTGTGAATATTTTCATACTTGCCAAGAATAAAGGGAAGGCGAGAATTTGCACCGAGTGTTCTTCTCCACATCATCTCAACCCCCGTCGTTATCGAAAGCGCTTGGCTTAGGAGCTATTTAGCTTGTATCTTGGCTATAGTGGCGTGATTTCCTAGACCCTAGTTGTGGAGTCCCCGATGCATGATACGCTTCTTTTCCCACTCTTCTCATGCATGATTGAACTTATATTCGCCGCTCAATTCAATTCGGATCGATATTTTGGGTCATTTCTTGGATTTGTGTATATCGAGCCTCATTCCACATCGTAGAAAGCTTCACCATTTGCTAGCACACGGCCACGCTCACTCGCGCTTCACTGCGTGGACCCACGACACTTATTTAGACTCGCTTTCCAAGGTTTAGTGGTGTGATTTGGCGTTTGCTTGCTAGGTGTGTCGTTTTTGATTTTGATGGCTCTGATGGACGATCTAGGGCTTAGAGTTTTCTTTTTCTTTCTTCCTCTCTATTTTCCCTTCCGAGCTCCTACTCTCACTCGTCTTCCTCGAGGACGAGGAAGAGTTCAGCTTGGGGGATTTTGACGTGCGTCTATATTTCATATATTCACGCACGTTTTCTTTTGTGTTTCTCCGTGTTTTCCGCCGTCTCTTATTCGTTTTCGTATGTTTTCCCGTTTTCTTTCACTTTTCTTTGTTTGTCCATGATTGCAGGAGTTCGACCACGTAGGGGACCTTTTACGATGATATCCCAAGTCCCCGGAGCAACGGGAGAAGTCACGCGTGATCCAGGGGGTCAAACGGCGAAGTATTCATCTTTCTGCCCCTCACCCGGTCGGTTGGTCATCTCCAACCGATCGGGTGATGCACGCGTGCACCAACCGGTCGCTACCGCAGCTCACGAAGAAGTCACCCGACCGGTTCACAGACCGGTTCTGCGGGCGGCTGTTCTCTGTCTTTTCGAGCAGAATTCCAACCGATCGGGTGACTCTCACCCGATCGGTTCATCTGTAGCTGAGAAAAAGAGCTGAAGACACGGGCGTCGAACCGACCGGTTCACCCGACTGCTCCAAGATCCAACCGGTCGCTCAAGAACTCACCCGATCGGTTCGTGAGATCGGGTGAAAACTCGCCGTTTTCTGTAATTTATCTGTAACGGATCAACCGATCGGTTGACTTGTCACCCGATCGGTTGATCCGAAAATCTATATATAGGACCCCTAGGGTTCCAGAAACGGGAGAGTTGTATTTTTTTACTGTTTTATTTCCTTGTGACGGCTGTAATTGTTACTCTTAAGTAAGTTTTCAGATCTTTCTAATTTTTTAGTATTGTCTTTACTACTCCTTTACTTCCGCATTGCATTGTCTGATTATGATTCTAACGGTTAAATTTCATTTAGATTGCTTTTTCATGAATTTTTGTGAGTAGTTCCCAAATCTGGGATTTTGGTGGAAGCCCCTTCAGGGGCTCTTCCCGATGCGTCCATAGGGTTAGGAAATCGATAGGGATTAGGAATCTAACGGTTACGCGGGGCGTTTCATTGTCATCGGCGGGAAAAAGACCGCCTTTGACCGTCGGGCCAAGGGGGAATAAACTTGGCGGTTGACTCCCTAGCCAAAGCTCACGCCTTTAGCGTAGACGTCGAATCCTAGCACGCGGGAGCGGCAGGATGAGACGTCGGGAGATATCGTTGCGGACTTAGTGCTCCCGGGATCGATCAGTGTTTATAGACACGGGAGTGCCCACTGACCGAATCCGGGAAGTCCGGTGTATCATCCTGGGCACCGACCGGAATATCGGGCCCATGGGACGCCGGTACCACTTTCAGAGGCAACGTCTCACCATTAGACCCTAATCCCGATCGCTATCCATACCCGTAGGCCGTAGCGGCGAGAGTCTCTCGTTGGGTCGGAAACCAAAGCCCCGGGTTTACTTTCTTTTTGTTCATACGCTTTCATTTCCTTTCGTGACAACCAACCACCGATTCGGGCTAGCTCGCCCCTCGGGGTGATTTAGGTCCTACCTGACCCAAGCACAACCTCGCCTCCCTGAGTTCGATATTCCCGCACCCTACACTAACCGTGAAACTTGCGGTAAACGACACCGCGCCGCCGCGACGCAAGCGGGGCGCCGGTCACCTGGACACCTGAAGCTAGCTCAGTGTCGAGTGAGAAGAACCACCTCAAAGTGGCGCTAGGTCTAAAAAGCCCAGGGTTGGGCAGCCTAGTATATGTGGTGGAGGCAGGGCCATAAAGCTAGAAGTAATGCTCTCGATCAAGTGCTTGGATCATACACAGGTTTGTGAGCACCGAGAGGTCTAGGGAGGTGTGACCGGGGATAGGAATCATGGTGTCGGGAATCCTAAGGGAGACAGGATCGAGGGTGGCAATGATGGTGATGAGCCCCCCACAACAGATAGGTGATCTGGGGTCGGCTATAGTGTGGAGAAACCTCTGCATAAGCCAAGACCCAGTGTGCAGGAGAAACTGGGGGACCGTGACGTTGGCCTCGTGGATGACATGACCTTGTGTAGCACACCACATGAAAAAGAGCTCATCCTGAGAGACCTAGCCAGTTTCGTATCAGTAGAAAAGTGAGTTTGCAACAATGCGATGTACGATACAGAGGCCAGGATGTATGATGCTAGATGCCTTAGCTCGAGTCTTTGGGAAAAAATCGAGTCGGGTGATCTGGAACCAAAAATGGTTTGCATCAACTCTCGGGGTTAGGGGTGATTGTTATGGATAACTATGGGCTCGAGTGCTCTGGGCCACCTAAAACATGTTCAAGGAGTCTTTGGATAGATCATACTCCTTGTTCATGATCCTAAAGGAGAAACCTGTGGAGTAAACTCTAAAGGTGGTTAGAAACTCTAGAGTGAGTCTCCTATACGTCCTAGCCTCACACTGCAAAAATTCTTCACATCCAAGATTTTGGAGGAGGGTGCTGATGATATCCAAGAGGCCTAGGGCAGAAAGAGCCGGGACACTAGGAAATTTAGTGGGGAAAATCGCACGAGAGTTCATCGAGATGAAATTCATGCGTTCGTCCTCACTAAGGAAGTTGATGCCTAGTGTGTCTAACTGAGGGGCAAGGAGTGGTTCACTGCCCCTCTCCCTAATGAAGTGGATCCGGGCAATATCGGCTTCAAGAGCCGTCATCTTTTGACGCTTTTTCTTGCCTTGGGAGAGACCAGTGACCGTGCTCTTCTTTCTACGCTCACAGGGAGGTATAGTGGGAGTGCGTGAGAGATGCAAAGTTAATGCAATATGGGTGTGTGCAACTCACACAAAGATCGATCGAATTTAGCGATACAAATTTGAAAATTAAAGAGATGAGGAGCGAAGTTACCCAATCCAATGCTCCTGGCTGAAGTAGATGCTCGCAATGGTCGTAGAGCAGTCCCCCAAGCTATTTCAAGCCAAGAGTTCCCTTGATCGTGGCCCGCCTCGATTGGGGTTTCAAAACCCCTAAAAATCCAAATGCCCTTGGGTTGGTTGAAACAGAAATGGGATGAAGAGGTTGGTGGGGAGTTTGGATGAGGGTTAGAGAGGGTCTGGGAGATGGTTAGAAGGAATTTGAGGAGTTTGGGAGGGATTGGGAGAGGATCGCGTCGTTTTGGGGAGAGGAGAAGTCGAAACATTTCGGGCGAAAATGAAATAAACGGGCCGTTTGGGGCTTTTATAGATGAAATAAACATTTTACGCGGGCCGCGTGGAAGATTAACACGGTCGCGTAAAATGTTGCAAGGGTATGGGTCGATGCGGTCGCGTGGTGTGAACAAAGCAGGCCGAATAAGCTCTGGCCGTTTGAAGGAAATTTGGGATGAAATTACAGATAGATTCGTGGCCCGCGTCATTTATAATAACGCGGCCACGTCGTTTCATCCAAAAGGAGAAATCGACGCGGCCGCGTCGCCTAAAGTGACGCAGTCGCGTAAGCTCTGAGGAAAAAATTTTGTTTTGGCCGAAATTCCAGAGACATTCACGGGCCGTGTTGATGGGTACGATGTAGGCACGTCAAATGTCTCCTCCCATGTCATTACCGATGCCACGTGAATTATAATTGTGCGGCCGCGTAGAGTCGCTTCCTCCATTACTTCTTCTTCTTCTTCTTCTTCCTCCTGCAATCAAAGACTTAGTCGGTTTCTTAGGGTTTTGGGGATTTATTAGAGAATAGAAATCTAAATTAACCTAATCTAAAATAAAGATGAAAATCAAATGGAAAATCAAAGTAGAAAATGCTTGGGTTGCCTCCCAAGAAGCGCTCGTTTTAAGTCGTGAGCTCGACTCCCTAATTGATTTCGTCATGGTGGTTTTAGGGTGGAGAGATCCCGAATGCGGCCATCTCCATAATCCGCTTTGTTGTTCAGCTCATTGTGGCCTTCCTTATGCTTCTTCTTGTCTCCGGGATCTAGTGGATGCGATCGCGGTGGTTTCTCCTTCAGATTTATCTCAGCGGTCTCTTCGCGATCCTCCATCATCGCTAGTTCCTTAAGCTTGGCTTCACGCCCAACGGGGGGGGGGGGGGGGGTTCATTGTTGTTGTTACCCAGAAATAGTTCCTCCAAACTTGTCTCCTCGGTTGCTTCTTTGAGGAGATCTACTTGGCCCCAATGGCTAGCTTCTGTGAAATTCCTCATCGATTTCTGAAGGTCGAATTCGACCTTTTCCTTTTCGACGTTAAGGGATAGTCTCCCTCCCTTCACATCGATGAGGACCCCCGCTGTAGCTAGGAAAAGCCTACCTAGGATGATTGGGATCTGTGTGTCCTCCAGCATGTCCATGACGACAAATTCGCATGGAACTAAAATTTTCCCAATCTTTACTGACATGTCTTCTACTATCCCAAGGGGGTATTTCACATAGCAGTCTGCTAGCTGGAGTGACATGTTCGTGGGTTGTAGCTCCCCGAGATTTAGCTTCTCACAAATGTCGATGGGCATTTAGCTAACGCTAGCTCCTAAGTCGCAAAGGGCGCTCTTAATATCCAAGTCTCCAATAGTGCACAGGGTGGAGAAGCTCCCGAGATCCTCTAGTTTTTCCACCAT
The DNA here is from genome assembly GCA_030789695.1 of Scilla litardierei. NCBI lineage: Eukaryota > Viridiplantae > Streptophyta > Magnoliopsida > Asparagales > Asparagaceae > Scilla > Scilla litardierei. Next base: position 229,371,580 of record CM061133.1, read on the forward strand.
TTTTCTCTGAATGATGGCGCTACACTCTGCGGAGAGCAACACCTTCTCCCTCCTACCGTGCTTGGTGATTATCTCCTTGAGGAACTTGGCGTAGGCGAGGATTTTAGAGATCGCGTCGAGGAAGGTGATGGAAATGTTGAGTTGCTTCAAAAGATCGAAGAACTTTCAGTACTTTTCGTCCACTTTGGCCCTTGCCAGTCTCGACGAAAATGGGACTCTCGGCTGATATGGTATGGGAGGCTCATCGGTGGGCTTCCCTAGCTCTTTCTCCCCTTGCTTATCCTTGTTGGATCTGGGCTACGGAGGCTCTACCTCGCGAACAACTTCGTGGTCATCCTCAGCTTCGAGCTCAACACGAGCTTCTTCTTCTTTTTCAGCCTCTTTCTCTGTGACGGGCATGGTGGGACCTTCAAACATCTTCCCACTCCTCAATGTGATCGCGTTCACATGCCCTCGGGGATTTTCTTCAACTTGCCCCAGAAAATTCCCTTGTGCCTTGGAAAGCTGGGAGAGTTGATGTGCCATCTGTGCCATCATGGTCTCCATGGACTTTTGGCCAGTTACCAGCTGTTGTGAGGTGGACGCAAGCTGTTGTGTCGTCGTCATCAGTTGCTGGATAGAAGTTTGGAAGTAGTCATTCCTCTGGCCTTGAGTCCGGATATGACTTTCAATAAGCAATTCCAAGTTTGACTTTTGGATGGGGGGTGCATTCACTGGAGGCCTCTGATTGAAGCTCCGAAATTGTGCTGGGGAGCTGGAGCTTGGAGTTCCTGAGGTTGCTGAGGGTACGGTGGGGGAGCTTCCAATCCTATAGTCCAGTATGAGAAGTTGGGGTGGTTCCTCCACCCTTGATTGTATGTACCGGGTATGGGTTGCTTGGTGGCCTCGGATTGTTCTCAAATAAAGCGTTCGCTTGTTCTATCGTCATATCCGGGGGAACCGCTATAGGTAATGAACATTTAGTGCCTTGCTGTCCCTGCACACCACAAACCTTGCAAACTACCATCGTAGGCGGTTTAGCAACACCAAGTCCAATAAGGGAAAGTTGTTTAGTTAGGGCATCAAATTTAGCGGAGAGTAATGATACCTCGGCGATGTCATATTTACCTTCCCTAGTGGAGGCGCTCCTCTCGTTGCTCCTGGAGTCGTTGTTCTCGGGCATTACTTTAAGCAATCTCTGTGCTTCGGCCGGAGTCTTGCTCATTATGGTGCCATTAGCGGCGGTATCTATAGACATCCTCACCGGAGACGTTAGCCCGTTGTAGAAGGCCCGAATAAATAGCCAGTCTGGCATGCCATGGTGGGGACAGACTCTTTGGAAGTCCTTGAACCTCTTCCAAGCTTCGTACAAGGACACTCACTCTAACTGCTTGAAGTTTGTGATATCATTGCACAGCTTGGTAGTCTTACCTGGAGGAAAGTACTGTGTCAGAAAAGCAAGAGATAAACTGTCTCATGTAGTGAATGTATTGGGACTGTGACTCTGAGCCAATCCTTGGTCTTATCCCTAAGTGAAAAAGGGAAAAGTCTTAGCCTGATGGTGTCATTGGTGATGCCATTGATCTTCAATGTGTCCATCTATTCCAGAAAAGTGTTCAGATGGTCATTAGGGTTCTCCATAGAGGCCCCTGAGAATTGGTCCCTTTGCACGAAGTCGACTAAAGATGGTTTACGTTCGAAATTATTCGGCTCCACCGCCGGCCTTTGAATGCTAGAGGTCGACCTATTATTGTTAGATCTGGATCTAAGCCTAGAGGGGGGTAAATAGGCTTATAAAAAATTCTCGGGCAAACCACGAGAAATCACACGCAGTTTATAATCACAGGCTGTGCAAAAAGTAAGCAATGACACAGTACGCACAGATATAGCCTGGTTCGGTCGTCCCACGACCTACTACAGACCCCAAGAAAATACTAGCATTAATATGTTCCTTTTGTACAACTACAATGGGTCCTGAGCTCCCTGCCCCCCCACCTAGAACGTACCACACTCCCCGAGTGCAGAACACTATCAACCTAGTAAATGCTCTATTTTGACAAGTCCCACTTGTCAAGACCCTCTTGTCTAGTCCCAGACTAAACAAGTCCCAAAAGAACAAAAAAGCGGTAAAGTTTCCCCTACGAAGATCTAACTAACTACTACACAAAATAATAAACAAGAGTTTAGGAAGCACAATTTGTGTAGCGATGGTCGTCTTCGTCAATCAGCACGGGCCAGCTCTCATCTGGCAAGATGTAGATGTCTCGTCTCGTCTGCAACTCAAGTTGCTGCTCTCGCTTGACTCCTCTTTAATTATTACGGCCATATCTTGATGGTGCAGCAACAGTGCATGGCCTGAACCCAGCAGTGCATGGACTGAACCCTGCAGTGCGTGGACTGAACCCTGCTGTGTGTGGATAGAACCCTGCAGTGCGTGTGTAGCCCTCTGTAGTGCACGTGCAGCCTCTTGTTTCCTCTACCAGTCCACGTGTAGACCCTTCCTTGATGCTATAGCAGCCTCCTCTTGGTGTTTGGATGCTACAACTTGCGGCTATGGTCTCTCCTATTCAATGTCAACTTATGGCAATGGTTCTCCTTAGAGCTTTGTGTTCTTCAATTGATCCTTGCAAACAAAGACAAGATATAGATAGATAGCTTAATCTTTACTTTACAAACACAAAGTTGTGAATGCGATATTGGAGTAAAAAGTTGCGGCCTTCCCTTGATGATTGCTTGCTTGCAGATGCTACTTGGCTCTTGGAGAGGAGGAGTTTTGGCCTTGTGAGAAGTTGCGTCAATGGCTTCTTTGGTGTCTTGAGCAAGGTGATGTTCTATGAAACTTGGGCTCTTTTGGCTTGGAGAAGATGATGGAGTTGGATGCACTTTGGCCTTGGTTGAAGCTTGCGACAATGGGATATTGGAAGAGATGAAGAACTTTGGCCTAGGAGATGATGAAATATATGAAGTTATTCAGAATACAACTCATGCTAAAATAAATACCACTAATTTAATAGAGATATTAAAATCATAAAAATATCACCATTTTGTTGTGCACTGAGTTGTGATCGTCCTGGCACAAACGGTTCGTCAATCCGAGCTCTGTGGAGAAAGTTATGTAATGCCCTGCTAAGCTACTGCACAAGTACTAGAGGGGGGGGGGGGGGGGGGGGGGGGGGGGGGGGGGGGTGAATAGTACTTTAAAATAATTAAGAGGCTAATTCCTAATTACCGTGCAAACTCTACCAATTAATGCGGGAATGCGGAATAGTAAATAATCGACAACAAATAAACAATCACAAACAAACGATATTACTGGGTTCGGATCCACCCAAGTCTCCCCGACTTGTTTCCGGTGATCCTACGTCCCAAACACCCGGATCCCCTCCGGATACTTGAGTTAGAAACCCTAACTCAAGATTTCCACTATGAAATACTTGTGAAGAACTTTCACCAAGTCAAATCATACACAAAGTAATTTGTGACTCCCACAACCCGGGATCACAAACACAACTCTCACAACCGAGAGTTAAACACTTACAAAATGAAAGTAAATGAAATAGAATAGCTTATCACAAAATACCTATGCCTTGAGTATACTTACGAATTAGGGCAAGGATGATTTTGAGGAAGAAGAAGGCACCAAACCCTAACTCCAAGATGTAGATCAGCGATGGAGAGCTATGTGGTTGTTGGTGACCTAGGATCAAGCACTTGGCTTGGAAGGCTCTTAATCAATGAATCTCTCTTTTGAAATGAATGAGGAAGAGATTCTTGAGAGGGAAATGAATGAGCTTTAAATGAGATGATAGCTTTCTCTTTGATCTCCAAACTTCTCCAATAATCAGCCTTGAGTGCAATGAATGCAGCTCAACAAGTATTTATTGGTTAGAGGAAAGAGAGAGAGAGAAAAACGTTTCAATTAAAGCTCCAACGGATCTATTCTGATCGCAACTAGTCGGTCAAAGAACAACCACCGACCGACTAGTTCATCAACTAGTCGGTCGGTCAATCAACGTAGACCGACTAATGAGTGAACATGGAATAGGTCGAAGTTCAGACAAAAGGAACTAGTCGGTCCAAGAAGAGTAGCTGACCGACTAGTTTCACAACTAGTCGGTCGGTTGCTCAACTGAGACCGACTAAGAGATAAAACTGAAGTCTGAGCACAAATTGATTTAGTCGGTCCAAGAACAAATGTTGACCGACTAGTTCACCAACTAGTCGGTCTCCAAATGTGCATAGACCGACTAACTATAAACAGTAAGTCAGGTGAAAATTTGCATTTACAGGAAAGCTAAACTAGTCGGTCTAAGAAGCATCACTGACCGACTAGTTCACAAACTAGTCGGTCGGTGAGTCAACGTAGACCGACTAATTGTAAACAGTAAAGAGCTAGAAATTGAGAAGGCAAACTAGTCGGTCAAAGAAGGATTGCCGACTGACTAGATCACCATCTAGTCGGTTGGTTCTTCTTCTTGAACCAACTAACATGCACAAGAAGTCGCGAAACGAAGCGCGATGCTTCGGGAAAGTTAGTATGGACTTCTACTAAGATCCTATGTCTAAGATAGGAGTGTTATGAAGATTAAAACGTAAGACCTACTTAAGGCTTAACATTCTACGAAAGAAGCTTAAAAGACTATAAATAAAACTTGACGATACCGTCTTCAAAAGCTTCAATCGAATCTTCATGACTTCTAAAATGGTCCAAAAGCTTCAACGAAGCTTTAGGCATACGATCACATGCTTTGAGAAGTCTCGAGACGTCGCTTTGGATGTTCAAGTGAATTTGGCGACGATCTCCATAACTGCGCTCACAAATTGTTAGTTCACAATATATTTATGTTTGTTCATCATCCAAAACCAAATCCAGGGAGTCCAACATCCAACATTCTCCCCCTTTTTGGTGATGACAAACCAACATAAATAATAATAAAAAATAATGATTCAAATGTAATTTACTTACTCCCCCTGCATTGATGACACATTAATTCGAAAATCAATAATAATAATACACATCAAGCAGACGAGTAAAGTATAAAAATGAGAATCCATTATTGAAATATCGGATTTGAAATCTAATTTTTATATCTTAACTCCCCCTGAATCTAACATATCAAATTAGATTCTTGGAAAAATGCTTAAATTATCATTTAGCACATGTCATTATTATATCTCTCCCCCTTTGGCATTAGCAAAAAGAGCGGGAGGAGATCAACGACAACAACAATGGCTTCAAATAAAAGCATGGGAGTCATAGAATACGACCACGGTCTAAATGACACCAAAGGGAAATACGAATTAAATCAAGGCGTGTCAATGAGACCAAAGGCGAAAAACGATAAATAAAATCATCAAAACTCAAATTAATTTTACGAATTGAGTTATGGAATATACTCTCCAATATCAACATTCTTGGTTAATTTAGTGCATGGAAAACAATTCTATGTTTTCATAAAATGAATTCTATTTAATCAAGTTAATATCGTCGAGCGACGAAATCAAACATCAGAGACATATAAAAAGTTAAATGTGCACAAGATAATGAAATGTCAACATCGATGTATATATATATATATATATATATATATATATATATATATATATATATATATATATAGACAGGTAAGTGGTAGCCTTTATTAAAAACAAAAATAGGTACAAATTTACAAGCTAAATTACCCCAGCGGGACAGTTGAAAGAGAGGGGAGAGGGCACAAGCGCCGTCACCCTCTACAATCCACTTTCCTACCAGGAAAAATTAGCCAACAGCTAGAATAATTACATGATAAGCTCAGCCACAATCTAGAAATCCCCAATTAGAGAAGGCCTGTTCATCAGGGGGGACATCAATTTCCATGTTGCGAAGGGTAATACGAACATCCGAGGCAATTTCCTCAAAAAAGCGACCTTGCCTAAATGTTTGCCACCAAATAACCTCGAATTGCGCTGCTTCCATATGTGCCAGACCATAGCTCCAAGAACTGATTTTGCCAAAACTCCAACACAATCTGATTTCTTGTATCTCATCAAAATCCAATCGCCAACACCTTCAAGGCTAGAAGGCACCGCCCCAGTATATCCTAGCTTAAGTAGACTCCGCACTAGAATGTAACGACTGAACTCACAGTCGAAAAAAATGTGAGCACAGGTTTCGGCAACCTGAGAAGAACAAATCTCACACAGCCCGTCAGTAGCAACACCACAGTGCGCAAGGTGATCTTTTGTTGGTAGCTTCTTATGGAACGCCCTCAAGAGCGCAAGGGACATCTTCGGAACAGCGTTTGAATGCCAAACTACCGGCCAATGGGAGAAAGTTGGCCGAGCTTCACGGGAACCCTCCCAGGCGCTGTGAAGAGAGAATGTTGGCCCACGCATCCAGCACCAAGAATCAATTCCAGGTGTTAATTTGAAGCCATTGAGCATAGGGAGGGCACTAATGATTTCTGGGGACCAATTATCATTAGTCCAGAAGTCTTTAACAAGGCCATCTGCAGTTCCGGCAATAGGATCACATTGAAGGTATAAGGGACCAATGGGGTGCAAGTTGTCAAACCAAAAAGAAGTAGTCGAGCCATCTTTCACAATTCGTTTGATCAATTTATGGGAGATATGCCGATGCTTAAGTAAGAACTTCCACGTACCAGATTGGGATGGTTTTGAAATTGCAGAGTAAAATCCATAGACATGCATATGTAATTTCCGCATGAATTTAGCCCATAATCCATCCGTAGCTAGGTAACGCCAAGTCAGACGAATACCGGAGGCTGAGTTTAAATCTTTTAGCATTCGCATGCCCACTCCACCCTCTTTCTTAGGGGCACACATGTCCTTCCAGGCCCAGGAGGAAGATTTACCCCAAATGAACTTCCTGCAAGCCGAATTAATAGAGCGGATCACTGAGATCGGAAGGCAATAAGCTTGCATCCAGAAACCCACCATACCATAAATAACAGAACGGACCAACTCAATCCTACCAGAGATGGAAAGACAAGAGGAAGCCCATCCCTGCAATCTTGATTTGCACTTTTCAATCAATCGGTTAAACATAATAGTTTTAGGGTATTTGGAAGAAAGAGGTAAACCCAAGTAGGTAGTGAAAGAAGATACCAACTTAATACCAAGAGAAGCAGCCAAGCTTCTGGGATCCCGCGTGCCCTTGCTGAAAATAGCCGAACTCTTCAGAAGGTTGATCTCAAGCCCAGAGTAGAGGGCAAAAGTTTAAAGAAGATCCTTCAGCCCCTTAAAAGAAGAAACATTGGCCCGGCAGAACACCAATAGGTCATCGGCAAAATAAAAGATGGGAGATGGAACCAGAACGCCTCATCGGTTGAATAGAGTGAAGAGCTTCAGAACGAGCCATAAGAAGGGAGAAAGCTTCCATAATTAGCACAAATAGATACGGAGATAGTGGGTCACCTTGCCTAAGGCCTCGATTAGAACCAAAGAAACCCTCAGACGGGCCATCAATCAAAACTGAAAAAGTAGGACTGGAAATGCAAACATCAATCCAGTTGGTAAACCTGTAGCTGAAGCCCATCTGCTGGAGCAAGAAGATGACAAATTTCCTGTTCACACTATCAAATGCCTTACAGATATCCAATTTGAGGCAAGCTCTGGAACCCATGGGATTACTGAAATCACGGATTTGCTCGTAGGCAATGAGGGTACAGTCAGCCAGTAACCTATCCTTTAAGAAGGCAAATTGATTTGGAGAGATCAATTCACCAATAGCCATCTTCAGCCTATTACAGAGTACTTTACTGATAATTTTGTAAATGACATTACAGCAAGCAATGGGCCTGTAGTCTCCCAATTCCGTAGCTCTGTAATTTTTAGGCACAAGGGTTAAAAATGTATGGTTTATCTGGCGAAGAATACAACCAGATCTGAAAAAGGATGATACCGCAGTAATAACATCCTCTCCAATAATACCCCAACAGGACTGAAAGAAATATGCATTGAATCCATCAGGCCCAGGGGCCTTATCTTTCCCAATAAGAAAAGTGGCTTCTTTAATCTCAGTTGGAGAAACATCCCGATCCATCCAAATAGAAGCCTCAGGGGTCAGTTTACGCCTGGGAATGAGCCTAGGGAAATCATCCAAATAGCTGATTTGATTATAGAGATTACTGAAAAAGTTAGGAGCCATGGCTTTAAGGGAAGAATAAGTAGAATTCGAGGAACCATCAGGGGAGAACAGGTGGGTAAGGCTATTGTATGTCTGGCGAGCTTTCATAGCATTGTAGAAAAATTTGGAATTCCTATCACCCAAAGAAATCCAGTTTTGTCGAATTTTTTGCCGTAAATCAGCCTCCTCAACATCCATTGCATGTGCCAGTTTGTAGGATGCAAGTTTCTCCTTCAGCTGAACATTCTCATCAGCACACAGGTTAGGATCATTTTGCAAAATCTCCACCTGCCTTCTGCATTGATTGATGTCAAGACCATTCCTATGACTAGCTGCCCAGGATTTAAGCATTTGCTTCAGAAGTTTAAGCTTCATGGTTAACCGCTGCATAGGAGAACCCTCAAATAAAACATTCCAGGCCCCCTCAACAACCTCGAAGAAGCCCGGAAAAGTAGCCCAAGAATTGAAAAATCTGAAAGTCTTTGGGGAGGAGGTAGTAATAGCTTGAAAATAGACAGTCATAGGCGTGTGGTCACTAGTACCCGAATATGAATAATCTGTAAAAGAATGTGGAAACCTGTGCAACCAATGAGCATTGCCAAAAATCCAATCAAGACGGGCAGAGATGTGAGATGAACCTATTCGTTTATTATTCCAGCTAAGACAGCCACCCCTGCTTTTAATCTCTGCAAGACCACAACATCCCAAAGTGTGATTGAAAGCATCCATAGCAACACTATCAACTGGCCGGCCCCCCACTTTCTCACTAGAATAACGGATACAGTTGAAGTCTCCACCAATTAACCAAGGAAGAGAAGAGCATAATCCAGAATCAGCTACAAGCTCATCCCAAAGAGATAATCTGCCTGTAGAGGTATTTAGCCCATACACCGCTGTTAGCACCATATTAAATCCATCAGCATGGGAGAAATAGCAAGTAATGCGTTGTTTGGACATAGAGGCGTTTCCCGGGCTCCAGTACGTGCCATTGTAGTAAATCACAATTCTGCCCCCTTTACAAATAGCTCTATTATCTAAGCTGAGCCAGTTCTTGCCAAAGCACTTAGCAATTCTAGACTCATTGACAGCTTTGTAACGGGCACCTTCTGATCGAACGTTTGTAGCACGCCTTGGTTGTTTTTGTGTGCGCATTATCGTATTTGATTTTATTACTGCCTTCCGTAGCTCGAACACGTGTCCGAACCTCGTATTCACATTCCTCTCGGAGGCGCGATCACCCCAGTATTCTTCTTTTATATTTTTGATGTCTGTAAACCTTTCTGCTTAACACATTTTTATTTATTTAAAATATTTTTTATAATTAATTTTATTTCGAAATGGATTCTGTGCTTTTTTTTACCCCCTTAAAACAAACTTTATGTTACCATTATATCCCACATTTAGCCCCTGTTAACCCGTAGTGCTATAGGTTTTTTTAAAGGGATGGTCTTATATATATATATATATATATATAAATTTTTTTAAGAATCTTAAAATAAGAGTCACAGAGTGGATGCGTGGTTAAGGAATTTAGCCAAATCATTTTATTCCAACGAAACGCCACTGATCCTAATACTTAACAAATATTTAACCGTTAGAAATCTTTTGTTTAAAATCATATCATATCTTTTCTTTGACCTAATCCCCACAGACCCCCCCCACGTTAGCCTCTCCGCACGGCCACGTCTCCTCGTCAACTCGTAACGGTCGCCGCTGTTAACGCTTATCTCCTCACATGCGTTTCTCTCTCTCCCTCTTTGTACCCTATTAATAGATATCTGCCTACCGCCTACCCTAGAGTTCACGTGAGAGGAGGAAAAAAACTTTAACAGTACTATTTTTTCTCTCTCTCCCAGTACCCAACGAAGACCCTCCTTCGCTCGCAAGCACGTCTCTACGCTGCCCTCGTTCCGACGCCGAGGCCACGCCTACCCCGACTTCTGCTGCCTTCCCTCCATTTGCCGGCCGTCTCCCCTTCGCAGCAACACTCCCCTCCGCGATGCCCATCTCCCCGAAGCCGCCGACCCCACCTGAGACACCTCCGGCCATCTCCCAGTCCGACGCGCCACCGTCCACGATTTGTACCTCAAACCCGACGACTCCACTCACTCTCAGGCTGCCACCGCTGTCCTTGTTTCCGCTGCGGCACCTCGCTACCGTCCGCAGCCCTCCGAACAGCCGCTGCCATTTCTTTGCCGCCCATCTCTCCATGGTCGCCGCCGCTGCAGCGATTTGCAGCTGCGCCACCGCTGTGCGCCCTCGCGCCGCCTCCCCCTCGCTTCCCCGGTTGTCCAGCGGCCTATTTCCGCAGCTGCAAGCGGCAGCAACTGCTGCCGCTGATTTTCTGGTGACGCGCCACCGCGGCGCAGCCTTGACGGCTCCCCGAGTCACGGCCTGACCTCCTCCGGGCTGGATCTTCTCTTTGACAGCCTCCCCGAGTCGGCCAGCGATACATCCGACGTTCTAACGACGTCGTATCACCGTTACTCACAGTTTTGGTCTCCGGGGTCTTTGTTCCTCCTTGCTCGCTGATCCGCAACTCCTTGACGCCGCCTACACATCCTACGGACTGCTACCAGGCCGTACTCGCTGCTCGCGCACTTTGTCCGCTGCCCGGACGAGTCTCACTACGCTACCCGTAGTCGAGACGCTGTTGGCGTCGCAGATCTTCCCGTTGACAGCCGCCCATTCCTTTGCTCCACCCACGACAGCCCCCTTGCATGCCACAGATTCCGTGGCCTCCTGATGTCGCGACTCGTCCCTGTTACCATTGCCGTAGGCGTTTTGTTGCCGGGACCCGCAACCGAAGCGATCTCGATACCGTACCTGTAGCCGTGACATCTCGGCTGTGCTACCCGCAGCCGCTACGATCCTGAGACGATCCCGAGACGACCTCCACTGCGCTACCCGCAGTCGGGGACACGAGCACCGCCACCGTCTCCAGACCCGACGCCAGATTAAATGCGCGTTCCTCACACCAGGTTGGTCCCCCCTAACTCGTAGCGAAACCCACACTGTAGCAAACTGAACCTTAACTAAAACTGGACAACAATAATTAAATTTACTTTTCCGCACCAGTAAAACGCTGCTCACCGTAGAAATCGACCATCGGACAAATTTTCTGTGCACATAGGGTAGTGGTCGATTTAGGTTGATAAACCACCAAAAATCGTGACTTTAACGAATAGGGTAGTCCCGACTAACTAGAAACGAACCTAAATAGGAATTTCTGAAAACGAGGCCTGACACCGTCGACGTGACACTGTTTCAGACAGACTACCGCGGACGCGACGCTTGGACGAGACGCCTCGGACGGACGACACACTCGCCATCGCAGGCAAGTGTATCCACTTGCACTTTTGGCCGTGTTTAGGCCTCAGTTGGTTAGGACTGTTAAATGTGAACAAATAGAACCGGACGTGAAATGATAGCGTCCGGGACGACTCCTGACGGCTCAGACTTGACGACGAAGTCTGAGCCCGACAACAACAACTTTTGATGTTGTAGGGCTATCATGTGTGTGCGTGTGTGTGGACACCCTAGAATAACCCTTCCTGTCTTGTCACGTCCCGTCCCGTCTTGCACAGCCCGCTGGGCAATAGGGCACCCTTCGGGTGATCCCTTGTACAGATTCACAGCCTGCGGGCAATAGGGCACTCTCCAAGTTGAGAGAGTGATCCCTTGTACGGATACACAGCCCGAGGGCAATAGGGCACTCTCCAAGCTAGAGAGAGTGATCCCTTGTACGGATTCTCAGCCTGCGGGCAATAGGGCACTCGCCAAGCTAGAGCGAGTGATCCCTTGTACTGGTGTCATGTCTTGTCCTGTCTTGGGGTTTGGGGTTGGGTTGAGCGTGCGCACGGCAAGAGGGTCTGATCCCCCTCGAACCGTAAGGCGTGAACCCTTTCGTGTCTCACTTGTCTTGTCCTGCCTTGTTTCCGTCACGTCCCGTCTTGTCTTGACACCTTTAGGTTAGTCCCGTAGTTGGTAGCACACGCTACGACTACTACTTGTCCCGTTTTACTTTCCTGCCGCGTTACTTCCTGTCGTGTTACTCTGTTATAACCACAGCATGCTAATCAACCAGTAAACTGTTGTGTAAAAGAACCTCAGCATGCTAATCAACCAGTAAACCGTTGTTTAAAGTTCGGTGCACTTGCAGTAAAGTCTAACCCTTCTTGTAGACTTTACCTGACGTACAGTTCCTTTCTCTTGGGTGCTGTACGTCAGGTGCTCAGCCAGAGATCGTGGACGAGGCAGACTTGCTGGAGTACGTGGAGCCGAGGACGTCGTCATCAGAGTACGTACCTGACAAGGACCAGACCTTGAGGTCTTTTAGTCGCCACTTCCAGAGGTTGCTACTTTTCAGTTTGTCTTTAAATCTTTTGTTGCCATGCTTAGGCTTCTTTTAGACTTTGTACCAGTTGGATATTATTCCTCCATATAAATGAATGCCATTTCCTTTCTGTACTTTTGTTGTTCCTAAACTTTATAAATGCAAGAACCTGAATCTTTTAAAATGGTACCCCTACAGACGCTTATTGGGTCCGAGCTTCTAAAGCTCTGGCCTAAGCGGGCCTCGTCACGTTTCGCTTCCGTCCATTTTGGGAAGCGGGGCGTGACAGGTTTTAGTGGTGGCCCATGCAGGTCATGCAAAAGTTCGGAACAATAAAAGTACCGCATTCATTTAATATCCACGTACAAGTCTGAATTAGTTTCCCAGTCTTAGATGGTAGGAAGACTTAGATAGACACCCAGGTAGATAGTCGGACGTCTTGGTTAAGATTTAGTCGTCCTCGTCCTAGACTACCTTTGCATCCCCATTTGATTCTGATCGTGTTAGATTTCTAGAGACCTCCTATTTAGTCGTTCGCTCGGGTCCACCAACTTCGGGTCCAGCAGAACGTAACCTTGATTCTCTTAGGAACTTTTCCCCTTAGACCCTGATTTTAGTTTAGCTTATTATGAAGTCTTAGAGCTAAGTTATCCTGATCTTTGAACGACCCGATTATTAGAATCCCTGACTTCTAGCATCTTTCTGATCATTACCTTTCTGTGCCATTGACCGTAGGAATCCGGCCGTGGCTTTTCATGGTTCATCTCCAAGTCATATTTACGTTTGGATAATTCGATTCTTTTCCTTGCCCTTGAATCACGTGATCCGGTCGTCGTTAGTCGTCAATCGTTGAATCTTTACCATTCAGCCTCCCGATCCTTCTAAAGAATTTTCAATATTATATTTTTTCGAATTCCTCCCCCAGTTTCAATTCTTTGAAAAAAAAAGCATGAACTTAGATTTCCTACCTATCGGTTAACTCGAATGCATTCTTGAATTTCAAAATTTCTCATCAAAAATCTTTAATTAACGTCTTACGATCACATTCTTGCCCTCGATTCACGTGATCGCTTCATGACACTTATCGATAATTCTTCAAATCCATCCATTGCGAATCCTCCTTTCTTTGAAAGTGTTTTCGAAATTCATTATTAAATTCTTCGCTCGGTTTAACTTCTTTGAAAACTCTTTCTAATATGTTTAAAATTTCTTGCTTTTCGGTTAAATTAAAATTCCTCCTTGGATTATAAAACTTCCTTAGTTATAAATTTTCAAGTTACTATCTTGTAATTATTCCTAACCGGTATTTTCCGTACTTCCTTTTTTTTAAAACCTTGTTATCATTTTGATAATTCAACATATATATTATTCTTTTTCTAGACTACAAAATTTATTTCTAACCACTTACCTTGCATACTTTTAAAATATTTTCCTAAACTAAAGGGAACTTCAATTTTTATAAATATCAATTCTATGTTCATCGTGCTCACATTTCAAAAAAAAAATCTTTGTATAACTTATTTATTTATTTTTTCATTTGCAAAACAATCGCTACCTCATCCTACTTTTATTTCTTCATCTAACTCTTTTCCAATCGTAATAATTTTACCAATCTGCTCACTTTTCCCTACATATTTTTATAATTATAAAAGTATATGATATCATATTTTACACGTAATTCTCCTTTCATCTATCTAATTATTTTGAGAAATATTTTTGTCCCATCCAACCAACTACCTCCTTATCACGCCTTATTTGAACTTGTTCCTTTCAATTCATTTCGTTACACTCCTGTCTTCTGTTTTCTTTAGGTTGTGTAGACATTAGTCCTTGTAGTTGTCTATGTTATCTCCGGTTTAGGAGTAGGCCCTTTGGTAGGTGATGTCTTCGTGGTGCATGAGTATAAGGTAGAGTGCGTAGACCTGTATGAGTGTATATTCTTTAGGATCCCGATGATTGCCTTTTTGTGTCTTGAATGTGCACTCAGTGTTAACCATGGTATGCTTAAAGTTGTCTGAATGACGGTATTCATACTTATATGAATAGTGTCATAGCAGGCAGTTCCTTAGACTTAGTTTTAGTTTTAATGAATGGTTTATCTGGGCTGTATGTGATTGTATCAAAACTTTGTTTTCTTTTAAACCAAATCTTTAAAGTTTTGAAACTAGCTCACAAGATCACAAATCACTTATCCTCCCTCATCCATTACGGCAACACCACACGTTTTTCCAAATGTTTTAAATTATTTCTTTGGCCTTAAGTCTCTCTTTTTTCTTCTCTTCTTTCTCCCTTAGAGAAAATTTTCGTGTTTATGGTTGTTATATTAATTGGGACTAGCTATTATCGTTATAGGATTTTGTTTGCAGGTTGGCTTGGAGTGAGATGAGTTTCATTATGGCAACGATTAATTGATTTTGGGAACACAAGGATGATGGATTAGAATATCTTTTGGATGAAAAGAATGGACTGTCCAAGACTTATTTATAAAACCGAAGGGTGTCGGACTCAATGGGAAATTCTGGTCGGATGAAATTATATGCGAGGAGATGATAACTTACCAGACTTGAGGCTTAGACGGGTGGTAGATAGGAGTAACTGCGGAGAATAGTATGAGTTAGGGTAATCATAAGATGGAGTAGAGCTTTTATTAGCATCGAGACTTGATTGATGAGTTGACGTGAGAAGACTTTGAGAATAACACGACGTGTTGAGATAAATGAATGTTTAGGTAGTCGGACTTAATATTGTTTGGGATTAGTTATAGTAGGTAGGTTGAGATGTGATCTTGATAGTCCAAATTATTTGGTGGATAAAATTATGGGAAGATATGACAAGAATGTATTGAAAACGCGGCGATTGTTGAAGGTAGACAAAGTTTTTGTCTTAGATTGGTGATCGACTAGAACATCTTTTTAGCGACTGATTAACATTGGGAAGAGATTGAGAAATTTAAAAGATTGTTTTTGAGCGATGATGTTTAGCGGAGTGGTATGGTATGAGAGTATGATTATTATTCTTTTGTGAGGACTTGGAGTTGGAAATTTGAGCAGTAGTGATGGGTCCATAGTTAAGTATTAGGAGGAGAGTTTAGTCGTGGCTTTGTCCAGTGAAAAGATGGAATTACGATGGATTATTGAGAAACGTTGTTCGAAGTTACATGATTAGAAATCTTTATGAGTAGATACGATAGTTGCGGGTATAAGGTTATATAGGTATTATTATTATTAGTTTAAGTGATTCCGAGGGCGGAATCATTTCTAAGGTGGGTAGAATGTAACGGGCACCTTCTGACCGAACGTTTGTAGCACGCCTTGGTTGTTTTTGTGTGCGCATTATCGTATTTGATTTTATTACTGCCTTCCGTAGCTCGAACACGTGTCCGAACCTCGTATTCACATTCCTCTCGGAGGCGCGATCACCCCAGTATTCTTCTTTTATATTTTTGATGTCTGTAAACCTTTCTGCTTAACACATTTTTATTTATTTAAAATATTTTTTATAATTAATTTTATTTCGAAATGGATTCTGTGCTTTTTTTTACCCCCTTAAAACAAACTTTATGTTACCATTATATCCCACATTTAGCCCCTGTTAACCCGTAGTGCTATAGGTTTTTTTAAAGGGATGGTCTTATATATATATATATATATATAAATTTTTTTAAGAATCTTAAAATAAGAGTCACAGAGTGGATGCGTGGTTAAGGAATTTAGCCAAATCATTTTATTCCAACGAAACGCCACTGATCCTAATACTTAACAAATATTTAACCGTTAGAAATCTTTTGTTTAAAATCATATCATATCTTTTCTTTGACCTAATCCCCACAGACCCCCCCCCACGTTAGCCTCTCCGCACGGCCACGTCTCCTCGTCAACTCGTAACGGTCGCCGCTGTTAACGCTTATCTCCTCACATGCGTTTCTCTCTCTCCCTCTTTGTACCCTATTAATAGATATCTGCCTACCGCCTACCCTAGAGTTCACGTGAGAGGAGGAAAAAAACTTTAACAGTACTATTTTTTCTCTCTCTCCCAGTACCCAACGAAGACCCTCCTTCGCTCGCAAGCACGTCTCTACGCTGCCCTCGTTCCGACGCCGAGGCCACGCCTACCCCGACTTCTGCTGCCTTCCCTCCATTTGCCGGCCGTCTCCCCTTCGCAGCAACACTCCCCTCCGCGATGCCCATCTCCCCGAAGCCGCCGACCCCACCTGAGACACCTCCGGCCATCTCCCAGTCCGACGCGCCACCGTCCACGATTTGTACCTCAAACCCGACGACTCCACTCACTCTCAGGCTGCCACCGCTGTCCTTGTTTCCGCTGCGGCACCTCGCTACCGTCCGCAGCCCTCCGAACAGCCGCTGCCATTTCTTTGCCGCCCATCTCTCCATGGTCGCCGCCGCTGCAGCGATTTGCAGCTGCGCCACCGCTGTGCGCCCTCGCGCCGCCTCCCCCTCGCTTCCCCGGTTGTCCAGCGGCCTATTTCCGCAGCTGCAAGCGGCAGCAACTGCTGCCGCTGATTTTCTGGTGACGCGCCACCGCGGCGCAGCCTTGACGGCTCCCCGAGTCACGGCCTGACCTCCCCCGGGCTGGATCTTCTCTTTGACAGCCTCCCCGAGTCGGCCAGCGATACATCCGACGTTCTAACGACGTCGTATCACCGTTACTCACAGTTTTGGTCTCCGGGGTCTTTGTTCCTCCTTGCTCGCTGATCCGCAACTCCTTGACGCCGCCTACACATCCTACGGACTGCTACCAGGCCGTACTCGCTGCTCGCGCACTTTGTCCGCTGCCCGGACGAGTCTCACTACGCTACCCGTAGTCGAGACGCTGTTGGCGTCGCAGATCTTCCCGTTGACAGCCGCCCATTCCTTTGCTCCACCCACGACAGCCCCCTTGCATGCCACAGATTCCGTGGCCTCCTGATGTCGCGACTCGTCCCTGTTACCATTGCCGTAGGCGTTTTGTTGCCGGGACCCGCAACCGAAGCGATCTCGATACCGTACCTGTAGCCGTGACATCTCGGCTGTGCTACCCGCAGCCGCTACGATCCTGAGACGATCCCGAGACGACCTCCACTGCGCTACCCGCAGTCGGGGACACGAGCACCGCCACCGTCTCCAGACCCGACGCCAGATTAAATGCGCGTTCCTCACACCAGGTTGGTCCCCCCCTAACTCGTAGCGAAACCCACACTGTAGCAAACTGAACCTTAACTAAAACTGGACAACAATAATTAAATTTACTTTTCCGCACCAGTAAAACGCTGCTCACCGTAGAAATCGACCATCGGACAAATTTTCTGTGCACATAGGGTAGTGGTCGATTTAGGTTGATAAACCACCAAAAATCGTGACTTTAACGAATAGGGTAGTCCCGACTAACTAGAAACGAACCTAAATAGGAATTTCTGAAAACGAGGCCTGACACCGTCGACGTGACACTGTTTCAGACAGACTACCGCGGACGCGACGCTTGGACGAGACGCCTCGGACGGACGACACACTCGCCATCGCAGGCAAGTGTATCCACTTGCACTTTTGGCCGTGTTTAGGCCTCAGTTGGTTAGGACTGTTAAATGTGAACAAATAGAACCGGACGTGAAATGATAGCGTCCGGGACGACTCCTGACGGCTCAGACTTGACGACGAAGTCTGAGCCCGACAACAACAACTTTTGATGTTGTAGGGCTATCATGTGTGTGCGTGTGTGTGGACACCCTAGAATAACCCTTCCTGTCTTGTCACGTCCCGTCCCGTCTTGCACAGCCCGCTGGGCAATAGGGCACCCTTCGGGTGATCCCTTGTACAGATTCACAGCCTGCGGGCAATAGGGCACTCTCCAAGTTGAGAGAGTGATCCCTTGTACGGATACACAGCCCGAGGGCAATAGGGCACTCTCCAAGCTAGAGAGAGTGATCCCTTGTACGGATTCTCAGCCTGCGGGCAATAGGGCACTCGCCAAGCTAGAGCGAGTGATCCCTTGTACTGGTGTCATGTCTTGTCCTGTCTTGGGGTTTGGGGTTGGGTTGAGCGTGCGCACGGCAAGAGGGTCTGATCCCCCTCGAACCGTAAGGCGTGAACCCTTTCGTGTCTCACTTGTCTTGTCCTGCCTTGTTTCCGTCACGTCCCGTCTTGTCTTGACACCTTTAGGTTAGTCCCGTAGTTGGTAGCACACGCTACGACTACTACTTGTCCCGTTTTACTTTCCTGCCGCGTTACTTCCTGTCGTGTTACTCTGTTATAACCACAGCATGCTAATCAACCAGTAAACTGTTGTGTAAAAGAACCTCAGCATGCTAATCAACCAGTAAACCGTTGTTTAAAGTTCGGTGCACTTGCAGTAAAGTCTAACCCTTCTTGTAGACTTTACCTGACGTACAGTTCCTTTCTCTTGGGTGCTGTACGTCAGGTGCTCAGCCAGAGTTCGTGGACGAGGCAGACTTACTGGAGTACGTGGAGCCGAGGACGTCGACCCAGAGTACGTGCCTGACGAGGACCAGACCTTGAGGTCTTTTAGTCGCCACGATCAGAGGTTACTACTTTTCAGTTTGTCTTTAAATCTTTTGTTGCCATGCTTAGGCTTCTTTTAGACTTTGTACTCGTTGGATATTAAACTCTCCATATTAATGAATGCAATTTCCTTTCTGTACTTTTGTTGTTTCGAACTTTATAAATGCAAGAACCTGAATCTTTTAAAATGGTACCCCTACAGACGCTTATTGGGTCCGAGCTTCTAAAGCTCTGGCCTAAGCGGGCCTCGTCACGTTTCGCTTCCGTCCATTTTGGGAAGCGGGGCGTGACAGGTTTTAGTGGTGGCCCATGCAGGTCATGCAAAAGTTCGGAACAATAAAAGTACCGCATTCATTTAATATCCACGTACAAGTCTGAATTAGTTTCCCAGTCTTAGATGGTAGGAAGACTTAGATAGACACCCAGGTAGATAGTCGGACGTCTTGGTTAAGATTTAGTCGTCCTCGTCCTAGACTACCTTTGCATCCCCCATTTGATTCTGATCGTGTTAGATTTCTAGAGACCTCCTATTTAGTCGTTCGCTCGGGTCCACCAACTTCGGGTCCAGCAGAACGTAACCTTGATTCTCTTAGGAACTTTTCCCCTTAGACCCTGATTTTAGTTTAGCTTATTATGAAGTCTTAGAGCTAAGTTATCCTGATCTTTGAACGACCCGATTATTAGAATCCCTGACTTCTAGCATCTTTCTGATCATTACCTTTCTGTGCCATTGACCGTAGGAATCCGGCCGTGGCTTTTCATGGTTCATCTCCAAGTCATATTTACGTTTGGATAATTCGATTCTTTTCCTTGCCCTTGAATCACGTGATCCGGTCGTCGTTATCATCAAAAATCTTTAATTAACGTCTTACGATCACATTCTTGCCCTCGATTCACGTGATCGCTTCATGACACTTATCGATAATTCTTCAAATCCATCCATTGCGAATCCTCCTTTCTTTGAAAGTGTTTTCGAAATTCATTATTAAATTCTTCGCTCGGTTTAACTTCTTTGAAAACTCTTTCTAATATGTTTAAAATTTCTTGCTTTTCGGTTAAATTAAAATTCCTCCTTGGATTATAAAACTTCCTTAGTTATAAATTTTCAAGTTACTATCTTGTAATTATTCCTAACCGGTATTTTCCGTACTTCCTTTTTTTTAAAACCTTGTTATCATTTTGATAATTCAACATATATATTATTCTTTTTCTAGACTACAAAATTTATTTCTAACCACTTACCTTGCATACTTTTAAAATATTTTCCTAAACTAAAGGGAACTTCAATTTTTATAAATGTCAATTCTATGTTCATCGTGTTCACATTTCAAAAAAAAAATCTTTGTATAACTTATTTATTTATTTTTTCATTTGCAAAACAATCGCTACCTCATCCTACTTTTATTTCTTCATCTAACTCTTTTCCAAATCGTAATAATTTTACCAATCTGCTCACTTTTCCCTACATATTTTTATAATTATAAAAGTATATGATATCATATTTTACACGTAATTCTCCTTTCATCTATCTAATTATTTTGAGAAATATTTTTGTCCCATCCAACCAACTACCTCCTTATCTCGTCTTATTTGAACTCGTTCCTTCCGATTCATTTCGTTACACTCCTGGCTTCTGTTTTCTTTAGGTTGTGTAGACATTAGTCCTTGTAGTTGTCTATGTTATCTCCGGTTTAAGAGTAGGCCCTTTGGTAGGTGATGTCGTCGTGGTGCATGAGTATAGGTAGAGTGCGTAGACCTGTATGAGTGTGTATTCTTTAGGATCCCGATGATTGCCTTTTTGTGTCTTGAATGTGTACTCAGTGTTAACCATGGTATGCTTGAAGTTGTCTGAATGACGGTATTCATACTTATATGAATAGTGTCATAGCAGGCAGTTCCTTAGACTCAGTTTTAGTTTTAATGAATGGTTTATCTGGGCTGTATGTGGCTGTATCGAAACTTTGTTTTCTTTTAAACCAAATCTTTAAAGTTTTGAAACTAGCTTACAAGATCACAAATCACTTATCCTCCCTCATCCATTACCGCAACACCACACGTTTTTCCAAATGTTTTAAATTATTTCTTTGGCCTTAAGTCTCTCTTTATCTTCTCTTCTTTCTCCCTTAAAGAAAATTTTCGTGTTTATGGTTGTTATATTAATTGGGACTAGCTATTATCGTTATAGGATTTTGTTTGCAGGTAGGCTTGGAGTGAGATGAGTTTTATTATGGCAATGATTAATTGATTTTGGGAACACAAGGATGATGGATTAGAATATCTTTTGGATGAAAAGAATGGACTGTCCAAGACTTATTTATAAAACCGAAGTGTGCCGGACTCAATGGGAAATTCTAGTCGGATGAAATTATATGCGAGGAGATGATAACTTATCAGACTTGAGGCTTAGACGGGTGGTAGATAGGAGTAACTGCGGAGGATAATATGAGCAGGGTGATCATGAGATTGAGTAGAGCTCTTATTAACATCGAGGCTTGATTGTTGAGTTGACGTGAGAAGGATTTGAGAATGATACGACGCGTTGAGATAAATGGATGGTTAGGTAGTCGGACCTAATATTGCTTGGGATTAGTTATAGTAGGTAGGTTGAGATGTGATCTTGATAGTCCAAATTATTTGGTGGATAAAATTATGGGAAGATATGACAAGAATGTATTGAAAACGCGGCGATTGTTGAAGGTAGACAAAGTTTTTGTCTTAGATTGGTGATCGACTAGAACATCTTTTTAGCGACTGATTAACATTGGGAAGAGATTGAGAAATTTAAAAGATTGTTTTTGAGCGATGATGTTTAGCGGAGTGGTATGGTATGAGAGTATGATTATTATTCTTTTGTGAGGACTTGGAGTTGGAAATTTGAGCAGTAGTGATGGGTCCATAGTTAAGTATTAGGAGGAGAGTTTAGTCGTGGCTTTGTCCAGTGAAAAGATGGAATTACGATGGATTATTGAGAAACGTTGTTCGAAGTTACATGATTAGAAATCTTTATGAGTAGATACGATAGTTGCGGGTATAAGGTTATATAGGTATTATTATTATTAGTTTAAGTGATTCCGAGGGCGGAATCATTTCTAAGGTGGGTAGAATGTAACGGGCACCTTCTGACCGAACGTTTGTAGCACGCCTTGGTTGTTTTTGTGTGCGCATTATCGTATTTGATTTTATTACTGCCTTCCGTAGCTCGAACACGTGTCCGAACCTCGTATTCACATTCCTCTCGGAGGCGCGATCACCCCAGTATTCTTCTTTTATATTTTTGATGTCTGTAAACCTTTCTGCTTAACACATTTTTATTTATTTAAAATATTTTTTATAATTAATTTTATTTCGAAATGGATTCTGTGCTTTTTTTTACCCCCTTAAAACAAACTTTATGTTACCATTATATCCCACATTTAGCCCCTGTTAACCCGTAGTGCTATAGGTTTTTTTAAAGGGATGGTCTTATATATATATATATATATATAAATTTTTTTAAGAATCTTAAAATAAGAGTCACAGAGTGGATGCGTGGTTAAGGAATTTAGCCAAATCATTTTATTCCAACGAAACGCCACTGATCCTAATACTTAACAAATATTTAACCGTTAGAAATCTTTTGTTTAAAATCATATCATATCTTTTCTTTGACCTAATCCCCACAGACCCCCCCCCACGTTAGCCTCTCCGCACGGCCACGTCTCCTCGTCAACTCGTAACGGTCGCCGCTGTTAACGCTTATCTCCTCACATGCGTTTCTCTCTCTCCCTCTTTGTACCCTATTAATAGATATCTGCCTACCGCCTACCCTAGAGTTCACGTGAGAGGAGGAAAAAAACTTTAACAGTACTATTTTTTCTCTCTCTCCCAGTACCCAACGAAGACCCTCCTTCGCTCGCAAGCACGTCTCTACGCTGCCCTCGTTCCGACGCCGAGGCCACGCCTACCCCGACTTCTGCTGCCTTCCCTCCATTTGCCGGCCGTCTCCCCTTCGCAGCAACACTCCCCTCCGCGATGCCCATCTCCCCGAAGCCGCCGACCCCACCTGAGACACCTCCGGCCATCTCCCAGTCCGACGCGCCACCGTCCACGATTTGTACCTCAAACCCGACGACTCCACTCACTCTCAGGCTGCCACCGCTGTCCTTGTTTCCGCTGCGGCACCTCGCTACCGTCCGCAGCCCTCCGAACAGCCGCTGCCATTTCTTTGCCGCCCATCTCTCCATGGTCGCCGCCGCTGCAGCGATTTGCAGCTGCGCCACCGCTGTGCGCCCTCGCGCCGCCTCCCCCTCACTTCCCCGGTTGTCCAGCGGCCTATTTCCGCAGCTGCAAGCGGCAGCAACTGCTGCCGCTGATTTTCTGGTGACGCGCCACCGCGGCGCAGCCTTGACGGCTCCCCGAGTCACGGCCTGACCTCCCCCGGGCTGGATCTTCTCTTTGACAGCCTCCCCGAGTCGGCCAGCGATACATCCGACGTTCTAACGACGTCGTATCACCGTTACTCACAGTTTTGGTCTCCGGGGTCTTTGTTCCTCCTTGCTCGCTGATCCGCAACTCCTTGACGCCGCCTACACATCCTACGGACTGCTACCAGGCCGTACTCGCTGCTCGCGCACTTTGTCCGCTGCCCGGACGAGTCTCACTACGCTACCCGTAGTCGAGACGCTGTTGGCGTCGCAGATCTTCCCGTTGACAGCCGCCCATTCCTTTGCTCCACCCACGACAGCCCCCTTGCATGCCACAGATTCCGTGGCCTCCTGATGTCGCGACTCGTCCCTGTTACCATTGCCGTAGGCGTTTTGTTGCCGGGACCCGCAACCGAAGCGATCTCGATACCGTACCTGTAGCCGTGACATCTCGGCTGTGCTACCCGCAGCCGCTACGATCCTGAGACGATCCCGAGACGACCTCCACTGCGCTACCCGCAGTCGGGGACACGAGCACCGCCACCGTCTCCAGACCCGACGCCAGATTAAATGCGCGTTCCTCACACCAGGTTGGTCCCCCCTAACTCGTAGCGAAACCCACACTGTAGCAAACTGAACCTTAACTAAAACTGGACAACAATAATTAAATTTACTTTTCCGCACCAGTAAAACGCTGCTCACCGTAGAAATCGACCATCGGACAAATTTTCTGTGCACATAGGGTAGTGGTCGATTTAGGTTGATAAACCACCAAAAATCGTGACTTTAACGAATAGGGTAGTCCCGACTAACTAGAAACGAACCTAAATAGGAATTTCTGAAAACGAGGCCTGACACCGTCGACGTGACACTGTTTCAGACAGACTACCGCGGACGCGACGCTTGGACGAGACGCCTCGGACGGACGACACACTCGCCATCGCAGGCAAGTGTATCCACTTGCACTTTTGGCCGTGTTTAGGCCTCAGTTGGTTAGGACTGTTAAATGTGAACAAATAGAACCGGACGTGAAATGATAGCGTCCGGGACGACTCCTGACGGCTCAGACTTGACGACGAAGTCTGAGCCCGACAACAACAACTTTTGATGTTGTAGGGCTATCATGTGTGTGCGTGTGTGTGGACACCCTAGAATAACCCTTCCTGTCTTGTCACGTCACGTCCCGTCTTGCACAGCCCGCTGGGCAATAGGGCACCCTTCGGGTGATCCCTTGTACAGATTCACAGCCTGCGGGCAATAGGGCACTCTCCAAGTTGAGAGAGTGATCCCTTGTACGGATACACAGCCCGAGGGCAATAGGGCACTCTCCAAGCTAGAGAGAGTGATCCCTTGTACGGATTCTCAGCCTGCGGGCAATAGGGCACTCGCCAAGCTAGAGCGAGTGATCCCTTGTACTGGTGTCATGTCTTGTCCTGTCTTGGGGTTTGGGGTTGGGTTGAGCGTGCGCACGGCAAGAGGGTCTGATCCCCCTCGAACCGTAAGGCGTGAACCCTTTCGTGTCTCACTTGTCTTGTCCTGCCTTGTTTCCGTCACGTCCCGTCTTGTCTTGACACCTTTAGGTTAGTCCCGTAGTTGGTAGCACACGCTACGACTACTACTTGTCCCGTTTTACTTTCCTGCCGCGTTACTTCCTGTCGTGTTACTCTGTTATAACCACAGCATGCTAATCAACCAGTAAACTGTTGTGTAAAAGAACCTCAGCATGCTAATCAACCAGTAAACCGTTGTTTAAAGTTCGGTGCACTTGCAGTAAAGTCTAACCCTTCTTGTAGACTTTACCTGACGTACAGTTCCTTTCTCTTGGGTGCTGTACGTCAGGTGCTCAGCCAGAGATCGTGGACGAGGCAGACTTGCTGGAGTACGTGGAGCCGAGGACGTCGTCATCAGAGTACGTACCTGACAAGGACCAGACCTTGAGGTCTTTTAGTCGCCACTTCCAGAGGTTGCTACTTTTCAGTTTGTCTTTAAATCTTTTGTTGCCATGCTTAGGCTTCTTTTAGACTTTGTACCAGTTGGATATTATTCCTCCATATAAATGAATGCCATTTCCTTTCTGTACTTTTGTTGTTCCTAAACTTTATAAATGCAAGAACCTGAATCTTTTAAAATGGTACCCCTACAGACGCTTATTGGGTCCGAGCTTCTAAAGCTCTGGCCTAAGCGGGCCTCGTCACGTTTCGCTTCCGTCCATTTTGGGAAGCGGGGCGTGACAAGCTTCCACCTTCGTTTCAAGCAAGCAAACAATACTTGGTCGAATTTTATTTAATCTTAGCTTAAGGTCAGCACGACGGGTGGGGTTATTTAGACCCCTAGTATTCCAAAAGAGAATGGTCATTAAAGACTACCATTAAGAGGGGAAGCAACAGAGTTACCTGCAATACGAGAGCTTCTCCTGGAGGAAGCAACGGCCGTGACCACAGATTTATCCTTTTTCTTAGATACAGAAGCGGCCAATTCCACTTGCTCAATCTCCCATTCAGGGACTGGACATGTCCAGATAGTAGGCTTGACAGGTGGCAGATCAGTAGACGAGGAGGAGCCTATATTATTCACGGAAATTGGTCTATCCATCGATCCGGAAGAGGGATGAGCAGACTCGGTTGTTGAATCTGGAACCGCAGGAGGGTCCGATGCCGAATAAGGCTTAGCCACAGGTGCTGCAGAAATAGGATGGGGAGAGAGGTTAACTGGTGGAGCTGCGGAGGCATCCACAGCATAAGATGGAGAGGGGGGGGGGGTGCTGCATTCAGAGGAGACACCACCACAGGTGATGGAGCACAGGTCTTGGAAGTTGTAGGAGCACTTTTCTGAGGACGGGGGTCAATTGTTGAAGTAGTACAAAGCAAGGAAGGAACAACCAAAGGCCGATCTGCCAAAACTTTACTGGAATCACCCAAAACAGAATCCTGTATCATCTCACCGAATCCAGCTAAGGGTGGGTTAGGTAGGACATCATTCAGCTCTCCCTCATCCGCCAATGCCATAACAACTGGCCCACTTCCAATCACCTGCACCCTTTCAGTGTGGGTAGATTCAATGTCCAAATTGCTCACAGTACCCAACGCATCAAAATGGGGAAGGGGAGCCTCAGTTTGGATTGAAGTGAACTCTTTGTCATTTATCTTAACCGTGCATTGAGAATCAAGACGGCCGAAGCAAGAACAAATGGTACAACGGGGGGGGGGGGGGGGGGGGGGGGGGGGGGGTTCACCTTCATACTTGATGGTCACAGGGAATGTGCTCTCATCATCCAACTCAATAAGGACGTTCCTAGCCAATGGTTTATTAGCATCCACCTCAACCAGGCATCTCGCATATATTATACGACTCAAATTCGCCGTAGCACGGTCCAGACAAATAGGGGTACCAACTCCACTCGCGACCATACTCAATATGTCCTTGGTCCACATATGAAGAGGGAGTTGGTGGATTTGAATCCACACAGGTACAGCAGTTAGGAAATCCCGGTCATGTTTAACTAGGGGGCTCCATCGTTGGAGCACCACCAGCCGCCCATCAAAAAGCCAGGGACCACCATGAAGAATAGTTTCACAATCTTCAGCTTTTTCAAATCTGAAATAGAAAAATCCATTCTCCTTACTGAAGATCTGCAGGCCTCCCTTCAGCTTCCATAACCTCTCTGTCCAGGCCTTAATCTGACTGTAGTACGTGATGTCACCCAATACGTAGCCTACTAGAGAGTTTTTCCAACGAGATACACCAGCCTCCAAATGTGAGTTCGAAACTGTAATCTTTGCCATCCCATTCACCTCTCCCACAGGGGGATACTTGTCATAAGGAGGGGGTCATCATATTTCCGCCGGCGCGAACAAACATCCAACCAGGAAATCTTACCTCCCTCAGGATTAATTTGAATACTTGCAGCAGGTCTAATAGGCCTTTTGACAAACATTTGGCTGCCAGCCTCATTTGCCTGAGTGTATGCCGCACGGGGAACAGAAATTTTGCTAACCCGTCCATCACCCTGATTGCCTCTAGCTCTATTATAATTCTTCACCCCAGCACCCCTATTGATAGGATCAACGCGATTATGGGGATAGCCGCTAGGCTTGGCCGCCCTCCGCTTCGCAAAGGTCACAGTAGTCCAATCCCCTTTAACCCGACTTGCTTCTGCAACGCCTTTGCCGTTAGGATCAAAGAGTTCTCCCCCAGGTAAACCAACGCCACCCACCGGAGCGCCTGATGATCCAACCCCGCCTTCCAAAGGGACACATCCCGGAGCAACCCCTTCCTTATCACCCCCAAGATTACTTTGAAGGCCAGATCTGTCACCCGTCGAGCAACCAACATGGCCTAGGGCACCGCCAGAACCATTAGTCATACGAAGAATAGTCCGATGACCATCTCCAGAAACCCGATCTCCAGCGCTCGTAATCCCAACATCACCAGACCCGCCTTCAGCCACCCGAATACGAGGAGAACCACCACTACCAGGATCGCCATTGAGCAGTTTCTGATTGCTAGATCCGCCGCCGTCACTAACAATGGGATCGCCTGGATCGCCCTCTCCGAGAATTACGCTCGCCATCAGAGTATTATATATCAATATAAATATATATATAAAAGATGAGTACATCAAAAGATACATCCGTCAACATACAAAATGCGATCCAACGATCGAAGCACAAAAGATACAACAGCATATCACACATATATCATCATCAGAGTACACCAAAATATATGAAGATACAACAAAATACATCAAAATGTCAAAATCATCCAGAACCCCACTCTATCCTACCAAAACTCTCTCACACTAGACATATCATCCAAGGAGCATCGGAGAGTCCTCAAGGAAGCTCAAGAGGAAGTGGCAGGATCTGCAGCAGCAGCAGGCTCTGCAGGAGGTGGTCACCGGGTCATCAGTAGTGTCCACAGGAACGACGGAAGTGGTAACCTCTGGAGCAGCAACAGTAGTGGCCTCGGGAGCACTAGTCGGAGCATCCACCACAGGAGCGGTGGCAACAGGTGTGCTCTCGGGGGCACCAGCAGACGAAGCAGCAGCAGCATCACCAGAAGTGCCCTCGGGGGCACGAGTGGAAACACGAACAAGCTCCTCAATATCCTCCTCATCCAACTCCTCCTCGTCAGAAAATGACGGGGGGATCTCAATATCAAGGTGACGAGCGATACGGCAGAGAATCTCCTCAGAACGAGCCTGACGAGACTCCAAACGTCGCACAACACGAACGAGCTCGGTAAGAGTGGAAGAGGGAGCAGCTGAGGCAGAAGCAGACGCTGACGCTGAAGGTGTCGTCCTCTGAACGTGACGGAGCACCGCAAGAGACTTCTTGATGGCCGTCGCGTTTAGAGGAGGACCAAGTGGACGCTCATCGTCAGGAGGAAGTGTGACACGGAAGTGGCGAAACACAAGGGTCAACAAGCACGGGAATGGGATATGAGCCGACTTCGTGGACTTGCGGATACACTCGAAAGAATCCATCTTATCGAGTATAATCTGAGCCCAGTTAATCGAGCTCCCCATGAAGATGTTGGATATGGAAGACGTTTGTACACCCTTGTGGGGGATGTACGAGGGAATACGGACCTCGAACGTCGCGTACACGAAGTCATGTACAAAGGGAATCTGTTCCCTTGCGGAGAGGATCTCTGGATGAGTGGGAAAGTCGCATTATATATACATAAGTGCATGCGACATATGGCTAATAAAGGGGGAATATCTTAAGCTTATGTTGTACCATGCATATGGTACAACTTAAGCTTATAATGTGCCATGTATCATGGTACACCTTAATTAAGTTGTTCCAAAGGAACAACTTACCCTAAAATAACTACCTTGGGGGCTATAAATAAGACCCAAGGGTAAGCCATTTCTTACACCATTTTTTGCATGAAATTCATGCATGCATCTTCATCCTAGCGAAGCTCTGCAGAAATCCTTTCTCTCCCTCTTATCCAAGTTCTTAATCTAAAGTAGAGATTTAGATTGTGGATTAGTAGCCTTACTCCGTTCGTGAGAAGACTCGATCCGTCGTGGCGAATCCGAAGGCGAAGTTCGTAGACTACCGTGCCGCATACGCAAGCGTAAGTCTAAACTTCATGTTATCGATCCTAACTCTGTTTTGGACAGGATCCTACATTGGTATCGGAGCCATACGGGTTCGCCCCGGAGAAACTATGAACGAGTCGTTGTCTTTTTCACGGATGGGTATCCTACCATTACGGATATGGTAGGAACGCTTCATGACGGAGAGAACGCAGCGGTTGTTCTTTTCACGTTAGGGTCTTCTGTCATTACGGATATGGCAGGAACTCTCCGTGACGGGAAGAACCGACCGTTCATATCGTCAAACTCGCTCTCTTCATGGATGCTGAGTCTCAATTCATAGGGAATGGGCGCTCTCTTCATGTGGAGCGCGTAGTTTACGAATTTTTGAAGTGGGTTCATTTTTTGGCACACGGCCATTGGAGGACAACTACTTCCTCGACGAACGGGTGCTTCACCGGAGAAGAAGGTGGTGGTTATTCCCATCGGGGAAGATGAATTTTTTTGTGCATGTGCACCATGACCAAATGGGTTATGAAGGCCATGCACCCCCTCCCCATGCGGAGAGGGTTGGCTACGGCCAATAACCACCGCGGCAACCCCCTCCGGCGGGGGTGTGCGGCCTCCCATGAAAGGGGAAACCGGCCATGGCCAAAGGGCCATGGCCGGTCAAGGCAAAAATGCCATGGCCGGGCCATGGCCGGCCGGCTCTGGCCGGCCACGGCCAGGGCCAGGGCCTGGCCTCCCTGGCCGAGGCCAGGGCAGGGGCCCTGGCCCCGGCCAGGGCCTGGCCGAGGCCAGGGCAGGAGCCCTGGCCCCGGCCAGGGCTTTGCCGCCCTGGCAGAGGCCAGGGCAGCGCCCTGGCCTCAGGCCAGGGCCCGGCCGCCCTGGCCGAGGCCAGGGCAGAGGCCCTGGCCCCGGCCAGGGCCGGGCCGCCCTGGCAGAGGCCAGGGCCGCCCTGGCCGCCCTGGCAGAGGCCAGGGCCTGGCCGCCCTGGCCGAGGCCAGGGCAGGGGCCCTGGCCCCGGCCAGGGGCCTCTGGCCGAGGCCAGGCCAGGCAGAGGCCTGGCCGGCCTCTGGCCTAGGCCAGGCCAGTGACCAGGCCGGCCCTGGCAGTGGCCAGGGCTGCCGCAGGCCGTCCTTGGCCGGGTGCCGGACTGATCGGCACTGGCCGGGGGAAGTTTCAGACCAATTCGGCAAAGGCCTTGGTCGAACTAGCCCATACGGGGCCAAACGACAGTCGTCTGCATCAAATTTCTCTCATACGGGGGGAAACGCCTGGATCCATACGGGAGCCGGCGACGATAATTTGCAGAAAAATCCCCAAAAGGGGGATCCGACCTAGGCACGGCTACGGCTCATTCCCGACAAATGGTCAGGAAGTGCCGAATATTTCACTAGTATCATAAGGGTACTAAGTTGAAATATATTTTATTTGAAAAATACGTTTTCATACGTTTTGAAAAATAAGTTTTCAAAAACGCTTTTCCGCTGCAAAGTACTATAAGAGTACTAACATTTGATAAAGTGAGGGAGAAATATTGAAAGTTACTCTAGATGGTGATCGGAAACGTAGTGACCTTTCCGACTCTAGAGTAACATCTTCAATATTTTTCGAAAGTAACTTATCAAATTATGAATATCATTCCAAGTGGGAGTTGATTTTAGAACTATCCATATGGGATATTCTATTATCATTTCAAGTGGGAATTATATTTGAAAAATACGTTTTCAAACTCGTTTTTCCACTGCTAGTACTATAATAGTACTATTGTTTGATAAGTGATGGGGGAATATTGAAGGTTGTTCTAGATGGTAATTGGAATCAAAGAGACCTTTTCGATTCTAGAACAACATCTTCAATATTTTTCGAAAGTAACTTATCAAATATAATATAATTTCAAGTGGGAGTTATATGTTAAGAATTTTATGCAATATGTTTTTTGATCGAACCTTCGGTTTTTATGTCTTTTGCAGCATTTTAAAAGTAAAATGTCTTCCGCTTCAAAGAATATCGTCGCTGAGTTAAACAAAGGTGAAAAACTCAACGGCGATAATTACAAACTTTGGTCCATCAAGATACAATACGTTCTAGAGGAGCAAGAAGTGCTCGAAACTCTAAAGAACGTTATGATTGAACCTGAGTTGGGCACTACGGCCCAACACCGACGAGACAAGGAAGCTTTTGATGCTTGGTCTCGGAAGAACAAGATAGCGCGCATTACGTTATTAAGCAGTATGGCTGATGACATAATGCGCATCTTCCGAGAACATGACCTAGCCATGGACATATGGTCCAAGCTAGAGGAGAAGTTCGGTGGCACATCGGTGTCCAAACTTCGCGCCTTAACTATAAAGTTCGATACATATAAGAAACGTCCAGATCATTCCATGGGGAAACATCTGCGACATATGGCGAACCTTATATCAGAGTTAAAGGACGCAGGTCATGTGCTCACAGATGAGCAACAAATCCAAGCAGTCATACGTTCCCTACCAAATGGGTGGGACCAAATGAAGATGCATCTCACTCACAATGAGAGCATCAAGACCTTCAGCGATGTTTCCAAGCACCTCGAATTAGAGGAAGAGCGGCTTGCGGCTGCCAAGCCAAGTGCAGAAGTGCACATGGTTGCTAGTTCCTCACACGGGGGAAAGAAAAGGAAAAATCGTTCGAAGTTCACTAATGAACGTAATAAGCAACCTGAGTCTACCAAGAAACCCAAACATAAGGGTGGGCACAAGAAATGGCACAAGAAGAAAGACTTGAAGAGGATCAAGTGCTTCAAGTGCAACAAGCTCGGTCACTATGCTCGTTCGTGTACGAGTGGAGGCGACGAGGTAACTTGTAAATATACTAGTTACATATGTGTTTCTAGTTCAATATTTCTTGTGGAATCTAATCCATTTTGGATAATTGATTCAGGTGCCACCGACCACATAGCAAGGGACAGACGGTCCTTCGTGGAGTATCACCGGATACCCCAAGGAACGAAGTGGATCTATGTAGGAAACAACACACGTGTTGAAGTGAAAGGCGTTGGGACTTGCAAGCTAGTCTTGGACAACGGCCGCACTCTCCTACTTCATGATGTCCTCTTCGCTCCAGATATTCGAAGGAATATAATTTCTGTGGTTGTATTAATGGGTCTTGGCTATAACTGGTTTTTTCATGATTGTAATGTGGACTTAAGTTGTAATAATACTCTTATTGGTACTGGGTTTGTATTTAAAGGATTTATTGTAATGAGTACAATGTATGATTCCTCATGTAATGAAAATTTCCTTATTGCAAATTCTAAGACTTATGAGTCTGATGTGAATTGTTGGCACGCAAGGCTTGGTCATATTGGACCAACGCGTATGGATAGACTCGCCAAACGTGGTCTTCTATCCAATGTTTCAAAGGTTGAAATGTCGACCTGCGAACATTGCCTTGTGGGGAAATCTTGTCGCAAGCCGTTTGGAACCGGCACAAGGGCCGAGGTTCCATTACAGCTTATCCATTCGGACATATGTGGTCCGATGAATGTCAAGACAAGACGCGGAAAGTCCTATTTCATCACTTTTATTGATGATTTTACCCGATTCGGACATATCTATTTGATATCCCACAAAAGTGAAGCTTTGGCTTGCTTTAAAAACTATATGAGTTTAGTGGAGAATCAATTAGATCGCAAGATTAAGGTCTTGCGAACCGATAGGGGTGGTGAATATCAATCAATAAGTTTTAAGGAACTCTGTGATGAAAAAGGCATAGTACATCAGGTAACTATGCCTTATACTCCTCAACAAAACGGTGTTGCAGAAAGGAGAAATAGGACTTTAATGGAAATGGTCCGTTCAATGATGGCGCAAGCTAACTTGCCAATCACCTTTTGGGGAGATGCATTATTGACGGCCACTTTCATTTTAAACCGTGTACCCTCGAAATCAGTTAGCTCCACTCCTTATGAGTTGTGGAACCAAAGGTCTCCTGACTTAAACATTTTGAAACCTTGGGGTTGTGCATCCTACGCACATATTTCCTCCCATAAGTATGGCAAACTTGGGCCAAGGGGAAGGAAATGTATCTTTATACGATACGCAGAAAACTCCAAAGGTTATGTTTTTGTTAGTCAGGAAGAAAATGGTGGGCTAATTGAGTTTGAGTCGAGGGATGTCACTTTCTTGGAAAACGAGTTTCCAAGACAGGGCGAGATAAGTCAGGACTTATCTCTATTTGAGATTTATGATCAAGAAGGATTACCTCATTCGAGTGGGAGAATTCTTGGTGAAAATGAAAATACGTTTCAACCTTCACCAATGGATTATACGAATGACGATTATCCTATTCCATACGGGAATAATGATCCAAGTGGGAGCAATTCTAACGACATTCCAAGTGGGAGTGATATTAGAATTGATCTAAATTCAAGTCAACAAGGACTTGAAGAATCTCAAATACGACGTAGTAGTCGTACAAGGTTAGCTCCTCTAAGATTTGAGGATGAATTTCCGCAAACCTTTATGACTTTACTACAAGAAAGCCTGCTACTTTCAAACAGGCCGTATCTTGCCCTGCTAAAGACAAATGGATGGAAGCGATGCAAGAGGAATTAGAATCCATGAAAGTTAACCAAGTCTGGGACTTAGTTGACTTACCCAGAGGACGTAAAGCTATTGGGAACAAATGGGTTCTCAAGATCAAGCATAAGGCTGATGGCTCTATTGACAGATATAAAGCTCGCCTTGTCGCGAAAGGTTTTACACAACAGGAAGGGATAGACTACGAAGAGACCTTCTCACCTGTTGTTCGTTTTACCTCAATTCGCCTGATTCTGGCAATGGTAGCTTGCTTAGACCTCGAATTACATCAAATGGATGTAAAGACTGCTTTTCTCAATGGAGAATTGGACGAGGAGATATATATGGAACAACCAACAGGGTTTGTAAAAGAAGGAAACGAACATAAGGTTTGTAAACTTCTTAAATCCATATATGGTCTTAAACAATCCTCGAGGCAGTGGTATATACGATTTCAAGAGGTTGTCTTATCAAATGGATTTTCCATGCTTGATGAAGATAACTGTGTATATATCAAGAGGAATAAGAACAAGTATGCTATTATGTCTCTATATGTAGATGACATCTTAATAGCCGGAAATGACAAGGGCTTTGTGATGGATATCAAGGCTTGGCTTTCATCAGTTTTTGAGATGAAAGACATGGGAGAAGCCGCATATATCCTTGGAGTTAAGATTTCAAGGAATCGTTCGAAGAAACTTCTTTCTCTTTCACAGGAGACTTATATAAAGAAGGTTCTAGAACGTTTTAATATGCAGGACTGCAAGTCCATTGATACTCCAATAAGCAAGTGCGACAATTTATGTCTGAAATCATGTCCGAAGAACCAAAAAGAGAAGGAGATTATGGAAAAAGTTCCATATTCCAGTGCAGTTGGTAGTCTAATGTACGCTATGATGTGTACAAGACCGGACATCTGTTTTGCCGTTGGAATGGTAAGTCGTTACCAATCCAACCCAGGGCAAGTACACTGGAAAGCGGTTAAGAGGATAATGCGGTATCTCAAAGGAACTGCAGACTTTGCTTTATGCTATCAAGGAGATGCCTTGAGGCTCGAAGGCTACACTGATGCTGATTGGGCGGGTGATCTCGATGAGCGACGATCGACCTCAGGATATGTTTTTCTACTCGGATCTGGTGCAATATCCTGGAGTAGCAAGAAACAATCCTGCATCGCACTTTCAACCATGGTAGCCGAGTTTGTAGCATTTAGCATGGCAGTTCAAGAGGCTGTTTGGCTTAGGAAGTTCTTAGACAGGCTAATTAATGCAAGTGACTCAGGTGCTGTACCTATACACAGCGACAGTCAAGCATCTATAGCCTATGTCAAAGATCCGAAATTCCATTGTAAGACCAAACACATAGATATCCGCTACAAATTTGCAAAAGACTATGATAAGACCAAGAAGGTAGACATAAGGTACATATCTACGCATGAGATGATAGCGGATCCGCTTACAAAGGCGATCCCCAGAGATGTGTTTTACAAACACTTATCATCTCAAGGATTGCGTAAGAGCTGAGTTGTACCAATGTAAATTCCCATGTCTGTAAATGATCAAAATTAATAAAAGAATAAGTTCTTTTTCAAACATTGCATATGAATTTCTTAAGAAATGTTTGTGTACATTTTTGAAATCTCAGCTGAATTGTGTGTATGTCGGACAGATTAAGGTTGGCTCTCTCACATGAGCAACCGCCTTATCTTATCAGATGGATAAGATAGAGATGAGACTAGTTTAAAGTCAAAATCATTAGACGAATGATTTAGAGTCATGACTTAAACAAGATAGTCGAATGAAAGATCTGCATCATATGGATGCTTACAAAAGATCTGAGATCTGTATCACAAGGATATTTGAAAGAGATCTCATAGGATTTTTTCCTATCTGTCTTATGCAGGATGAGAGTCCGTGAATATTTCACGAGTAGTAAGGGGACTCAAAAAGATAGTCACTCTGGTGTCTGATCTTTTCATCCGTACAACATCATTAAGACATACTCTCCCTGGGAAAGGAGTGATGTTGTAATACGTGTTCATACCACGTATGCATTTCGACCACTGAGTTAGTAGCAATAGTGTTTGCTATTATGTGAGACTCAAAGGCCATATGGGTCTTTACTCTTACCCTCAAGGACTCCAATTGGTTCCTTTTAGATTTGACGAAATGATCGCTATCTTAGCGTGTTACTTATGGGCTATGATAATTCGGCTCGGCGGGGCACGTTAGAAAAGCGAGTCTAGTCAAGATCAGAAGGTTCGCAAGAAGAGGAAGATTGATTTCATATTCGCATTTGGACTTTAATGATTCAAAGCTGGCCAGCCAATTGTAATCAAGATGGGATTCAATTGTTGAATATAAAGTATAAGAAATGTGAAGAAATAATCTAGGGTAAAGCATGCGTTGAACTACTCAACTTTGCACCTTCGAGGTCGTTGTGTATCTCTAACAAGTGCACAACAACAGACTCTACGTGCATGACGGTCGCACGGTCTATTTCTCGGTATGATAGATGAAAGAACTAAGGGAAAGACGTTCTCTTACAATCCCCTCAAGTGTGAGTGGGAGATGTTGGATATGGAAGACGTTTGTACACCCTTGTGGGGGATGTACGAGGGAATACGGACCTCGAACGTCGCGTACACGAAGTCATGTACAAAGGGAATCTGTTCCCTTGCGGAGAGGATCTCTGGATGAGTGGGAAAGTCGCATTATATATGCATAAGTGCATGCGACATATGGCTAATAAAGGGGGAATATCTTAAGCTTATGTTGTACCATGCATATGGTACAACTTAAGCTTATAATGTGCCATGTATCATGGTACACCTTAATTAAGTTGTTCCAAAGGAACAACTTACCCTAAAATAACTACCTTGGGGGCTATAAATAAGACCCAAGGGTAAGCCATTTCTTACACCATTTTTTGCATGAAATTCATGCATGCATCTTCATCCTAGCGAAGCTCTGCAGAAATCCTTTCTCTCCCTCTTATCCAAGTTCTTAATCTAAAGTAGAGATTTAGATTGTGGATTAGTAGCCTTACTCCGTTCGTGAGAAGACTCGATCCGTCGTGGCGAATCCGAAGGCGAAGTTCGTAGACTACCGTGCCGCATACGCAAGCGTAAGTCTAAACTTCATGTTATCGATCCTAACTCTGTTTTGGACAGGATCCTACAGAAGATGGCATAAATCAACTTCAAGAAAGGCTGGGACGGCAAAGAGGAGGAGCCGTACTTGGGAAGCAAGCACGACTTCAGAATCAAATTCAGGACCCAGGCAATAGGCTTGAAGGACTTGGAGGGAACACCAATCATGGCGGGAGGAATCTCGTGGAAAATCTGAGAAATCACGACCTGATCAAGTGAGGATATGTCATCAACAGAAATGTCAGATGGTAGAAGGCCAGACGAGGAGATACCCAAAACCTCTCCTAAGATTTCTGCCGTAAGGACTATCGGAGTCCCCAAAATAGTCGTCTCAATCGAGTGGGACTCGTCGTACTGACCACGAATCCTATTGGCATAGAAGAGCTTCACGAGGCGAGGGTAAGGGTGTGGGTTCGCCTTCGGGTCATATCGAAGGTAATCGAGAAGACCGGAAGACGATAGAAGATCTGCGAGGCCAAGGAAGTCACTAAACTGAACAAAATGCTCCAGAAGCAGTGGGCAGTGTTCAATACGGTTGTAAGCCGCGAGACACATAGGGTCGTCGTGACACAACGAAATATCGACACTGCCAACTGGCATCGGAGCCTTTCCCTTAGGCTGACGGGTACGGGGACGTGAGCTAGACTAAGGCTGCCTAGGAGGAGGTGAGGGTTCCCTACGAGTCTTGGTCTCGGGTACATACTCGGTGTCGGAATCCGAAGCACTGGGTGGAGTGGGAACACGAAAAGTCACTGGCTTAGGCTTGGGCTGAGATTGGGCACGGGGTTTCGAAGTCGCCGTCCTCTTACGCTTAAGAGGAGGCGAAGACGAAGAGGGTTGGGTGGTCTTCGAACAACGTCTAGGAGGGGTTCGCGTAGGTTGATCGGGATCCGTAGGGGATGGTTCTACGGTCATCGGCGAAGGGCTCGAAGGACGGATAGGGATGCGTGTTCTTGCCATAAGCGCGACAATACACGACACAAACGAAGAAACCCTAAATCAAAACCATAGCAAACTGAAATGAAGCCCTAGCCGTGAGAATCTAACCCTAGAGAGCTAACCCTAACCCTAGGAAGCTAGGAGAGGAGAGAGGATCACCTAGGAGGAGAGGTCGACGGTCGGCGACGGAGGGTTTGGCCGGAAAGATGATCGGACACAATGGAGGAAGTCGAAGGGTCGGGGGTTTTTCGAGCTGGAGAGTGAAAGAAACCGACTAAAAAGGAATTAAGTCGGATAGAATGGAGTTTTAATCGATCGAAATGCGAAAAGACAAGTCAGTCCCCGTCACAACTAGTCGGTTACAGTTCAAGCACTGACCGACTAGATCACGATCTAGTCGGTCGATCAATGAGCTTGAACCGACTAGTTGTAAACAGTAACTGAAGGCAAATTTCCTGACAAGAATTAGTCGGTCTAAGCTCATTCACTGACCGACTAGAACTGAATCTAGTCGGTCGTCCAATGAACTTGGACCGACTAAGAGAGTCCAAAAATTGAAAAAATTTGAAATTTGATTTCTCTCCTAATCGTACTTCGACGAAACATCAAAATACTCTCATTAATCATTATACTACCCCATTAAACATCGAAAATCTGAAATTTGACGATTACGCACAAATCGAGCGAAAAATTCCGAAAATTCAACAAAACTCCAGAAAATTTCAATTAATCTAGCATGAGCAAATATAAAGAATTGAATAGCATGCAAGATTATTGAAAACATATGAATCCTAAATCTCGGATTCACCCATAATCCCCAATTCTCGACGCAACCGCACAAAGGAGTCCTCCTTTAGGGGTTTCGTGAAAATATCGGCGATTTGCTTCTGGGTTTCAACGTACACTAAAATGATGTCCTTTTTAGCAACATGATCATCTAAGAAATGGTGTCGGACATCTATGTGTTTCGAACGGGAATGGTGTACCGGGTTCTTGGAAAGACATATTGCACTTTGGTTGTCAACCATGATAGGGCAAGTATCACAGTTTATACCAAAGTCTTTACGTGTGTGTCTCATCCAAAGAACTTGAGCACACGCGGCACCGGCGGCAATATATTCCGCCTCGGTGGTTGAAAGTGATATGGAATTCTGCTTCTTGAAAAACCAAGAGACAAGAGAATTTCCTATAAAATGGCAAGTGCCACTAGTACTTTTCCTGTCGGATTTGCATCCCACATAATCTGCGTCACTATATGAGATTAACTCATACATGCTAGATTTTGGATAAAGTAATCCAAAATCAAGTGTATAACTTAAATAACGGAAAATATGCTTTACCGCTACTAAGGTGACTCCTTAGGTTGAGACTGATAACGAGCACATACACATACGGCAAACATAATATCGGGCCTACTTGCGGTAAGATAAAGTAAACCACCTATCATACCTCGATATAGACGAATGTCTACATCTTTTCCGCCCGCATCTTTTTCAAGATGTGTAGTCGTGCTCATCGGAGTCTTTTTCCCGGAGGCATTCTCCATTCCAAATCGCTTTAGCAACTCCACCGTATACTTCGTTTGGTGGATGAAGATTGCATCGTTCATTTGGCGAATTTGGAGACCTAAGAAATATTTGAGCTCACCCATGTGGCTCATCTCAAATTGATCCTTCATCACATTAGAAAACTCTTCGCAAAGAGTAAAGTTAGTAGCACCGAAAATGATATCATCAACATAAATTTGAACTAAAATTATATCATTATTCGAATACTTAACAAATAATGTGGAATCAACTTCTCCCATTTTAAATCCTAAATCCAAAAGAAAATTCTTTAAACGGTCATACCAAGCTCGAGGAGCTTGTCTCAAATCGTAAAGTGCTTTCTTAAGTTTAAAAATATGATTTGGAAATTTTTCATTTATAAAACCCGGAGGTTGAGAAACATAAACTTCCTCAACAACATCTCCGTTTAAAAATGCACTTTTTACATCCATTTGAAATAATTTAAAATCCTTATGGCATGCAAAAGATAATAGTAATCTAATTGATTCTAATCTAGCTACCAGAGCAAAGGATTCTTCGAAATCGATACCTTCCTCTTGCCGATAGCCTTGAGCTATTAACCGAGCTTTGTTCCGGACGACGACTTGGTTTTCGTCGGTCTTGTTCTTGAAGATCCACTTTGTCCCTATGACGGTGTGGTTCTTCGATGGCAATGGAACAAGCTCCCAAACTTCATTCCTCTTGAATTGAATGAGTTCCTCCTCCATGGCAAGGATCCAAGCGCTATCTTCGCATGCTTCAATAACATTCTTTGGCTCTATCGAGGAGGCAAAGGCACAATGAGCGAAGTGGTTGACTTGAGATCTCGTCTTGACACTATCATGAATATTGCCAATGACTTGCTCATGAGGATGGTCACAAACGGTATGAAGCCGTCTGGAAATTCCTTGATCACTAGGAACATTCTCAACAACTTCATTAGTCGGGTTAGTATCAATAGAATCAATAGAATTAATAGAGTTAGAATTACCAATTGAATCACATAAGACATCCATAGAGTCATCATCATTAGTAATTCTCGTTGGAACAAATCCTTCATCAAATGAAACATGAAGTGATTCCTCGATCGTTGAGGTTCGTTTGTTGTATATCCGGTAGGCTTTGCTACGTGAGGAATACCCAACAAAAATCCCCTCATCGGATCTTGGATCGAATTTGTCCAAACTACCATACGTGTTCTTAATAAAACATTTTGAACCAAAAACACGAAAATGTTTAACTTGAGGCAACCTACCAAACAACAATTCATAACAAGTTTGTTTAGTGCCGGGCCTCAAAAGTATTCTATTAAACACATAGCAAGCGGTGTGTACCGCTTCCGCCCAAAATTGATGGCCAAGTTAGCTATCATCAAGCATAGTGCGAGCACACTCCACTAGCGTCTTATTCTTTCTCTCAACAACACCATTTTGAGGAGGTGCGCGAGGG
Source organism: Scilla litardierei (assembly GCA_030789695.1). Classification (NCBI taxonomy): domain Eukaryota; kingdom Viridiplantae; phylum Streptophyta; class Magnoliopsida; order Asparagales; family Asparagaceae; genus Scilla; species Scilla litardierei. The sequence goes on from CM061133.1 coordinate 229,412,641, forward strand.
AATGAAATGGTGTGTGTAATACCAACTTCATCACAAAATGTCTCAAAAGACTCATTCTCAAATTCACCTCCATGATCACTACGAATAGTGACAATGGTGGTTCCTAAGAGATTTTGTACTTTCTTAACAAAAATTGTGAAGTTGTCAAAAGCTTCATTTTTATTACATAATGAAAATACCCAAGTAAACCTAGAAAAGTCATCAACGATGACAAGTCCATATCGTGCATTTCCTAATGAAGCAACTCTAGTTGGCCCAAATAAATCTAGATGTAATAGCTCTAGTGGCTGCTTAGACGAAATGCTTTTCTTAGGTTTAAACGACGATTTTGGAAGCTTGCCTCATTGACACGAGTCACAAAAGCTTTTCTTTTGAAAGACTAGCTTAGGGAAGCCTCTAATAGAGTTTAACTTGGAAAGCTTAAATAGTGTTCCAAAGTTCACATGACCAAAACGTCGATGCCATAAGTGTTGTTCACTTGTGTTGGCAATAAGACATTGTTCATGTGATCTTAGAAGATCTAGGATGTATATATCCTTATGGCGTGTGCTGGAAAACAATAATTCATTATTATCTTTTCTTAAAATATGGCATATTCCTTTCGCAAAGCTAACTTTGTAACCTTTGTCACAAAGTTGACTTATTGAAATGAGATTGTGGTTTAATCCTTTAACAAGGTAAACATCACATATAAGGGGTTTAGAAGGATTACCCACTTTACCAACACCTATGATGGTTCCGCTCTCGTTGCCTCCAAAGACGACGCGGTTTCCATTAGCAATGGGAACCACTCCGGAGAGCAATTGAGCGTCATCCGTCATGTGTTTTGAACACCCGTTATCGAGTATCCAATTTCCTTTGGAGCTAAATTTAAATTTGTTGCTCCTTTTCTTTTTCTTTTCCTTGAGTACCTAAAGATAGAAAATTTCATATCATGGTACCCAAGGTCATTGGGTCCAAAAGATTAGACCTTTGGAAGCCAAGTCCAATTGGACTTAGACTTCCCCACATAATTAACACTATGCACAACATACGAAAAATAAGCATTCATGTAAACTTGTTTTTCATTCATGCTTGTGTCCTTTGGGCTCCAAATTGTGAATATTTTGGGAGTCCTCATCCTATTGGGTGCATGCATGCGTTGTTGGTTTCTACGTGATGCATGACATGGATAGGCATAAGGAACATGATGAAATGGTGCATGTGGATTATTATTCATACGATGATGTGGATGTACATATGCATGTGGAGGAACACGTGCATGAGGGTGTCTCACATTATGTGCACGTGGCCGTGAATGTGTAGTATAGAAGTCATCATATGTGTGAGCCGGTGGAGTAGGACGTGTGTTCCTACGTGGTATAGTATTGGTGTACATGTAGGCATGGCCCTTCTTTGAAGGTCCACCCAAAGTGGGTTTCTTTCCGAAAGAGGGTGTGGACGAGGTGGAAGCACCATTGGTAGATGAACTACCAATAGAGTGTTTGCTACCACTCGTTGAGTCACCGGAAGTTGGCCTAACAAAAGTAGTGGCCAATTTGGATGAACTTCCCATCGTATACCCCAAGCCAATGTGGTGATTGGCCGGAAGTAAGTCACTTAGGATTTTATCCAAATGGTTCTTACCCTTATTGAATTTATTAATTCGGCCTAATGTGTTCTCATATTTCTCGGTGAGAGAACGCATAGAAGCATCCAAAGTGGATACTTGCGATGTGAGCACATAAACACGAGATTTAAGATTCTCATTCTCAATACTCAAAGTCGAGTTTTGAGAAGTCAAATCTGCTATCTTGTGTTCCTCCGGATCCTTAATGCTAACATGTTCAAGTTGAGTCTTGAGATTAACAATCTCATTCTTCAACCCTTCAACAGCGGTGTCGTTGTTGGTGATGATAGTTTTAGGCGAGGTTTGAATGCTAGCTAAGTCATCTTTTACTTTAGTATACCTATTTACTAATTTAGTGTACTTAGACCACAATTGAGAATTAGCATTCCTAAGGTCATCCATAGTTACCTCATCGCCTTCGTTGTCGCTATCATCGGAAGAGGAATCTTTATCTTGCTCCTCTCTATCCCTGAAGCACATGTGTGCTTGCTCCACTTGCTCATCATCAGACTCTCCGCTAGATGAATCATCGGAGTCGGTGAATGTCCCGACAAGCCCCTTTTTGTTCCCTTTCTTGTACTTCTTGGACTTGTCGTACTTCGGCGCCTTCCACTTCTCCTTGTGCTTATTTTGAGGACACTCCGCTTTCATGTGTCCGGGCTTGTTGCATTGAAAACACAAAGGAGAGGAGGCGTTAGAGGAATTAAACTTTGACTTGTTTTTGAAGTTACCTTTCCGGAAGAACCGGTTGAACTTCTTGGCCATGAGAGCCATGGACTCAAAGTCCAACTCGTTTTCCGAGTTTTCATCATCGGTCGATGTGGAAGTAGATGGAGCGGCCTTGAAAGCAATCGCTTTCTTCTTTGGCTCGTGTTGTTGTAGGTAAGACTTCATCTTTTCCTGCAACTTCAACTTGCTATCCTTGCATACCTCATAAGACATCAAGGTACCCATTAGTTGAACAACGGTATAAGTTTTCATATCATTACCTTCCTCGATGGCGAAGGTCCGTTTCTCCCAACTAGAAGGAAGTCCATCGATAATCTTCGAGACTTTCTCCTTTTGGGTGTAGGTCTTACCAAGAGCCTCCAACTCGTTTGTGATGTCGACGAAGCGAGCATAATACTCCTTCATCTTCTCACCCTGTAGCATATGAAATAACTCGTAATCTTTATTAACTACAACGAGTTTAGAGTCTCTTACCCTACTTGTCCCTTCATGCAAAATGAGGAGGGAGTTCCATATTTGATATGCACTCTTACATGTGCATATCTTGTTGAAATCCTCGGGCTCCAAAGCACATTGCAAGGCGTTCATTGCCTTGGCATTGCTTACCTCCACGGCGATCTCCACGGGAGTCCATTTCTCGAAATCTTCTTCGGCGGGCTCGACGTACTCCTTCATCGTGGCCCTCCATAGTGAAGCACTCCAGAGGAAGGTTTCCATCCGGCATTTTCAGTACCCGTAGTTGGTACCGTTGAAGAATGGAGGCCTCGTTGAGGAATGTCCTTCCATCACCGAAGACGCTCCTTCACGGTTCTTGAAGGTGCTATAGTCGGAAGGTGGACGAACGGTATTGTTGTCGTTGGCAGACATAGCTATAGACTTGGCTCTGATACCAAATGTAATGCCCTGCTAAGCTACTGCACAAGTACTAGAGGGGGGTGAATAGTACTTTAAAATAATTAAGAGGCTAATTCCTAATTACCGTGCAAACTCTACCAATTAATGCGGAAATGCGGAATAGTAAATAATCGACAACAAATAAACAATCGCAAACAAACGATATTACTGGGTTCGGATCCACCCAAGTCTCCCCGACTTGTTCCCGGTGATCCTACGTCCCAAACACCCGGATCCCCTCCGGATACTTGAGTTAGAAACCCTAACTCAAGATTTCCACTATGAAATACTTGTGAAGAACCTTCACCAAGTCAAATCATACACAAAGTAATTTGTGACTCCCACAACCCGGGATCACAAACACAACTCTCACAACCGAGAGTTAAACACTTACAAAATGAAAGTAAATGAAATAGAATAGCTTACCACAAAATACCTATGCCTTGAGTATACTTACGAATTAGGGCAAGGATGATTTTGAGGAAGAAGAAGGCACCAAACCCTAGCTCCAAGATGTAGATCAGCGATGGAGAGCTATGGGGTTGTTGGTGACCTATGATCAAGCACTTGGCTTGGAAGGCTCTCAATCAATGAATCTCTCTTTTGAAATGAATGAGGAAGAGATTCTTGAGAGGGAAATGAATGAGCTTTAAATGAGATGATAACTTTCTCTTTGATCTCTAAACTTCTCCAATAATCAGCCTTGAGTGCAATGAATGCAGCTCAACAAGTATTTATAGGTTAGAGGAAAGAGAGAGAGAAAAATGTTTCAATTAAAGCTCCAACGGATCTATTCTGATCGCAACTAGTCGGTCAAAGAACAACCACCGACCGACTAGTTCATCAACTAGTCGGTCGGTCAATCAACATAGACCGACTAATGAGTGAATATGGAATAGGTCGAAGTTCAGACAAAAGGAACTAGTCGGTCCAAGAAGAGTAGCTGACCGACTAGTTTCACAACTAGTCGGTCGGTTACTCAACTGAGACCGACTAAGAGATAAAACTGAAGTCTGAGCACAAATTGATTTAGTCGGTCCAAGAACAAATGTTGATCGACTAGTTCACCAACTAGTCGGTCTCCAAATATGCATAGACCGACTAACTATAAACAGTAAGTCAGGTGAAAATTTGCATGTATAGGAAAGCTAAACTAGTCGGTCTAAGAAGCATCACTGACCGACTAGTTCACAAACTAGTCGGTCGGTGAGTCAACGTAGACCGACTAATTGTAAACAGCAAAGAGCTAGAAATTGAGAAGGAAAACTAGTCGGTCAAAGAAGGATTACCGACCGACTAGATCACCATCTAGTCGGTTGGTTCTTCTTCTTGAACCAACTAACATGCACAAGAAGTCGCGAAACGAAGCGCGATGCTTCGGGAAAGTTAGTATGGACTTCTACTAAGATCCTATGTCTAAGATAGGAGTGTTATGAAGATTAAAACGTAAGACCTACTCAAGGCTTAACATTCTACGAAAGAAGCTTAAAAGACTATATATAAAACTTGACGATACCGTCTTCAAAAGCTTCAATCGAATCTTCATGACTTCTAAAATGGTCCAAAAGCTTCAACGAAGCTTTAGGCATACGATCACATGCTTTGAGAAGTCTCGAGACGTCGCTTTGGATGTTCAAGTGAATTTGGCGATGATCTCCATAACTGCGCTCACAAATTGTTAGTTCAAAATATATTTATGTTTGTTCATCATCCAAAACCAAATCCGGGGAGTCCAATATCCAACAAGTAATGCACTTTTTAGTGTCGTCCGTTGAGTTCCTTGCACAGTTGCGTCCATGAAGGTTTTCTCTAGGGTTGTGGCCTAATTTCTTTGGGTTTCACTCTATCAAAATCTCTCTATTTGAATATGGGTTTATATAGGAGCGGATGTGATATGATAGAATCAATTAGAATCACATATTTGATGAAGATTGGAAGGAATCTTAGTTTGATTAGGATTTGAATAAATCTCTTAGTGCATGGAGTTTGAATATGAATGGCTATGGAATTCAATTTGTGTAGCTATAGGATTTGAATTAGATCTCATTGCAATACTAATTGGATTAAGATTTTGGATTCAAATGGGATAGGAGATTTGATATGATCTTTAATTGATTTGAATCAATCAAAGGAGATTTGAAAAAGATACTCCATATCTCTCCATATTGGAATAGGATTAGAATGGCAATGGGGAGTTGAATCAATCTTAAAGTGATTTGAATAAGATCCTCTCTAATTCGACTTGGTATAATATTTGTAGATATAATCACCATCTCTTTGACCAAGTCCAAGTTGCTATATGAATAGCAATTTCTCCATCTTCTAATTTGCTATATGAATAGAAATTTCTCCACAGCATTGGCTAAGTCATCAAATGTAGATTTACTACTTTGCCATTCCTGAAACACACTTAACACACACGTTAAATAGTTCTTACACGTTTGTTATCATCCAACTAGAGATTCTAGATCGTTGTATCCAACAATCTCCCCCTTTTGATGACGACAAAACAATAAAAGATTTGAGCAGTGTGTAATGTGTGTGTGAAGTGTGATGAAGGATGTAATGCATATGATGTATATAATGAGACGTTCAAGCATTACTAGCATGCACAACAATATAGCAATAATGATAAGCATGATCCCCCTATTTTCAAGCTCCCCCTTGAACATGTATTTCTTGTGCTCCCCCTTCAACAAATAATACCATGTAGTGCCACTCAACAACTAATACCAAATCATTTTTAAACTTTCCTTGTTATCATCAAAAGCGTATTAATGAAGTCAATCAAATATCACATGCAAAAATAAAGTATTATAAATTATAACTAGCACTTGCATGTTATTTTCATAGAGTATGCAATTCAAGTTCAATGAAAATTGCAATTTAGACTTCAACACCATTGTGTAAGTGTGATAATTAAATATTGAAGTACAAAGGGAGATTCAATCTAGAACATCAACCAAAACCAATCCATATTTTCCATTTAGCATGAATATCACCTAGGATTGATTTTTTTCACCTCATTAGAAATGAGTTCAAGGTACCAAACCCCAAAATATAGCCTATAAGGACTCTTAAATATGGGGGTGGCATTGCTTGACGAGTAAAGAACACCAACGCTAAAGATTACCCATAAAGCTTATGTTGGATACTCGTGGGTATGGTACTTGCCATGAATTGTATCCATTTTACATATGGATCAATATTCATATCTTTTTCATTTTTGTAGCATTAACACCAATTCTTTTTAGCTCAATTTTTATTCATGGCAATACACATCATATCCCTTAGATTATTCAGTTATTATAATCCTACATGCACTTTCCAATATTCATAAAAAGAATCTCCAAAAGTACAACAAGTTTAATATTCGTGGAAGTGAGCATGTAGGTGTAGAAATCAAATTATTCATTTCATGGAACATGCCATGGCTATTAAATAAAGTTTAACATGTGCATGTAGCTATAACGATAATACAATGATTTCTACAAGGATATAAATGAACATTCAATAATACCACTTATAAAGATTCATAAGGAGTATTCATTAAGCAACATTTTTTTATTTTGGTTTTTCATTTTCAATTTTTTTATTTTTATTTTATAATGAACTAAAACAAACTAAGGTGCAAACAAACAAGCACACAAACAAGAAATAAATCAAGCACACACAAAAATCTATGAAGGTATGCAATGCATGCAAAGAGAGAAATAAATATACCTTCGTGTCGCCATTTTGACTAAGGAGCTAAAAATGAGACTTTCAATTCATTGCTCCTCGCCAAATCTCCATCTTACGTACATGGTAGATGTTATGTGTGACCTTGGAATCCAACAAGGTCCACTATTGTTAGTCATCAAATTTTTAGGAACCCACACTTGTTTGAACTTTATGTTTATGTTCCTGAACTTACAATAATAGGATGTGTGACCAACACTATCACAAGTAAAGCACTTTGCATGTATATTTTTGACAATTGAAGGCACATTGTGAATTTTCTGAAATTTAGGCTTTTCAACATTTTTCAAACCAAATCCAATGCCACGTCTATTATTGCCATATAATTGATTTCCAAGAATGATATCTAAATATTGTTTTCCTATGGAAAATTTCTTAATGGACTATTCAAGACTAGAGACTTTGGATTTCAACAATGCATTCCCATTCACAAGCAAAGTACATTTACTTAAAAAAGCTTTCTTGTTTTCCTCTTCCTTCTTTTTAGATTCATCCATTTTCCTTTTAAGCTCGTTATTTAACATGCACAATTTTTTATTAAGCTCATTAATTATATAATCCTTTACAGTTTCAAGCTTAATTAAGTCTACCTTAAGCATTCTAATATTATTCAATAAGAAAGGACAAGAACCACAAGCAGCTTTTTCATATGAGCTAGATTTTTCTCTTTTTAGCATGGCAACGGTTTATTTGCATTCTTCAAGTTCTTCTTTTAAGTTTTTAGATTCATCAATCATATCGCAGTTTTCTTTTTGCAATTCAAACAAGAATTTCTATAGCATTCAACAGTCTTATCTAGCTCATCAATTTCTTCTTGCATTTTCTTAAAGAGTTCAGCTTTGGTGCAAGATTTTACCTCATTCTATTTTGTCATTAAGCAGAGGGAGGTGTGCGCAGTTTCCTCAGTCTCATCCTCGCTATCCATATCCCGCGTTCGCGCTAGAGATTTTCCTTTCTTTTCAGTGACGTCATTCCATTCTTGTGTGCAATATCTCGCGAAGTGTCCCTGCTTCCAGCACATGAAACAAATAAATTTTCTCTTAGTTTTGTCACAAATAGAAGCATCATGTTCTTTCAGAAGAGCGTTTCTTCCCTTTTGCTTATTTTCATTGCTTCAAAGGGATTGCTTGCTTTCATATGTAGTTTCCAAAGTCCTCCATATATCCTGCGCAGAAAAGCAATGTGAGATATGATCAAATATTTTTCTAATCAAACCACACAATAAGATATTCATTGCTCTAGCATTTATAGCACACACATTTTTATCATTTAAATGCAAATTACTTTCATGCATAGAATATCCTTTTTCGATAATGGAACATGTATCAACATCAACAGATAGTAAATAAGTTTTCATCCTAGCCTTCCAGTATATATAATCATGGCCACTAAATAGAGGAGGACGATTAATAGGCATGCCATGTGGAAAAACTAACTTTGGTGATTTCATGATAACTAGACTAGATCCGAATAAAGTGGCTCTGATACGACTTGTTGGATCTGGATCTAAGCCTAGAGGGGGGTGAATAGGCTTATAAAAAATTCTCGCGCAACCCACGAGAAATCACACGTAGTTTATAATCACATGCTGTGCAAAAAGTAAGCAATCACAGAGTACACACAGATAAACCCTAGTTCGGTCGTCCCACGACCTACTACAGCCCCCAAGCAAATACTAGCATTAATATGTTCCTTTTGTACAACTACAATGGGTTCTGAGCTCCCTACTCCCACCTAGAACGTACCACACTCTCCGAGTGCAAAACACTATCAACCTAGTAAATACTCTATCTTGACAAGTCCCACTTGTCAAGACCCTCTTGTCTAGTCCCAGACTAAACAAGTCCCAAAAGAACACAAAAGCGGTAAAGTTTTCACTACGAAGATCTAACTAACTACTATACAAAATAATACACAAAAGTTTAGAAAGCTCAGTTTGTGTAGCGGTGGTCGTCTTCGTCAATCAGCACGGGCCAGCTCTCATCTGGCAAGATGTAGATGTCACGTCACGTCTGTAACTCAAGTTGTCGCTGTCGCTTGACTCCTCTTTGATTATTGCGGCCATATCTTGATGGTGCAGCGGCAGTGCGTGGCCTGAACCCAGCAGTGCGTGGACAGAATCCTGCAGTGCGTGCACAACCCCCCGCAGTGCACATGCAACCCCTTGTTTGCTCTATCAGTCCACGTGCAGACCCTTCCTTGATTCCATAGAAGCCTCCTCTTGGTGTTTGGGTGCTGCAACTTGCGGCTATGGTCTCTCTCCTATTCAATGTCAACTTGTGGCAATGGTTCTCCTTAAAGCTTTGTGTTCTTCAATTGATCCTTTCAAACAAAGACAAGAGAGATATAGTTAGCTTAATTTTTAATTAACAAACACAAAGTTGTGAAGGCAATATTGGAGTAAAAAGTTGCGGCCTTCCCTTGATGATTGCTTGCTTGAAGATTTTGGAGAGGAGGAGTTTTGGCCTTGTGAGAAGTTGCAACAATGGCTTCTTTGGTGTCTTGAGCAAGGTGATGTTCTATGAAGCTTGGGCTCTTTTGGCTTGGAGAAGATGATGGAGTTGGATGCACTTTGGCTTTGGTTGAAGCTTGCGACAATGGGATATTGGAAGAGATGGAAGAACTTTGGCCTAGAAGATGATGAAATATATGAAGTTATTCAGAATACAACTAATGCTAAATAAATACCACTGATTTAATACAGAGATTAAAATCATAAAAATATCACCATGTTGTAGAGCACTGAGTTGTGATCGTCCTGGCACAAAAGTTTGTTAATCCGAGCTCTGTGGAGAAAGTTATGCACTTTTTAGCGTCGTCCGTCGAGCTCCTTGCAAAGTTGCGGCCATGAAGTTTTTCTCTAGGGTTGTGGCCGAATTTCTTTGGTTTTCTCTCTCTCAAAATCTCTCTCTTTGAATATGGGTTTATATAGGAGAGTATGTAATATGATAGAATCAATTAGAATCCCATATTTGATGAAGATTGGAAGGAATCTTAGTTTGATTAGGATTTGAATAAATCTCTTAGAATATGGAGTTTAAATATGAATGGCTATGGAATTCAATTTGTGTAGCTATAGGATTTGAATTAGATCTCATTGCAATACTAATTGGATTAGGATTTTGGAATCAAATGGGATAGGAGATTTGATATGATCTTTAATTGATTTGAATCAATCAAAGGAGATTTGAAAAAGATACTCCATATCTCTCCATATTGGAATAGGATTAGAATGGCAATGTGGATTTAAATCAATCTTAAATTGATTTGAATAAGATCCTCTCCAATTTGACTTGGTCCAATATTTGTAGCTATAGTCACCATCTCTTTGACCAAGTCCAAGTTACAATTTCCCCATCTTCCAATTTGCTATAAGAATAGCAATTTCTCCACCGCATTGACTAAGTCATCAAATGTAGATTTACTACTTTGCCATTCCTGAAACACACTTAACACACACGTTAAATAGTTCTTACCCATTTGTTATCATCCAATTAGAGATCCTAGATCGTTGTATCCAACAATTATGAGGCATTGAGTAATCGAGGAGCGACCTAGCTTACGGCGGTGGCAGTGGCGGTGGTGGACCATTCTCAGGGTTGAGTATCTCGTCCATTGTCTCGGGGGCTTCTCTCCTCCTCTCGGCATTAAGCCTTCTCGCAGTAGCTTCAATCTCTGGGTCTAGTAGACGCAAGTCTGCTATGCCTTGAGATCTCCTGTGCATGCAAAAAGCCTATACCAAAAGGAAACGTCAAAAGCACCAATGGGTAATGCAAGAGAAAAATATAAGCAAAATAAAACAAAAGAAAAGAAAAGCGTAGTCTCCCTACAAAGACTAAAAACCAATATCAAATTGTGCCTCCCGGAAATGGTGCCAAAAAGCCGATCACGGTCCCCGAGTGGGGACCGTACGTTGCTAATAAAAACCGCAGCGCACAGATCATGTGTAGTCACTTACATGTCAAACACGAGGAGGCGGTCAATGAGTATTGGTTCATATGGGTCTTCGGAAGAGAGCTACGCAATAGTCACGGTGAATTGTTGATGAATGGTAAAAAGAGGTAAACAAGAGGGGTAAAAGATCTAGGGCATGGCGAATCCCCGCCATTTGACTAGGGTTAGGGAATTAATAATCGACAGGTTATCTGGTTCATTGGGACTTGGGAGAGGTCATGTGACCTAAGGGCATTCACCTATCCCACACTGTCGTGATGCATGATAGGTTATTCCTTTATGTCATGTCCTACCCCCCGTTGTCGTGATGCAATTATAGGCCAACCCAACCTAAACTGATGTCGGTGGTTCTCCGATGACTCGGTGTACGTCGGTCGCATTACGCTCGATGAATATCCCTAATCTTCCTCCCGCCCATTGTGGTGTTCGGGGATTAGACCTATATTGAGAGAGCTCTAATCGGTGCCCGTTGGCATATCAATCACACCGATAGTATGGATCGTCGTAGGGATCGGATCCCTGGGTCGGTCCTGACTTTTGATCAACAGCCGACCCGATCACCTCGAAGGGATGGGGTCGAATCTATGGCGATAATAATCGCCCCAATGTACCCCTAATCTCAACTACCCCAGCAAACCAATCAATTATTTGGTTCAACCCATGGCCCCAATCCAATGGGGTTCATCCCATTGCCCTAGATGAAAACTACTTACTACCCATTAGAATAGAGGGGGATTCTAGCAACGGGTAAGTATCCAAAGCCATGGATTCAATCAACAACAACAATAGATGATGAAACAATCACAGCATTAACAAAGAGGGAAAATATCTATTAAAGAAACAAAGAGTAATACACTATTTAATGTTTAGAACAATAAAATCGACAGAATAAAAGAGTTAAGAATCTTACAAAACAACCCAAAACCCTAGGAAAACCAGAATAACTCATGAAAATGAGATTATCCTCACAAGGAGATGAGGGGACGCTTATATACGTGCGCCCAAAAGACAGAAATACCCCCAAATTTGCCCTAAAAGTCATTGGAGAGGGGTTTGACACGACCGCATCATGAAACGACGCAGTCGCATCATTCCAAAAAGCAATGGGGATTGGGGGGCTAGGCCATGCGGTCGTGTCAAAGGAGAAGTGGCCGCGTTGAAGAAGGTCACGCGGTAGTGTCGTCCATTGACGAGGCCACGTGGCTTTGCTCTGGAAGATGTAAGTTCACGGCTACGTCACCCATGTTAACGCGGGCCGCAAAACTCTCTGGTCTTCATTCTTCTTCTTTACTCCAACAAATCTTCTGACGCGGCTGCTTGATTGGAATTAACGTGGCCGCGTTAAAATTCCCTCTTTGACAGATTTACGCGGCCGTGTGGATCTTTATTTTTCACAAAATACTCCCCCTTGCACAATCGACTGACCGACCTCGCTCCTTTCGCCTCTTTGTGCTTAGATCTCGCTATATGATCCCAAATTGGTGTACATCTCCTGCAAAGTATGTGCGGGACCACAAAGTAAAAGAAGAGAGAAAAATGGGGGCAAACAGGGATGAATATAGAGTGAAAGGGCATAAAATGTGCATGAAAAAGGGTGAAAAACTTTATACAATAAACACTCATCAGCATGAAAATCGAAAATAGGGTCACCCTAGAAGTCGGTATCTCAAAAGAGGTGAGGGTCTCTACAGTTGCAGGAATGGAAGGATCAGCACTCTCAGGAATGAATAGTGCATGATCAGACACATCCATGGTACTCTCGGGGATGGGTGTGGACGTGGAACTCTTAGCACGAGCAGAAGTGGATACAGATATGCTGGGTCCAGGGAGTGGATCAGAGGCAGGCTAAACTACAGGGATCTCAGGTGGGTGAGGCTCAATGGGGTGCACCTGCTGCTCCTCATCAGGCTCTAGCACATACACAGGTGGGATGAGAATGTCCATGGGGAACCTCCACTCTGCACCTGATGGTCCTACGTAGGTCCAAACGGTGTTCAGAAGCACGATATAATCTGTAGAAAAGGGACCATGTAGCAAGATCCAATGGCACTGTCCGTGTGGTCAGATCATGTGCATGCAGGCTTAAAAATAGTCAGAAAGGGTAGTGGGGCCCGTAGCATGATGCAGGTCAGCGGGGAACTGGATGTCAAAAATAGGGGCCATGAGGGTGATCAGACCGCCACAACAAATCGCCTTGGTGGAGGCGAGCATGGAAATAATGTGGTCGAAGTACCAACTGGCGATATCAATAGATATGGCAGGGACTAAGACGTCCTGACGTGCGTTTATATTTCATATATTTACGCGCGTTTTCTTCCGTGTTTCTCCGTATTTTCCGCCGTCTTTTATTCGTTTTCTCGTGTTTTCTTGTATTTTCTTGTTTTCTTTCACTTTTCCATGTTTTTTGTATATTTGCAGGAATTTACAGCATTTGGGACGTAAAACGACGATATTCTGAGTCCCCGGAGCAACGGGAGGAGTCACGCGTGATCCAGGGGGTCAAACGACCAAGATTTCCACTTTTCAGCCCCCACCCGATCGGTTGGACACAGCCAACCGATCGGGTGATGCATGCGTGTCCGACCCGGACTGAAGCTGGAGTGAAGCGCAAGGTCAACCGATCGGTTCACCGACCGGTTCATCCCAACGGAGTTCTTCTTCAGTTTTTAGGGCTTTTTGCCCCTTCTCTTGTGAAGCTTAGGGTAGATTAGATTAGGTCTTTGCTCAATAAATCTTGTACCGGATTGTTGGATTAGAATCAAGATAAGTATTTTTCTTCTCTCATTTTCTATTGTATTGTGTTTTTTTCATTTTGCTCAATGGTGAATGTTTGTATGTTATTTGTTTTGCTTGTCTTTATGTTTCTCACCATGGAGTAGTGTTGATGAACCCTAATATGGGTTAGGGTAGGATTGATGCTTGGGTTGTTTCATTTGACTTGGTTGCATGGCATGTGTTCGATGAAATGCGTCAATGGGGATTTCTAGCAATCTGGGTCCAATTCGTATGGCAACACACTAGTTGTGTTGGGGATTGGGGTCCGGTGCTTGTCCTGTCAAGATCCGCTTTGATGTATTGCTAGAAATCACATTTGACCTATTTGGCCATTAGGGTTACGCGTGGGTGTTTCATTGTCATTGGCGGGAAAAAGACCGCCTCTGACCATCGGGCCAAGGGGGAATAAACTTGGCGGTTGACTCCCTAGCCACAGCTCACACCCCTAGCGTTGACATCGAGTCCTCGTGCGTGGGAACGGTTTGGACGAAATGTTGGGAGATATCATTGTGGCCTTAATGCTCCCGGTTGCAGAAGGTGTTAATGGACATGGGAAATGCCCACCATCCGGAGCCAGGTAGGCCTAGCGTGCTTGGCACCTACCGGAATATCGGGCCATGGACGCTAGGTACCACCTTTTGGGGCAATGTCTCATCTTGGGTCAAGTCAAATGCCTAGTGTCATGAATGCTCTAGCCCGTGTTAGCAGGGATTCCTTTCGTGTATTTTTCATTTCTTTCTTTTATTTCTACACTTCACCCATATCATCCGCGTAGCTAGCACACAACCTAGGCGAGGCTAGTAGCCATTCAAGCCATCCACCTCCCTGAGTTCGATAAACCCGCACCCTACACTAACCGTGCACTTTTTGTAAAACGACACCGTGCCCATACCGTAAACGGGGCGCCGGTCAAGTTTTTGGCGCCGTTGCCGGGGAGGCGTTCGGTTTGATATTAGCTTAGCTTGGGTTCGTTAGACTACACATAAAAACACAAAAAAATTTCTTTTTTTTCTTTTTTTTTAAAAAATATATTCAATAAATAAGAAATTTTTCCCCCATCATTATATTATCTCTTTGTTATTCTCTTGTACTATTGACGCTCCTCTCTAGTTTTCTTATTTTTGTTGTCCAGGTATCTTTGGTGTAACCATGTGGAGATCAAATTTCGATGCTCAGATGGGAGGATACGATCCTTATTCAGTTGTGGTTTGTGAGACTTGTGGGATGGTGGGGCACATGTATTATGATTGCCCATTTACGCTTGAGAGCCTCCCCCAACTCCAAGGCCAAACATTTTCCCACAACCTTAGACCAAACACCTCCCATCCATTTCCTCAACCTTATACCCCTCCACAAACGCAAGAAGAATCAAGCCTCGTGTCTCTCCTTGAAAGTGCCATGTTTAACCAAGGCCAAATATTACAAAACTTAATGGTACCTATCACCGAGCTGACACCGAGGAGAGGGGATGAAGGAGAGGATATACCCACTTTCATGGTTGAGACCACCATGCCATCGGCCACCATAGACACATCTCAAGCCGATACCCCATTTTTCCATCACTACCACTTGGATGACGAAGCATTTTTTGATGATGATAGTGAGGATGGGGAGATTTATCTAGGATCTGTGGGAGAGATTTCTTGTCTTGATTTGGATACCCAACATGAGTCCTATGAGAGCACTGAGGAGTTTATAGAGATTATGCATACCGGCGAGGAGGATATGCATGAGGACGAGGACACCACGACCACATATGAGGGGTCCGCTCCACATCCACCTCCAGAGCCATCTCTGTCATAGCTTCCTCCTTGGTCGGTGGTCAACCATGAGGATGTCATTCATGACATCGGGCAGATGGAGGAGCATGAGCATATCGTCGAGGAGGATGTGCATGAGGGCTTGGATACGATCATCCACTTCATGGAGCCCGAGCCACATCTACCTCTACCGTCACGCTCCACTTCTTCTGTGGCTGAGCATCTACTTGAGCATATTGCCCCTATTCAGGGAGATTTTCATACTCACTCTCACTCCACATTTGAGTCTCGCTTTTCACGTCCTATTTCTTTAGACTCATATATATTTGACACACCATATCTCTCGCAGGATACAGGATCTACTTCCCTTGAGGTATGCTGCGGTGTGTCACCACCTGGAGAGCCACTTCTCATGGAGAGCGAGGATTTGGTCGTCACTAGTACAGAGGATAGCGACCCATTCTCAGGGAGTATTCGTCACCCGTTTACTATTCTCCCATCTTATGTTGACGATTATCTCTGGGATACATTTATTTCAGGAAATAATTTCTTGCCATGGACTAATGCACCTCGTCCTTTACAGGTCACAGGTGGACACCTACGAGGGATGCTTGGAGGTGTATTGCTTAGGTCCATTGGCACACGTGGCACAACGCTTCTGGCGGAGCCACAGAAGGAGCAGTTAGAGCAGCTACTTGCCCCACTCCAGATCTTGGATCCGCCTATGCTCAGGTGTATCCTAATCCAGTAGTGTAAAAATTTACAGCTTTCTAGTTTAGATTTGAATAATCTCGTTTCCTCTCATTAGTGAGGGGAGCGTATCTAGGATTTGCTTTTGAATCATAATAACCCATCATGTCGTGCCCTTCTATCATTTCACCCCCATCCTCTTCCGAGGAGAACGAGCAGACTGTCTCTCCTGCATTCTGATTTCTTTCTTTTCCGATTTTCCCCTAGCATATTTCTGCATCACATTTATCATATCATTTTGCTAGCATTGTCATGTTCAGCTGGGGGGAAATCGACTTTTGTGTGCATGTTTTCGTATGTCGTTGTCATGTGTTTGTGTCTGTGAGTCCTTCGTTGCGTTTTATATCTTTTATTTTGTATGTTTCTTTCTCTTTATTTTCCAGTTTCGTTCGCGTGTTTTTCGTTTTTTTTCTTTTTTTGTGTCCGTGCACCCCTCCCCCCATTTTCATTGCCCTCCCGTATTCACTACTATTGCATTGAGGACATGCAAGTTTCAGCTTGGGGGAGTCGCACTTCGTGCGTCATTTGTCTCTTTTTCTTTGTTATTTGAGTCATTTTTCTCCATGTTTTTCTTTTTCTTTTTCTTTTCTTCTGTTTATCTCTTTCTCCTAGAGATGAACCCTATGATGAATTGCCACGAAAATCACACGCACACCTTGCACGGCTTCGATAATCACATTCACTAACCCTAGGATATCGAGTCCTCTTGCATTTCATGCATCGCGGGTCCACTTAGCTTTTTGTGAGTCGTGTGTCGTGACTAGCTTATTATGTGCTTCTACTTTGTGATGTTGTTTTATATACCCATCCTTGGTTGACCCCTAGATTATCATGCTTCGATTTGAATATGCGGTATTTGCTTCTACTATCTGCTTCTATATGCATGCTATATTTATATCGTATATTTCAATTCGCATGTGTCGGGATTCCACAAACAAGGACTGGGATAACCCATTTAGCCTATGCTCTGATTAGCGAGAAATGTCTCCTTTGCCCAAGTGTTTAGAATCCGATTTCATTTTTATTTTACTTGGTGCAAATCCCCTCGTCGTGTACCGTTCTCCCACTTGGGAGAGTACACATGTGTATAGCCAAAAAACCCAAAAATCCAAAAAAAGAGAAAAGAAAAGAAAAACCCAAAAAGAAATGAAGAGAAAAAAAATATGTATATCCAAAAGGCAAAAAAAAATACAAATACCCAAAAACCAAAAAAAATTCCCGTGTGAATATTTTCCTACTTGCCGAGAATAAAGGGAAGGCGAGAATTTGCACTGAGTGTTCTACTCCACATCTTCTCAACCTCCATCGTTTTCGAAAACACTTGGCATGGGACCTTCAAGCGATTACCTAGGCTATAGTGTGGTGATTTCCTAGTCCCTAGCTGTGGAGTCCCCGATGCATGATACGCTTCTATTCTTATACTCTTCTCATGCATGCTTGAGCTAATATTCACCGCAATTTCAAATTGAATTGATATTTGGGTCTTTCTTTGGGTATGTGTATATGGAGCTTTATTGCACATCGTAGATAGTGACACCGTCTACTAGCACACGACCGCACTCACTCGCGCTTCACCGCGTGGGCCCACGGCACTTGTCTGGACTCGTATTCCTTGGTTTAGTGATGTGATTTGGCGTTTGCTTGCTTGGTGTGTAGTTTTTGATTTTGTTGGCCCTGACGGGCGATCTAGGATATAGAGTTTTCTTTTTCTCTCTTTCTCTCTATTTTCTCCCTCTGAGCTCCTACTCTCACTCGTCTTCCTCGAGGACGAGGAAGAGTTCAGCTTGGGGGATTTTGACGTGCGTTTATATTTCATATATTTAAGCCCATTTTCTTCCGTGTTTCTCCGTATTTTCCGCCGTCTTTTATTCGTTTTCTCGTGTTTTCTTGTATTTTCTTGTTTTCTTTCACTTTTCCATATTTTTTGTATATTTGCAGGAATTTACAGCATTTGGGACGTAAAACGACGATATTCTGAGTCCCCGGAGCAACGGGAGGAGTCACGCGTGATCCAGGGGGTCAAACGACCAAGATTTCCAATTTTCAGCCCCCACCCGATTGGTTGGACACAGCCAACCGATTGGGTGATGCATGCGTGTCCGACCCGGACTGAAGCTGGAGCGAAGCACAAGGTCAACCGATCGGTTCGCTGACCGGTTCATCCCAACGGAGTTCTTCTTCAGTTTTTAGGGCTTTTTGCCCCTTCTCTTGTGAAGCTTAGGGTAGATTAGATTAGGTCTTTGCTCAATAAATCTTGTACCGAATTGTTGGATTCGAATCAAGATAAGTATTTTTCTTTCTCATTTTCTATTGTATTGTGTTGTTTTCATTTTGCTCAATGGTGAATGTTTGTATGTTATTTGTTTTGCTTGTCTTTATGTTTCTCACCATGGAGTAGTGTTGATGAACCATAATACGGGTAAGGGTAGGATTGATGCTTGGGTTGTTTCATTTGACTTGGTTGCATGGCATGTGTTCGATGAAATGCGTCAATGGGGATTTCTAGCAATCTGGGTCCAATTCGTATGGCAACACACTAGTTGTGTTGGGGATTGGGGTCCGGTGCTTGTCCTGTCAAGATCCGCTTCGATGTATTGCTAGAGATCACATTTGACCTATTTGGCCATTAGGGTTATGCGGGGGTGTTTCATTGTCATTGGCGGGAAAAAGACCGCCTCTGACCATCGGGCCAAGGGGGAATAAACTTGGCGGTTGACTCCCTAGCCACAGCTCACACCCCTAGCGTTGACATCGAGTCCTCGCGCGTGGGAACGGCTTGGACGAAATGTTGGGAGATATCATTGTGGCCTTAATGCTCCCGGTTGCAGAAGGTGTTAATGGACATGGGAATGCCCACCGTCCGGAGCCAGGTAGGCCTAGCGTGCTTGGCACCGACCGAAATATCGGGCCATGGACGCTAGGTACCACCTTTTGGGGCAATGTCTCACCCTAGGTCAAGTCAAATGCCTAGTGTCATGAATGCTCTAGCCCGTGTTAGCGGGGATTCCTTTCGTGTCTTTTTCATTTCTTTCTTTTATTTCTACACTTCACCCATATCATCCGCGTAGCTAGCACACAACCTATGCGAGGCTAGTCGCCATTCAAGCCATCCACCTCCCTGAGTTCGATAAACCCGCACCCTACACTAACCGTGCACTTGCGGTAAAACGACACCGCACCCATACCGTAAACGGGGCAACGGTCACGTCCCCACCAGCATCATAAGCTCTCTCCCGTGTCATCGCCTAGAGCATGAACAGATCAGGTGTGGACATAGTCCCAACCTCTAGCCTAGCAAGGATGGTGGTCGCCAGGAGGTGCTGTCCAAGACGCATGCATGGTGGACTATCGAAGAGGCCTTCACCCTACTAGGGTCGAAATGTGGTGTGCCTATGATCTGTGTTGAGTATTGGTGTTTCATACCAATCTTATTTTGATGATGATCACAACATTATGTTGTTGCTAATGACTCTCATGTTTTAGTCTCATAGTTTTATTTCAAGAATATCTTTTTTTGGAAACTAATCACTTAGTGCAAGGATGGACATCAAGTGGAGAAGGCCAAAGCTTGGACTCAAGGGGGGCCAAAGCTTGGAGATGATGGAGAGCATCAAGGCATCAAGATGGAAGACTTAGACTCTAAGGAAAGCAATGTAATCCATGTAATATTTCCTTTATTGCTTTCTCTCTCATTTGAGTTTAGGTTAATGTAATGCCTTGATAGATGGTCTACTCATACATGCATATGCATTTTAGCCATCTTAGTGAGCCTTAGGATTATCATAGAATCCAATCTAATAGGGTCATCTTGTCCAAAGACTCACTTGGAGTCTCTAGCTTTCCATCAGTCGCCTGATGAAGGATTTACAGTCGACTGGGTGATTTCCAGTCGCCTGTCGATCCTTCTACAGTCGACTGATATGCACTGCTCAAGTCAACATTTCCATTGACTCTACTTGAGCTTTACGCAACAGTCGACTGCTGCATAGTTTACAGTCGCCTGTATATTGGTCAACAGTCGTCTGAGTAGCGTAAGTGCAATCTCTGCTTCTTTCTGTTTTTCTCCATCTTCTGCAGCAGACGACTGATGAAGGTTATACAGTCGCCTGACTATTTTACAGTCGACTGTATTATTGACATCAGTCGCCTGTATGCTTATCTGGAGAAAGAGTGCAGCTCTCTATTTTATTCCATCCCCTGTAGCAGTCGTTTGCTGAAGGTTTTACAGGCGTCTGTCCTGTTTTTAGTCGACTGTATTGTCTTCTTCAGTCGACTGTCCTGGCTCAGATTATAACCGTTGGATATTTTCTAGCCGTTGATCAGTCGACTGTCTTTTGATCTTCAGTCGACTGTCGGTGTCGTTTTTACCCAGTTTCTAGCCGTTGCAACTGTGGGCTGTTGGCTGTTTTCTTGGGTTTTGAGGGTTGATATAGGGTTCCTATATATATGGGTGTGCTGATATCTCTAGAACTTCTTGATGCTATGGAAAATCACAAGAGATCTATAAGACACTCATAAACTCTCTCAATTCCCTCTTTGGAGCTCTCATTCCTCTTCATGCATTGAAGTCTAGCTCAAGGGAATTCATCCAAGTGCTTTCAAGCATATCTCAACACTTGGAGATCCTCTTCCATGCCTTGCATTCATTTATGAGTAAGCATCTCAAGGCATAGGTAAGAGTATTTATTTTACTTGGTGATTCTTGTATCTCTAATTCTCTTTGTGGGAATTAGTCTTCTCTCTTTGTGGGAGTTTATCTCTTTGTGGGATTAGGATATTCTCTTTGTGGGAATAACTCTCTTTGTGGGAGTAACTCTCTTTGTGGGAGTTTAGTGTCCTAGTGTAGGGCTAACCCTAATTCTCTGAGTGGGAGTTAGTGATTCTCTTGGTGGGAGTCTTGACCCTCGTGTAAGGTTGGTTGGGTCCTTGTGTAGGGCAAAATCCTCTTTGTGAGGTATCTCCTTGTGAGATTTGTATTCACTTCTCTTTGTGGGATTATAGTGAATATTGGTGTGGCTGGACGAACCCAAGTTTTGGGGAACCGAGTAAAATCTTTTGTTTGCGTTTGGATTGATTGTGTCGATTATTTCCTCTTGCATTTATTATTCCGCATTTGCAAGTTTAATTTTAATTGGACAATTTATTGCCATTACACTATTCACCCCCCTCTAGTGTGTGTTGTTAGTATTGCAAGGGTAAGGCGATCCTTACAATCTGCTCCCAGAATGCATCAGCAGAAAAGATGGAAGGGGTGAGGTGGCTAGGGCCATATGCTATATCAGGGTCTGGGACAGGGGGCCAGTAAAAGTATGCACGGACCATGTCGTGCGAGATCTCGCACTCCCGGTCCATGAGTCGAAAGGAATAGCCCATAGGTGTCCTACGAATAGAACTCAAGACCTCGAGTGTCAGGCGAATGTATGTGCTCACCGACATGGACAAAAAGTCACCCCAACCGATGTTATCGTACAGCTGGTACAGACCCTGGAATACCCTTACATGCTCTAGTGTCTGAATGTGAGCGAACCTAGTGTGGATGATCTGACACATGGAGATCCTCTCAAATTTGTCATGGTGTGCGCCATATCTAAAAGTGATCACATTCGTCTCTATGGATGTAGGTGGCTGTGCTGGCGATGCAAGAGGTGCTGTCAGTGCATGGAAGGGGTCGCTATGTGGAGGAGGAGGTGTTATCCCAGAAGAAGAAGGACCAGGGTCACCAGTCTTCTTCATCTTGGAAGCGGGCTGCCTACCACTAGATCTAGTGCACGGAGGCATCATGTAGTGCCGTGAATGTGACGCACTCTACGAGAAATGCAGGAATATCGCTCGAAAATAATAAGGAACGAGTGTACCGAGCAAAGGATGTGACTCCTAAGCTAGTTTCTGAGTGCAGGGTGGCTCCCCCAAGCTTCGTCTCTGCAATCGTCAAGAAGGATCTCCCCCAAGCTTTACGGGTGCACAAAAAATGTTGATTAGCTTTAAGAATTCGAAATAATTGTGGTTGATAAAATAAAGATTAATATGGTTGATTTGGATGAGGGGTCTGATTAGGGCTTACGAGTTGAAAAGGAGAGGAGAGAGGGTGAAATAGGGCTTGATGGAGGAGGGGGATGGTTGGACTCGATCGGAGGAGGTCGGCCGGTGGTGGCCGGTGGTCGTCCTGGAATACAACTCTGAAAACAATGTAGTTTTACCGCAAGCGCAAGGTTAAGTGGTGAGCGGGTATCGAATCACGGGGAGGAACTATTGGTATCTATATAGATTACTAGGCAGAGGTGAAATAATAGTCAAAAAATGTCAGTCACAATCGTGTATGGTGTTGTTTGTAAATTCAATTAATAAGAATGTCTAGGGCTTAGGAATCCCCACTAAAGATTTGATGCATCAACGTGAAACATGAATCTCCATATTACTATTCTAGGTTTCGGGTGAACTTGTTGTAACCATGTTATGAACCAACACACGCTCTCGTGATATGCAAGTCTATAGTCATCTAAACTAGAGCCTCGCTCTCGTGTAAGCCTAGTTCAAACTACTAGCATTAAGATCGACAATATTATCCAATTCTAACTCAAGCTCGCTCTTGTGCAACTCGAATTCGAATCTAGATCATGATAGTTCGTATCCGTTTTACCGTCGTACAAACGAATATAATTATAGAAATATAATAAAGATGCTAGCTTTGGTCGCTCTCACGCACCAATTCTAGGGAATCTCGATTATAGATCTAAATCAAATATCTAGGGTTGCCCATAGATCAAGATCCTCTCTCGAGCTCTCAAGATCCAATAGAAATCCCTAGCTATCCGAAGTAAATCAATCACAACCTAACCCTTAACAAGCTTAGCAACATGGCAATTCAATAGATATCACATATCATACTTTAAATCCATAGGGTTTATCCCTTTGCCCTAGAGCAAAGAGACTACTCACAATTCATCATAGAAAAAAGCAATAGAAATAAGATGTGCAAGAGAACTCATCACAAAACTCAGATCTAACTAGAAATATTTCATAAAAATATGAACTTGCAAACGTTTAGACAAACCAATTGAGTTCAAGCTCCAAAGAATAAGAAAATTAAGATCTTGCTCTCTAATCCTTTCGTCAAAAGAAAACTAAAACTAAAATTGTTCCTAAGAAAATTAATCAAAAGAGTCTCTCCTTTGGGCTGCCCACAAAACTGGGTATTTATAGTTGCCCCAAAAGTCCAAAATCCTGACAGATCTGCCCCTGGATCGCTATAAAACCTTAGTTTCAAAACTGGGCCGACGGTGCACTCGGTCAAGTGAACTGCTTACTCGGTCGAGTGACAGCTCTGCCGAAAAACTGAGATTTTTGGCGTTTTGGAACGTTCAGACCACTCGGCCGAGTGGTCTGCTCACTCGGTCCACTCTTTGTATGTGCATATCTACTTCAGCAGGGTAATGTCATCTACTCAGTTTAATTTCTAAAAGTAAACAAGTTTATTCATATCAAATGACAATCAATTCATTCAACCTGGAAGTTTAATACACAATTCATGCAATAAGAAGTGATATTGCGATACAAAGTAGTACTCCAAGTATAATGCAGTCAATGCGTGAATCTTCGTGAGTTTTCGATGAAAAGTATACAATAAAGTAATTCTTAGACGAGTCAACGCTAAAATTCATTCATAGACAAATAATAACACATTGGAAGTTCTTTTCTCAAGTGCACAACAAATACATTGCAGATGATATCAGTAATAAAAACAATAACATGGCAAGAGACATGTGCATAAGAGTAAAGTGAAATCCAAGTTGTATTCATCATAGCGAATTCATTTCTAGCAAAGAAAGTAAAAGAAGAAAGGATTAAATAAAATCTAACTATACACATGCAAGCACTCCAAACGTAAGGAAAATATGATGCCTGGTAAAAAAATTGAAAAAGCTTGAAAATAAGTGAAGAATAAAGAAAAGTGAAAAATAAAGATAAAAATAAAGAAAATAAAAAGTGTGTGAGTACACTCACTCCCCCAAGCTAAACATCACATTGTCCTCAATGTGCAAAGTGTGGCACTAGGACATATAAGATAGGTGTGGATGGGTGTGGATGCTAGTATGATGCAAAGAAAATGTAAATAAAGGAAAAATAAAATATGATGGTATATGCAAAGGATATGTGCAAAGCATGCATGCAAAATGATGGATGGATGCAAGATGGTGGCCAAAAATACATACTCTCCCCCAAGCTGAAATATATGGTGCCCTGCACAACGGTGAAGATAGATGGTCATGCAAAATAATGGGGTGAGATGTGAAGCAAAAATACGACAGTCATCAAGAGACGTGCCTACTCTGGTGCATCGCCATCACCTCCCTGTGGTGGGGGGCAGTTGTGGCTAAGGGGCTGGCTGCTGCTACATGCGCTAAAGAATTTGGTTTAGCATGAGCTGAATACCAGGAATCATGGCTATATGGACCTGCTGGGCAGTGACGGCCGCCGTGAGAGCTTTAAAGTCAACTCTAAGTCCAGCCACTGCCGACTCGACTGCACGGAGGTGCATCTCTTCGTCGTCAGGGGCAGAGGTAGAGGGACATGGAGGTGTACGAGTAGGTCTCACACAGCCTCAAAAAACTAGTGGGGCCACTATCTGGTGTGTGTGTGTGTGTGTGAAATGGAGCTCACGACATGACGCTCAGCCTACAGGTGAGGTTGAGACGCAAGAATGCTCTCAGAAATGTGTGCAACGGAGAAGGTGGTCGGAATATCAGCAAAGGATAAGGCAGGAGCAGAGGTCACGTCAACAGATGTGATGACAGACACCATGATACTCTCGGTAAAAATGGCGACGGCAGAGACTGAAATGTCGACATGTGGGGTTGTCGTGAATCAGGAGGTAAGGATACCCCAGGAGTTGATAAATCAGGTGTGTCAAGGGTCTTTGTGGTCGTGGAGGAGGAATGATCAGGTCTCTCAAAAATGGCGAGGACAGTGCTCTCAGAACTCATGTAAGAAATAGGGTCAACTCTCAGCTGCGCGATGTGTATGGGATCAGACACAGCTACAGAAGTGGAGCCCTTAGCATGAGCAGAAGTGGTAACAGAAGTACTGGGTCCAATGAACAGAATGGTGGCAGGCTCAGAAATGGGGATCACATGGTGAAGAGGCTCGACTGGGTCCGCCTGTTGGTCCTCGTCATCAGGCTCTAGTACATAGACAGGCGGAATGAGGAGGTCCATGGAAAACCTCCACTCTGTGCCTGCTAGCCCAACGTGGGTCTGAACGGGGGTTGGAAGCACTATATAGTCTGCAAAGAATGGACTATGTAACCAGACCCATTGACGTTGTCCGTGAGGACGGATCACGTGCATGCGGGTCAAAACATCGGTAGATAAGGAGGTGGGATCCGTAATACGATGCATGCCAGTGGGAAGCTGGATGTCGAAAATATGTGCCAAGAGGGTGATCAGACCGCCACAACATATCGCCTAGGGGGAGGCGACCATGGAAAAGATGCGGTCAAGATACCATCTGGTAATATCACTAGAAATGGCAGGGACTAAGACGTCCCCACCAGCCTCAAAGGCTCTCTCACTGGTCATCGCTCAGAGCATGAACAGCTCGGGCATGGACATGGTCCAAACCTCTGGCCTGGCTAGTATGATGGTCGCCAAAAGGTGATGTGCAAGCCGTAGGCAGGGTGGACAATGTAAGAGGCCTTCACCCTGCTAGGGTCGAAGTGGTGTGTGCCTGTGATCGTGTCCCAAAATGCATCAGCTATAAAGACAGAGGGGGTGTGGTGTGTGGGACCATAAGCTCGGTCGGGGTCTGGGACATGGGGGCCAATGGAAGTATACTCGGGCCATGTCATGCGAGATCTCGCACTCCTCGTCCATGAGCCTGAATGGGTAGCCCCTAGGAGTCCTACAGATAGAACTCCAGATCTCGAGTGTCGGGCGAATGAAGGTGTACGCCGACACAGACAGTAAGTCACCCCACCCTACGTTGTCATACAACTGATGCAACCCCTGAAATACCTATAGGTGCTCAAGTGTATCGATGTGGACGAACCTAGTGAATATGATCTGGCGTCTGGAGATCATCTCAAATTTGACATGATGTGTGTCATCTCTGAAAGTGATCCCATACATCTCGATCGGTGGGGGAGTCTGTGCTGGTGGTGGTGTACGAGGTACAGTGGACATTGGGAGTACTGCTATAGGGTCGCTATGCGGTGGGGGCACCATCCCAGAGGAAGAAGGACCGTGGTCACCAGTCTTCTTCCGCTTAGAAACGGGCTCCCGATTGTTGGATCTAGTGCGGTGTAGGGGCATCGGTGAATGCCGTGAGACACACACTAAGCAATGTGCTAATAAAATGCTCAAAATATGGTATGGAACAAATGTACCAAGCACGATGCGACTCCAAACAAGCGGATGAGTGTGAGATGGCTCACATAGGCTTCAAATCAACAAAAGATCTCCCCAAGCTTTCCTAGTGCACAAAAATAGATAATTAGCGTTATGAATTCATAAAAAATAGGGTTAATCAAGAGAAATCGGTGATTAATAGGGTTGAATAGGATTGGGGGTTGAATTTGGGCTTATGAGATGGATATGGGAAGATAGAGGGTGAAATAGGGTTGAATGGCGGTGGAGATCACCGGAGATCACCTAGGGATCACCACCGGAGGTGGCGCCATGGGCGAGTCGACGAGGGAGCTCGGGTGAGTCGGGGGTAAGCTACGGGCGAGTGCAAGAAATTTGGGGGGGTCGCTCGATTTGGTGATTTCGGGACGGGCAAGTGAATTGGGAATTTATATAGGCTGTGTTGCCTTAAGTCACTCGGCCGAGTGACGATTGTCACTCGGTCAAGTAGCTCGACTGCTTGAAATTTTGAAATTTTGGCACTCAACTGAGTTGAGTGACTCGGTCGAGCGGTTTAAGTCACTCGGGCAAGTGACAAGTCCCACTCGGTCGAGTGAGAAATCGAAAGAGAGTGAGATATTTTGATGTTTCTGCTGTAGTCTCCTGCTCGATCGAGTAGAATTAGTCACTCGGTCAAGTGAACTAATGACTCGGCCGAGTGAAGAGGCCTTGCAGATCATGAAATTTGAGCTGTCTGCTATAGGGTTCACTCGGTTGAGTGGCATAAAAATTTAAGAAAGAGTTTTGAGACTTCCATGTTCAGTATTTCACTCGGTCGATTGAATTCTTCACTCGATCGAGTGAGAATATCACTCGGCCGAGTAAACTGTCTGTTTCAGCTCTCTGCTCTCTGTGTTTCTCTGACTTCTATTTCTCTCTCTCCCTTCAGTTTCTTCCTTCCTTTATTGTTTAAGCACGTCCCTGGGGCTGTTCTCCATCGCCATAGCTACCCTTCATTCAAATGGTGTCCTCATATCTTCTTCCTGTGATAAAAAACATTGCCCATTGTTAGATTTTTCTAGACTATTGACCCACTAAACTAATAAATATCTAAAACAAAAATGAGAACTAAAAATCAACTAAAAACTAGGATAGAAACGTTGGGTTGACTCCCGATAAGCGCTTGTTTAAGGTCTTGATCTCGACCCCTTATGATTTACGTTGAGCGTGTGATGTTCGGCGCATAGGAGATGCGTGTATCAAATTTTGTGAGGAGGTCGGTAAGATTGAGATGTTGTGCTTCTTCTTGTTTGGCCTCCTTTATGAGCACTTCCTCTCTAATGATGGTGAGGGATGACTCCCCCAAGCTTTGGCTCTTGGCTTCCTTCGTCTTTCCCGGCGGTGATGAAGTATTCGTCAGTGGCATGTGCTTTCTTTGATTCACCAAAAAGAGCTTGCAGAGCTCTTTTATCCTCACGACGTCAGCGTCGTTCTCCTCTTCCTTGGTGAGAGGATCCAGGGTGTCTTCATGTTAAATGCCATTTTTAGAATTTGGCACACCATCAAGACTATCCACATGCAAAGCTCTAATGGCATATGGCATAGCTTCGTCGATGACCTCGTCAAGTAGGTCCACATAGTCGTTCTCTTCCAGTGAGGATCTATTCTTCATGGTGCACGAGAGATGGAATTTGACTTCAATATTTCCAACGTTGAGTGACAACGTTCCCTTTCTCACGTCCACGATGACTCCGACGGTGGCTAAGAAGGGGTGCCTAAGTATAAGAGATGTGTTTCCTTCTTCTTTCACATCCATGATGACGAAGTCACATGGAACGCAAAGTCCTCCCGGTATTTGAAGCGGCACATTTTCAACGATCCCCATCGGCCTAGTGATACGCACATCAGCGAGTTGAAGCTTCATATCGGTGGGCTTGAGATCGGTCCCCGTATTCAGCTTTTTGACCATCGTGAGAGGCATGAGACTCACGCTCGCACCCAGATCAACCAAAGCCTTTTGTAGAGGGACTCTGCCAAGTGTGCATGGAATTCTAAAGCTTCCGGGTTCCTTCAATTTCTTTGGAAACTTATCTTCTTTGATGTACCATGTACCTTGGTCGACAAGCATAATCTTATCCGTCCTCTTCCTTCCAGTGATCAAGGCTTTAAGGAACTTTGCGTATGTCTGGATTTTAATGATTGCATCAAGGAACGAGATTTTTAAGCTTATACCTCTCAAGTACTCCAGAAATCGAGCAAATTTCTTCTCCAATTTAGCATTTACCAAACGTCGTGGGAATGGTACTGGTGGCACATATACTCTCTCATTCTGAGGCTCATCAACTTCAAAATTTTCATATTCATTTATCGTCGCCGTGGGCTTCTCCTCTTCATTGCTTCCCTCTTTCTCAACCAAAGCATCATCCCTAGGGCTACGAGTTTGAACCATGACGGGAGTAGTTTCCTTCCTGAATCTAGTAATCACCGCCATTACCGCATTGATGTGGCCGGTGTTGCTCCTTGGATTTGGCTCCGGTTGCACCGACAATTGATTTTGGGCCTTATTTAGCAAGGTGATTTGCTCTGCTAGTTACGCCACAATGGTGTTGAGGCTATCTTGTCCCGTCGATAGTTTAGCATTAATCTTCTTTTGCTCGGACATAAACTCCTCAACTCTTGTCTCATGTTCGAATCTTTACGACACCGGCAATGGGTTTTGTGGCCTCCAACCTTGATTGTATCCGGGGGGTCTATAATGCCCCGCTTGTTGCCTCTGCTGAAACTGTTGTTGTGGTTGCCTTGGTTGGTAGGACTGCTGCTGAGGTGGTGGGCGCGCTTGTTGTGGTGGTTGCTGAGGAGGGGTAAAGGCTCCATTATTGTTTGCATATGAAAATCCGGGGTGAGTCTTCCAAGCCCGATTCACCCAAGACCCATTATTTGCTCCACCTGGCTTGTAATCAAAAACATACTGAACTTGCTCAACAGGTTCCTCATGTGCCTTACCGCCAACGTACATGACTTGGCCTTGCCAATCATTTGTGTGCCCAATTGATGTCGATGTGTTAGGCACAACATATGGCCCAGTCAGCTTTTTCTCAAGTCTCTCCACAACTCTAGATAGAGAGTCAAATTTACTCGCCAAGTCTGCCACTGCCTTAGCTTCATATATGCTTACCGGTTTCAAAGATGATGATGTTTGGCCCGTCTCATCAGCCCACTGCTGATTGTTAGAGTTCATCTCCTCTAGTAGTGACGTATCATCTTCAAGTGTCTTTAATAATATCACCCCATTAGCGGTGGCGTCAATGATCATCTTCGTATCTACTTTCAAACCATTGTAGAAGCTATGCACTAGCTCCCAATCGTCTATGTTGTGGTGGGGGCATTGATGTTGAAGTTATTTGAAGCGCTCCTATGCCTCATACAAAGATTCCTGGGGGCCCTGCCTGAAAGACATCAAAGAATTCCGTATCTTGACGGTCTTTGATGGTGGATAGAACTTGTTGACGAAGGCGCTAGCAAGATCGTCCCAAGTAGTAAGTGTGCCATTTGCTTGCATCCTAAACCAAAATTGTGCTTTATCTCTAAGGGTTAAGGGAAAAAGCCGCAGGCAGATGGCGTGTACATTAGGGATCTGAATGGTGGCGCACTTCGCCAGGAACATCTGTATGTGGTAATACAGATTCTCATGCGCATTCCCATGGAAAAGATCTGTTGCAACAACACAACTAATCCTGTCTTCAGCTCAAAATTCTTGTCTGGCGGCAACGCTGGCATAAGGATGGATAAAGTAGCTGAGTTGTTTGGAGTAAGCCTATCTTTGATGGAAATAAGCCTGACATTTCTTCATGGAATGTTTTCCTCCACTTTATCCCCCTTGGAAGTGTGCCTCTTCCCTGCTATTAGTTTCCTTGCGGTGTGCTAGATCTCTGGATCAAATAATATAACTCCCTTTATAGCCCTTAATCGTGTGTTCATGCACAGAGAAAGAAAATCTGCAAAGAAGTGTCAGCACAACAGAGGAATAAAAGAAAAGGAATAGCTAAGTAAAAATATAGAATATTGTCGCCTCCCTGGCAACCGCGCCAAAAACTTGGTCGTCCCAGAATACAACTCCAGAAAAAATGTAGTTTTACCGCAAGCGCACGGTTAGGTGGTGAGCGGGTATCGAATCACGGGGAGGAACTATTAGTATCTATATAGATTACTAGGCAGAGGTGAAATAATAGTCAAGAAATGTCGGTTTCACAATCGTGTAAGGTGTTGTTTGTAAATTCATTTAATAAGAATGTCTAGGGCTTGGGAATCCCCACTATAGATCTGAAGCATCAATGTGAAACATGAATCTCCATATTACTATTCTTGGTTTAGGGTGAAATTTTCGTAACCATGTTATGAAGCAACGCACACTCTCGAACTACGCAAGTCTATAGTAATCTAAACTAGAGCCTCGCTCTCTCGCAATCCTAGTTCAAACTACTAGCATCAATGTGAAATATTATCCAATTCTAACTCAAGCTCGCTCTCTCGCAAATCAAATTCGAATATAGATCGTGATAATTTGTATCCATCTTCCCATCGTACAAACGAATATAATTATAGAAATTTAATAAAGATGCTAGCTTTGGTCGCTCTCGCACACCAATTCTAGGGAATCTCGATTATAGATCTAAATCGAATATCTAGGGCTTCCCATAAATCAAGATCCTCTCTTGAGCTCTCAAGATCCAATAGAAATTCCTAACTATCCGTAGTAAATTAATCACAACCAAACCCTTAACAAGCTTAGCAACATGGCAATTCAATAGATCTCACATATCATACTTTAAATCCATAGGGTTCATCCCTTTGCCCTAGAGCAAAGAGACTACTCACAATTCATCATAGAAAAAGCAAAAGAAATAAGATGTGCTAGAGAATTCATCACAAAACTCGGATCTAAGTAGAAATATAGCATAAAAATATGAACATGCAAAAGTTTAGACAAACCAATTGAGTTCAAGCTCCAAAGGACAAGAAAATGAAGATCTTGTTCTCCAATCCTTTCGCCAAAAGAAAAATAAAACTAAAATTGTTCCTAAGAAAATTAATCAAAAGAGTCTCCCTTTTGGGCCACCCACAAAACTGGGTATTTATAGTTACCCAAAAAGTCCAAAAAATCCTGACAGATATGCCCCTGGATCGTTACAAAACCCTAGTTTCAAAACTGGGCCGACAGTGCACTCAGCCAAGTGAACTGCTTACTCGGTCGAGTGACAGCTTTGTCAAAAAACTGAGATTTTTGGCATTCTGGAACGTTCAGACTGCTCGGCCGAGTGGTCTGCTCACTCGGTCGAGTGAGCTTCTCACTCGGTCGTGTGGGGCTGACTGTAGATTCTCCCAAAAAGCTGAGATTTGTCAATGAATTTCTTTAAATTTCCTATCTCCATTCGGTCAAGTGGGATTCTCACTCGGTCGAATGGGATTCTCACTCGGTCGAGTGGAAAATCCACTCGACCGAGTACATTTATGCTCTTCTTCAGGCTGGAATTGGACGTGTCAGCTTCACTCGGTCGAGTGAGCTACGTCACTCGACCGAGTGGCATGTTTCTCTTCTTAAAACTCTTCCTTCTCTCTTCCTTCTCGATTCTCTCGCCTTTCTTCCTCTTCTCCTCATCATCCAGCACCGTTAGCTCTCCGATATCGTCGTGATTGATGCTCCGGCACGCGTAGCTCCAAATTGCTCCCGATTGCTCCATATTTCCTTAAATCGGACGAAACAAAGAAATAGTGAAATGTATCATAAAATCGTCGTTTAAACGTTAAAATCATGATATGAGCAATCGTTATGGCATGCAAAATGCAGAAATAAAGTGTAAATTATGGGCATATCAGCCGGAGTGATCGCCGCGGCCTACGGCCGAGTGAGAGGGGGAGCTCGGGCGACTGGACGGGAGATAAGGAGGAAGAAGGGTGCTACTATTTCAATTTGGGGGTGTGCCCTCATCCAAGTCGGGGTCCCCTTTTTATAAGAGTTTGCCGCCTTAAGTAACTTGACCGAGTGACATTGGTCAATAGGTCAAGTAGCCCAGTGCGGTTGCAAGTTGTGTTTTTAGGGTAGCAGTTGGGTCGAGCGACTCGGCCGAGTGAGGTGAGTCACTCGGTCGAGCAAGAAGATGGGACAAAACACCATTTTTTGAGTTTTCTGCTACAGTCTCCCACTCGGTCGAGTGGATTAGTCACTCAGTCGAGTGAACTAATGACTCGGTCGAGTGGAGAGGCCTCACAGAACATTAAATTTTCAGTTTCTGATATAGGAATCCACTGGGTCAAGTGACATAGTCACTCGGTCGAGTGGCATAAATATACAGAGTGAGTTTTAGTACTTCCCTGATCAGTGATGTCACTCGGTCGAGTGAGTTCTGCACTCGGTCGAGTGAAAAGTTCACTCGGCCGAGTGAGGCCCATTTTTTCAACTTTCAGTTTCTGTTTCCTCTCATCTTCTTTCTCTCCTTCAGTCTTCAGATTCCTCCTTCGTTTCTTATTCAAACATGTCCATAGTGCGGCTTTCCATCACCATGGGTACTCTCCATTAGAATGGCATCCTCGTGTCTTCTCCCTGCAATTAAGAACGTTGCCCAAAGTCAGTTCTTTTTCTAACTTGAACTAATAAAAATCAAAAACAAAAAATAAAAACTAAGGATGAACTAAAACTAAGATAGAAATGTCGGGTTGCCTCCCGATATATGCTCGTTTATGGTCTTGAGCTCGACCCCTCATGATTTTACGTTTGGCGTGTGATATTCGACGTATAAGAGATGCGCATGTCGAATTTGGTGAGGAGAATAGTAGGATTTGTATGCTCCACGTTCTCTTATTTGACATCCTCAATTGGTGCCTCCTTTCTCACAATAGTGGGATATGACTCCCTACAAGTTTTGCTCTTAGCCTTCAAAGGCTCCGTATTCTTTTCCGGTGATGTCGAAGTATTCACTGGCGGCACGTGTTTTCATTGCTTTTCGGTAGAGAGTCTGCAGAGCTCTTTATCCTCACAACATCAGCGTCATTTTCATCCTCTTTGGCGAGAGGGTCTGGGGTGTCTTCAAGTTGGGGGCTATTTTCAGAATTTGGCTAGTCATCAAAACTATCCACGTGCAAAGCATTAATGGCATACGGCGTGGCTGTCTCAATGACCTCTTCAAGTAGGTCAATGTAGTCATTCTCATCAAGTGTGGATCTATTCTTTATGGCACATGGGAGATGAAATTCAACTTTTATATTTCCAACATTGAGTGACAACGTTCCTCCCCGCACATCCACGATGACTCCAGCGGTGGCTAAGAATGGGCGCCCAAGAATAAGCGATATATCTCCCACTTCCTTCACGTCCATGATGACGAAGTCACATGGCACGTAAATGCTGCCCGGTATTTGTAGTGGCACATTTTCAATGATCCCAACCGGGCTAGTGATACGCCCATCGACGAGTTGAATCTTCATGTCAGGACTTAAGATCAGTCCTCGTGTTTAGCTTCTTGAACATGGTGAAAGGCATGAGACTCACGCTCGTACCTAAATCAACTAGAGGCTTCGAAGTGGGGCTCCGCCAAGTGTGCATGGAATTCTAAAACTTTCGGGGTCTTTCAACTTCTTCGGCACCTTGTCTTTCTTGACGAACCATGATCCTTGCTCAGTAAGCATAATCTTCTCCGTCCTTTTTCTTCTTGTAATCAAGTCCTCGAGGAACTAGCACACGTCGGGATCTCAATGATAGCATCTAAGAACGGGATATTTAGGATTATGCCTCTCAAGTACTCCAGAAATCAAGCGAATTTCTTCTCCAGTTTAGCTTTTGCCAACCTTTGTGGGAATGGTACCGGTGGCACATAAACTCTCTCCTTCGGGGGCTCGTCAGTTTCATATTTTTCGTCTTCATTAATGGCCACTGTGTGTCTCTCTGCTTCTTTTGCTTCCGTCTTCCTCAACCGAATTGTTATGCTTGGGGCTTTGAGTTTGAACCATGACAGGTGTCATGTCCTTCCCGCATCTAGTAGTCACTGCCACCACTGCATTGACGTGGCCGGTGTTGCTCCTTGGATTCACCTCCGGTTGAACCGGCAATTGATTTTGGGCTCTATTCAACAGTGTTATTTGCTCCTCCAGCCGTGTAACTATGGTGTTGAGACTATCTTGGCCCGCCGACAACTTGGAATTTATCTTCTTTTGTTCGGCCATGAACTCCTCAACCCTTGTCTCATGTTCAGATTTTTGCGGTGATGGTGGCGGGTTTTGTGGCCTCCAACTCTAACTATATCTGGAGGGGGTCTATAAGGCCCCGTTGTTGTCTTTGCTGAAACGGCTGCTGCTATGGTGGTCTCGGTTGATATTGTTGCTGCTGAGGTGGTGGTTGAGCTTGTTTTTGTTGTAGTGGTTGTTGTTGATGAGGGATTAAGGCTCTATTGTTGTTCGCACATGAAAATCAGGGGTGCATTTTCCAAGCCAGATTCGCCCAAGACCCATTATTTCAACCATCGGGCTTATAGTCTGAAACATATTGAACATGCTCCACAGGTTCCTTATTTGCATCAGCTCTAATAAACATGACTTGGCCTTGGCCTTGGCCTTGCCAGTCATTCATTCTCCCACCGGATGTTGATGTATCTTGAGCACTAGATGGCTCACTCAGCTTCTTCTCAATCCTCTCTACCATTCTGGATAGAGCATCAAATCTCCCAGTTAAGTCCGCCAATGCTTTCTGATGGGTTTTGGCGAACCCTTAGGGCTCAGATCTGTGCCCATCCTATGTCGAACGGACAACAGAGGGATTAAATATCGCAGAGAAAATACATAAAGCTAAACATTTTAGCTAAGGCCCTAAGGCGAGCCAGAACCTAGCCAGGATCTATGTCGACTTGGTGTGGATCTGACCATCCAAGAGGGATCAATACTACTGCGAAATTATTAAAATTACACTAGAAAGCTACTAAATGACATACCCAGAATCTCGGCCTTGGAGCAGGCAAGATGTACCGCACCACCTTTTTTCGCTCCTCGAAGCTGAGCCATATTGTGCCTTCGATTCGATCTACCCGAAGCGAACCGATCACTTGTTGAAGAAAGTTTCACTTGAGAAGATCCACGTCAGAGACTTCTGGATCCGATCCAAACCTCCTCGCCGTCTTGCTGGACTCGATTGGAGGATAAGAAGAAAGAGGAGGAATAATTAAGTTGTTGATCGAGCGTACTAAAAAATCACGAGCTTCTCGAATCGGAGACATGGTACAAAATTTCTCTTGGGTGTCCATCCCTATTTATATAGGGAGCTAGACCACATGCTCGTTGCACGAGCAATGTGGGTGGCATGCCCTGTTTTGAGGTATACGTGTTTTCCACTTAACACATGTGGTATTTCTACCTACGGTGCATACGTAGGCATGAAATAAGTGTAGATATCGATGTATGTGACGTAGCGCAAGGGGGATTGGACCGTAATACGTGGCTAAGGGTAGAGAATGCGAAATGTGAATGCAGGAGAAGTGTGAAAGACGTCGTGGGTGCAAAACGACAGGAATGTACTAGACGTGTGTGTGTGATGCATGTATGCATGCATGGATGTGAGTAGATGCGTGTAAGGAGAGCCATGCTAGTGTGGGGTTAGGGGACAATGGCAACCCCCGCAAATTTTTAGAAAGGTTAGGGGCAAAACAGTCATTTGGACTCAAACTGCTGTGTGCACATACTTAAGTGGTCGATGCATAAAATAATGGCAAACTTGTAAATAAGTGAAAGTTGAGGGGTATTTTTGGGAGGGTATTTTTGTCATTTAACTAAGTGCATGCTTATCCTAAGGAGCTTCTAGTGCTAGATATTTAGAGAGAACCTTCTCTCTTTTTCTTCACTTTTCTTTCCCTTTCTCTTTTCATTTTTCTTTCTTCCTTTTTCCCCTCCATATGGCCGGCCACCTCCCCTCCTCTTCCCCCCCTTCTTCCTCAAATAAAAACCCTAATTCCCATTCACAAATAGAAGAAGTCCATGCTAGCTTCAAGAGAGAAGAAGATGGAGAAGAAAGAAAGAGAAGGAGAAGAGGAAAACCGAGCTTTTGAGGTAGGAAACTACTTGGATTTGGAATTCCATTAATTTGTTCTTGCTCTCATGTTTTTATAGCATAATTCACTTAATATGTAATAGGGATATTCAAAAAATCTATGTATCATGTTCAATTTCACAATTCTCCCTTGAAATTCATAGCAAAGCCATCTCCTTTAAAGTCCTGAAATTCTATTGTGTGTTGTTTCAGTAATTATGGTTATTGTAGCTCGAATTAGGGTTCGAAAAAATATGAGCTTGTAGATCTTGAAGGTTTACCCCAGAATCATATAAATTATGACATAGGTTTAATTCAGAAATTAGAAGAAATAAATCCATCTTTACAACATGTCTGTTTGTTTTTCAGTGTTGACACAGTTTAGAAAAATTGGCCTAGACACCTGCACACACAATGGAATTTTGTGTTCTTCGTCTTGTTGGAAAGTTAACAAGTTTTTCTAAAATTTCATCAGAGTGATTATACTTCGACATTCTGGCTAAAACATGTCCAAAACAGCAATCTTTATAGGCTCTAAAATCTGTCTGAAAACAGACTTGACACACTTCACCAAATAATTCACCATAAATCACCTACTTAATATTTGTGCATGAAATTTTATCTGTGAATCCAGGACTAATATATCTATAACTTTCATTTGAGACAAATTGTCAAATTCTCACTGCAAGCTGATGTTATATGGCCATGTATTTTCACTTTCTGCAAATTTCAGCAAGTTGAATTCATTAAGTGATGTTGTTACTCATTAATTGTGGTTAATTGGCCATCATTATTCTTGCTTAATATGGTTATGTGGTGAAATGAATGTTCATGTTCTTGGCACATGTAAATGATATTTTGTTGCTTTGATATGAATGACGCCCGTCATGTGTTCGATGAAATGCCTCAATGAAGGCAATATCCAGTAATTTGAGAAACGTGTGTGTGTTAGTGATGGCCTTGAGCCACATTGATAATTGGTGAAGTTATAGGCTTGAATGGCATGGATACATTGTAATTGTGAATGGATGATGTGTTGTGATAGAGGGCATGTCACGTGAGTGCATGACCTATGTCAAATGATGGACAGCTGAGGTGATATGTGCATACCCATGCCATCATGACCCCTAACGTATCACTTATGATGTTAACTTATAACATTGAATAAGTCTCGATCCTCTCTAATGAGGGTGACTTAACAAAACCTGGGTTTTAAGTGGGATTTGAGTAAATTGTGGATATGAGGCCTGGACTGACAAGTTGGGGGAAATGATTATGTGATATGTGATGTTTATACCCACTCGCCTTTATCAGGAGTGAATGGGATATTTATACCCACTCGCCTTTACCGGGAGTGGAGGGGAAGTGGACATACGGAGGTTGTGATATGAGCCTCACTCCTGCAAGGGACGGGAGAGCTGAGATGCCCGGCATACAGTGCCCGTGTCCACTGCGTCGTGTGATATATTCACCCCAAATTTGGGGTGAAGTCCAGGACCTGGTATCACACAGTTTACCAAAGTTCCAATTAACTTCATTATAAAATAATAAAATAAGAATTTGCGTGTTACTCCTTCTGCTGGCAGCACTTTCCCTTCCCTTTGCCTGTTCTTTGTGACTCCGTGTTATGCCTCATTCACTTGCACTTATCTTATTAGATATTGGTTGCTCGAACACTTGCGTTATTATTATTATTATTCGTGCTAACCTTTTTCTTGCAGCACCTCGAAATTGGACCGTAGGTATGATCCTCTTACTTGGTTAATTACTTCCGTTATTTTACTTAGATACTTGTCTTATTTCTCCTGCCGTGCTTTGTGGTTTGATAACCTAAAAACGATATTCCAAATCCGAGTTGGTTCCTACTGGGACACGCATTGAAGTGCTCCTCCCCATTTTTCAGGTAGCAGGGTCAGCTTGGTTGGAGGTGACTTGGAGTTGGGTTTCAGGAGTAGCATTTGGTGTGAGTCGTAGCTTGTAGTGTGACATGGTTGTCTTGGGAGTGGAGAGTAGCAGTGTATACGTAGTGATGTACTTGGACCATGTATGTAAATGAAAATTGTTATATAATGATGATGTTGTTGTTCTATGTTATTTATGATGTTGCTTGATATTATTGCGGAGCTTCACTTGTACTATCCCAGCATATGCGCAGTGTCCTGCATATTCAGTTCTCCCTTCTCTCTCTTTCCTATCATCACCCTCTCTCTTCAGGATACTTGGAAGAAAAATTTGTATAG
Organism: Scilla litardierei; assembly: GCA_030789695.1. Taxonomy (NCBI): domain Eukaryota; kingdom Viridiplantae; phylum Streptophyta; class Magnoliopsida; order Asparagales; family Asparagaceae; genus Scilla; species Scilla litardierei. The sequence goes on from CM061133.1 coordinate 229,451,496, forward strand.
TTTCGGGTATTCTGGGGATCGGGGCGTGACAGTTTTTGGCGACCTATGCAGGTCACCGCACTGCGATGTGCGTAAGGATAGTACAAGTAACGCTTTAGTAGGTGATTGGGATAGATTAGCCCTAAGGTGGGTAGTGACCTTAGAGGCTTAAGTGATCCACCCTTGCACCCCTAGCTTTGGGAAGTCCGTGGTTGAACTTTGCAGTGTATTACGCCATAGATGTATATTGTGGAAGTACGCGTGTATCTATAACTGGGTGAACCCCTGTGTATAAGTGCATTTGTTGTGCGGATTTGAATTATATATGTTGCGGTATACCTGTATAATTGAATGGCATGAAAGTTGCATGTATGGCGTATATACTAGGTGTGTACTTGAGTATATGTATATACTATGTCTCTATATAGCTATATGATACGAATATGTATGTAGGTATGTGGTATACTTGTGTGACTTTGAGGTATAAGTGATATGTATATGCTTATTAGTGGATGTATACTGGTGAGTACATATTAGCTATTGGAGAGATATATATATGTTTTGTAGAGACGTGGGCGAGGGTGTGTACGTATGTGATGTGAGTGTATGTTTGCGGTTCACTATCTCCTAAATTGTAGTTGTGTTTCATTTGGGGAATGCACCAACATGTGTACATCTATCATTGTATAGATATAGTTGTGGAATGTCTATATTGTCTTTGGTCATAAGGGGGAAGTGTATATGTGTGAATATATGTAAGCTTGTATAGGTAGAGGGTGTAGATATATGTGAGGAAAGTTAGTGTATATATATCACTAGTGTTGCATTGAGTATATGTATCTGCTGCCTATATGCCTATAGGAGTTGGTATATTGATTTAATTTGGTATATGGTCGTGGGTTGTATTATTGCGTGAAGATAGGTGTTGTGCTATGGCCATATATGGTGTGTATGTAGCGATATAGATAAGTAATGGACGTATGAATAATACAAGTAATGCTCCAGGGTGTTTAGAGTAGATGTATCCTAAGGTAGGTAGGGTGCTTTAGACCCGTCCACCCTCAGTTAAGGCCCTTAGCCCTAAACCGTGCCTAGCATGGGATAATGATATAAGTGTGACGTGTAACGCATGTAAGATGTGATGGATATAAGGATTTGAGATGATACAGTGCGTGTATAAGTGGGATGGCTAAGGGTTTGCACGGTTAAGTGGAGTTACGATGTATGTGTGTGTGTGTGTGTGTGTGTGTGTGTGTGTGTGTGTGTGTGTGTGTGTGTGTGTGTGTGTGTGTGTGTGTGTGTGTGTGTGTGTGTGTGTGTGTGTGTGTGTGTGTGTGTGTGTGTGTGTACGTTTACCCCGTAGAATGATGTTTATAGGACCATTTGGATGCATGTGTAGTGCATGCACCTTTCTGTATATAGTGGCATGATGTGGATTGTGTATTGGCATATGAGATAATTGAATGTATGTAGGTGTGTTGTAGCAAGCGTGGTGTGATTGTGTATATGTGTTGTTATTATTGAATGTGTATTGGTGTATGTCTTATGAGTGGTTATATGTATATGTATGTGAATGATCCCTATTCTGATTTGCAAGTATCCGTATATGAATGTATACGTATATGGAGTGTGACTATCTACTGAATGCGTACGAATGTTGAAATACACTTATTTGTGTATACTAGTATGTTAGTAAAAGTGTGTACATATTGAATGTTAGGTATATAGTGGTATGGGTAGCTACCCACTACCTGCTAGTATAATTTGAGTAGCTTGACAGTATGGGTGTGTAATAGTAGGATATGTATACTAAGTGTGAATGGGTGTGTGCGCTCATACTTGGTAATGTGTGTGCATGGTGTTTTGGTCCTAGTATGTATATATATGTTTGTGTGCATACCTATTATTAGAATAATAATCTGGTGTGTATGAGCGAACGTGTATATGGCTATGTGTAGGCCTAGAGATATATATAGGGTGTTGATATGAATATATCTGTGGGTATATAATGAGTGTGTATATAAGTAGATATGGAGTATCTATGTGAAGTATTGTTTGTTAACTATATGTGAATATGTATCATACTTGTATGAATGTGAGGTGTCGGATGTGTTCATGTAGGTGTACTATGCAGTAGGAGTATATGTAATGGTGTGTATATTGGATGAATGAATATATATATATATGTATATATACTTAAACATATCTTGTTTGTTTACTTGCTGATCTATTCTATAGGGTTGTCCATCCAGGTGTATCTCGGTATGCCCTGGATAAATATATTTCTGCTTGTATGCGTGTATATATATAGGTCTGTACCAAAGCATGTATGTATGTATAAACATGTGCAATGTAGATGTGAATGTGATAAGACATGGAATGTAGGTGTATATATATGTTTGATAAATGTAAGTGAATGAAACTGTTTGGTATGTAGGTATTGAAATGTGTGTGATTGTTTCATATGTATACACGTGTGTGGGGTGTATATGGATATTTATAATTATTTGACTATCATGGCAGTACGTGCGTAAGATGTGTAAAGGTAGTTATATATAAAGCATATGGCAGGGGATGTGTTATGTTTGTGCACCCTTGTGTGTATTATGTGTGGTATATGTGCCTATCTGGGTGAGGCAGTATGTGCACTGCTATGAATGTGAGGATATGTGTATATTTAATTACAGTATGATTGTGAACCTCATGTGACTCGATCATGCATGTGTGAGTGCGTGCACGTGAATATATGTATGGATGTGACTAAATAATGTGTTAATACAGATATTTATGTGCTTATACATGGAAGTGAGCCATATGACTAAGTATTGGGTGTATAGGAATCAGGTGTACATACGGTGCGACACCGTGATAGTGACCCTGTCTAAGAAATGGTGTGTAGATTAATGTATATTGTTGTGTGTTTGTGCATGGATATAGACGTATATGTATAAATATATATATAAGCAGGTAGAATATAAGTCGTTATACTTGAAGGTATCATGATGTGGATACGATGTGATGTCGTATGCACACGGATGTGAGTAGTGATCTAAATACGTATAATAATACGTATAGAAACCTATTTGTGGTGTGTGATGTGTATGTTAGTGTGTGAATATGTGTGCCAAGATGTTTATGTGAAGAAGATATACGTATGTGTATATAATGATGCATATAGTGCTATGGATGTGCTACTAGATGACTAATAGGATGTATCTGTGACATGTGTGTGATACAGATGTGTATGGATGATAGTGAAGTATATAGAGTATATAAGTGTGGTATGGATACATATTCTTGTTTGTACTTCATGGGTAGTAAGACCATCATACCTGGCTGATCTTGACAAGGTTCACACCCTAGAAAGTTCGAGGACGGACTTTATTTTAAGGTGGGTAGGATGTCATGCCCTGTTTTGAGGTATACATGTATTTCTACCTACGGTGCATACGTAGGCATGAAATAAGCGTAGATATCGATGTATGTGACGTAGCGCAAAGGGGATTGGACCGTAATACGTGGCTAAGGGTAGAGAATGCGAAATGTGAATGCGGGAGAAGTGTGAAAGACGTCGTGGGTGCAAAACGACAGGAATGTACTAGACGTGTGTGTGTGTGTGATGCATGTATGTATGCATGGATGTGCGTAGATGTGTGTAAGGAGAGCCATACTAGTGTGAAAGGGGTTAGGCCAGAGCTGTCTGAAAATACGGAGGCGAAGCGTGACTTACTTTGTCACGCCCCGCTTCCCAATATGTCTGTGAAAGGGGTTAGGCCACAGCAATCTTTATAGGCTCTGAAATCTGTCTGAAAAACAGACTTGACTTACTTTGTCACGCCCCGCTTCCCAAAAATACGGAGGCGAAGCGTGACTAAGGCCCGCTTAGGCCAGAGCTGTGAAGCTCGGACCCAATAAGCGTCTGTAGGGGTACCATTTTAAAACTTTCAGGTTCTTGCATTAATAAAGTTCGAAACAATAGAAAGTACAGAAAGAAATTTGCATTCATTAATAAAAATTAATGTCCAGCGAGTACAAAAATTCCAAAGAGAGGAAAGCCTACGCATGGCTACAAACTATCGAAAGAGCAACTAAAAGTAGTAACCTCTGAAGGTGGCGACCGAAAAAGTCCTCACGGTCTGGTCCTCGTTAGCACGTACTCTACGTTGACGTCCTAGGGCTCCACATACTCCGGTAAGTCTGCCTCGTCCACGAACTCTGGCTGAACACCTGACGTACAGTACCCAAGAGAAAAGGAACTGTACGTCAGGTAAATTCTACAAGAAGGGTTAGACTCTACTGCAAGTGCACCAACTATTAAACAATGGTTTACTGGTTGATTAGCATGTTGGGGTTATACCAGACGGTTTACTGGTTGTTTAGCATGCTGAGGTTATAACAGGATGACAGCAGAAAGTAAACGCAGCAGGGAAGTAAAACGCGACAAGTATTAGTCGTAGCGTGTGCTACCAACTACAGGACTAACCTACAGGTGTTAAGACAAGTCGGGACGAGACGAGACAAGACAAGACAAGACAAGACAAGTGAGACACGAAAGGGTTCTCGCCTTACGGTTCGATGGGGATCAGACCCTCTTGCCATGCGCACGCTCAACCCAACCCCAAACCCCAAGTATGACAAGACAAGACAAGCACGACAAGGGATCACTCGCTCTAGCTTGGCGAGTGCCCTATTGCCCACTGGGCTGTGTATCACGATAAGGGATCACCCACCCACTGGTGAGTGCCCTATTGCCCTCTGGGCTGTGTATCAGTACAAGGGATCACCCACTCACTGGTGAGTGCCCTATTGCCCGCAGGCTGTGTATCAGTACAAGGGATCACCCACTCACTGGTGAGTGCCATATTGCCCACAGGCTGTGCAAGACGGGACGGGACGAGACAAGACGGGAAGGTTATTCTTGTTGGGGAATTGGCGGTCCCTTAGGGCACAAAAATTCTAGTCCCGTCCTAAGTCGGACGGAACATAGACACAAAAACATAGCAGCGGAAGAAAAACCTATGTTAACTAATTAACATGCAGTTAAAACCAATTTTTAACTTAGCCCTAAGGTCCAAGACCCTATGCCAAGATCTATGACGACTTGGGATGGATCTTACCATCCCAAGAAGGATCTAGCCTACTGCGATTAAACTAAACTAATGCTAATAAAATACTTTAACCACATACCTGGAATCTCAGCCCTGGAGCAGGCGAGATGTTCCACGCCGTCTTCCGAGCTGCTCCCGTCCCACGCCGAGCCGCTCCTTGAACCGCTCCCCGAACCGCTCCTCGAACCGCTCCTCGAACCGCTCCGCATCCCGAGGCGATCAATCCCCGTGCCGCCGAGCCAACCACGCGCCGAAGAAAGTTTCACGCGAGTGAAACCTCTGCCAGGATTTCAGATTCAGAATCCGAACTTCTTTGTGGCTTTGCTAGAGCCCGCAGGAGTAAGGCAGAAATTTAGGGAGAAGAGAAATTATTAACTTAAGCCTAGATCCGAGCGTGCTCCAACATTTACGAGAGCCGCTCAGATCTAGAGCTTGGGACGAGTTTTGAGAAAGGGGGGAGACCCCTATTTATATAGGCGGCGGACTCTCCCCTTTTCTCAAAATCCGATGTGGGACTAAATGATGAGTTAATTAAAACCAAGTTAGTTTGCACTTCACAAAGTGCAAACTTCCGTGAATTTTAACTCACTCACCGTTGAGCTTCAGGATTGATACAACCTATCAATACGACAAGCGTTCAACGGTGAACGCATATGAAAAAAACGGTTTGTCAATCGGAGTTCGTTTGACCCTCCAATTGAGTGTCCAAAGATCAGCCCTAGGCTAGTTTTTCGCAAAAACTGAGCCGTCAAAAACTGCCCATTAAACCTAGGGTTCCACACCCAAGGGTGGGACCCACAAAACCTGACTGGGCGCCCAAACCCAGACCTGGGCACGGGCGCCCAAGTCTGGGCGCGGGCGCCCAGGCGCCTGGCGCCTGGCGCCAGGCGCGAGGCGCCCAGGCGGGTGCCTGGGCCGGGCGCCCAAGGCGCCCGGCCCAGGGCGCCCGGGCTCCCAGGCGCCCGCCTTGGGTGCCTGGGCAGGCGCCCAGGCGCCTGGGCCTGGGCGCGGGCCCAGGCCCAGTGGCCTGGCGCCCAGTCTGATGGGTCAGGTGCCCAGGTCAGATCCTGGTCTGGCCTGGGTTAACCTGGTCTGAATCAGACTGAGCCATTTGCCTGTTTTGGGCATAAGTTGAGCATTTGGCGTCCGATTTGGACGCCGTTCGAACCTGGGTCTAGACCGGGACATTCCCGTCTTACCCGTGAACTTTTTCTTGCGTTTATTTTATTAAATATTGTATTAAACAATTTAATACACATTTAATCGCTTTTGCATCAAATGCAAAATAGTCCCTATCTAAGCTTAAATTATCATATTGCATCAAATGCAATTATTTCTTCTTTTGCATCAAATGCAAATATTCTCCCTAACTATTTTCTACCTATTACTAGACGAAGCGTTGCACTCTGTGTGAGACCCTACAGCCTGACCCTTACAACAGGTTGGGCTCGAAGCCCAATACAGCAGTGACCACGAGCAGTGGTTGCCGTCCCTGCTTCAGGAATCATCATTATGTGGTTGACTCATTGACATGAGTATTGTCGGGACCACCTGACTGTTTCCGTGATGATTTCCGCAGTTATAGTCTCTTCGTCTTAAATATGTCGTGTAGATCAAGTCTGGGGTACGGTCAAACTGTCAACCCCAATAACTTGACTCCGGTTAGTTTCTACCGATCTTTAGTCAACTAATGTTGGTGTAACGACCACTTTTCGTGGTACGTTGTTCGTGCACGTGCTTTTGGCCGTGCACGTGTTTTTTTTAGACTTTATTTGATTGCGAACACTTTTGTGTGATATGCCGTTGTGAACGTCTCTGAGAGTATTAAATAGTGGCATTATCTTGGAACGACACTTCTCGAGTCGTTTTCCACAATTTAAATTTACTCGATAAGACGTGACGATTCTCACTCTTGACGGGAGACGTTTCTATTTTTAGTTTTCGTCGTCCGACGTCGAATTTGAGATCCGTCTTCTTAGTTAGCTCACATTCGTCGCCACGATCACCACGATATTTATTTTATAATTTTTGGAGTTTATTTGACCACTTTTATATTTTTAACAAGTTTTATATTATTTTTAATAATTAATTTATAAATTATTTTCGGCCAAATAAAATTTATTTAAGTTTTAAACATTTTAAAGAATTTTTGAGCCAATTTCCAGCTCATTTGGACCAAGTCAAACCCTTGGATGAGTTGGAGTAATTGAATTTCAAATTTTAAATCTTTTTGAACTTCTAATCCTATTAGATTTAGCCCTAGACCAAGTCAACCCATCTACACTATATAAGCAACCCCTAGCAAGACCTATTTTCCAAAGAAATTAGCCCTAGCCTCTTCCAAACTTGAAATTGGACGTTGCGACGAATCGTCGCAACGTTGCGACGTTCAGCTGCCGCACGACCGAGGAAAACCAAGCCGTTCCCCCGCTCCGACCGATAGCCGCCCCCGCATCCATCGCCGTCCGCACGCTGCAGCAGCCGCCCACGCCCGTCCCCCGCTCCGACCGAGAGAGGCTCTCGGTCAGACCGAGGCCCCGCTCCGCACCACGCTCCGCACCGACCCCCGCCTCGTTCCCCCGCATCGCTCCGCATCTGACCGGTCGCCCCGCCCGCTGTGACCGAGCGCCCAAGCGCTGCAACGTTGCAACGCTGCCCCGCCCCGCATCCAAGCGCCTGACCGAGGCTTCCCATCGATCTGACCGAGAAGAAACCCCGCACCAAGCACTTCACCGCAGCCGCTGCAGCCCAAACGTCGCAGCCCCCGCATTTTGAGTGCACGACCGAGAAATCTCTCCGCATTGGCTGTGAACGACCGACGGCCATACGTCGCAACCCCGCATCCGTCGCACCACTTGCCTCCGTGGGCCCCCCAAGTTCTCCAGAGGTATTGTGGGTCCCCCAAAGGTCCCTAGGACTACTGTGGGCCCCACCTAGGTGTGTTCTCTTCGACGACTTGCCGCGTACGACGTCGTCGCACGTCGTAGCCCGTCGTCGCACGTGCGAGCTTTGGAATCTGGAATCGTCGCCCGGGTTGATGCTCTGAACTTTCCAGCGAGGAAACTATATTGGAATCAGGACTTGGAGCGCGTTCTATTATTCCAACCCCCGGCGTCGCTACCCGACGCCGGTGTAGCTTTCGCGTCGTGTTGAGGTAACGTTTTGCACCCTTAGGACCCCCAACCCAATGCATGCTAATCAAGACTAAAATCGGTATTTTTTTTAAAGTATTTTAAATGTTTTAAATTCACTAATGAAGATTAATAATATGGACTTTAGGCCGGTGGACTTGTGCACGTAGGATAATTGTGATTTTTGGACTCATTGGACGGTGTGCTCAGACGTCGTACTTGCAGGCAAGTGAAACTTGCCAACTCTTGTGTAGGGCCATGTTTTTAGGCCACTTCCTTGTTCCTAGCGTAAAAGAGACTAGTCAGTGAAATGATAGCTGGCTAGACGCCTACTTGATCTAGTTTGACAACGAAACTAGATCCGTCACCTAATTGATCTAGCTTGACAACGAAGCTAGATCCAACCCTTTAAACTTGTTGTTCATGCATACTAAACTGTCACGTTTACTTTCCTTATCTGTACGCACTTTTAACTGCCATGCATTGCATTCTACATGTCATCCAAGTTGAATATTGCATTCGTAGCACACGCTACATACTTGTACTTGCTTGTCCTGGCTAGGTGCACCCCTACGCCATACTTGTTAAAAACACTTCCTGGCTCGTGATCCAGAAGCGAGCATTACCGTTCGGGGGTAAGGCCCTGGCTCGATACACGTGGGATGGGGTAAGAGTTAAGCGGCCAATCAGCTGGGAGTCTGCCTGATCAGCAACTGCAGTTGTAGGGCGTAAACTCTGGGTGGGGCGGAGTTAAGCGACCAATCAGTGTGAAAGAAAGTCATTTCAGCTGTAAGGCGTAAACTTTGCACATGACATGAAAACATGACTAGAGAAATCCTTGTAAATGTTATTAGTCTTGCCACACTTGCCATGCCATGCTAGTTTACTTGCTGTTTTCTTTACCTGCTGCACTCATACTTTAACTGCCATGTCATTGCATCATGCTAGAACTGCTAGGTTGCTCTTACTTGTACATTCAGTTTCACTTGCACAAGTCTTCCAGACTTGCTGACATGTGCCCCTTTCTCTTTGGGTGTCACATGTTAGACCCTGAGCCAGAGACCGTTGCTGAGTACGTGGTGTTTTGCTGACACTGAGCCTACGTCCGTCGAGGAGCTCGTAGACACCGGAGACCAGTTTTAGAGACTGTTGGCGTTGCTTTTGCTTTAGGTTGCTGTTAGATGTCGGTGCTTGCACCATTACTTTGTTTCTGTACTTGTACTTTTGTTGGCCATGCTGGGCCTCTTTTAGATTCTTTTATTTCAGCCTGGTGGCTTTTTCTGCGATGTTGAGATTTATTATTATGGATATTCTGAGATGTTTCTTTTGTCTCTTTCGTTATTATTATCTTTGTTTCGTCTCGCGTTGCAAGGACCTGCAGTTTAAATTTGATTGACGCTTATCGGACTTGCAGCTTTGTAGCTTCAAGTCTGAGCGGACCTTCTCACGCTTCGCCTCCACGTTTTTGGGAAGCGGGGCGTGACAGTTGGACTTCTTCCAACATACTCTGCGCAGAGTTTTTACTAAAGACCGAACTAACTCTACGACACTAACTCCCATTGACCGGGAGAGACGAATCCTCTCTTGGTCATTACTCGCCTCGTACGTTTCAAGTGACACCCAATCAAAAGACCTTTCGACAGGCCTTGCCTCGAAGCTAGGTCAGTTGATCTAAGTGGCACCGTTCACGCACAGGTCCGTCAAAATGACCTCAAGTCAAAAGACCAACTATCCTATCATCACTCAGAGTTATCACTGACAGATTGGTCAACATAACCATATGATAACTCTAGTGGATCGTTCAGTGAACTCATTCTAATGAGCACCTTTGTCTCGTCTTCGACTTCGCCAAGTCAAGCGATCATGAGATCATCGCCACCGTTAAACGGTGAAGACTAAGACACAATGGTCTATCCGATGTTTCGATATCCTTGTCTCGAAACATCTACGACCACGAACCATTTTAGACTTATGCTACAGACGGTCAAACGTTTCTCCATGATCGAGATACTCATCTCGATACCCATTTGACCTTGCATAAAGTCTCAGGACTTTACCTAAGTTGATATCTAATGTTGACTACATTATAATATGACTTAGATAAATTATTACCAAACAGCTTACTGTTATTTCGAACAAGATGTTTGTGCTATTCACACAGGAATAAATGGCCTCGAGGGCACCATATTCCTACATCTCCCACTTGCACTCAGGCCCATTTATCTCGATATCTAATATCGTTTTTACACATAAGTTTTCCTGACTTCATGTGATAGAGCCTTCGTGAGTGGATCTGCTAAAACCGTCTACACTATAGACTTAAGGGGTTTCTATGTTTATGTTAGACCAACCTTTTGAATCTTATTCAAATAATTCACTTGGTCTATCGGAATCTATAATATTTTATTTCCCCGGATCTTATCCAGTTCATCGTACCTTACGATAATAATTTTAAATTAGTTATTGGTCATTTCAAATGGCTCATATCTATTTCTGATAAAGTATCAAGCCTTTTGATAACTTTGTCAAAATAAATGATCCATCCCTTTGATGTCTCGCATGTAATTTATACGCTCCCACTGACCTTGAAAACTATCTGGCTAATTCATATAAGTTGGTTCGTCTAAATCATATTTAGAAAAACGAACTTATAAGTGAATGCGCAAATTTTCATGGTCAACTTAAGCGTTTTACATCGGTTTTGGTCAGAGTAGATCTGTACACATCTATTGGCGAAACTGGTTTCATCATAATCCGTTTTAAAGAAATTAGGAATAAAACCGTTCCCGTCCAACATTATTGTACTTCACTATTTTCTTTTCTGCACCAATCTTTCAACTTAAAGATTTACTTGCAGAAAGTGAGGAAACATTTTCCTTGGGCACGTAAACTAAATTCTCAAATTTATTTACGCACACGGACCTGCATCAAGTTTTAAATCGGAGTTACTACTCCGAATTTCATCCTAGAAGTTGACTAAGTCATCATCAGTTATGATGTCTAACTCGACATTTCGTCTTACGAAATTCGAGTAAATATACAACTTCCTCATGATTGATTTAATGAATATCTTATTGATAATGTTCTCATAGAACTTTATCAAAACCTAGTCATTACTATCTGGGACTTAACCCAGAGGGAGGACTTAACTCAAAGTCACCTGTTATGGATCGCACCAAGTCTAACTGAGTGTGATTCATACATTTTAACACACTGATGTGTTAACAGACTTGACCTGAGAGAAAATCACATTTTCTTTTGATTACTCAAGATTTTCTGTAGCTAAGTATTTGACCATTCGATCTAATCGAATCAGTTTAAATACTCTAGTCATTTCGTTCTTTATTTTATCAGACTTGTGTTTCATCAAGAACACGTGTCTTAATAAAATATACGAATAACTTATTTTGTTAAAAGATAGACTCGGGTACATCAGTATGTACGAGACTGAGTTCGACAACTCATTCTCACACTGTCTTACAGATGGGTTTCGGCCATTGTATCTAAGAGGCTAAGACTCACAAGTGTCCGTAGACTTCATAATACGAGAGGTCAGACCCCTCTTTATGTGACTTGTGAAGCTTAATCTCTTGACACGGCCTAGTCTAATTTTACCATATAAGTTTGCTACTATCTTGTGTATTTATATATTAACATTTAATATATAAATAGTTATTTACAAATTACTTAACACAAAACATTACTTCAGAAGCAATGTGACGACATTCGTCAAAATGTGTTAAACGTCTTTTGTATAACAACTTATTCCGAAATGTGACATCAAAATATGTCACGTTTTCATTTCCTCCTACTTATGCCTCTACTAATGATAAATTAAACTAACTTTCTCATTTGACTTTCCGAAGTGCCTTCTTCCTTTTCTAAATCACATTTAGATATCAACATAAATAAATAGCTATGCAAGCAACTTATGTATCCAAACGCTTGAGCTTTGCAATCTTGAGTGTAGCTCAAGAAGTTGCTTGTCTCAAGATCCGGTTGGGATACATAGTCTTGCACCGCTCATGCACTCGTATTCGACTCAAACGGTTTGATCGAATTTTCGAACTTTGCGGATCAAAATTGTTTGTCCATACAACCTTGAGGGTAGCTCGACAAGTTGTAGGGAGAAACATACTTTGAATGTCCTATATGTTCAAGCTGCCTCATATAGAGACGAGTGACATGTAGCTTTAATTTATTTGTTGGACCCAGAACTTAATGAAATCATATTTCTTAAGTCTGTTCTTTAGAAGGTCATTTAATGTCAACGAGAATATAGTTTTAATTCTATCAATTAGAATTTAACTTGATATTCAATTAGTCAACTTATTGACCAATTAACTAATTCCAATATTATCAATTGATTCTTTCGGTAAACATAGTCTTGCCCTAGTTTTAGCATATGTTCAATATTAAATATAGGTAGATTGGCTTTTATCTATCTATATCCTCCCACTATTTTTACGAATGTTTTAAAGCTTAATAACGAACGATTTAATCGAATTAAAATTAATGGGTAAGAGTTCCAATCACCTTGAGTCTAAACAACCTTGAGTGTAGCTCAACAAGTTGATTGACTCTGCGATCGGAAGATGACTCTTCATTGATCATATCGGATATGACTCTCTTAATCGGTTTTTGCCCCTAGCCATTTGTGATCATGAGTGTGCTCATCCAAATCACAATGTCTAGTCTAGTCGGACCCTTGTTTTCATGTCTAGCCTGACTTGCCCCTCAGCTCGGTGTATGCACGACACGTCGGTTTGGGTCAGGTCTTAGACTTACATCAAGTCAGACTACATCGTTGACTTAACTTACGCCGGCGCTCGGGGTACGAGACGACGGTTAGGGTTAGTCAAGATTTCATCTTATGTATTTAAGAAGTTGGTTTCTACAAGGTTGTCATGTCACAGCTTGAGTGTATCTCAACAACTGTAACATGGGCCCTATAGTTGCTAACCCCTAAAACAAGGAGGGCTACGGCTAATCTTGAAAAAAACCATTAACGTATTTGACTTAGATATAGTCCAGGGTGTCATACAATCATGATTCGCGACATTGCGGTCCAGCGGAACTCAGCCAGGGAATTGACTAAGCCATGATCACTATCCTTTAAAGGGTGATCCAGAACTCTTAGCCAAGCACATTGACTGGATCATGGTCCATTGAATGAAGCTTGTCATTTTTGTATGTATGCCATAGACTAAACAGCTTTTATTAACAACTAATTAATCCTATCAACTAGTTGAATCCTTAAATTCAAAATTTTAGGATTTGTTTAATAACTTTTATTAAGTCCTTATCAACTATAAGGTTCACGTGCTACCCTAATCGTTATTAGGATTTTAATAAATTTTATTAACAACGCTAGAAGCGAAGTCCTTTAATGAAAATTAATTATAACAATTAGAATTGAAAATTCATTTAAAGGACTACCCTAATCAGGAATTAGCTCTTAATATTGTTGTTAATGATTTCTTAAAACATAGCATGTCATTAAAATTCAAGTAATAAATTTTAATCATTTTTAATGGCTAACCTAAAAGGCTGTCTTGTGTTATCAAATAAGGGACAAGATTAACAAGCCATTAAAATAAAGCTACACTAATTTTATCAACATAAAATGAAAGTGTATATCTATTTAACAATTAAATAAACTAAGTTTATCGCATAAACAATTTTTAGACTTTTAAAATCAGTTTTAAAAATATCTTATAAATTTAAAACATTGCTTTAAAAATTTTCCATGTTCAAAAATTTATCATATACAATTTTTTAAACATCTAAAATATTTTAAACTTATCGCATAAATTTAAAGCCTTAAAATCAATTTTAAAATTTATCACATAAATTTAAAAATACTATTTTAAAATTTCCATGCTTAAAAAAATTTATCATATAAAAAATTTTAGGCATCCAAAATAATTTTAAACTTTTAAACATTTAAAATTAGTTTTAAAAATTATCACATAAATTTTAAAACGTTATTTTAAAATTTTTATGTTCAAAAAATTTAACACATAGAATTTTGAACTTCAAAACATTTTTAAAATTATCTAATAACTTTAAAAAATTTAAAAGTATTTAAAAGAATTAACAGGTTTAATGAAATCGCAGTACCTAGATCGACTACGCAAACCTAGGCTCTGATACCACCGTTGGGGAATTGGCGGTCCCTTAGAGCACAAAAATTCTAGTCTCGTCCTAAGTCGGACGGAACATAGACACAAAAACATAGCAGCGGAATAAAAACCTATGTTAACTAATTAACATGCAGTTAAAACCAATTTTTAACTTAGCCCTAAGGTCCAAGACCCTATGCCAAGATCTATGCCGACTTGGGATGGATCTGACCATCCCAAGAAGGATCTAGCCTACTGCGATTAAACTAAACTAATGCTAATAAAATACTTTAACCACATACCCGGAATCTCAGCCCTGGAGCAGGCGAGATGTTCCGCGCCGTCTTCCGAGCTGCTCCCGTCCCACGCCGAGCCGCTCCTTGAACCGCTCCCCGAACCGCTCCTCGAACCGCTCCTCGAACCGCTCCGCATCCCGAGGCGATCAATCCCCGTGCCGCCGAGCCAACCACACGCCGAAGAAAGTTTCATGCGAGTGAAACCTCCGCCAAGATTTCAGATTCAGAATCCGAACTCCTTTGTGGCTTTGCTAGAGCCCGCAGGAGTAAGGCAGAAATTTAGGGAGAAGAGAAATTATTAACTTAAGCCTAGATCCGAGCGTGCTCCAACATTTACGAGAGCCGCTCAGATCTAGAGCTTGGGACGAGTTTTGAGAAAAGGGGGAGACCCCTATTTATATAGGCGGCGGACTCTCCCCTTTTCTCAAAATCCGATGTGGGACTAAATGATGAGTTAATTAAAACCAAGTTAGTTTGCACTTCACAACGTGCAAACTTCCGTGAATTTTAACTCACTCACCGTTGAGCTTCAGGATTGATACAACCTATCAATACGACAAGCGTTCAACGGTGAACGCATAGGAAAAAACGGTTTGTCAATCGGAGTTCGTTTGACCCTCCAATTGAGTGTCCAAAGATCAGCCCTAGGCTAGTTTTTCGCAAAAACTGAGCCGTCAAAAACTGCCCATTAAACCTAGGGTTCCACACCCAAGGATGGGACCCACAAAACCTGACTGGGCGCCCAAACCCAGACCTGGGCACGGGCGCCCAAGTCTGGGCGCGGGCGCCCAGGCGCCAGGCGCCCAGGCGGGTGCCTGGGCCGGGCGCCCAAGGCGCCCGGCCCAGGGCGCCCGGGCTCCCAGGCGCCCAGGGCGCCTGGGCCCTGGCGGGCCCAGGGCGCCCGCCCTGGGTGCCTGGGCAGGCGCCCAGGCGCCTGGGCCTGGGCGCGGGCCCAGGCCCAGTGGCCTGGCGCCCAGTCTGATGGGTCAGGTGCCCAGGTCAGATCCTGGTCTGGCCTGGGTTAACCTGGTCTGAATCAGACTGAGCCATTTGGCTGTTTTGGGCATAAGTTGAGCATTTGGCGTCCGATTTGGACGCCGTTCGAACCTGGGTCTAGACCGGGACATTCCCGTCTTACCCGTGAACTTTTTCTTGCGTTTATTTTATTAAATATTGTATTAAACAATTTAATACACATTTAATCGCTTTTGCATCAAATGCAAAATAGTCCCTATCTAAGCTTAAATTATCATATTGCATCAAATGCAATTATTTCTTCTTTTGCATCAAATGCAAATATTCTCCCTAACTATTTTCTACCTATTACTAGACGAAGCGTTGCACTCTGTGTGAGACCCTACAGCCTGACCCTTATAACAGGTTGGGCTCGAAGCCCTATACGGCAGTGACCACGAGCAGTGGTTGCCGTCCCTGCTTCAGGAATCATCATTATGTGGTTGACTCATTGACATGAGTATTGTCGGGACCACCTGACTGTTTCTGTGATGATTTCCGCAGTTATAGTCTCTTCGTCTTAAATATGTCGTGTAGATCAAGTCTGGGGTACGGTCAAACTGTCAACCCCAATAACTTGACTCCGGTTAGTTTCTACCGATCTTTAGTCAACTAATGTTGGACTTCTTCCAACATACTCTGCGCAGAGTTTTTACTAAAGACCGAACTAACTCTACGACACTAACTCCCATTGACCGGGAGAGACGAATCCTCTCTTGGTCATTACTCGCCTCGTACGTTTCAAGTGACACCCAATCAAAAGACCTTTCGACAGGCCTTGCCTCGAAGCTAGGTCAGTTGATCTAAGTGGCACCGTTCACGCACAGGTCCGTCAAAATGACCTCAAGTCAAAAGACCAACTATCCTATCATCACTCAGAGTTATCACTGACAGATTGGTCAATATAACCATATGATAACTCTAGTGGATCGTTCAGTGAACTCATTCTAATGAGCACCTGTGTCTCGTCTTCGACTTCACCAAGTCAAGCGATCATGAGATCATCGCCACCGTTAAACGGTGAAGACTAAGACACAATGGTCTATTCGATGTTTCGATATCCTTGTCTCGAAACATCTACGACCACGAACCATTTTAGACTTATGCTACAGACGGTCAAACGTTTCTCCATGATCGAGATACTCATCTCGATACCCATTTGACCTCGCATAAAGTCTCAGGACTTTACCTAAGTTGATATCTAATGTTGACTACATTATAATATGACTTAGATAAATTATTACCAAACATCTTACTGTTACTTAGATAAATATGAGCTTGTAGATCTTGAAGTTTTACCCCAGAATCATATAAATTATGACATAGGTTTAATTCAGAAATTAGGAGAAATAAATCCATCTTTACAACATGTCTGTTTGTTTTTCAGTGTTGACGCTGTTTAGAAAAATTGGCCTAGACACCTGCACACACAATGGAATTTTGTGTTCTTGGTCTTTTTGGAAATTTAACAAGTTTTTCTAAAATTTCATCAGTGTGCTTATACTTTGAAATTCTGGCTAAAACATGCCCAAAACAGCAATCTTTATAGGCTCTGAAATCTGTCTGAAAAACAGACTTGACTTACTTTGTCACGCCCCGCTTCCCAAAAATACGGAGGCGAAGCGTGACTAAGGCCCGCTTAGGCCAGAGCTGTGAAGCTCGGACCCAATAAGCGTCTGTAGGGGTACCATTTTAAAACTTTCAGGTTCTTGCATTAATAAAGTTCGAAACAATAGAAAGTACAGAAAGAAATTTGCATTCATTAATAAAAATTAATGTCCAGCGAGTACAAAAATTCCAAAGAGAGGAAAGCCTAAGCATGGCTACAAACTATCGAAAGAGCAACTAAAAGTAGTAACCTCTGAAGGTGGCGACCGAAAAAGTCCTCACGGTCTGGTCCTCGTTAGCACGTACTCTACGTTGACGTCCTAGGGCTCCACATACTCCGGTAAGTCTGCCTCGTCCACGAACTCTGGCTGAACACCTGACGTACAGTACCCAAGAGAAAAGGAACTGTACGTCAGGTAAATTCTACAAGAAGGGTTAGACTCTACTGCAAGTGCACCAACTATTAAACAATGGTTTACTGGTTGATTAGCATGTTGGGGTTATACCAGACGGTTTACTGGTTGTTTAGCATGCTGAGGTTATAACAGGATGACAGCAGAAAGTAAACGCAGCAGGGAAGTAAAACGCGACAAGTATTAGTCGTAGCGTGTGCTACCAACTACGGGACTAACCTACAGGTGTCAAGACAAGTCGGGACGTGACGAGACAAGACAAGACAAGACAAGACAAGTGAGACACGAAAGGGTTCTCGCCTTACGGTTCGATGGGGATCAGACCCTCTTGCCATGCGCACGCTCAACCCAACCCCAAACCCCAAGTATGACAAGACAAGACAAGCACGACAAGGGATCACTCGCTCTAGCTTGGCGAGTGCCCTATTGCCCACTGGGCTGTGTATCACGATAAGGGATCACCCACCCACTGGTGAGTGCCCTATTGCCCTCTGGGCTGTGTATCAGTACAAGGGATCACCCACTCACTGGTGAGTGCCCTATTGCCCGCAGGCTGTGTATCAGTACAAGGGATCACCCACTCACTGGTGAGTGCCATATTGCCCACAGGCTGTGCAAGACGGGACGGGACAAGACAAGACGGGAAGGTTATTCTTGTTGGGGAATTGGCGGTCCCTTAGGGCACAAAAATTCTAGTCCCGTCCTAAGTCGGACGGAACATAGACACAAAAACATAGCAGCGGAAGAAAAACCTATGTTAACTAATTAACATGCAGTTAAAACCAATTTTTAACTTAGCCCTAAGGTCCAAGACCCTATGCCAAGATCTATGCCGACTTGGGATGGATCTGACCATCCCAAGAAGGATCTAGCCTACTGCGATTAAACTAAACTAATGCTAATAAAATACTTTAACCACATACCCGGAATCTCAGCCCTGGAGCAGGCGAGATGTTCCACGCCGTCTTCCGAGCTGATCCCGTCCCACGCCGAGCCGCTCCTTGAACCGCTCCCCGAACCGCTCCTCGAACCGCTCCTCGAACCGCTCCGCATCCCGAGGCGATCAATCCCCGTGCCGCCGAGCCAACCACGCGCCGAAGAAAGTTTCACGCGAGTGAAACCTCTGCCAAGATTTCAGATTCAGAATCCGAACTTCTTTGTGGCTTTGCTAGAGCCCGCAGGAGTAAGGCAGAAATTTAGGGAGAAGAGAAATTATTAACTTAAGCCTAGATCCGAGCGTGCTCCAACATTTACGAGAGCCGCTCAGATCTAGAGCTTGGGACGAGTTTTGAGAAAGGGGGGAGACCCCTATTTATATAGGCGGCGGACTCTCCCCTTTTCTCAAAATCCGACGTGGGACTAAATGATGAGTTAATTAAAACCAAGTTAGTTTGCACTTCACAAAGTGCAAACTTCCGTGAATTTTAACTCACTCACCGTTGAGCTTCAGGATTGATACAACCTATCAATACGACAAGCGTTCAACGGTGAACGCATATGAAAAAAACGGTTTGTCAATCGGAGTTCGCTTGACCCTCCAATTGAGTGTCCAAAGATCAGCCCTATGCTAGTTTTTCACAAAAACTGAGCCGTCAAAAACTGCCCATTAAACCTAGGGTTCCACACCCAAGGGTGGGACCCACAAAACCTGACTGGGCGCCCAAACCCAGACCTGGGCACGGGCGCCCAAGTCTGGGCGCGGGCGCCCAGGCGCCTGGAGCCCGGCGCGGGCGCCCAGGCGCCAGCCTGGCGCCTGGCGCCTGGCGCAAGGCGCCCAGGCGGGTGCCTGGGCCGGGCGCCCAAGGCGCCCGGCCCAGGGCGCCCCGGGCTCCCAGGCGCCCAGGGCGCCTGGGCCCTGGCGGGCCCAGGGCGCCCGCCCTGGGTGCCTGGGCGCGGGCCCAGGCCCAGTGGCCTGGCGCCCAGTCTGATGGGTCAGGTGCCCAGGTCAGATCCTGGTCTGGCCTGGGTTAACCTGGTCTGAATCAGACTGAGCCATTTGCCTGTTTTGGGCATAAGTTGAGCATTTGGCGTCCGATTTGGACGCCGTTCGAACCTGGGTCTAGACCGGGACATTCCCGTCTTACCTGTGAACTTTTTCTTGCGTTTATTTTATTAAATATTGTATTAAACAATTTAATACACATTTAATCGCTTTTGCATCAAATGCAAAATAGTCCCTATCTAAGCTTAAATTATCATATTGCATCAAATGCAATTATTTCTTCTTTTGCATCAAATGCAAATATTCTCCCTAACTATTTTCTACCTATTACTAGACGAAGCGTTGCACTCTGTGTGAGACCCTACAGCCTGACCCTTACAACAGGTTGGGCTCGAAGCCCAATACAGCAGTGACCACGAGCAGTGGTTGCCGTCCCTGCTTCAGGAATCATCATTATGTGGTTGACTCATTGACATGAGTATTGTCGGGACCACCTGACTGTTTCCGTGATGATTTCCGCAGTTATAGTCTCTTCGTCTTAAATATGTCGTGTAGATCAAGTCTGGGGTACGGTCAAACTGTCAACCCCAATAACTTGACTCCGGTTAGTTTCTACCGATCTTTAGTCAACTAATGTTGGTGTAACGACCACTTTTCGTGGTACGTTGTTCGTGCACGTGCTTTTGGCCGTGCACGTGTTTTTTTTAGACTTTATTTGATTGCGAACACTTTTGTGTGATATGCCGTTGTGAACGTCTCTGAGAGTATTAAATAGTGGCATTATCTTGGAACGACACTTCTCGAGTCGTTTTCCACAATTTAAATTTACTCGATAAGACGTGACGATTCTCACTCTTGACGGGAGACGTTTCTATTTTTAGTTTTCGTCGTCCGACGTCGAATTTGAGATCCGTCTTCTTAGTTAGCTCACATTCGTCGCCACGATCACCACGATATTTATTTTATAATTTTTGGAGTTTATTTGACCACTTTTATATTTTTAACAAGTTTTATATTATTTTTAATAATTAATTTATAAATTATTTTCGGCCAAATAAAATTTATTTAAGTTTTAAACATTTTAAAGAATTTTTGAGCCAATTTCCAGCTCATTTGGACCAAGTCAAACCCTTGGATGAGTTGGAGTAATTGAATTTCAAATTTTAAATCTTTTTGAACTTCTAATCCTATTAGATTTAGCCCTAGACCAAGTCAACCCATCTACACTATATAAGCAACCCCTAGCAAGACCTATTTTCCAAAGAAATTAGCCCTAGCCTCTTCCAAACTTGAAATTGGACGTTGCGACGAATCGTCGCAACGTTGCGACGTTCAGCTGCCGCACGACCGAGGAAAACCAAGCCGTTCCCCCGCTCCGACCGATAGCCGCCCCCGCATCCATCGCCGTCCGCACGCTGCAGCAGCCTCCCACGCCCGTCCCCCGCTCCGACCGAGAGAGGCTCTCGGTCAGACCGAGGCCCCGCTCCGCACCACGCTCCGCACCGACCCCCGCCTCGTTCCCCCGCATCGCTCCGCATCTGACCGGTCGCCCCGCCCGCTGTGACCGAGCGCCCAAGCGCTGCAACGTTGCAACGCTGCCCCGCCCCGCATCCAAGCGCCTGACCGAGGCTTCCCATCGATCTGACCGAGAAGAAACCCCGCACCAAGCACTTCACCGCAGCCGCTGCAGCCCAAACGTCGCAGCCCCCGCATTTTGAGTGCACGACCGAGAAATCTCTCCGCATTGGCTGTGAACGACCGACGGCCATACGTCGCAACCCCGCATCCGTCGCACCACTTGCCTCCGTGGGCCCCCCAAGTTCTCCAGAGGTATTGTGGGTCCCCCAAAGGTCCCTAGGACTACTGTGGGCCCCACCTAGGTGTGTTCTCTTCGACGACTTGCCGCGTACGACGTCGTCGCACGTCGTAGCCCGTCGTCGCACGTGCGAGCTTTGGAATCTGGAATCGTCGCCCGGGTTGATGCTCTGAACTTTCCAGCGAGGAAACTATATTGGAATCAGGACTTGGAGCGCGTTCTATTATTCCAACCCCCGGCGTCGCTACCCGACGCCGGTGTAGCTTTCGCGTCGTGTTGAGGTAACGTTTTGCACCCTTAGGACCCCCAACCCAATGCATGCTAATCAAGACTAAAATCGGTATTTTTTTAAAGTATTTTAAATGTTTTAAATTCACTAATGAAGATTAATAATATGGACTTTAGGCCGGTGGACTTGTGCACGTAGGATAATTGTGATTTTTGGACTCATTGGACGGTGTGCTCAGACGTCGTACTTGCAGGCAAGTGAAACTTGCCAACTCTTGTGTAGGGCCATGTTTTTAGGCCACTTCCTTGTTCCTAGCGTAAAAGAGACTAGTCAGTGAAATGATAGCTGGCTAGACGCCTACTTGATCTAGTTTGACAACGAAACTAGATCCGTCACCTAATTGATCTAGCTTGACAACGAAGCTAGGTCCAACCCTTTAAACTTGTTGTTCATGCATACTAAACTGTCACGTTTACTTTCCTTATCTGTACGCACTTTTAACTGCCATGCATTGCATTCTACATGTCATCCAAGTTGAATATTGCATTCGTAGCACACGCTACATACTTGTACTTGCTTGTCCTGGCTAGGTGCACCCCTACGCCATACTTGTTAAAAACACTTCCTGGCTCGTGATCCAGAAGCGAGCATTACCGTTCGGGGGTAAGGCCCTGGCTCGATACACGTGGGATGGGGTAAGAGTTAAGCGGCCAATCAGCTGGGAGTCTGCCTGATCAGCAACTGCAGTTGTAGGGCGTAAACTCTGGGTGGGGCGGAGTTAAGCGACCAATCAGTGTGAAAGAAAGTCATTTCAGCTGTAAGGCGTAAACTTTGCACATGACATGAAAACATGACTAGAGAAATCCTTGTAAATGTTATTAGTCTTGCCACACTTGCCATGCCATGCTAGTTTACTTGCTGTTTTCTTTACCTGCTGCACTCATACTTTAACTGCCATGTCATTACATCATGCTAGAACTGCTAGGTTGCTCTTACTTGTACATTCAGTTTCACTTGCACAAGTCTTCCAGACTTGCTGACATGTGCCCCTTTCTCTTTGGGTGTCACATGTTAGACCCTGAGCCAGAGACCGTTGCTGAGTACGTGGTGTTTTGCTGACACTGAGCCTACGTCCGTCGAGGAGCTCGTAGACACCGGAGACCAGTTTTAGAGACTGTTGGCGTTGCTTTTGCTTTAGGTTGCTGTTAGATGTCGGTGCTTGCACCATTACTTTGTTTCTGTACTTGTACTTTTGTTGGCCATGCTGGGCCTCTTTTAGACTCTTTTATTTCAGCCTGGTGGCTTTTTCTGCGATGTTGAGATTTATTATTATGGATATTCTGAGATGTTTCTTTTGTCTCTTTCGTTATTATTATCTTTGTTTCGTCTCGCGTTGCAAGGACCTGCAGTTTAAATTTGATTGACGCTTATCGGACTTGCAGCTTTGTAGCTTCAAGTCTGAGCGGACCTTCTCACTCTTCGCCTCCACGTTTTTGGGAAGCGGGGCGTGACAGTTGGACTTCTTCCAACATACTCTGCGCAGAGTTTTTACTAAAGACCGAACTAACTCTACGACACTAACTCCCATTGACCGGGAGAGACGAATCCTCTCTTGGTCATTACTCGCCTCGTACGTTTCAAGTGACACCCAATCAAAAGACCTTTCGACAGGCCTTGCCTCGAAGCTAGGTCAGTTGATCTAAGTGGCACCGTTCACGCACAGGTCCGTCAAAATGACCTCAAGTCAAAAGACCAACTATCCTATCATCACTCAGAGTTATCACTGACAGATTGGTCAACATAACCATATGATAACTCTAGTGGATCGTTCAGTGAACTCATTCTAATGAGCACCTTTGTCTCGTCTTCGACTTCGCCAAGTCAAGCGATCATGAGATCATCGCCACCGTTAAACGGTGAAGACTAAGACACAATGGTCTATCCGATGTTTCGATATCCTTGTCTCGAAACATCTACGACCACGAACCATTTTAGACTTATGCTACAGACGGTCAAACGTTTCTCCATGATCGAGATACTCATCTCGATACCCATTTGACCTTGCATAAAGTCTCAGGACTTTACCTAAGTTGATATCTAATGTTGACTACATTATAATATGACTTAGATAAATTATTACCAAACAGCTTACTGTTATTTCGAACAAGATGTTTGTGCTATTCACACAGGAATAAATGGCCTCGAGGGCACCATATTCCTACATCTCCCACTTGCACTCAGGCCCATTTATCTCGATATCTAATATCGTTTTTACACATAAGTTTTCCCGACTTCATGTGATAGAGCCTTCGTGAGTGGATCTGCTAAAACCGTCTACACTATAGACTTAAGGGGTTTCTATGTTTATGTTAGACCAACCTTTTGAATCTTATTCAAATAATTCACTTGGTCTATCGGAATCTATAATATTTTATTTCCCCGGATCTTATCCAGTTCATCGTACCTTACGATAATAATTTTAAATTAGTTATTGGTCATTTCAAATGGCTCATATCTATTTCTGATAAAGTATCAAGCCTTTTGATAACTTTGTCAAAATAAATGATCCATCCCTTTGATGTCTCGCATGTAATTTATATGCTCCCACTGACCTTGAAAACTATCTGGCTAATTCATATAAGTTGGTTCGTCTAAATCATATTTAGAAAAACGAACTTATAAGTGAATGCGCAAATTTTCATGGTCAACTTAAGCGTTTTACATCGGTTTTGGTCCGAGTAGATCTGTACACATCTATTGGCGAAACCGGTTTCATCATAATCCGTTTTAAAGAAATTAGGAATAAAACCGTTCCCGTCCAACATTATTGTACTTCACTATTTTCTTTTCTGCACCAATCTTTCAACTTAAAGATTTACTTGCAGAAAGTGAGGAAACATTTTCCTTGGGCACGTAAACTAAATTCTCAAATTTATTTACGCACACGGACCTGCATCAAGTTTTAAATCGGAGTTACTACTCCGAATTTCATCCTAGAAGTTGACTAAGTCATCATCAGTTATGATGTCTAACTCGATATTTCGTCTTACGAAATTCGAGTAAATATACAACTTCCTCATGATTGATTTAATGAATATCTTATTGATAATGTTCTCATAGAACTTTATCAAAACCTAGGCATTACTATCTGGGACTTAACCCAGAGGGAGGACTTAACTCAAAGTCACCTGTTATGGATCGCACAAAGTCTAACTGAGTGTGATTCATACATTTTAACACACTGATGTGTTAACAGACTTGACCTGAGAGAAAATCACATTTTCTTTTGATTACTCAAGATTTTCTGTAGCTAAGTATTTGACCATTCGATCTAATCGAATCAGTTTAAATACTCTAGTCATTTCGTTCTTTATTTTATCAGACTTGTGTTTCATCAAGAACACGTGTCTTAATAAAATATACGAATAACTTATTTTGTTAAAAGATAGACTCGGGTACATCAGTATGTACGAGACTGAGTTCGACAACTCATTCTCACACTGTCTTACAGATGGGTTTCGGCCATTGTATCTAAGAGGCTAAAACTCACAAGTGTCCGTAGACTTCATAATACGAGAGGTCAGACCCCTCTTTATGTGACTTGTGAAGCTTAATCTCTTGACACGGCCTAGTCTAATTTTACCATATAAGTTTGCTACTATCTTGTGTATTTATATATTAACATTTAATATATAAATAGTTATTTACAAATTACTTAACACAAAACATTACTTCAGAAGCAATGTGACGACATTCGTCAAAATGTGTTAAACGTCTTTTGTATAACAACTTATTCCGAAATGTGACATCAAAATATGTCACGTTTTCATTTCCTCCTACTTATGCCTCTACTAATGATAAATTAAACTAACTTTCTCATTTGACTTTCCGAAGTGCCTTCTTCCTTTTCTAAATCACATTTAGATATCAACATAAATAAATAGCTATGCAAGCAACTTATGTATCCAAACGCTTGAGCTTTGCAATCTTGAGTGTAGCTCAAGAAGTTGCTTGTCTCAAGATCCGGTTGGGATACATAGTCTTGCACCGCTCATGCACTCGTATTCGACTCAAACGGTTTGATCGAATTTTCGAACTTTGCGGATCAAAATTGTTTGTCCATACAACCTTGAGGGTAGCTCGACAAGTTGTAGGGAGAAACATACTTTGAATGTCCTATATGTTCAAGCTGCCTCATATAGAGACGAGTGACATGTAGCTTTAATTTATTTGTTGGACCCAGAACTTAATGAAATCATATTTCTTAAGTCTGTTCTTTAGAAGGTCATTTAATGTCAACGAGAATATAGTTTTAATTCTATCAATTAGAATTTAACTTGATATTCAATTAGTCAACTTATTGACCAATTAACTAATTCCAATATTATCAATTGATTCTTTCGGTAAACATAGTCTTGCCCTAGTTTTAGCATATGTTCAATATTAAATATAGGTAGATTGGCTTTTATCTATCTATATCCTCCCACTATTTTTACGAATGTTTTAAAGCTTAATAACGAATGATTTAATTGAATTAAAATTAATGGGTAAGAGTTCCAATCACCTTGAGTCTAAACAACCTTGAGTGTAGCTCAACAAGTTGATTGACTCTGCGATCGGAAGATGACTCTTCATCGATCATATCGGATATGACTCTCTTAATCGGTTTTTGCCCCTAGCCATTTGTGATCATGAGTGTGCTCATCCAAATCACAATGTCTAGTCTAGTCGGACCCTTGTTTTCATGTCTAGCCTGACTTGCCCCTCAGCTCGGTGTATGCACGACACGTCGGTTTGGGTCAGGTCTTAGACTTACATCAAGTCAGACTACATCGTTGACTTAACTTACACCGGCGCTCGGGGTACGAGACGACGGTTAGGGTTAGTCAAGATTTCATCTTATGTATTTAAGAAGTTGGTTTCTACAAGGTTGTCATGTCACAGCTTGAGTGTATCTCAACAACTGTAACATGGGCCCTATAGTTGCTAACCCCTAAAACAAGGAGGGCTACGGCTAATCTTGAAAAAAACCATTAACGTATTTGACTTAGATATAGTCCAGGGTGTCATACAATCATGATTCGCGACATTGCGGTCCAGCGGAACTCAGCCAGGGAATTGACTAAGCCATGATCACTATCCTTTAAAGGGTGATCCAGAACTCTTAGCCAAGCACATTGACTGGATCATGGTCCATTGAATGAAGCTTGTCATTTTTGTATGTATGCCATAGACTAAACAGCTTTTATTAACAACTAATTAATCCTATCAACTAGTTGAATCCTTAAATTCAAAATTTTAGGATTTGTTTAATAACTTTTATTAAGTCCTTATCAACTATAAGGTTCACGTGCTACCCTAATCGTTATTAGGATTTTAATAAATTTTATTAACAACGCTAGAAGCGAAGTCCTTTAATGAAAATTAATTATAACAATTAGAATTGAAAATTCATTTAAAGGACTACCCTAATCAGGAATTAGGTCTTAATATTGTTGTTAATGATTTCTTAAAACATAGCATGTCATTAAAATTCAAGTAATAAATTTTAATCATTTTTAATGGCTAACCTAAAAGGCTGTCTTGTGTTATCAAATAAGGGACAAGATTAACAAGCCATTAAAATAAAGCTACACTAATTTTATCAACATAAAATGAAAGTGTATATCTATTTAACAATTAAATAAACTAAGTTTATCGCATAAACAATTTTTAGACTTTTAAAATCAGTTTTAAAAATATCTTATAAATTTAAAACATTGCTTTAAAAATTTTCCATGTTCAAAAATTTATCATATACAATTTTTTAAACATCTAAAATATTTTAAACTTATCGCATAAATTTAAAGCCTTAAAATCAATTTTAAAATTTATCACATAAATTTAAAAATACTATTTTAAAATTTCCATGCTTAAAAAAATTTATCATATAAAAAATTTTAGGCATCCAAAATAATTTTAAACTTTTAAACATTTAAAATTAGTTTTAAAAATTATCACATAAATTTTAAAACGTTATTTTAAAATTTTTATGTTCAAAAAATTTAATACATAGAATTTTGAACTTCAAAACATTTTTAAAATTATCTAATAACTTTAAAAAATTTAAAAGTATTTAAAAGCATTAACAGGTTTAATGAAATCGCAGTACCTAGATCGACTACGCAAACCTAGGCTCTGATACCACCGTTGGGGAATTGCCGGTCCCTTAGGGCACAAAAATTCTAGTCCCGGCCTAAGTCGGACGGAACATAGACACAAAAACATAGCAGCGGAAGAAAAACCTATGTTAACTAATTAACATGCAGTTAAAACCAATTTTTAACTTAGCCCTAAGGTCCAAGACCCTATGCCAAGATCTATGCCGACTTGGGATGGATCTGACCATCCCAAGAAGGATCTAGCCTACTGCGATTAAACTAAACTAATGCTAATAAAATACTTTAACCACATACCCGGAATCTCAGCCCTGGAGCAGGCGAGATGTTCCGCGCCGTCTTCCGAGCTGCTCCCGTCCCACGCCGAGCCGCTCCTTGAACCGCTCCCCGAACCGCTCCTCGAACCGCTCCTCGAACCGCTCCGCATCCCGAGGCGATCAATCCCCGTGCCGCCGAGCCAACCACACGCCGAAGAAAGTTTCACGCGAGTGAAACCTCCGCCAAGATTTCAGATTCAGAATCCGAACTCCTTTGTGGCTTTGCTAGAGCCCGCAGGAGTAAGGCAGAAATTTAGGGAGAAGAGAAATTATTAACTTAAGCCTAGATCCGAGCGTGCTCCAACATTTACGAGAGCCGCTCAGATCTAGAGCTTGGGACGAGTTTTGAGAAAGGGGGGAGACCCCTATTTATATAGGCGGCGGCCTCTCCCCTTTTCTCAAAATCCGATGTGGGACTAAATGATGAGTTAATTAAAACCAAGTTAGTTTGCACTTCACAAAGTGCAAACTTCCGTGAATTTTAACTCACTCACCGTTGAGCTTCAGGATTGATACAACCTATCAATACGACAAGCGTTCAACGGTGAACGCATAGGAAAAAACGGTTTGTCAATCGGAGTTCGTTTGACCCTCCAATTGAGTGTCCAAAGATCAGCCCTAGGCTAGTTTTTCGCAAAAACTGAGCCGTCAAAAACTGCCCATTAAACCTAGGGTTCCACACCCAAGGATGGGACCCACAAAACCTGACTGGGCGCCCAAACCCAGACCTGGGCACGGGCGCCCAAGTCTGGGCGCGGGCGCCCAGGCGCCAGGCGCCCAGGCGGGTGCCTGGGCCGGGCGCCCAAGGCGCCCGGCCCAGGGCGCCTGGGCCCTGGCGGGCCCAGGGCGCCCGCCCTGGGTGCCTGGGCAGGCGCCCAGGCACCTGGGCCTGGGCGCGGGCCCAGGCCCAGTGGCCTGGCGCCCAGTCTGATGGGTCAGGTGCCCAGGTCAGATCCTGGTCTGGCCTGGGTTAACCTGGTCTGAATCAGACTGAGCCATTTGGCTGTTTTGGGCATAAGTTGAGCATTTGGCGTCCGATTTGGACGCCGTTCGAACCTGGGTCTAGACCGGGACATTCCCGTCTTACCCGTGAACTTTTTCTTGCGTTTATTTTATTAAATATTGTATTAAACAATTTAATACACATTTAATCGCTTTTGCATCAAATGCAAAATAGTCCCTATCTAAGCTTAAATTATCATATTGCATCAAATGCAATTATTTCTTCTTTTGCATCAAATGCAAATATTCTCCCTAACTATT
This sequence comes from Scilla litardierei, assembly GCA_030789695.1. NCBI lineage: Eukaryota > Viridiplantae > Streptophyta > Magnoliopsida > Asparagales > Asparagaceae > Scilla > Scilla litardierei. The sequence goes on from CM061133.1 coordinate 229,480,895, forward strand.
TTCTACCTATTACTAGACGAAGCGTTGCACTCTGTGTGAGACCCTACAGCCTGACCCTTACAACAGGTTGGGCTCGAAGCCCTATACGGCAGTGACCACGAGCAGTGGTTGCCGTCCCTGCTTCAGGAATCATCATTATGTGGTTGACTCATTGACATGAGTATTGTCGGGACCACCTGACTGTTTCCGTGATGATTTCCGCAGTTATAGTCTCTTCGTCTTAAATATGTCGTGTAGATCAAGTCTGGGGTACGGTCAAACTGTCAACCCCAATAACTTGACTCCGGTTAGTTTCTACCGATCTTTAGTCAACTAATGTTGGACTTCTTCCAACATACTCTGCGCAGAGTTTTTACTAAAGACCGAACTAACTCTACGACACTAACTCCCATTGACCGGGATAGACGAATCCTCTCTTGGTCATTACTCGCCTCGTACGTTTCAAGTGACACCCAATCAAAAGACCTTTCGACAGGCCTTGCCTCGAAGCTAGGTCAGTTGATCTAAGTGGCACCGTTCACGCACAGGTCCGTCAAAATGACCTCAAGTCAAAAGACCAACTATCCTATTATCACTCAGAGTTATCACTGACAGATTGGTCAATATAACCATATGATAACTCTAGTGGATCGTTCAGTGAACTCATTCTAATGAGCACCTGTGTCTCGTCTTCGACTTCGCCAAGTCAAGCGATCATGAGATCATCGCCACCGTTAAACGGTGAAGACTAAGACACAATGGTCTATTCGATGTTTCGATATCCTTGTCTCGAAACATCTACGACCACGAACCATTTTAGACTTATGCTACAGACGGTCAAACGTTTCTCCATGATCGAGATACTCATCTCGATACCCATTTGACCTTGCATAAAGTCTCAGGACTTTACCTAAGTTGATATCTAATGTTGACTACATTATAATATGACTTAGATAAATTATTACCAAACATCTTACTGTTATTTCGAACAAGATGTTTGTGCTATTCACACAGGAATAAATGGCCTCGAGGGCACCATATTCCTACAATTCTAGGGTGTCCACACACACGCACACACATGATAGCCCTATGATGTCAAAAGTTGTTGTTGTCAGGCTCAGACTTCGTCGTCAAGTCTGAGCCATCAGGGGTCGTCCCAGACGGTATCATTTCACGTCCGGTTCTATTTGTTCACAGTTATCAGTTCGAACCAACTAAGGCCTAAGCACGGCCAAAAGTGCAAGTGGGATACACTTGCCTGTGGTGGCGAGTGTGTCATCCGTCCGGGGCGTCTCGTCCAGACGTCGCATCCACGTTCGTCCGTCTGAAACAGTGTCACGGTGACGGTGTCAGGTCGTGATTTCCATCTAGCCTATTAGGGTTCATTTCTAGGTTAAACGGGGCTACCCTAATAGTTCAGGGTCAAGTTGAAAGTTCAGCCTAATCGACGAGTCTACCCTATATGCACTGTTCAAATGTCCGGTCGTCGAATCTACTGTTTCACAACGTTTTAAGGGTGCAGAAAATAAATTTAGTTACAGTTGTCTGATTTTAGTTAGGTTTTGGTTAGCTACTGTGTGGGTTTTTACTACGCGCTAGAGGACTAACCTTATGACGGTTGAACGCAAATCAAACGTCGGGTCTTGAATGGCAATAGACCTGGTATCCTCATCCACTGCAATCTCCAACCCACCCACGTTCGCATTCCCTGCCCTCCTCGCCTTCTAACTCTCGTACTCTGGATCGTCGGTTGGCAGCTCGTAACAACAGAGCGGGCATGTGTTTCTCATCTCGAGCCATGGCAAAATGCATTCGTCGAGGTAACAATGCAAGCATGGCAACCTCTTAGCCTTCTCCTCTACCGAGATCTCGTCCTTACAAATAGCACAGCTAATGCTACCACAATTATTCTCCGCGTCATCTTTTGACATGACAAAGGACGGCAACACTCGAGCGCCGATTTAGCGACCGGCGGGCTCCCCTTCAAAGCACCATCATGTTGTTCTTGAAATTGGGCGAATGTAACCTCACCGTAATCCGAATTGGTGTAGACAAAACCCTCATCGAAATATGATTCATCATCATTGCCGTTTTCAAGATTCGTCAAAAGAACCTGCCATTCTATATTGCACACAGCTTCGTCCCCTTCTTGAGCTTGTTCTTGATTGAAGCTGATCGTCGTCGATCTCCTCCCACTCGAATTCTTCATTAAAATCTCTCCTATCCTCTTCGATCCGAAGGCAGTCCCAACAAAGAGGAACGTTAAGATTCAAGTTAGGGCTGTTCGTGTCTTCTTGTACTTGGATCTGATCGTCAGAGATCGAACCATCCCCGATCGTGACAATCTGCCCATCGGAATCAGAATCATCTGATTCGAATCCCGATATCAGCAGCCCGTCATGGCCTACGATGTGGGCATGAGAGAACTCGCTGGTGAATTCGAATTCAGATCCGGATCCGGACACGCTGCTGCTGCGGCGACCGATGAAGAACTCGTCACCGCCCAAACCTCCATTGGTGGGATCTTGCTGATGTTGTCGGCCGTGAGACCCTAGCCCCGACCCCAACCCTAGGCGTAGGCCGAAGAAATCGGCGGAGTCCATGGTGGCATCGGTGCGATCGCGGTGGGTCGAGCGGATCGTGGTGGAGGAAGGAGTGAGGCGACGGCGCGAGATTGCGAGGGGAGGCCGCCGGGGAATCTTGCCGGCGCCGGAGGGAGAGGGAGAGGGAGATCGGGGGTGAGGGTTTTTGGGGTTTCTCGTTTTTTTAGAGGGGGGCCAGCGGCTGTGAATTTTTAGAGTTAATGTTAAAAGAATAGGTTTAGGGTTATATTTTAGGGTTAAAGCTAGGGTTATTATAAATAATAATAAAATTTGATAAATAACCCTAGGATTATAGAAAAAGAGGGGAGATATATTGTTAGAGGGTGTAGAAAGAGGGGGAAAACTAGGGGAGAATAGAAGAAGCAGTTTAGGAAATATTTAAAACAGATTTGATAAGAGATTTAGCCAGATTTGGCTAACGATTTCGAAATTTGGATCTGATTGGGGAAAATCGACGGCCGAGGTTATTCCGGGTGATATCTCTAAATCCGGGTGTCAGAAAAATAATCCAAAAATACAGGGGCGATCGTGGAGACGAGACACACAGATCTATGGAGCCTGATCGTGCGTAACACCTACCAAGAATTTACGTAAAATCGAAAACGGCGTTTTGAGTCAAATGACTAAAACGCCCCTATTGTTCAAAGTCGTTTTGCGAGAAAACGAGCCGTGAAACGATGTTCTCAAAAATTACAATAAAATCCAACACCCCAAAACGATCGCAATAGCATATCGCATTGCATATACCAGAGCTCAGAACTTGCCAAATTAAAATACGTGCACGATAAAGCACGTGCACGCAGAAACTACGAACGGTGGAAAGCGACCGTTACACACTTCACCAAATAATTCACCATAAATCACCTACTTAATATTTGTACATGAAATTTTATCTGTGAATCCAGGACTAATATATATATAACTTTCATTTGAGACAAATTGTCAAATTCTCACTGCAAGCTGATGTTATTGGCCATGTATTTTCACTTTCTGCAAATTTCAACAAGCTGAATTCATTAAGTGATGTTGTTACTCATTAATTGTGGTTAATTAGCCATCATTATTCTTGCTTAATATGGTTATGTGGTGAAATGAATGTTCATGTTCTTGGCACATGTAAATGATATTTTGTTGCTTTGATAAGAATGACGCCCGTCATGTGTTCGATGAAATGCCTCAATGAAGGCAATATCCAGTAAATTGAGAAACATGTATGTGTTAGTGATGGCCTTGAGCCACATTGATAATTGGTGAAGTTAGAGGCTTGAATGGCATGGATAAATTGTAATTGTGAATGGATGATGTGTTGTGATAGAGGGCATGTCACGTGAGTGCATGACCATATGTCAAATGATGGACAGCTGAGGTGATATGTGCATACCCATGCCATTATGACCCCTAACGTGTCACTTATGACGTTAACTTATAAAATTGAATAAGTCTCGATCCTCTCTAATGAGGGTGACTTAACAAAACCCGGGGTTTAAGTGGGATTTGAGTAAATTGTGGATATGAGGCCTGGACTGAGAAGTTGGGGGAAATGATTATGTGATATGTGATGTTTATACTCACTCGCCTTTACCTGGAGTGGAGGGGATATTTATACCCACTCGCCTTTACCGGGAGTGGAGGGGAAGTGGACATACGGAGGTTGTGATATGAGCCTCACTCCTACCAGGGACGTGGGAGCTGAGAGGCCCGACGTACAGTGCCCGTGTCCACTGCGTCATGTTTTATATTCACCCCAAATTTGGGGTGAAGTCCAGGACCTGGTATCACACAGTTTACCCAAGTTCCAATTAACTCCATTATAAAACAATAAAATAAGAATTTGTGTGTTACTCCTTCTGCTGGCAGCACTTTTCCTTCCCTTTGCCTGTTCTTTGTGACTCCGTGTTATGTCTCATTCACTTGCACTTATCTTATTAGATATTGGTTGCTCGAACACTTGTGTTGTTATTATTATTATTCGTGCTAACCTTTTTCTTGCAGCACCTCGAAATTGGACCGCAGGTATGATCCTCTTACTTGGTTAATTACTTCCGTTATTTTACTTAGATACTTGTCTTATTTCTCCTGCCGTGCTTTGTGGTTTGATAACCTAAAAACGATATTCCAAATCCGAGTTGGTTCCTACTGGGACACGCATTGAAGTGCTCCTCCCCATTTTTCAGGTAGCAGGGTCAGCTTGGTTGGAGGTGACTTGGAGTTGGGTTTCAGGAGTAGCATTTGGTGTGAGTCGTAGCTTGTAGTGTGACATGGTTGTCTTGGGAGTGGAGAGTAGCAGTGTATACGTAGTGATGTACTTGGACCATGTATGTAAATGAAAATTGTTATATAATGATGTTGTTGTTGTTCTATGTTATTTATGATGTTGCTTGATATTATTATGGAGCTTCACTTGTACTATCCCAGCATATGCGCAGTGGCCTGCATATTCAGTTCTCCCTTCTCTATCTTTCCTCTCATCACCCTCTCTCTTCAGGATACTTGGAAAAAGAATTTATATAGTTCCGGGTATTCTCGGGATCGGGGCTTGACAGTGGGACTAAATAATCAAAGAGGAATTTAATTAAGTTATTAAGCCTTTCATAAAGGCATAACTTCAACCAATTAAATCTCCCTCACCATTGAGCTTCAGATATGGTACAAGTTATCATTTCAAAGAGCTTCAAATGGTGAACTCGTAGGAACAAATGGCGACGAATTCTGGCTTCATTTGAACCCTCAAACAATTTTCCAAAGATGGACAAAAAAGTCACTTTTGTAGCCGCCGTCTTGGGTTTCAAAAAACCCTAGGAAAACAAGCGAGGGGGCCCTAACCCATGGGTGCACCCACTAGGCCAGCAAGCGTGCCTGCCTCCTTTGCTGGCAGGGCACCCGCAATCAAGAGTGGGTGCCCCAGCCCGCTCAGCCGGCCGCACCTGCTAGGCCAAGCGGGTGCACCCGCCGGCTCAGCGGGCGGGCCGCCCGCTGGGCTGCAGCGGGCGCCAGGCCCACCAAGCGGGCTTGCCCCGATGGGTTCAGCGGGTCACGCCCGCTTGACTAAGCTGGTGCACCCGCCGGCTCTGCTTTCTTTGCGGGTTGGGCCCTATTGCCCCAAAGTGGGTCTGACCCACTTTGCCCATTCCACTGTTTTCCCCTTTCTAGGCTCGTTTGGGCTCCGATTCCAACGCGGTTTCTTCCTGTGAATTCCTCAGGAAGTCCTCTTCAATCCCAAATGCTAAACTCCTTTAGCTTTATACTCACAAACCATTTGTGAGCTTAATTCTTTCATTGTATCGAATGCATTCCTCTTATCGTTCTTCCTATTACTAAGACGTGAATACTACTCGGTGTGAGACCCTACAGCCTGATCCTACTACTGGTTAGGACTCGAAATCCCTAGACGACAGTAACCACGAGCAGTAGGAGTCGTCCTTGTTTCGGCATCATACTTACATGATTGACCTATCGACAAAAGTGTCGTCGGGATCACTCTGACTTTGTCAGCGATGAATACCGCCGTTTTTGTCCCTTCGTCATAACTGTGTCACTGCATGGCCTAGAGTATGGTTAACCGTTAACCCCTCTTGCCAGCATCGGTCAGTATACAGCGGTCTTTGATCTATACACATTATACATCCTACAACGTACCTCGGCCGAGGATTAACACAAATATCATGATGAGCCTGTGACACTAACTCCCCTTTAACGGAAGAGACGAATCCCATCTTAGTCGTCTACTCACCTCGTATGTTTCAGGTGTCACCTAATCTAAGACCTTTCAGCAGGCCTAGCCTCGAAGTTAAGTCATAGATCTAAGTGGCACGATTCACGAACAGGTTCGTACAAATGACTTTAGGTCTTAAGGACCAGCTTGCCTATCATCACTCTAGAGTTATTATTGACAGTTTAGTTAAAGATTAACCATTTAATAACTCTAAGTTGGTCGTTCAGCGAACTCATTCTCCAATGAGCATATGTGCCTTGTCTCCGACTTCGCCAGGCCAAATGACTATGAGATCATCATTACCCTTAAGGTAATACAAAGACACAGTGGTCAATCCGATGTGCCGATATCCTATTCTCGACACATCTATGACCACGAACCGTTTAAGACTCAAGTTCTTATCGGTCAATTACTTCCCACAATCTAGATTTACATCTAGATACGTATTGACCTCACTATAAGTCTAAGGAAATTGTCTAAGTATGTAATTCATAATTATTATACTAGAATAATTTGCACCGAATAATTATTAGAACAAGATGTTTATCTTAGGATAAATGCCTCAAGGGCATACATCTTCCTACATCTCCCACTTGCACTTAGGCTATTTATCTCGGTATCTCATACCGCTACAGTATATCAGTCACACTGGACATCACATGTAAAACCTAAAAATGGATCTGCTAACATGTATCTATTATTCATTTTAATGAAGTCTAATTTATACATCACTTGATCACACCAGGTTGACCTTCCGAAATGCCTTTGGATCTCATCCAATGATTTTCCTTCTTGTATAGCTAACGATTAGCTCATACAACTTGATGTAGTGTTTATCATATCTACTAGTCAGTTATAGCATGTTTCAGTTATTTTTGTGTCAATTATGTTAAGTACATTAATGACACCTAAATTTCTATATCTTTGACAAACCAAAAATAAAAACTTTTGATTTAATGTCACATATAGAGTTTAATAACTGGGACTTCTTACTTCGTCCGAAAACCCGGAACTAAGTTTATATGCCAGCTCCCACTGACTTTGAGAACCTTCTGGTTAATTACTTTGACTTAAAAGTCTAAATCTCATTTAGAAAATATTAAGTCTAACCGGTTTATTAGTGCTTAATAGGAATACACCGTGTCAGGTTGGTTTGACGAATGAGTCATACCAAGATCCGTTTATAGGAATCTTGATGCTAACTAACTCAGTCAAAATTTCCTGCACTGTTATTTCCTTTAACTGCATTAATCTTCTAATTTGAAGTATTAATTGTAGTTCAATAAGAACTATTCTTATTGACCATATAAGTTAGGTCACATCTATTATACGTTACTGGAACCTACATATTACTTTGATTAGAAATACACACACACACACACACACACACACACACACACACACACACACACACATGTACTGACAACTTCCAAATAATCACATTAACATAGAAGTTTTCATAACAGCTCAAGAAATTTTCCACACCAACTTTAACCGCCATATCCACAGCAATCAGCCATTTTCATCAAATCACATTTGAAGACAGACTATATATACCAAGGATAACAACCAACAACCAATTCATTCATAATGAATTTAATTTGTTCAAAATCAAATAAATATTGAGCAACAATCGCTCAATCGTTGTTTTGAAACAAAATTAATCCACACATTTATTCAAATAATAAAAGAGTGTCGACTTCTTCTTCTTGTTGTTGGTATCTCCTGAAGTCCACATACAGCCCCAGCAACAATGATTACTCCGATGCCGACTGTGAACTGAACTTCTTCCATCCATTGCTTCGCCTTAAGCACCAGTAGACATTATACAGATGTCTTAATAAATATACTGGTATCTCATACCATATATCAAAGCTTTAATGGAAATTTTATGCTCTTAAGTAAAATTTGTACCAGAGGTAGAGGCATCAGTATGCCCCTTCTTCTCTGCAAGGTAAACCATGCAGTTCCTCTTCCAATGGCCTAGCTTATGGCAGTGGAAGCACTCGGATTTCAATGGAGCCCCTTGCTTCTTATTCTTCCCCTTCTTCACCTTGGCTGGTTGTGGGACCTGCCTCTTCTTGTCCTTGCCTTTCGACTGGTCAGAAGAAGCAGAGCCAACAACCAACACAGTCGGCTTCTTCTCAATCTCCTCGAACTGGCTAAGCATGTTCAGGAGACCAAGAAGATCCGTTTCAGTACTGTTCATGATGAAACCAGTAATGAATTATTTGAAGTCGGGGGTTAAAGACTTCAGGATAATATCCACGCTCATTTCGTTTTCAAGAACAAAACCTAACTGTGCAGCATCTTCTATGTGTAGGAGGATATATGCCCATAAGGCGATTTATCCTAAAGTATACGTCTTGTTCATACTGTATATGGTACATATTATCCTAAATATAAAATCATTCGTATTAATATACTTAGATAATATCCATAGACTTATAGTTAGGTCCTTACGTATCTAGATAAGATCTCGATTATGAGTAAGTAAGCGACCGAATAGAAACGTAAGTCTTAAACGGTTCGTGGTCATAGATGTGTCGAGAACTAGATATCGACACATCGGATAGACCACTGTGTCTTAGTCTTACCTTAGGGTAATGATGATCTCATAGTCATTCGACTTGGTGAAGTCGGAGACAAGACACAGGTGCTCATTGGAGAATGAGTTCACTGAACAACCAAATTAGAATTATTAAATGGTTAACTTTAACTAAACTGTCTTTAATAGCTCTAGGGTGATGATAGGTAAGCTGGTCCTTATGACCTGAAGTCATTTGTACGAACCTGTGAGTGAACCGTGTAGCTTAGACCTATGATCTATCTTCGAGGCTAGACCTGCTGAAAGATCTTAGGTTGGGATGCACCCGAAGCTCTCAAGGTGAGTAGATGACTAAGATGGGATTCGTCACTTTCGTTGAAGGGAAGTTAGTGTTACAGGCTCAGTACGATCTTTGTGTTAATCCTCGGCAGGGGTACATTGTAAGAAGTACAACGTGAATACAACAAAGACCGACGTATACTGACCAATGTTGTCTAATAGGGTTGACAGTAAACCATACCCTAGGCCAACAGGAACACAGTCTTGACGAAGGGACTATAGCTAACGGAGTTCATCACTGACACAGCCAATGTAAACCCAATGATGCTTTTGTCAAAGGGTCGATCATGTTATGATGATTCTGAAACAGGGACGACAGCTACTGCTCGTGGTGATCGTCGTCTAGGGGTTCCGTGCCCCAACCTGTAGTTAGGTCAGGCTGTAGGGTCTCACACCGAGTAGCGTTCATGTCTTAGTAATAGGAAGATTATTTGAGAGAGATTCATTTGATGATATTGAATAGTTAATATTCACAAAGCTTGGTTGGAAAGATAGTCTAATAGCAATAGGGACAATGTTGCATTTGATGCAAACAAAAATTAAACGTGTCGTAAATTGGTTACGGCAAATTTAATAGGAACAAATATATTGGAAAGGGTTACCTGGATGACGGGATCGTCCCGATCTAAACACAGGTTCAAACCACATCCAAATCGGAGCTCAAACGAGCCCAGAAACGTGAAAACAGTTCAAGGAAAAATGGGTTAGACACACTGGGCTAACAAGCCCATCCGCAGAGGCAAACGGGCACGGCCCGCTGGCAGCAGCAGGCTCACGCCCGCTGCAGCAGCAGGCACGCGCCTGCTGCCCAGCGGGCGGGCGGCCCGCCTACCATACCTTGGACGGGCGTGCCCGCTAAGCTTAGCGGGCGCTCCCGCAACTTAAGTTATTTTAGGGTTTTTGAAACCCCAAAAAGACGGCTACAAAATTTGATTTTTTTCCCAACTTTGGGCAATTGTTTGAGGGGTCAAACGAAGTCGAAATTCGTCGCCGTTGGTTCCAACGCGTTCACCATTCGAAGCCCTTCGGATTGATAGCTTGTTTGGTGTCTACAGTTTAATGAGCAAAGAGAATTAATTAGTTGAAGTTTGCTTTTATGAAAATCTAACTAACTTCAAATTAAGCTAAATTAGCTTAATTGAATTCTCTTCAATTTAGCTATTGTCCCACATTGCTCGCAACGAAAGAAGGAGTTTCGACTCCCTATATAAATAGGGGTGCACTCCCTTCGTTGAAAGATGCACCAAGTCCTCGATCGAGTAGCTCCAGACTTTTAGAGCAAGCTCGATCGACGACTAAACTATTCTCTCTCTCTCTCTCTCTCTCTCTCTCTCTCTCTCTCTCTCTCTCTCCCCCTTCCTATTCTCCGGAGTAGTCCTAACAAGACTACGAAGGGGGTTTGGATTTGGATCCAGACGTCTAAGACGCGGGTTCTACTCAAGTGAAACTTTCTACATCGTGTGATCGGCTTGGAGGCGAAATTCGGCTCGGGTGGATCGGTTCGAGTGTGCGAGGCGGCTCAGGCGGATCGAGTCAAAGCGGCTCGGTTACGAGGAGCATCAAAAGACGGTGCGGTACATCTTGCCTGCTCCAGGGCCAAAATTCCGGGTATGTGGTTAAGCAATTTTAGTGTAGATTTAATTTTGTCGCTATAGAATAGATCCCTCTTGGGGTGGTCAGATCCACCCCAAGTTGGCATAGATCGGGCTAGGTTCTGGATCCCTCAGAGCCTAGCTAAATTGTTTAGCTAGCTTAAAAAGTTTTGTTTTTGATTTTTCGCTGCATTTTAAGCCCATGTGGTCCGTCCGACTTAGGACAGACACAGACCCGAGCTCTGAGGGTCCGCCAAAACCCCAACACTATGTACCCGATCATCTTTATAACATGATCATGCACAGGGCCCGTCTCCATCTTAGTTCCACAGGGGTTGCAGGTGGCTTCAAACCTGGCAGCTCTAGACCGCTTGCCATATAACTCCTCTGCGTTCAGAAGCATACTTTAAACATCCATATGTTCATACTTCCTTTGCAGGTTGTTGGTCATAGAAGCTACAGCAAGGCACCTTGCCTTCTCTGCATCCATCTGGTGCTGCCTATAAGCCTCCTTCTCCTCGTTGGTGGCATCCGCGTCAGGCTTCTCCGGAGCGTCCTCGTTCGGTACATAGCTAATCCCGGTCAGTGAGAGGACCAACTTAATGTTCCTTAGCCAATCCTTATAGTTGGTTCCATCTAGCACATTCCTCTCAATAATGAACTTCATTCCCGACTCCATACTGCATTTTAATATAGATCGAATTAGTATATGGTCTTTGTATAGTTTTAAGCGGTTTTTATTAAAACTATATTCTCCCACTAATTTTATGAATTAAAGCCACTATAATAAACAATTTATTATAATAAAATATTTGTGGGCGAAGGATCCGACTACCCTGAGTCTGACAACCTTGAGTGTAGCTCAACAAGTTGTCAGACTCTGTAGTCGGCTCATGAACTCATCATGAATCATATCAAATATGACTCCCTGTCTAATTTACCCCTAGCCATTTATGATCATGAGTGTAGCTCATCCAAATCATAATGTCTAGCCTAGTCGGACCATTGTTTTTGCGTCTAGCTCAACTTACGCCAGCACTCGGTGTATTCATGACACGATGGTTGGGGCAAGACTAGACTACATCATTAGATTAACTTACGCTAGTGCTCGGTATATTCACGACACGACGGTTTAGGTCAATCAAGATTACATCATATGTATTTAAGAAGTTAGTTTCTACAAGGTTGCCATGTCACATCTTGAGTGTAGCTCAACAACTGGAACATTGGTCCTATAGTTACCAATCCCTAAAACAAGGAGGGCTACGATTTATCTTGAACAAGATTATTATCGTATTAGAATTAGGTATAGTTTAGGGTGTCATATAATCATGATTTGTGTCATTACAGTCCAGCGGACACGGCCAGGGAATTGACTAAGCCAGGATCACTTACCCCCAGTCTAGGTAGGGTGACCCAACAAACTTAGCCAAGCACATTGACCGGTATCATGATCCATTGAATGACACTTATCATTTATATATGCATGTCGTAAACTAAAAGGCTTTTATTAACACTAATTAATCCTATCAACTAGTGGAATCCTTAAAATTCAAAATTTTTCGGATTCGTTAACAACTTTTATTAAATCCTTATCAACTATAAGGTTCTCGTTGTTCAACGTGCTACCCTAATCAACATTAGGATTTTAATAATCAATTACAACATTTTTAAAAATGTAGTCATTTAATGAGAATTATTATTGAAACGATTAAAATAATAATCGTCTTTAAAGAGGACTACCTTAATCAAGAATTAGGTTTAAATGTTGTAAATGTTCATTAAAACATAGCATGTCACATTTTAAAAATTCATCTTATAAATTTTTAATGAATTAATGGCTAACCTAAAAGGGTTCATGAATAATCAAATTATACATCATGACCATTAATGTCAACCAACACTAATTTTATCGTATAAAACAAGGGTTCAACTATTTAACATGTAAATAGCATAACATGTTAAAACATTTATCAAAATAAATAAATAACATGCTTCTTTAAAATTTAACATTTAAATTAAAAAGACATGATTTTAAAATTAAAAAATTTTATCTAATAAAATGATGGTTTCATAAAAATATCAAATATTTATTTATTACAAACCATTTTATTTAAAATCATTTAAACACATTAGAAAGCTTCAAAGAAGATTTTATCACATAAAATAATCTTTAAAACATTTAATCATAAGAAACCTAATTTTAACATCATCACATGAAATTAAAATCTTTCTTAAAAATTTCCATGCCTTTTTAAAACAATTTTAAAAACATTTTACATGGAAGTGGTTCATTCTAACTATATCGCATAAAGTCAGAAACTTTTGTACAATCATTTAGTAAGCATTCAAAAATTTTAAAACGTCTCAGTCCAAGATCAACTTGCATACCTAGAAGCTCTGATACCACTAATGGGTTTTGGCGAACCCTTAGGGCTCAGATCTGTGCCCATCTTATGTTGGACGGACAACAGAGGGATTAAATATCGCAGCGAAAAAACATAAAGCTAAACATTTTAGCTAAGGCCCTAAGGCGAGCCAGAACCTAGCCAGGATATATGCCGACTTGGTGTGGATCTGACCACCCCAAGAGGGATCAATACTACTGTGACATTACTAAAATTACACTAGAAAGCTACTAAATGACATACCTGAAATCTTGGCCTTGGAGCAGGCAAGATGTACCGCACCACCTTCTTTCGCTCCTCGAAGCTGAGCCGCCTTGTGCCTTCGATCCGATCTACCCGAAGCGAGCCGATTACTTGTCGAAGAAAGTCTCACTTGAGAAGATCCACGTCAGAGACTTCTGGATCCGATCCAAACCTCCTCGCCATCTTGCTAGGACTCGATTGGAGGATAGGAAGAAAGATGCGGAATAATTAAGTCATTGATCGAGTGTGCTCAAAAATCAGGAGCTTCTCGAATCGGAGACTTGGTACAAAATTTCTCTTGGGTGTCCACCCCTATTTATATAGGGAGCTAGACCCCAGGCTCGTCGCACGAGCAATGTGGGACTAAATAATCAAAGAGGAATTTAATTAAGTTATTAAGCCTTTCATAAAGGCCTAACTTCAACCAATTAAATCTCCCTCACCATTGAGCTTCAGATACTATACAAGTTATCATTTAGAAAGCTTCGAATGGTGAACGCATAGAAATAAACGGTGATGAATTCCGATTTCGTTTGACCCCTCAAACAATTGCCCAAAGATGGGCAAAAAGTCACTTTCGTAGCCGCCGTCTTGGGTTTCAAAAAACCCTAGGAAAACAAGCGAGGGGGGCCCTAACCCGCGGGCACGCCTGCCTCATTTGCAGGTGGGGTGCCTGCAATCAAGAGTGGGCACCCCGGCCTGCTCAGCGAGCCGCACCCGCTGGGCCAAGTAGGTGTGCCTGCCCGCTCAGCAGGCGGGCCGCCCGCTGGGCCGCATCGGGCACCAGGCCTGCCAAGCGGGCCTTCCCCGCTGGGTTCAGCGGGTCACGCCCGCTTGACTCAGTGGGCACGCCCGCCTGCTTAGCGGGCGGGCTTCGCTTGCTTTGCGGGTTTAGCGGGTCACGCCCGATTGACTCAGTGGGCACGCCCGCCCGCTTAGCGGGCGGGCTTCGCTTGCTTTACGGGTTGGGCCCTCTTGCCCCAAAGTGGGTCTGACCCACTTTGCCCTTCCACTGTTTTCCACCTTTTGGGCTCGTATGAGCTCCGATTCAAATGTGGTTTCTTCCTGTGGATTCCTCGGGAAGTCCTCTTCAATCCCAAATTCTAAACTCCTTTAGCTTTACACTCACAAACCATTTGAGATCTTAATTATTCCATTTTATCGAATGTATTCCTCTTATCGTTCTTCCTATTACTAAGACGTGAATACTACTTGGTGTGAGACCCTACAGCCTGACCGTACTACAGGTTGGGACTTGAAATCCCTCGACAGTAACCACGAGCAGCAGGTGTCGTCCCTGTTTCAGCATCACACTTACGTGATTGACCCATCGACAAAAGTGTCGTCGGGATCACTCTGACTGTGTCAGCGATGAATACTGCAGTTTTAGTTCCTTCTTTATAACTGTGTAACTGCATGGCCTAGGATATGGTTAATCGTCAATCCCACTAGCCAGTATCTGTCAGTATACAGCGGTCTTTGATCTATACACGTTGTACATCCTACAACGTACCTCGGCCGAGGATTAACACAAAGATCGTACTGAGCATGTGACACTAACTCCCCGTTAACGAAAGAGACAAATCCCATCTTAGTCGTCTACTCACCTCGTATGCTTCAGGTGTCACCCATTCTAAGACCTTTCAGCAGGCCTAGCCTTGAAGTTAGGTCATAGATCTAAGTGGCACGTTTCACGAACAGGTTCGTACAAATGACTTCAGGTCTTAAGGACCAGCTTGCCTATCATCACTCTAGAGTTATTATTGACAGTTTAGTTAAAGATTAACCATTTAATAACTCTAAGTTGGTCGTTCAATGAACTCATTCTCCAATGAGCACATGTGCCTTGTCTCCGACTTCGCCAGGCCGAATGACTATGAGATCATCATTACCCTTAAGGTAAGACAAAGACACAGTGGTCTATCCGATGTGCCGATATCCTATTCTCGACACATCTATGACCACGAACCGTTTAAGACTCAAGTTCTTATCGGTCAATTACTTCCTACAATCTAGATCTACATCTAGATACGTATTGACCTCAATATAAGTCTAAGGAAATTGCCTAAGTATATAATTCATAATTATTATACTAGGACAATTTGCACCGTATAATTATTAAAACAATATGTTTATCTTAGGATAAATGCCTCAAGAGCATACATCTTCCTACACTTTCGCCTCATAAGTGCTAGCTGGCTTCAAGGATGATGATGATTGGCCTCTCTCGTCGGCCCATTGTTGATTATTAGAGGTCATCTCTTCAAGTTATGTCGTGGCCTCTTCAGTAGTCTCCGCTAAGATTGCCCCATTAGCGGTGGCACCTATGATCATTTTAGTTTCCGGTTTCAGACCATTGTATAAGCTATGTACCAATTCTCAATCGTCGATGCTATGGTGGGGGCATTGGTGTTGATGGTCTTTAAAGTTCTCCCACACCTCATACAAAGTTCCTGGGGTCCTTACCTTACATCAAAGAATTCCGTAGCCTGACAGTCTTTGATGGTCGATAGAACTTGTTGACGAATGCACTTGCAAGATCATCCCATGTAGTGAAGGTACCATTCGCTTGCGTCCTTAGCCAATACAATGCTTTGTCCTTGAGTGTGAAAGGAAAAAGCCGCAAACGGATGGCGTCCTCTAATACACTAGGAACCTGAAAAGTAGCGCACTTTGCCAAGAATATCTGGATATGATAATGCGGATTCTCATGCGCATTGACATGAAAAGGGTCTTGTTGCATCAGCATAACTAATCATGTCTTCAGCTCAAAGTTTTTATCTGGTGGAAATTCTGGCAAGAGAATGGATGAAGTAGCAGAGTTGTTTGGAGTAAGTCTGTCTCCGATGTAAATAACTCTGATATTCCTCGGTGTATTGGTCTCAGCCGCCATTTTATTTTCCTCTAAAATATGCCTCTTCTCTGATCTAAGCTTCCTTGTGGTTTGCTTGATCTCGGGATCAAGTAATGTCAATCTACCAATAGCCCTTGAGCGTGTGTTCATGCACAGAGAAAGAGAATTTGCAGAAAATGTCAGCACAATAGAGGAATAAAAAAGTAACCAAGTAAAAATAAAATACCGTCGCCTCCCCGGTAATGGCACTAAAAACTTGATCGCGTCGGGATGTACACCCAAAACAATGTAGTTTTATTGCAAGCACACGGTTAAGTGGTGAGCATGTATCGAATCACGGGGAGGAACTGTTGGTATTATATTGGTTACTTGGCGGAGATGGAACAATGGTGGAGTATATGGTGTCACAAGCGAATAAAATGTCGATTGTAAATTCAATCAATAAAAATTTCTATGGCTAGTGAATCCCCACTATAGATCTTCAAGCATCAATGTGAATATGAACTTCCATATTACTACTCTTGATTTAGGGTGAAATTGTCGCAACTATATTGGGAACCAACACATGCTCTCACGCTACGCAAGTCTATAATAATCTAAACTAGAACATCGCTCTCGCACAAGCCAAGTTCAAACTATTAGCATTAAGATCGACAATATAATTCAATTCCAACTCAAGTTCGCTCTCGCGCAACGTGAATTTGAATCGATATTATGATGGTTCGTATTCGTTTTACAGTGGTACAAAAGAATATAATTATAGACATATAATAAATTTGCTAGCTTTGGTCGCTCTCGCGCACCAATTCTAGGGAATCTTGATTATATATTTAAATCAGATATCTAGAGCTTCCTATATATCAAGCTCCTCACTCGAGCTCTCAAGATCCAATAGAAACCCCTAGCTATTTGTAGTAAATTAACCATAATCTAACCCTCAAACAAGTTTAGCAACATGGGTCTTCAATAGATTTCACATATCAAACTTTAAATCCATAGGGTTCATCCCTTTTGCCCTAGAGCAAAGAGACTACTCACAATTCAACATGATCAAAGCAATAGAATTGGTAGATGCAATAGAAATCATCATAGACAAGAAATATAAACAGAAATCTATCTAAAAACTAGAAACAATAGGAGTTTAGTCAAACCAATTGTATTCCAAGCTTCAATCCACAAAGAGAATCAAGAATTTTTGCACTCCAATCCTTAAGCAATAGCAAAATAAAATAAAACTTATCCTTAGAACTCTAGTAGTCTCGTCCTCTCTATGATGGCTCTCAACGCTATCTATTTATACTAACTCAAAAATCTAGAAAAAAAGTTGACCAAAATACCCTCAACCTGAAGCAAACCCTAATTCTCAAATCTGGGCCGGCAGCGCACTCGACCGAGTGAAATTGTCACTCGGTCGAGTGGCATTTTCTGCAGAAAATCATCAAAAATCAACACTCTGTCTTCTATGGCCACTCGATCGAGTGGTCAGCTCACTCGGTCGAGTGGCTTTCACTCGGTCGAGTGAGATCTCCTGCAGATTTCTCCAGAAACAGTATCTGCCTCCAACTTTTCTTCTTTCCACTCGGTCGTGTGGGCTTCTCACTCGGTCAAGTGAAAGTTTCATTCATCGAGTGCATTGGACATTCTTATTTGGCTGGGACTAGGGTTGGGGCGTATCTGCTCACTCGGTCGAGTAGGCTGCACCACTCTACCAAGTAGGCTGAGTTTTCATATTTTTCTTCTTCTTATCGCTTCCTTCCTTCTTCTTTTCTCCTCCTTTCGCTTCTTGACATCTTCAAGCACCGTGAGCTCCTCGATATCGTCGTCGTTGACTCTCCGACGCACACATATATATATGCTCCCAGCTCCAAATTGCTCCTGATTGTTCCATATTTCTTGAAAATCCAAAAAGACATAGAAATAGTGAAATTCGTCGTGAAATCGTTGTTTAAGTTTTAAATTCGCGATATGAGCAATCAATATGACATGGAAATATGCAGAAATAAAACGTAAAATATGAGCATATTAGTAAGGAGAAGGGCAAACTGATCTCGTAAAGATATAACTACTATTTACTTCAATAAAATAAAAACATGTCGTATGTTTTTGTCGTCGCAAAAACAATTCCTTAGGGTGATGTCCCGAAGCGATGCATTGCCTTGTCTGTAGCGACCAATTGCCTCAAAAGATTTCACCTTAGCTACAACCCATGCCTCATGCTTCAGATCAGATCCGAACTCCCTCCAAGTTTTGCTAGAACATGAGAAGGGAATATAGAGGAAAACAAGGAACTAAAATTTTGGTCGCCTTTAGATCTAGATTTGCTCAATTAATCAGGACAAGTTCCATTGATCAAAGCTTAGTACGTGTTTAGCTGAAGGGGATGGAAAATATTTATAGGGTAAGCAGAGCATGCAGATCAGTAACACATCGATGTGGTACTAAAAAGAGAGCCCACTTTTACCGAAGGTTTACCCTTTAAAGGCTTAACCTTAAGTAATTGTTTCTCCCTCTCTGGTAAACCTTAGAAGCCAAATGATATATCATTTCGAAGATCTTCATACGGATATCGCATAGAAACTAACATCACTCAATTTAGAGTTTGTTTAGCCCTCGAAATTCGACCTCAAATTAGTCCCAAAACCATGCCCCAAAAGGGGCAGAGCCCACATTCGGGTTGCACCCGAGTATCCACTCAAGTCGAACTCGAGATTGCTCAGGTGCAACATGAGCCATGCTTAAGCTACTAAATGTAACCCGACCTACAGTCTGCTACAGCAGAGCTGCAGACTGATGCAACTCGATTACGTAGCAGACTACTGCCTGCAGCCTAGTACAGTTCGGGCTGCAGCAACAGCCCAGCTCAGGCACATGCCTGAGTTGTAGCTCAGGTGTGCCTAAGCTACTACAGCTCAGGTGCACTCAGGCTTAGCCTGAGTGATGCTCAGGCTAGCCCAAGCCATAAGCCCAGGCTAGTCCAAGTCTGTGCTTTGCTAATGCAACTGGGTCTGGGACATTCCTGGACCTCGGTATGGGTATTTCTATGTTCTTTAGAGTGGCTCATCATTCTATCACATACTATGTGACCGAAATCCCCTTCACAACCAATTGTGACCATTTTAATTCCCATGCATCATATGCATGTTCCTCTTATTACCTAGATGAGAATCTCGTCCTGTGTGAGACCCAATAGCCTGACCCTACTACAGGTAGGACACAAAGCTCCTGACGACAGTGACTATGAGCAGCAGGCGTTGTCCCTGGTTCGGTATCATCATTACGTGGTATGTATCTTGACATGAGTGTTGTCGGGACCACCCGGGCTATGTCAGTGATGAATTCTACAGTTCTAATCCCTTATTCATCACTATGCTACTGCGAAGCCTATGGTATCATTAACTGTCAACCCATAATAGCTTCGTGATCAAATCAACATCGTTCGGTCTTAGCTTATCTTTGTTGGTTCATATCCGACAAACCTTTGCCAATGATTTCCATTAATGACCATATTGATTGTACGATACTAACTCCTCATAATGGGAGAGATGATTCCTATTTTGGCCACTACTCCTCTTGTATGCTTCAAGCGTCACCCAACCTAAGACCAATCGCAGGCTTTGTCTCGAAGCTAGGTCAAAGATCTAAGTGACACCGTTCATGCACAGGCTCGTACAATGACCTAAAGTGAAAGGACCAGCTTGCATATCATCATTGAGAGCTGCCATTGATAGTTTGGTATGTGCTTTCCATATAGCAGCTCTCGTTTGGGTCGTTCAGTGAACTCATTCTCAATTGAGAACATGTGTCTCGTCTCTGATTTTTCCAAATCGAACAATCATGAGATTATCACTACTAACATTTGGTGAAGGCAGAGAACACAATAGTCTATCTAATGCATCGATGTCCTTTCTCTATGCATCTACGACTACCAACAATTTTATAATTATGCTACAAATGGTCGAAACATTTCTTCATGATCGTGATCCTCATCTTGATACATGTTTGACATCGCATTAAGTCTTAGGGCTTTATCTAAGTATTAATGCAGACAAAACATTATTTATACTCAGATAAAATGATACCAAATTGTCTACTATTATTTTAAACAAGATGTACCAATTACAAATAATTGGCCTCGGGGGTATACATTTCCCAACGTCTATCACTTGCACTCAGGCCCAATTATCATGGTATATCATACCACTTTTACACATGTGTCTGTCCAGATGATTACGTGGTTGGGCCTTTGTGAGTGGATATGCTAAATTGTCTTCAATGGAGACCTTCAGGAGTTCTATGTCCTTCCTCAATTATATATCACGTATGAAGTGATATCTACGAAGAATATGCTTGGATCTTTCTACAGCCTGGGTTCCTTGACCAAATCTCTAGTCATTCGCAAGTACTTGAGAATTGTCTTGAACACTTTTAGCATCCCTCTCCAGAGTCAGACTGATATCAATTAACTGCCAAGTGTAAAAGTGACATCCGGTTTGGTACATATCATAGCATACATGATGGATCCAACTACCAATGCATGTGGGATTCTTTTTATTCTTTCTCTCTCCAAGGCAGTCTTTGAAGACATCTTCTTGGAAAGAGTAATACTATGATTGGAGGGTATGATACCACCTTTACCATGCTAAACCATTTTAGCACATATCAATATACCTAGATTGAGAGAGACGTAGATTCCATTTAGATCTATCTTTTTAGATCTTCACACCGAGTATGAATGATGTTTCTCTCAAGTCCTTCATGGAGAATTGGTTTGACAACCATCCTTTGACAGATTTCAACATCTCTATGTTGTTCACTATTAAAAGAATATCATCCACGTACAATACAAGGATTATTAAAGAATGCAACTGGTCTTTTATAAACGCATGGATCATCTTAATTCTTGACAAAGCTAAACACTTTGACCGTTTTATCAAATCAGATGTTATAGCTCCTTGATACCTGCTTGAGTCAATAAATGTACCTATGCAGTCTACATGCTTTATCTTCGCTCCCACTGACCTAAATTTACTCTTCTAAATCACCATTTAGAAAATCATTTTTACATCCACTTGCCAATTTTCGTAGTCATAATAGGTAGAGGTATCTAGTATAATCTGTATAGACTTGTACCATGCTACTGGTGAGAAAGTTTCTTCATATTCTATTCCTAGAATCTGACAACAATCTTTCGCAACCAACCTGGCCTTATATGTTTCTATCTTTTCATCTGCACTGATCTTTTTACTTGAAGATCCATTTGCAGCCAATAGAAATAGTTCCCTTGGGCACGTTTTTTCTAAGGTCCATACCTTATTAACGTGCATGGACTCCATTTTGGATTTTTTTGCATCAAGCCATTTCTCAGAGTCTCTACTATGAATGGCTTCCTGGAAACTGATAGGATCATCATCAAATATGATACTATTCTCGAACCCTTCGTCTATGAGAGAACCGTAGTACCTCTTGCAGGGTTTTCTGGGACCCTTAGGGCACAAAAACTCTAGTCCTGTCCTAAGTCGGACGGAACATAGACAGAAATGCAGCGGAAAAATTTTATGTTAATCTAATTAACATGCAACCCTAAGGTACCAGACGCTATTAGCCAGGAACTCTGCCAACTTGGGGTGGATTTGACCACCCCAAGAGGGATCTAACTACTGCGAATAATTAAATGAAAACTTAAACACATACCCGAAATCTCAGCCCTGGGGCAGGCGAGATGTTCCGTGCCGTCTTCCGAGCTGCTCCCGTCTCACGCCGAGCCGCTCCTTGAACCGCTCCCCGCATCGCTCCTCGAACCGCTCCGCATCCCGAGGCGATCAATCCCCGTGTCGCCGAGCCACCCACCGCCGAAGAAAGTTTCACGCGAGTGAAACCTCCGCCTAGATTTCAGATCTGAATCCGAACTCCTTTGCGGCTTTGCTAGAGCCCTCAGGAGCAAGGCAGAAATTTATAGGGAGAGGAGAAATATTAATTTAGCTTAGATCCGAGCGTGCTCCAACATTTACGAGAGCCGCTCAGATCTAGAGCTTAGGACGAGTTTAGAGGAAGGGGGCAAACCCCTATTTATATAGGCAGCTGACCCCTCCCCTCTACTCAATTTCCGATGTGGGACTAAAAATTAGAGTTAATTAAATCAAGTTAGTTTGCACTTCACAAAGTGCAAACTTCCGTGAATTTTAACTCACTCACCGTTGAGCTTCAAGATTGATACAACCTATCAATACGACGAGCGTTCAACGGTGAACGCATAGGAAAAAACCGTTCGTCAAACGGAGTTCGTTTGACCCTCCAACTGAGTGTCCAAAGATCAACCCACGACTAGTTTTTCACAAAAACTGAGCCGTCAAAATTCTGCACCCATTAAGGGTTTAAAACCCTAAAACTGTGGCCCACAGGTGGGCCCCACGCATCCAGCGTGCGCAGATCAGCCCAGGCCGCGCCTGGGCAGAGCCCAGGCCGCGCCTGGGCTCGCCCAGGCCCGCGCCTGGGCTCTGCCCAGGCGCTGGGCAGAGCCCAGGCCCGCCTTGGCTCTGCCTAGGCCGCCTAGGCTTTTACCCAGGCCCTGGGCAAGTCCAGGCCAGTGCCTGGGCTTGTCCAGGCCTTGTCTCTTCTGGTTTTGACCAGCAGACTAGAACAGATCTGGTCTGATCTGGGTCTGTCTAGTCTGACCCGTTGGGCTGTTTTGGGCGTAACTTGGGCATCTGGTGTCCGATTTGGACGCCGTTCGAACCTGGGTCTAGACCGGGACATTCCCGTCTTACCCGTGAACTTTTCCTTGCATTTTATATTATTAAATATTGTTTTAAACAATTTAAAACACATTTAATCTCTTTTGCATCAAATGCAAAATAGTCCCTATCTAGGCTTAAGTTATCATTTGCATCAAATACAAATGATCCGAGGGCATATTCCTCTACACCTCTCAGGGGCTCGAGGAATCCTGCTAGACTTCCTGACGATTGGTTATGAAATATCAAGTACTGCCTCTCCCACTAGTTGTGACACTTGTTGGGATTGTAGGCAGCAGTTTCTAGGGCATAGCCACAGAAGGAGGTTGGCAACCCAACGTCACTTACTATGGACTGCACCATGTTTAACAAAGTGTGATTCCATCTCTCTGACACACTGTTATGCTAAGGTGCGTAGGGAGGCGTGATCTGAGAGAGAGAATCCCATTCTTTGTTAATATGCAAGAAATGAACTCTGGTTAACATAGACATGGGTCCGCATACATTCGAATGCATAAGACACATAGTTATCTAACTCTCTTCCCTTGTCTTACAAAAGGAGTTTTGGACATCTTACTCTTGAGGCAAAACTCACAAGTGTCATATGACTCATAATTCGAGAGGCTTAGAGACATCTCTTTATGTAACTTACTAAGTCTCTTCTCTCCTATATGACCTAGTCTATAGTGCCAGAGATAGGTTTCATTTTATTCCTTGTGTTTTCGTGTAAACATTTAATACAACATTGTTAAACAATGTATAAACACCATTATTCATAATCCCAAATTCAAGTAATTTTACCGTCAAGAAATAAGTTCATAACTTTTCATTAATTATAAAAACATATCTGTCTCTAGCCAAACCCGAGACGAAAATTACATTGCATAGAAAAATTGTGAAAAGAATAACATTGCTTCAAAAAGCAAGATGGCACAGCTTGACAAGATGTGTTTGACGTCTATTACAGTCTAAGCAGCAACGCTTGCTCCGTTGCTGACCTTGAGAACGACCTCTTCCTTTTCAAGCCTTCTATTTCTTATTAGCCCATGTAAATAATTATAGATGTGAGAACCCACACGCTATCAAATACACATGCATTAGAAGTCACAAAAATAACTATACTTTGTATAACCATTATACCTAAAGTTGAGGCATCAATATACCCCTTCTTCTTTTGCTACAGGAACATCTTGCAGTTTCTCCCCTAATGCCTTTTCTTATGGTAGAAATAGCACTCTGCATTAGCCGATGCTCCCTTCTTAACCTGCTCTTTAACCTTTTGTTTGCCCTTCGTTAGTTGGAGGGCCTTCTTCTTCTTCCCTTTGCCCTTGGGCTAGGAGGAGGAAGAAGAGCCGACAACCAATACAGGAGACTTGACCTTCAAGTCATCCTCAAATTATCGAAGCATATTGAGGAGTTCAGAAAGTTCAACCTCGATTTTGTTCATAATAAAGTTACATATGAATGGTGGAAAACTTCGGGGCAAGGGAATTCAGGATGATGTCCGTAAACAACTCATGATCCAACACGAAACCTAGCTATGCAAGCTCCTCAATTTACCCAATCAAATTGAGCACATGGTCTTGCATCGCGCCTCCTCTCTTTTTTGTGTTAAATAGTTTACACGAAGCCTCAAACCTTGCAGCCCGAGCTTGTTTCCCAAACAACTCCTTTTTATTGAGAAATATGCTACGAACATCCATATGTTCATGCCCCCTCTAGAGCTCATTGTTCATAGAGACGAGTGTGAGGTAGCGTGCCTTTTCATCATCAAGGGTCCATTGCTTATAGAACTCAACGTCCACACTTTTGGCACCCTTAGCTGGTTCTTTGGGGATAGGTTGTTGAGGACATATCTTATTCTTTCATAAGAAAGTGCAAGTTTGATATTCCTTAACCAGTCTCATAGTTATCACCAGTCAGTGTATTCTTGTCTAGGACGACATGCTGTAAATAATAGAACACCTTAATTTAGCATGCGTTCAAAATTTTATTATAGGTAGATTGGTTTTTATCTAACTATATCCTCCCACTGTTTTAGCGATAATCTCAACCCGTAGAGATTGAACGAATAGTGATATTTAGTGGGAGAGGGACCCAACCACATTGATCTTCACAACCTTGAGTATGCCCAACAAGTTGCTCGACTCTGCAATTGGTAAGTGACTCTTCATCAATCACATCGTTTGTGATTCCCTATGGATTTTTACCCCGAGTCACTTATGATCTTGAGTATGCCCAACAAATCATAAAGACTAATCTAGTTGTACCATTGCTTTCTTGTCCAGTCTTAACTTACACCGATGCTCGGTAGTATTCAGGACACGACGGTTTGGATTAGGCTGAACTACATCACATGTATAATGGAATTGATTCCCAAAAGATAACCATGCTATGTCTTGAGTTTACCTAACGACCATAACAGGAATCAACATGTGCCAAATTCCAATAGCAAGGAGGGCTACGGCTAATCCTAAAAAGGATCATTAACGTAAGTGACTAGATATAATCAATGCTTGCATTATTGATAATTGGTGTTCTATTTTGATCCAAGTGAACACATCTAGTCAAGTTTGGCCAAGTAGGATCGCTATCCCTAGTTAGGGCAAGCCCTACTAGGATGATCCAGCCTAGACACTACATGATCCTAGACACTGGCTCGAGGATACCTTAAGAATGCCGATTATCAAAATTATACTCCATTGATATGTTACGAGGTCATCGAATTAGTTAATCCTAATTAATTAGGTTATTCCTAAAACTAACATTTTAAGAATTTGATTTACATTACAGCACAGACATTCCATGCAATTATCATATAACAAAAGCGAAGTGAAATTTTGAAAACAATTTCCAAAAACTCAAAAGCATGTATAATTATTGTAAAAGGCCATGGGACCATGTTATCACCATAAGTTTGATAACTATCGCAGAGCGGCGGTAGAACCTTGCAATATAAAATAATATGTCAAGCCATGAAAACCAAAATCACATTGCAATTCATCCATCACATGAAAATAAATTACAATCAACACAAATTCATGTAAGCTCTCTAATAACACCCTAATTAACTAAAGAAACTCCATTGATCAAGCAGGAAAGCGACCACCTGACAATACCTTGCAAAGCACCTCTATGTCACATCTTTACTCTATGGATCTCCTGCAATTAGCAACTTCGGATAGCTCTGCCTCCTAGTTTACTATACATTGCAAAGGGCATATCTTTTGTAAAAATAATAAATTACATAAAGAGGTAAAGTCTTTTAAAATTAATTACATAAAATTGAGTGCTCACAGACAATATAAATTACATAAGTAAAATTAAAACCTAGAGAGCTCAACATAACACAACATCATTACAACATATCTTTCCACGCATGTATTATAATAGCAAGAAAAAAATTAGATCATTGTACAACCTACTATGATACTGATGTTTGGTTTTGAGGATGCTTCCATAGGGAACTTTCCCATTGTCTAGCCCAAGCCTTAACGGACGTGGGAAGCTATGGAAGAAAAAAGACATAAAATCGCATTTTATGAAAACCCTATAGAAAAGAAAACCCCTTTGTAGGATCTACACTATCTAAGGAGAATGATGAACCAATCTCACAAAGATAGATCTAATATTTGCTACTACAAAATAAAAACATACCTTATGTTTTGGTTGTAGCAAAAAAATTCCTTAATGTGATGTCCCGAAGTGATGCAATGCCTCGTCTCAGAGTGACCAATTGCCCTAGAAGATTTCAACTTGGAACACCCGCCTCATGCTTCGAATCATATCCGAACTCCCTCCAAGTTTTGCTAGAAGCTGAGAAGAGAATAAAGAGGAAAAGGATTTTGGTCACCTTTAAATCTATGTTTTCTCAATTAGTTACGATGAGTTCACTTAATCAAGACTTAGTACAAATTTGGCTAAAGGAGATGGACCCTATTTATAGGGTGAGCAGGCCCTATAGATCAGTAACACTTCTGATGTGGTACTAAAAAGAGAGCCCACATTTATCCAAATGTATCCCTTTAAGGGCCTAACTTTAAGTAATTGTTTCTCCCTCTTCAGTAAAACTTAGAAGCCAAATGATATATCATTTCGAAGAGCTTCATACGGAGATCACATAGAAATTGGTGTCACTCAATTTCATGATCATTTACCCTTGAAATCTGATGTCAAAGTTGTCTCAAAGCCACACCCTAAAAGGGGTTGAGCCCACCTTTGGGTTGCACCCAAGCCCGTACTTGAGTCGAACTCGACAACGCTCGGGTGCAGCCCGAACCATGCTCAGGCTGCAGCCTGAGCTGCAGCCTGTTGTAGCCCGAGCTACATCCTGTTGCAGCTCAGCTACACAGCAGGCTGCAGCCTGCAGCCTGGGCTATAACATGCTACAATTCAGGCCGCAGCATCAGCCCAGCTCGGGCGCACGCCTAAATTGTAGCTCGTGGGTGCCCGAGCTGCAGTAGCTTGAACGCTCCCGAGTCACTCGGGCTTTGCACAAGAAAAGCCCAGGCTAGCCTGAGCCATAAGCCCGAGCTAGTCTGAGTCTGTGCTTGGGCTAATGTGGCTGGGTCCAGGACATTCCCAGACCCCGGTTTGGGATTTTTTATGTTCTTTGGAGTAGCTTGTCATTCGAGTCACATCCTATGTGATTGATATCCCATTTGCAACCAATTGTCACCACTTTAGTTCACAAGCATCATATGCACATTCCTCCTATTATCTGGATGAGGATCTCAGCCTGTATGAGATCCTACAGCATGACCCTACTACAAGTGACACCCATAGCTGTTGATGACATTGACCATGAGCAACAGGTGTCGTCCCTGGTTCGGTATCATCATTATATGATCTGTCCCTTGACATGAGTATTATCAGGACTGCCATGACTATGTCAGTTATCAATTCCATGGTTTTAATTCCTTTGTCATCTTTATGCCTCTATGAAGCCTGGGGTATGGTTGACTGTCAACCCCTAATAGCTTTACGATTGGATCAGTGTCGTTCGGTCTTAGATTGTCTTTGTTGGATTATATCCAATACACCATGGCCAAGTATTTTCGCTAAGGACCATACTAACTCTGTGATACTAGCTCCCCACAACAGGAGAGACGAACGCTCTCTTGGCCTATACTCCCCTCGTATGCTTCAAGTTTCACCCAACCTAAGACCTTTCGACATACCTTGTCTTGAAGCTAAGCGATACCGATAACACACAGGCTCGTACAATGACTTTAAGTTAAAGGACTAGCTTACCTTCATCACTAAAAGCTACCATTGACAGTTCGGTATATGCTTTCCATGTAGCAGCTCTTGTTGGGTCGTTCAGTGAACTCATTCTCTAATGAGCACCTGTGTCTTGTTTCCGGTTTTGCCAAATCAAATGATCATGAGATCATCACCACCAACACTTGGTGGTGACAGAAAACACAATAGTCTCTCTAATGCATCGGTGTCCTTTCTCGACGCTGCATTTACTACTACAAACAGTTTTAGACTTATGTTATAGACGGTTAAAACATTTCTCTATAATCGTGATCCTCATCTCGATATATGTTTAACCTCACAATAAGTCTTTGGAATTTATCTAAGTATTAATACAGACAAAACATTTATTTATATTCAGATAAAATGGTACCAAATAGCCTACTGTTATTTTGAACAAGATGTCCCAATTACAAATAATTGGCCTTGAGGGCATACATTTCCCAACAGATTGGAGGACTGGTAAGGAGGCAGCTAAATGAATTAAGATAGAGGTTATTAAGGAAATGAAGGAGGATATTACTAAGGAAACTGTGATGAAGGTTGTTACCTGAATTGTAAAAAAAAGACTACTGCAAGAGAATATACACCGTTTATGTGAATAACTCTTTCATTGAAGCACTTAAGTGTTCACCTCTTATAGCTGCTCCTATATTACGTATTGTGACACAATGTTGGGAGGTCATTGATGAAATTAGGGAGCTGGGTTTTGGTAGATTTTGATGTTTCGCCATCGTCAATGGGGTTCTTCCCCTTGTCGGGGTAACTTGGCCAATATGTGGTGGGATCGTCTAACCTTTAAGGTTGCGAGATGTCAAGGTTGTTGATTGTTTCTACATACGATGCCAATATTAAAGTAAGCACCTAGAAGGCACCTAGAAGGTATGTTGTATGGCTCTGGCTGTTATATATAGACAAGAGTTGGTTAGTACAATATTCTAGAAGTCCTATGTAACACAACTGAAAAGTGCATTAGCCGAACTGAACTAATGATGAGTTCTACTTTTGACTCTTCTGACGGTTAAATTAGTCTCAAATACGCACGAGCAGAAGTAAGTAGAATTATTATTTTTTTTAATTTTTAGAATAAGCCACTTGTTGTGAATGGGTATTTACTGGGTTGGTGAGTTATTGGGCCAACCCAAGTGGTTGGGCCCATATCTGTATAAGCCCACTTGTATTCTCCCCTTTGGCTATAAATATAGACCTGAGGGCTTTCCCCTCAGTAGTTGATTCATAACACGTTATCAGCACGAGTCTCTAAAATTTTTCCACAAATTTTTTTTTCCGTTCGTTGCGAAGGCGAAGGCGAAGGCGAGACGGGAGATCCACGAGCGCGGTGCACGGCTTCCTCCATCAAGGGTCGTCATCCACGTAGGGCTTCGAGCAACCGTCGCTATATCCGGAGGACGGATATAGAGGTAAAAACTCTAAAAACAAAGTTTTTAATCATACGTATGATTACCCCTCCCCTAGATCTCACAAGATCGTCATGGGGATTCATCGTCGCCTTGAAAACGACGGATTTTTCTTCCCAAAAATCAAATTTTTTAGGGTTTTTTTTGGATTTTGTCAACCCCTAAATCAAACCCCGCCGGCGGCCTCGCCGCCGCTCCCCCACCCCCGCCCACCCCCGGCCACGCCGCCCACCCCCCCATAGGGGCGGCAGCCGCCGCACCCCCCCTGCAGGGGGGGCGGCGGCGGCCTCTGCCGCCGCCCTCCCCTGTAGGGGGGCGGCCCCGCCGTCCCCCCTGTAGGGGGGCGGTGGCCCCCTCCCGTGCCCGCCGTCCCCCCCGCAGAAGGGGGGCGACGGCCCCCGCCGTCCCCCCCCCCCCCCCCGCAGCGGGGGGCGGCGGCCCCCTGGCCACGCCCCCCCGCAGCGGGGGGCGGCGGCCCCCTGGCCATGCCCCCCTCTGCGGGGGGGGCCCGCCGTAACCCTAAACCGCACAAACAAGAAAAAAAACTGTGCCTGAGCTGTGGGCCTGAAGCCCACAGCAGATCTGTGGGCTTCAGGCCCACAGAATTCAACACAAAAAAAAATTTTCAGATCTGTGGGCCTGAAGCCCACAGCAGATCTGTGGGCTTCAGGCCCACAGATTTCCCAAAAAAAAGCCAGATCTGTGGGCCTGAAGCCCACAACAGATCTGTGGGCTTCAGGCCCACAGATTTTCATTCAAAAAAAAATAATAACAAAAAAAAATTGGGGGGAGGCAATAGGGCTATGAATGTGCCGCAAAAGGCAACCTATTAGCCTAAAAATTAATTTAAAATGGGGATTCAAAGGCAAAATATTCGTGAAAAATCACGATAAATTACGGGACGAATATCGGGCAGACAAGGGCGTTTTGGGGATTTTTTTGGGGGACTTTTTGGGATGACGAGGGAGACTTTTCCCTCTGACAAAGAAAATGTTAATTTTGGGCTCTTAATCAATTTGATTAATTAAACCCATTTACTTTACAACCTATGCATGGTAATCTCTTTTACATGCTTTACATCTCTGGCAAAATTATGTGGATATTATTTGCGTGGTTGTACATTTTATTTAAAAACTTAATAATTAGGAAGATCCTGCGACCGCTCTGCCGTTAGTTACCTAACCTAATGGTGTATGACGTTGCCCAGTGGTCCAATAATTATTAAGCGATTAAATATTGCTTTATCCTCATATGAATAAACTGCATGTGATGTCTGTGGATGAAAATGTCTATGAGCACAATATTCTTGCATGAATTGCTAAATGTGGTTTTTGGATCGGCCGTTTAGTCCCCCCGTTTTATTTCCCGCACTTTTCTTTTATTTTTGAGAGAAATTGTAGTGAGGAATTTATGTAAATGTCAAAGAAAGAAGACCTACTTCCATGGAGTCGGAAGCTACGCTTGAAGACGAAGATATTAAATGGGACCCACGGGGTTTCCAAAGTTGTATTTTCATTTTAATTCAAGCTGCAAATTTGTATAATTTGGACTGTGGACTTTTGGACTCTTTCTTGTGGGACTGGCCGATCCACACATTTAGCTTTTCATTAAATATTGCTTCCGCATGAAAATGTTTTTCTGGTTGATTATTAATTCATGCATGTTTGTGCTCTGCTAGATAAATGGCTAAAATTGCAAGCGTTGACTTTGAAGTGCTGGATGCATCATGCAGAAATTATCTAAGCTGGCAGCTAGATGTTAAGTTTCACCTGCGGGCAAAGTCCCTCATCACTGCTGTGACTGAAAAAGAAAATGCTATCGATATAGAGAAGGCGCAAGCCATCATCTATATTCGCCGCCATGTGGACAAGACCTTAAAGGCTGAGTGCCTTACGGTCGAAGATCCACTTGAGCTATGGACCGCCCTTGAGGACAGGTATAAACATCAGAGAGATGTTATACTCCCAAGGGCGAGATATGAGTGGGAGAAACTGAGACTGCAGGACTTTAAGTCCATTGCTGAGTACAACTCAGCACTTTTTAGCATCACCTCACGCCTGAAGTTGTGTGGTGAAAAAGTCTCAGAAGATCGCATGCTGGAAAAGACGTATACGTCTTTCCATGAAAAGGATGCGATACTTATGCAGCAATACCGTGAACGTAAGTTCACCAAGTATTCAGAGCTCCTGTCATGTCTTCTCATGGCCGAGCAAAACAGAGAGCTTCTTCTCGCCACTCACAATATGCGCCCTCCCGGCACTGTCCCCCTACCAGAAGCTCACCATACCTCTTCCTTCAAAAAGAAGAGGGACAATAAAAGAAAAGAAAGACCACATAAAGGGGGACAACAGAAAAGAGCCAAGGGCCCACCACAGCAGCGCAAGAATGAAGGGAAGCGCAAGTTCACCTGGCGCAGGAATGATAACAAGAAAAACAATGCACCCCCACCCAAGAGGGACTGGGAAGACCAGTGCCACAGCTGTGGCATGACAGGCCACTGGTCTAGAGTGTGCATGACCCCAGTGCATCTCCAGGAGCTTTATAAACAAAGCAAGAAAAAGAATGCTGAATCAAACCTGGTGGCTGCGAATAATGCAGTCAAATTTACAGCAAAAGACTTTGAGTCATAATCTGCTTGATTAGCATGTTATCATTTATCTTAGCATTTCTATTGTATGAACATTTTTATTTCATGAGAGCTTTTATGTATCTTCAATTCTGCTGAATAAAATTTAGCTTTTCTGAATGCAAATGTTTACTCATTTTTAGATGGAATGCTCTCATGACTGCTTAGTAGACAGCGCATCAACACATACGATCCTTCAACACAAATGCTATTTTCATAGCATTATCCCGTATAAGAGCCCTGTAAACACAATTTCAGGGCCATCGGACATAATTGAAGGTTCTGGGAATGCAACCTTGTTGCTCCCCAATAGAACAGAAATAAAAATAAAAGATGCACTTTACTCTCCGAATTCCAAGAGAAACTTACTAAGTTTCAAAGATATCCGTTTTAACGGATTCCACTTGGAAACAACAAATGTCAAAGAAAACGAATTACTGTATGTAACGTCTCAAGAAAATGGAGTTAAAACCATTCTTGAACGTTTTGAGAGCCTCTCATCAGGCCTCTACCATACAAAAATTCGGAGAGAGGAAGCAAACCTGACGGAGCACCTGAAGTGCCCGACATCGGCCAAATTCTTACTTTGGTACGATAGACTTGGCCACCCCGGATCTGTGATGATGCACCGCATCCTAGCACAATCCCATGGGCATAACCTGAAGAACCAGAAGATTCTTCAGAAGGGAGAATTCCCTTGTGTACCCTGCTTTAAGGGTAAATTAATAACAAGGCCATCACCACTTAAAGTGGATATTGAGTCTCCTAGCTTCCTTGAAAGAATACACGGAGACATATGTGGACCTATCCACCCCCCTAGCGGGCCTTTTCGGTACTTTATGGTACTGATTGATGCATCTTCAAAATACTCGTATGTGTGTCTACTTTCAACCCGCAACTTAGCTTTTCCAAAGCTTTTGGCACAAATAATAAAGTTGCAGGCGCATTTCCCAGACAACCAAATAAAGAAAATACGTCTGGATAATGCGGGGGAATTTACCTCTCAGTCATTCCAAGAATATTGCCAGGCAACGGGAATAGAAATTGAACATCCGGTGCCACATGTTCACACCCAAAATGGGTTAGCTGAGTCGCTAATTAAAAGACTCCAATGGATCGCACGACCATTGCTGATGAAATCCCAGTTGCCGGTGGATGCATGGGGACATGCAATTTTGCATGCTACATCACTAATAAAAATTAGACCCTCAGGAGGTCAGAGTCTATCTCCAATGCAACTCGCATATGGAACGCCGCCGAACATCTCTCACTTGAGAATCTTCGGCTGCGCAGTTTATATCCCCATTGCACCACCACAGAGGACCAAGATGGGCCCTCAACGTCGCCTAGGTATCTACGTAGGGTTTGACTCACCCTCCATTATAAGATACCTAGAACCCCAAACGGGGGACGCCTTCAAGGCACGCCTTGAAGACTGCAATTTTGATGAGAGTATTTCCCCAAAATGGGCCTAGACATCGAAAAGTCTAGTGCAAAGCAAATGTTGACGTGGGATACAAAAAGCTTGACCCACTACGATCCGGTAACAAGACAATGTGATGATGAGATCCAGAAGATCTTACACATCCAGGACACAGTCCATAGATTACCGGACTCGTTCACTGACAACCAGAAGATTGTCAGATCACACATCCCTGCTGCGAATACTCCAGCTAGGATTGACATCCCGAAGGATGGATGCAATCCACCTGCAGCAGAAGTGGCTGCACCTCAACAGAAAAGAGGCAGACCACCAGGCTCCAAGGATAAAAATCCAAGAAAAAGAAAAATATCCGGAGACCTTGGGACGATACCCACACAGAGAAACGAGCTCGTGTCCATACCCTCTCCCCTCCCGGAATCCACTGCAGAGGAACTGCCGGGAGAAACAGAAATATCACTAAATTATGTACGTACAGGGGAGGTATTGGACAGAAAGAGTACAGTCGTCGACGATGACTTCGCGTTTCACATTGCCATTCACGTCGCCGGAAGCGATGATGATTATGAACCACACTCCGTTGCTGAATGCAAACGTAGAGATGATTGGCCAAAGTGGAATCAGGCAATAGAAGCCGAGCTGGACTCGCTTCAGAAACGAAAAGTCTTTTGGCAAATAGTCCAGACACCTACCAGTGTCAAACCTGTGGGATACAAATGGGTATTCGTCAGAAAAAGAAACGAAAATAATGAGATCGCACGCTACAAAGCTAGACTTGTAGCACAGGGATTGTCCCAAAGACCGGGTATAGACTATGACGATACATACTCCCTGGTCATGGATGCGATCACGTTCAGATTCCTGATAAGCTTAACAGTAAAGGAAGGCCTAGATATGCAGCTAATGGATGTTGTGACTGCGTATCTATACGGCAATCTCGACAAGGAGATCTACATGAAACTTCCTGATGGCTTTTCAATGCCTGCTGAACTGAAAGATAGACCTCGGGACGTCTATTCTGTTAAGCTACAAAGATCATTGTATGGTCTCAAACAATCAGGAAGAATGTGGTATAATAGACTCAGTGAGTTCCTTGTTCAACAAGGATTCACGAACAATGAAGTCTGCCCTTGTATCTTCATAAGAACAAAGGGAAAAGGATTCGTGATAATAGTTGTCTACGTAGACGATCTGAATCTCATAGGATCTCCCGAAGAGATCACTGAGATATCTGTAAGCCTAACAAAAGAATTCGAAATGAAAGACCTAGGCAAAACCAAATTCTGCCTTGGCTTACAGATTGAACATCAGAAAGACGGAATCCTATTACACCAAACCACATATACGAAGAAAATGTTGCAAAGATTCCATATGGACCATTGCCATCCATTAAGCACACTTATGGTAGTACGATCCCTGGATGCACATAAAGACCCCTTCCGGCCGCTGGAAGAGGGGGAGGATATACTTGGTCCGGAAGTTCCCTATCTGAGTGCCATCGGAGCACTACTATATCTGGCAAACTGCACGCGTCCCGATATAACGTTCGCAGTAAATTTGCTTGCCAGATACAGTGCAGTGCCTACGCAGCGCCACTGGACCGGGGTAAAGCACCTTCTGCGCTACCTCCAAGGGTCTACAGATTTGGGACTCTTCTACAAAAATGGAACATCCTCTACACTTGCAGGTTATGCTGATGCAGGGTACTTGTCTGATCCCCACAAAGCAAAATCACAGACTGGGTACGTGTTTACCTACGGAGGGACAGCCATTTCCTGGAGATCCATCAAGCAAACCTTGACGGCAACCTCATCCAATCACTCGGAGATCATTGCCATCCATGAAGCAAGCAAAGAATGCGTATGGCTACGCTCAGTCATCCACCACATCTTGTCTACGACCGGACTGAAGACTGGAGACCTCGAGCCCACTACCATGTTCGAGGACAATGCTGCTTGCATAGCTCAGCTACGAGGTGGCTTCATCAAAGGCGACAGAACGAAACACATTTCACCAAAGTTCTTCTGGACGCATGAGCTACAGAGAGATGGCAAGATCGACATCAGACAAGTGCAGTCATGTGACAATTTGGCAGATTTGTTCACTAAAGCCCTTCCTACTGCTACCTTTAGAAAACTTGTACATAGGATTGGAATGAGACGCCTAAGAGATCTGAAAGCTTGAGAGCTTGTACAGATCAGGGGGAGTTTGGCAGAGTTTGTACTCTTTTTCCTTAACTATGGTTTTTCCCACTGGGTTTTCCATAGCCAAAGGTTTTAACGAGGCAAATCTCACCAACTCAGGATCCTGAAGTATCCACCCCATGTGAGACCCATACAGGCTCAGAATCCTGAAGTATTCATGAGCGGGGTCCACAACCATGGCTGGATAAGGGGGAGTGTTGTGAATGGGTATTTACTGGGTTGGTGAGTTATTGGGCCAACCCAAGTGGTTGGGCCCATATCTGTATAAGCCCACTTGTATTCTCCCCTTTGGCTATAAATATAGACCTGAGGGCTTTCCCCTCAGTAGTTGATTCATAACACCACTTACTTTTTAGAAGCATATATATAAAATCTAGCCATGTGTATTTTGGCAACTTCGCCCTTGACCTATTAAATATCATATTTAATGCCTTTTGGACCTTTATTTGGCCATTATCAAGCTGCGTCTCTCTTGAACTTATGGACCTGGTGGGCCTAATAAGGCTATACCAATATCATTATTTAAACCAATTTATAATGCTTCAAAATAATTGGCTAATGAATAATGATCAAGCGACGGAATTCAACATCTATCGTGGGATAAACATATGTGATACAATTTCATGAATGTGTTATTATCCGATACACATTGCTCGTTTTAGAAAAATCCAAAAGGAAATAAGTGGTTGGAAGCTTACAAGGCAACTAACTATTGTAAGTAAACAAATAAGTAAATTCGTAGGTCTCAGTTTTGATATGCATAATTATTGCTTATTGTTTCATCATTGGTTTTTGCCTAATTAGTGAGTTGATATAATTATTGTGTCATAATTTGTTTATATCTAGTCAGTGAAATGTATCCACATCTAGTTGGCGATGATATTCATTATAATTTGTATGATGATTTATGCCTAGCTATGATGATATATCATTGTTATATTTATCTTGGTTTGACATAATCGGTGAGGATGCATGTGTATTAATTTATGTTGTTTTTGTCTATTCAATACCTTATGTATTGATTTCATATTGGTTTCTACCTAATTTGTGATGATCCATAATATTGTTTTATGTTGATTTCTACCTAGTCAGTAAAGATAATCATTTTTGATTTTGTAATGACTTCTTCCTAGTTGGAAAAGGTGAATCATCATTGATTACATGATAAATTCCATAGAACAAAGGAATAAATTTTATTATATTGATTTTTGCCTTGAAGACAAGTACAGTTGATAATGGATTTCATACAATGAATTGTGGCAAATTCGTGTGAGTTATGAAGATAAATGATAATTGCTATGGCATGACATGCATTTGACTCCAAGTTATGTTGCATCCTTTATTATGTTTTTTCTCCTGATATTCCGACATTCATGTGCATCGATAGGATAAGATTAAGAATTTCAAATGAAATGAAATGAGTCGTACATGACTTAATAATTTTTTAGATAAGTTAGACATGATAATGAAGAATAAATGACTAATTTACTTAAAATGAAGGGACATATATACATTGTTGGATTTGCATTATGATGCAGTACATTGACACACCTTTTTTCGATGGCATGAAATCTGACCAAAGACGGCGACATAAGATATGCCCAAAGATGGCAATACATTGGCACACACTTCTTTGTCGCATTAGCACACCTTCCTCAGTGACTTGCAAACCACCTAAAGATGGTGACATATAATGTGCCCAAAGATGGTACTATTATGGCACACCCTTCTTCATGGCTTGGCATCATTAACCCTCTTCGTAGTGATATTATGGATTATAGCTTTTTAAGAGTTGATAACATAATTGAAATTATTTTAGCTTGCCATCAAGGATGATTGATTAAACCAGAAGAAAGCATGATTTGGATGTAGAACTATGTGCATATTGGACATTGTGAACGTTTTATGATATAATTTTTTTCATATCCATTTTAAAGTGCAAAAATCATTTTTTTCTAGCTTTTCATGGTTTATTTAATTGTTGAGCTATAAGCTCACCATTGTTTGGTGGTAGTCTTGCTGCGATAGGGCTAGGTGCCCCCAATTGACCCTTAGTAGTAGGGACCATACTCTGACTTGTCACCCCCAAAAAAAATTCTTTCTTGAATGTTTTATCGATTTCTGTTAAGAACTTTAATTTAAGTGAAATTGACCCAACTTGATGCTATGTTATATGTGTTGGGGAACAAGGAAGGGAACTGTTAGTAGGGAACCCATGTTTTATAAAAATACACTTGTATAATCTTTAATGTATGGGCATTTCGGATAGCTTCTACTAGAGATGTTAAGTCTTTAATTGACTCTTGATAAACTGTATAATTGTAAATTATAGAGGTTTCAATCTCATTTTGATAAATTGTATAATTGTGGGCTTGGTTAGCAAGGGTTCCTCACTAACAGCAGTGTTAGGTCGATTATTTGACAATATACCGTCAAAACTTCCAAGATATAACTTGGTTTTTTTCCCAAAGACATGACACCCTAATCATTGCTGGCAGTCATGCTCCCCTCTTATCAAGCCAAGTTTTCATCATCATAGAAGATTAAGAGTCATTGTTACATATATTGGAAACTTATAAGTCAGTTTTATGCATCGTAAAAATTTATTGTATTGTCATCCATCACATCTTTCTCTCAACAAGTATCCACTAAAAATGTTAAAATCTTTTTGATCAATTTCAGTGACCACAACACTCTCCTGCTACTGTGGATGTGAATGGTACAAGTAGTTAAATTAAAAACCAAAATTCTCGTACTCCTACGTCCTTTTATTATGGACTCTCGTCCTCCTCCTAGGTAGTAGGTGATGGATTTTGATTGATTAGGTTTCTCCTAACACACATTTTCTTACTTATTTTCTTTTTCCCTTCACGATCTAGACATCTTATTAACCTCTGTTAATATTGATTGGCATCTACTTTAAGATCCATATTGATGCACATGTAACGACATTATGTTGCTCCGCATACCATGGTTTATATGATCGGTTCTATTAGGATTTGTTGACAACTTGGTTCCAGTCAACAGTAATCGGGGCTGGCATGGATGAGGTGGAGCCTCGTCAGCTGTTGATGTGGGACCCTCTGTTGGTAGAACCAATGTCGATGATGAATAAGCTTCGTGTGTCAAGCATGAGCTCGACAAATCTCACGGTCGAATATGGCAACCGTTCGACCTTTCTACTGGGTCGTACCTCGAACGACCTGCACCACTGACAGTCGTTAGGGGGGGCCGGATCTGGGTTCTAACCCAAACACTCCGATGCTTAAGTTAGTAATGACTTAAGAGTGGCTTGGGGCTATCAAGATCGATCCGAGGGAGATCGTCTTCATTTAGTCACCTCAAGCATTTGGAGGAAGAAATATAATAGTAGAAGGAGATGAGTTTGTCAGAGTACGTAGTATTTTGTACCTCTGAAGTCGGGTCTTTCTTCTGTTTATCTTTCCTTTATTTATAGATAGAAGCGTCTCCTCACTGACGTGGTGAATAACGGTCCCCAATCATGGTGGCACGATCAATCCTCATAAGTAGGGATAACCGATGTCCACTCCTTTCGCCATTTGTAATCCCATAATCAACCGCTTTCTCAAGTTTCGGAAGCTCAAAGGGCAAATGGCAGGCGGTTTTTGACCGGGCTAGGCGGTTAGCCCTTCTTATGAGCTTAATGGGCCTTGTAGGCCTAGATTCATTTCTATAGACTTTATTCTTCTTAGTGACAATATTTCCCCTTCCTCAAGTGCCAGCCCAAAGGATTCAACAGGATTTGCACTCCATTAATTGTATGTGGTTATTTCCACACTTGTAAGAATTCCTAGCTAGTATGAAATGATGATGATGATGAACACATGTATCAAACTCTAACCTATTCACTAGTTGCTACCAATTAACTAGTCAACAATTCATTTCTATCAACGTATTATCTTCATTATACATTTTGTGAAAAATAGTCCTAATCATAACTATTTAAAATAATTAATAAATAACTACATGTTATGAAATGGGTCTATTAGGCCTATTGGGTATCCACCCACATTATTTATTATATATATGAGGCTAGGGGTTTGCTAGCCGCTAACCTGTTCATAACACGTTATCAGCACGCTCACAAGTGAGCCGAACCTCTGCCGACGGACGAATCGCGACGTGAAAGGGCTTCCTTCACCGAATGTCGCTAGATCCGACATGTAGGATCTAGAGGTAACCTTTATCTCATAGATCTAAATTTTTCATGAGCATGATTATGAATCTGTGATTTAATTTAAATTAGATCTATCTTTTTTGCTTAGATCTAAATGAAAAATCACATTTTTCATATATATCTCTTTTCAAAAAGAGTTTTATATCATTTTTGGATGAAAAATCAACTTTTTCACGCTAAAAATCATATTTTTGCGATAAAAACGTTGTTTCAAAGATTAAAAATTGTAACTTTACAATAAAAATCGAATTTTTCCTCCGAAATTCATCAATCCAAAAGATTTAGCACCATCGCGTGCGCCCGACGCGCGCCCGCCTCGCAAAGAACAGCCGCGCCCGACGCGCGGCCTGCCCCACCGCCACACCTGATGTGCGGTCCGCCGCCGTGCATGTGCCCCGTACATGCGTGTCCTACCGCCGCGCGCCTGATGCGTGCGTGCGTACACTCCGTCACTGCGCGCCTGACGCGCGCACGCGCGTTTTCCGTGCGTGTCTCGTCGCAACAAAACCCTAACTCGGGTTTTCCCTTTTTTAAAAAAAGGTTATTTTCAGAAATTTATTGGATTTACTGTTCGATTTTTTTCTTTCCACGTAAATCTGATTCATCATATGTGTAAACCTTCACTAATAGCATTTTTTTGGATTAATTGATTATTTTTACGTTTAATAATTATGAGGATCCTGAGACCGCTCTCTCGTTAGTCAGCTAACCTAACAGGGTATGACGTTTCCATGTGGTCCGATTAATTACTAAACAAAAATATTTTATTTCATTATAAATGCGTGGGATGTTGTATATTTTCATTGCCTATAGCATGAAATTGCGTTTACACATACTAAATGCCTGTGATGAATAATTAAATGCATGCTGCATTGTTGATGTCTTTGCGACGAATGTTAATATTTGGTTGTGGTTTTGGATCGTCAACATATTACATGCATGTGAGAGAATTATATGTATGCCGCATATTTAATGTTCTATGATGCACATTTTATTCAGCATGCTAAAATCTCTATGATATATTCTTAATGCATGTAGCATAACTATATATCTGCGATGAAATTATTTGAATGCCTGCAGCATATAAATAACATGTGTATACATCATATATGTTTCAATTCATGTTAACGGAGCATACATTTTTAGCTCACATGCTTGATATTGTTTGCATGGATAATTTAGTTTCTTTCAACTATTTTATTGAGCGTACCTTTTTAGCTTACAAGCTTTATATTTTGGGTATGATAAATCATTAAAATGTTACATATTGCACATTTATTTGCTCATCCCATGCTTATGCTCATGCTCATAATATGACATTGTTTTATGACAACAAACCAACAATAATTTCAAAAAGTTTAACATCATATCCACTTTGACTAATTGAACCTGAAGTTCAAATCAAAACAAAAGTCAACGCCCTTTTGCTCAAATAAAATAAAAATTACCAAATTCGATAGATTATGCGAAAACTATTTATGCGATCTTTTTAGATATACACATTTTGCGGTAAATAGATCTTACAGATCTATGGTTTATATAAACCAATATTGACACCAACAGTTGTCATAACACCGCTAAACTCTTTTAGAGTAATCTCACTTTACAAGGTATGATTCTTTAATCTAGTCTTAATTTTAAGCGTATGCCCGAAGTCGTGGCTTAATAGATAAGTGAGAAATTACAAACTTAGCAGCCATATATTTGTTTCCCCTTGATCATGATTCTCTATCCACATAATACTTGAATGACTCAATAAAAATGGCCTGGAGACCATACTTGAGTTTTCAAATAGATTTTTAAAAGTCTCTTATAAATTAGAAAAGTGGAAATATAAAAACTAACGCATTTCCGTTGTATATGTTCACTTCGAAAGACTAATATTCATTCTTCCTTATAAATAATAATAAGGAAAACTGAAAACAGTGGAAGTCTTGAATAAAATGAGAAAGGGAAGATATGATATACCTCGACATGGAGTAAGCAATGGCAAACCAATATTAGACCAGAAGTTTCGATAAGACACATAATGCTTTTGCAACATGAATGTGCATTAACGTATGCCATATAAAAATATATACATATCTAGTCTAAACGACGAAAGTCA
Source organism: Scilla litardierei (assembly GCA_030789695.1). Lineage (NCBI taxonomy): Eukaryota > Viridiplantae > Streptophyta > Magnoliopsida > Asparagales > Asparagaceae > Scilla > Scilla litardierei. Next base: position 229,523,160 of record CM061133.1, read on the forward strand.
AATAGACCTTATGTATATTTAGCTACTCCTCGAGTACACATAAACTTCGAAACAAATTTAATCTGTTGTCATAACATAAGTCTTAATGAGCATAATTGTAGACGCATGCTTTCAAGAGCACATATCAAACTATAAAAAATGTTGTCATAACATAATTATCAGTAGTATTCTCTTGCAGTATATATGTGCTTAAATGCATTATCACAATATTTCTTATTGATGAATTTCATACTCTTTATGCATTTTATTTTACTGTGAATGATTTGTTATCTTGAATACTGCTAAAACACAAAATGAGGATGACATGTACTCTCTGAAACTTATAAAGTTTCAAAGAATTCGTCAAAACGAAATCTCTAATGACTCAAGAAATCAATAAATCATGAAGTATTGTCCCACTATGATCCGCATAATAGTCAATATGAAGATGTAATCCTTCACAATCAGGACACAGTTCACCTATTACAGGACAAAATTAAATTGAGCATTTTAATGGACTTTAAAAAGTCCCACATAAATTCGAAAAGTGGAAGTAATTTGGAACACCAGAAGTGTCCACAATCGACCAACTTTGGAACGATGTCACCCTGGATTGATGATGCAAGACATCATTAGCCAATCCTATAAATCTTACGAACCCGAAGATTCTTCAAAAGAAGGGTGAAACTTTCATTGTCCCATTTAAAAGGGAAAAATGATTACGAGATCATCTCCATTCACATGGACATTGAATCTCTTCACTTCCTCAAACGAAATTAAGATGATATATTTTTTATCATGATTAACATAATAAGACCTTTAGGTCTCTAGAGAGTATTTGAGGGATAGAGTAGATTTATCCACTCCCTACATAGGGCTGATGATGTACTTTAGAGTACTCATCCATATATCCTCTAAAATGGTCATTATCAAACCTATTAACCAATAGCAGTCCAACTTTTAACAAGCATATAGGACATGTTAATAAATGGCGGATAACACTGGGAAATCATATAATATTCACAACCGGAATAATGTCGAACACCCTGAAGTTTGTGTTCACACCTAAAAATAGGTAATAGAAATAAATCATTAAAATGGTTTAAACATGATTACTTATCCATTAAAAATCCAGTTGTAGGTGACTACATGGGAACATGTAATTACAATGCAAACCATCAAAATGCCTCCTTAGAACCTATTTATATGAGCCTGATCACCTCATATCAACAGTTTCCAAGAACCCCTAACGGGGGAAGCGTTTAGAGCACATATTTTAAATTGTACCATGATGAGTACACATCTCCATATCACCATTATAAACCATCAAAATGCACTCTAAACAGGGGAAGCATTTAAAATCACTTCTCCTAAGATATGCATTGATGGGCCCCCCTCTAAAGATTCGATGAGATCCTGAAGATCCTTCACATCTTTAATTTCCCGGTATTAAGTTCAACAGAATTATTATAATCATCCATGAGCCTGAAGCTCAATTGACCATTTCAAACATTAATACCTATGATCTGATTATCATGAATTGTGATGAGATCCTGAAGATCCACAATTATGAAACTGTTAAACAGTTATCAAACATATTTATTGACAATATAAATATTGTTAAATTCACACATCCCTACTGCTAAAAATCCATCTAGGATTGACATACCAAATATAATGGATGCAATCCACTAGTAGAATAAGTGGATGTTCTCAATGGATGAGAGGATATACCATGAGGCTCCAAAGCGAGAAATAACTCCTGGAGACACTAAATCAATACTAACACAGGAAAGTGAGCTCTCATCTCCATATCATCTCCCTTTCCAGAATCTCTAGAAGGGATGAATCTGGAATAAATTGAATAATGTACGTACAGGGGAGGTGTTTGGATAAAAACACACTTGTCAACAATTACTAACATTTCATTCGCCATTTAAATGATAAATATCGTTCCACACTCCGTTTCCTGAAGCAAACGTAGAGATTGGCCAATAATGTGGAACGAGGCAATAATAAGTTGAGCTGAACTCACTTATGAAATGTGAAGTGTTTGGACCTAAAGTCCTGATATCAAAAGATATCAAACCTGTGGGCTAACCCAGTATTGAATAAATATAAATAAATAAAATCGTATGCTATAAGCAACACGCTATAGGTTAGAGGTTTATTTCAGAGAAATCGGGAAGTAATCAAGTAAGATGAGCTTAACTCACTTAAAAAGTAATTTAAACTGATGCATCAGGCGCCCTGGTCATAGTTGCGAAAACCGTGCGATTGGCAAAGAAATTTTAGGCTATGTTGCTATGGATGATGTGACAACATACCCTTACGAATTTCATCCTTATTTGTCTGGATAGATTTTTGGGACATCTACCCTATGAATTATCATCCCGAAGATGAAACCATCATCCAGAAGATGAATTATCATTCAGAAGATGAAATTATCATCCAAAAGATGAAACCATCGTCCAGAAGATGAATAATCATCCAGAAGATAAAATTATCATCCTGAAGATGAAACTATCATCCTGAAGATGAAACCATCATTCAGAAGATGAAACCATCATTCAGAAGATGAATAATCATCCAGAAGATGAAATTTTCATCATGAAGATGAAATCATCATCTGGAAGATGAAATTATCATTCCAATGATGAAAACATGTGACATTAAACTTTATACACCGGATGTTAATGAATAAACATGAACAATTGCAATCCACTAAATACACCTACTGGTTGTATGGATACACAGTAAGACCCTTCCGTTCACTGGAAGAGTGGAAGGATATCCTAGGTCCTGAAGTGCCTTACTCAAGTGTTTTTGGTACACTCCTTTATCTGGCTAACTGCACACGACTTTAGAGAGCATTAACAGCAAATCTATTAGCCAGATACAATGCAGCGCCTGCAGCGCTCCACTAGACCAAAGATATATAGCTTCTGCGCTACCTCTAAAGGTCAAGGATCCTTCTACATGTTAAATGTATTTGCAGATACAAGTTACAGATCATCACGATGACTACAACAAAGGAACGACCAACTCCTGTAGACCAGCAAAGCATGCTTCCAAGGAAACATCAATCCAACATCCCGAGAGACTCATCATCCAAGAAGCAAATCATAATTATGCACAGCCAGGTCTTGCAGTACCTCGCAGACACAGTGACGACTGGGTCAGAGACGTGGAGCAACATGTCGAGTCTACAGACCACTCCTCCTCAGAAGAGCTCCCTCAGATTCAGTAGCTGCCAGAGATGAGCGATACTTGTATAGATGAGCGATGTCTTGTATATATTAGTGATGTCTTGTATTTTGTACTCGGAACATGTTGGAATTTCATAATTCCATATTTCTATTCCCATATGGTTTTGATATGACAAACACATTCAGGACTACTAACTCTATGTATGCAGATACATATCAATGCTGAGTTCCACACAAATGAGATATCTTCATGCATACTCAATCAGATATATTAATCATGAAGCTGGAAAGACAAAGGCACCTAATCCACGACTTGGATATATAATCACTTGATAAGGATCTCCTGCAAAGAAGCTTCTCAGATTCAGTTGCAGATGCAGTCCTATCTACGGCTTTATGTAATCAATGTAAAATTTACTTTATTAGAGTCACAAAGCCTTGTGATAATATATCTTAGTCATCTAGGTTTCATTCCTCAGAGATCTACACTTCCCAATTTCGAAAATTCGCAACTTTGAAAATTGGCAGCCAATAACCCCATTTTGGTCGACCAATTTAAACCTTCGAATTTGGTTATGGGATTGCATATGCAAACTCCCCTAACCGTGTAGATTCTAGAAATGTCTTCCAACGGTCAAAATTCCCTCTCTAAATTTTGGTCGACCAATGTGTCCTTTTGGTCGACCAATTTCAAAACTAGCCGTTTTGATCCCAAATTTTCAGGGACGGTTCCTGCCCGTTTTCCAACGTTAACTACAGTCCCCAACCGTCCCTAAACACTATAAATAAAGGGGTAGACCATCTCTTTTCTTTCACACACTTTCCTCTTCTTTACTCTCTTATTTGTTGGAATCAAGTCTTCTCTTTTCTAAAGCTTTAGGCCATTAGTTGTTCTTTTCTTATTTGTAAGAATAAATTATTAGATTTCCTTCTTCGTTTAAGAACGGAAGAACTTGGGTTTTCAACATCATTTTGGAAAGTTGTTTGTGTTCATAATTGAAGAAGAAATCGATTGATCTCTCTCTCTTCTTTTATGAACCAGAGAACTTCAAGTGTTGCGCTTCATTACATATCTTTTACATCTTGAAGTTCTTCTTCTAAAACACCATCCTTGAATTCATTCTCTGAAATTTATAACAAGGCTATAGGTGCTTTTCTATTTCATTATTTTACAGGTTTGAATCTTTGTTAGAGATTGTACAAAGTTTGGGACACGGGGAGTGTCGCCATTTTTGTAAGTTGGTGCTTGCGGGGCAAGTGATTATAGTGGATTGAAAATCTCTACGGGGTAGAGGACTGGAGTAGGATCACAAGGATCCGAACCAGGATAAATCTCTGTGTTTGCGATTGATTTAAATTTAGTACTTATCATTTTATTTCTGTGCCATCTTTGCAAATATTACTAACATTTTATTTGCGACATTTTTTAATATACACTATTCACCCCCCCTCTAGTGTATTGATCCTTACAGGCTAAAATTACATTTGGTATCAGAGCAAGGTTAAGATGGCAGCAAGTTCCTCAAACATGAACGCAGTTCCAAACAACTACAATCAGCATCCTGAAGGGCACTCTCAAACTCGTCCTCCTCTATTTGATGGTTCAAATTACTCATATTGGAAAATACGAATGGAGATTCATCTCCAAAGTATGAATTATGAAATTTGGGACATCGTAGAGTCAGGATACGAAAAGCCAACAACTCCTGTTGCTGATTGGACCACCAACGACAAAACTGCAAAAACCAACAACTTAAAGGCCATGAATGCTTTATTTTGTGCTATGGATAAACATGAGTTTAATCGAGTATCTCAGGCCAAAAGTGCTAAGGAGATTTGGCATATACTTGAGGTAACTCATGAAGGAACCAGTAAAGTGAAGGAAACTAAGATTTCCGTTTTGGTTCACAAATTCGAGTTGTTCAAGATGAAGGACCAAGAGACAATTGGAGAAATGAACACCAGGTTTACTAATATTATAAATTCTTTAAGTGCTCTTGGAAAAACTTACACTTCTCTTGAACATGTTCGCAAAATTCTTAAAGCTTTAACTCCAGTATGGCGTCCAAAGATCACTGCTATTGAGGAAGCCAATGATCTTTCCACATTATCTATGGAAGATCTTATTGGTAACTTAATGGCCCATGAAGTTACACTTCAAGATGAGAAAGAAGAATCAGATCAAAAGAAGAAAGTACTTGCCTTCAACGCAACATCAGATAATGAAGATTCAGATGATGATATGGCATTTTTTGCCAAAAACTTCAGAAAATTCTTTCAGAAAGGTAAGTATAATAATTTTAAATCTAAGCATACTGATTCTTCTCTTTGCTTTAATTGCAATACGCCAGGACATATGAAGAAAGACTGTCCTCTTCTCAAAGCAAAGTTCAAAACTTCCAATAATGATCAATCCAGAAGAGAAAGGAGGTTTGACAAAATGAAAAAGGCATTTGCAGCAACATGGGATGATTCTTCAGATGATGAAGATGATGATCTAAATGAAAGTGCTAACATGTGCTTTATGGCACAAGAAGATGAAGATGAGGTAAGTTCTTTTAATAACGAAGAATTACTTGATGCATTAAAAGATCTCTATTCTCGTTTCAAAAAATTGAATAATCAACATAAATCTTTGAAACAGAATAATGATGATCTTCTTATTAAATATCAAGAATTATCTTCTTCTAAGAACACTACACCTATTGAGAATACATCTTCTCAAAATTTAAATCTTAGTAAAGAGAATGAAATTCTCAAAACTAAGAATCTAGAACTTCATACTCAAATATCCGAAATGGATAAAAATATTTCATCACTAAAGATGAAATACGATGAGATGTCTTCCAATATTAATAAATTTAATAAAGTAAAGACTAATCTTGATGATTTACTAAAAATACAATATCCTGCAAATCATAGACAAGGTCTGGGATATTTTCATAAGGATGCACCCAAATCTTGTAACACTTCTTCTTCTTGTGGAATAACTACTTTTGTTAAACCTCAAAAGAAGAATCACGCATTTATTTACACAAATAAAGTAAACATTCCTACTTCTTCTTCACAAAGAAATGTTTCTAACATTTCAAAACCATCTTCTAGGAAACCTACTACAATTAGTATATGGGTTCCTAAGAATTCATGCTTAGAAGATAGAAATGATTATATTTCTCATTATATACATGCTATAGTTCATTCTAATGATTATATGAAAAAGCCAAATTCCACTTGGGTTTGGCTTCCAAAAATCTAATCCCAAGGACCCTCAAGAAGGGGTACCAATGCTTAATGTTTTATCTTTCAGGTACCTAGGAAAGAAAGATGGATTTTGGATAGTGGATGTTCAAAACATATGACAGGAAATGTCAAACTACTTTCAAACGTCAAGTACAAACAAGGAGGCACAGTTACCTTTGGTGACAACAAGAAAGGAAAAATCATAGGCACTGGAACAGTTGGCAATACTAATCAGCCTATCATTGAGAATGTTCACCTGGTTGACGGTTTGAAACATAATTTACTTTCCATTAGTCAATTATGCGATAAAAATTACAAAATAGTTTTTGAACAAAATGATTGCATTATTTATGATTCAGATATGTCATCTGTTTTGTTTCGTGGTAAGCGTAAAAATAACATTTATATTTTATGCATGTCTGTTACCACAAATAATCATTGTTTAATGATTACATCTGATGATACACTTTTATGGCATAAACGTTTTGGACACACTAATTTCAAAAATCTTGCACACATTTCAAAACACAAATTAGTAAATGGAATGCCAAATATTTCTTTCAAACACAAACATTTTTGTGATGCTTGTCAACAAGGAAAAATGCACAAATCTTCTTTTAAATCAAAGGATGTTATCTCAACAAAGAGACCATTAGAACTCTTACATTTAGATTTGTTTGGTCCCTCTAGAGTAGCCTCTTTAAATAGAAGTAGATATGCATTTGTCATTGTTGATGATTATTCAAGATATACTTGGGTTATATTCTTACAAAACAAGAATGATGCTTTTGAAGAATTTTCAATATTTTGTAAAAAGATACAAAAAATCAAATCCTCTAACATTATCACTATTCGTAGTGATCATGGAGGAGAATTTGAAAATGAATCGTTTACCAAGTTTTGTAATGAAAATGGCATTACTCACAATTTTTCTTTTCCTCGTGCTCCTCCTCAAAATGGAGTAGTTGAAAGGAAAAATAGAACCTTACAAGAATGTGCAAGAACAATGCTTTGTGATAGTAATTTACCGAAATATTTTTGGGCTGAAGCTGTCACAACTGCATGTTACATTATGAATAAAATTCTCATAAGGCCATTGCTAAATAATACTTGTTTTGAATTATTCTTTGATCGCATTCCACGTATATCATATTTTAAAGTGTTTGGATGTAAATGTTTCATTCTAAATACTAAAGATGCACTTGATAAATTTGATTCGAAATCTGATGAAGGTATTTTTGTTGGATACTCAACACGTAGCAAAGCCTACAGAGTATATAACAAAAGAACTTCAACAGTTGAAGAATCACTACATGTCACATTTGATGAGAATCTCTCATCTAAGTCTCCCATTGTTGATGATGAAGAAAATATATTACCTTTATCTAATTCTTTAGATAATATCAAACTTGATGAAATTGATGCTACTAATCATTCTGTTGAGTCTATTTCAGATAATACAGATCTTCCCAAGGCTTTTGCACAAGTTCCAAATCATCCATCAGAATTAATCATTGGAGATATTACAGATGGAGTTAGAACTCGTCGTCAAATTGAACAAATGGCGCATTGTGCTTTCCTTTCATCCATTGAACCAAAGAACATCAAAGATGCATGTGAAGACAGTTCATGGATTATCGCTATGCAGGAAGAACTCCATCAATTTCAACGAAATGATGTTTGGGAATTAGTTCCCAGACCAACAGATCATTCAATTATTGGTACCAAGTGGGTATTCAAAAATAAATTGGATGAATCTGGTCAGGTAATTAGAAACAAGGCACGATTGGTTGCACAAGGTTATAATCAAGAAGAAGGTATTGATTACGATGAAACCTATGCACCAGTTGTTCGCCTTGAGTCTATTCGCATGTTGTTATCATTTGCATGTTTTAAAGATTTTAAATTATTTCAAATGGATGTCAAAAGTGCCTTTTTAAATGGAGTTCTTAAGGAGGAAGTTTATGTTGAACAACCTCCTGGTTTTCATCATGAAAATTTTGAAAATCATGTCTTCAAATTAAAGAAAGCTCTTTATGGTCTCAAACAAGCACCTCGTGCTTGGTATGAAAGACTTAAACGCTATCTTTTAAATTCTGGTTATAATATTGGTAAAATAGATTCCACTCTTTTTATTAAAAATATTAAATCTGACATAATCATTATTCAAATATACGTTGATGATATTATTTTTGGTTCTACTAATGAATCTCTTTGTCAAGATTTTTCTAAGATTATGCAGAAAGAATTTGAGATGAGTCACATGGGTGAACTCAATTATTTCCTCGGTCTTCAAATTAAACAATTGAAGGAAGGAATCTTCATTCACCAAAGCAAGTACTCTAAAGAACTCATCAAGCGTTTTGGTTTAGAAAGTTCTGCAGAAAAACGTACTCCAATGAGTACATCTACATCTCTCGACAAAGACTTAAATGGTAAGAGTGTTGATCAACGTCTTTACAGAGGTATGATTGGCTCTCTACTCTATTTAACTGCTAGTAGACCAGACATTATGTTTTAAGTATGTTTATGTGCATGTTTTCAGGCAGATCCTAAAGTTTCACACTTAACTGCCGTAAAAAGGATTATTAGATATGTTAAGCACACTTCTGATTTTGGTTTATTTTATCCCAAGTCTAGCATTTTTGATTTATTATCCTATAGTGATGCAGACTTTGCTGGTTGCAAATCAGATCGTAAAAGTACCAGTGGTACTTGCCACTTTTTAGGTCATGCTTTAGTATCTTGGTTTAGCAAAAAGCAAAACTCCGTTTCATTATCTACAACCGAGGCAGAATATATTGCCGCCGGTTTAGCATGTGCTCAAATCTTATGGATGAAACAAACTATATCTGACTATGGTATTGATTATTCTACTTGCCCTATTATGTGTGATAATACTAGTGCTATTAATCTTTCTAAAAATCCTGTGCATCATTCTCGTACAAAACATATTGATGTACGTCATCATTTTCTAGATGATCATGTTCAGAAAGGAGATATAGTTCTTAAATTTATAGCTACTGAACATCAGACAGCTGATATTTTAACCAAACCATTGAAAGAAGATACTTTTATTAAGCTTCGTAGGAATTTAGGGATTATTAGTGAATCGGACTTATGACACATTCTTATTTTTATTTTTTAGAATTTTTCCAAATTTTTTCAAATTTTTCTGGGTATTTTTGAAATTGGTCGACCAATTCACCAATATTGGTCGCCAATATTCGAATTTTTTATTATTTTTTAATTTTTCGATAACTACTTCGTCTTCCCGCTTATTCTCGTTATCCGTTCCCTCCATTTTTAGTTTCAGAAACTGAACCCATCCATTCGTTTTCGAATTTTGGGTGGGATTCGTTACTTAAACTTCTCTGTCGATTGGAATTTGTCAGTTCCAACAACTTCCCATAACTATTTTTTTTCTCTTATTTAAATTCGTGCCTAGGGAATCTCATTTTTCACAAAATATCTCTGCCATTTTCTCCTCCCAACGCAACCCTCCCTTTTCCCCAAAACACCAACCCGCCGGTCTCTCCCGATTCCTCCTCTCCCTCTCCTCAAATCGCCGACCTCCTCCCTCTAAATCCTCCGGCGTCTCCATCCATACACTCGCCCGTGGCCGATCCTCCACAGCCTCCCTTCAATCGCTCCCTCGTCGCCCGCCTCGGCCGCCTGCTCCTCGGTTTCGCCGGATCCGCCCAGTCTTCACCGGCGACCGTCTTCCATCGACGGCTCCTCGATTTCGTTCGGTTCTTCTTCGACGTCCTTCACCGATTCCCTCGGATCCCGATGGCTCAGCCCCCTACGGATTTCGTTGCGACCCCGGCGCCGGCCTACTTCCGTTCTCCGGCGGCTTCTCAGCATTTCCGCCTCCTGGAGCGCCTCCCGTTCCACCCTGAGCGTCACGTCGACTTCAATGACCACGGTTTCTCTCGGATCTTGGCCCCTCTGCATTCCGCCGGCCTCGTTGGTCTTTGGTCCACGGCAAACCGCACCCCCTACTTTCCGGCCCTCGTTCGTGAGTTCTACACGAACTTGGATTCTTCCAAACAGGTGGGTATGTTCTCCATTTCCACTATCGTGAATGGTTTCTTCTTCCGTCTTACAGGCCCTATGTTATCTTCCTTACTGCACCTGCCCTCTAACAATGTTCAGCCCCTTCCAACCACTCTCACCGACCCCTCCATTAAACAGCTTCTGGCGACTGATTTTTGTCCCAAGCGGTCTGTAGCCACCCTACACCCACCTTCTAGGATGATGGTCAAGATCATTCTTACAAACCTAGCTCCGAAGATTGGCTCGCTGAACTATGTTAGTAACAACACAGCCCGCTGTCTCTATGCCTTAATGGGCGAACTTCCCGTCTGCTGGGGATCTGTCTTACTTGACACTTTGGCCAAGCCCCAAACTGGCCTTCCCTTTTTAGGCCTAACCTAATATATTTTTTTATGGTCTGAAACTTTGTTTTATCATACCACCCTGTGACCTTCTCCCTGCCCTTTAAATTTTTTTACTGGCCTACTCCATTACTCGGCCTTTCCCCTATATTCTCATACCACTATATTTTTTGGCCTCAATACTATTTTTTGGCCTAGAACTCATTTTCCAACACTGGCCACATTGTGTTCAATTTTTCCATAGGCTATATACATCTTCTTTTTCCGCCATTTATATTTCCTAATGTTATCTCTCTAATTTTTACCTAACTATTATTTCCCTCTTTTTGAGAATTCCAAAGGGGAGAGTATATTTCATCTACTCAGGGGGAGTATTCACAACCTCCACATATTCAGGGGGAGTATATCTGATTTTAACTTTATATATTTTTTCATGTTTGTCATCATCAAAAAGGGGGAGAATGTTGGAATTTCATAATTCCATATTTCTATTCCCATATGGTTTTGATATGACAAACACATCCAATACTACTAACTCTATGTATGCAGATACATATCAATGCTGAGTTCCACACAAATGAGATATCTTCATGCATACTCAATCAGATATATCAATCATGAAGCTGGAAAGACAAAGGCACCTAATCCACGACTTGGATATATAATCACTTGATAAGGATCTCCTGCAAAGAAGCTTCTCAGATTCAGTTGCAGATGCAGTCCTATCTACGGCTTTATGTAATCAATGTAAAATTTACTTTATTAGAGTCACAAAGCCTTGTGATAATATATCTTAGTCATCTAGGTTTCATTCCTCAGAGATCTACACTTCCCAATTTCGAAAATTCGCAACTTTGAAAATTGGCAGCCAATAACCCCATTTTGGTCGACCAATTTAAACCTTCGAATTTGGTTATGGGATTGCATATGCAAACTCCCATAACCGTGTAGATTCTAGAAATGTCTTCCAACGGTCAAAATTCCCTCTCTAAATTTTGGTCGACCAATGTGTCCTTTTGGTCGACCAATTTCAAAACTAGCCGTTTTGATCCCAAATTTTCAGGGACGGTTCCTGCCCGTTTTCCAACGTTAACTACAGTCCCCAACCATCCCTAAACACTATAAATAAAGGGGTAGACCCTCTCTTTTCTTTCACACACTTTCCTCTTCTTTACTCTCTTATTTGTTGGAATCAAATCTTCTCTTTTCTAAAGCTTTAGGCCATTAGTTGTTCTTTTCTTATTTGTAAGAAGAAATCATTAGATTTCCTTCTTCGTTTAAGAACGGAAGAACTTGGTTTTTCAACATCATTTTGAAAAGTTGTTTGTGTTCATAATTGAAGAAGAAATCGATTGATCTCTCTCTCTTCTTTTATGAACCAGAGAACTTCAAGTGTTGCGCTTCATTACATATCTTTTACATCTTGAAGTTCTTCTTCTAAAACACCATCCTTGAATTCATTCTCTGAAATTTATAACAAGGCTATAGGTGTTTTTCTATTTCATTATTTTACAGGTTTGAATCTCTGTTAGAGATTGTACAAAGTTTGGGACACGGGGAGTGTCGCCATTTTTGTAAGTTGGTGCTTGCGGGGCAAGTGATTATAGTGGATTGAAAATCTCTACGGGGTAGAGGACTGGAGTAGGATCACAAGGATCCGAACCAGGATAAATCTCTGTGTTTGCGATTAATTTAAATTTAGTACTTATCATTTTATTTCTGTGCCATCTTTGCAAATATTACTAACATTTTATTTGCAACATTTTTTAATATACACTATTCACCCCCCCTCTAGTGTATTGATCCTTACAGGCTAAAATTACAGAACATTGTATGAGATTGATGTATATGTGCCTTGGAGATCTACAAGTGTCATGGCTTGTCTAGCCTTATACGGCGACTGATACGGTAGTCCCCTACACACGAGTAGAGGTAGTATGAGGAGTCGGTAAGAGGTGATATAGCGTGTATATGGCTAGTGGCAGTCGTGTGATTCCGTGAAAAGTGTAGGTGCGTTTTGGTCATTTGGCAATATGGGTGGAAGTGTGTGTAGAGTAAAGGTGGGTGTATAAAGAAATGTCATACTTGTAAATTTTGAAAGAGTGGGTTAGTGTGAGAGGGGATAGTGTGAAAAGTGATGGGTTTAAGGGCACACCCGTAAATTTCTAGAAAGGCTAGGGGCAAAACGGTCATTTGGACTAAAAACTGTTGTGCGTACACACTAAAGTTGTGTGTGCATAAAGTAATGGCAAACTTGTAAATACTTGAAACTTGATGGGTAATTTTGGAAGGGTATTATAGTCATTTTAGCTTGTGCATGCTTATCCTAAGAGAATTCTAGACCTAGATATTTTTTATGGAAAATTTCTTAAAGCTTCTTTAAATTTCTTCTCTTTTCCTTTCATTTCTATTCCCTTCTTCCCCTCTCTAGTGAGGCTGAAATTTCTCCCCCTCCTATCCATTTCTTCAACACTCCAAACCCTAATTTTTGCCTCCAAAAATTACAAGAAAACCCTAGCTTTTCAAGGAGAAAGTAGGGTGGAAGGAGGAGAAAGAAAAGAGAGAAAGGAAGAGGATTTCTTGAGGTAGGATTCTAATCTAGAGTTGTGGATTTTTATTTAGGGTTATGAGTATGTTATGATGTTATTTATAGTGTTCATGTTTTAGTTTTCATGTATTATGTGTGCAATAGCCCAAAAGATTCAATTTTTCTTTATTTTTCCTAGCAAATCACCATCTCCTAAAAACAGAAATTCTGTATGTGTGTTTATACATCAATTCTGATTTCTGTAGTTAGAATTACATTCTGAAAAAAATATGTAGTTGTATATATTGAAGTCCTACCGCAAATTCATATAAAATTTGTCATATGTTGAGTCCAATAAGTAGGAGTAAAAATTCAGTGTTTGCAACCTGTCAGGAAATCTGTCAATTTGCACACAGTTTAGAAAAATGAAGGCTATCACCTGCATACTCTATGGATTTTGCTAATTTTGGTCTTGTTGGAAAATTAACAAGTTTATCTATAACTTCATTGGGGTGCTCATTCTTCGAATTTCTGGCTGAAACATGCCCAAAATTGGCTTTCAATACAGACCCTGAAATCTGTTTGAAAAACAGATTTGTCAGACTTCACCAAATAATTCATTATAAATCATATACTTAATATTTTTGTCTGAAAGTTTATCTGTAAGTCCAGGACTAGTTTGTCTCCAACTTTCATTAAGTAAGTTTTGTCAAACTCATAAGATAATTGATTAAATGTGATGACTTTTAAGCTGTTCCTGCAAATTTCAGCAAGTTGAACTGCTTTGGGTGAAGTTGAATTGGTGATGTTGTTAAATTTTCCATTTTAACATGCTTGAAAGTTGTTGCTACCTTCACTAAAGTTTAATTATATGAGTTGTTACCAAAATTGATGGTGTGACACTTTACATTTACATGTCGACCGCCATATGTTGGTTAAAATGCCCAAATGAATTTGAAAAGGAAGAAACTTGGAAAATGGCATTTATAACTTGTGTGCCATGTATTATATTTGAGAAATTATGTGTGTTCATTGAATATCATGATACGTGACTTGTCAACTGGGACGTCTTGATCTGCCTTAAGGCAGGTGAGCATCCTGGTATGGGGATGGGGGAAGTTTGGGTATAACTTAATTATAAGGGGCTGGACTGAGAAGTTTGGGAAAGAGATATGTGATATGTGATACTTATTTCCCACTTGCCTTTACCGGGGGTGGAGGGGACATACGGAGATTGTGTTATTATGTGGAAAGCCTCACTCCTGCCAGGGACTGGAGAGCTGAGAGGCCCGGCGTACAGTGCCCGTGTCCACTGCGTCGTGTGCGATGTTCACCCCCAAATTTGGGGTGAGGTCCAGGCCCTTATCTTTAGGTGATACCCAGGCTTCCAAAGAAACACTAACATCAGCTAATTAATGAACCATATATGTGTTTTTGTTGCACACTTGTGTGTTGTACTCTTTACCTTGGTTGCTTGTACTCATATTGCCTTTACACTCGTAACCCCTAAATGATTATCCCTACTCTAGTTAGTTTCCTACTGGGCACATTTTGACGTGTTCATTTTACTTTTCAGGTCTTGAGCAGACGACACTGGAGCAGAATATCCCTCAGGAGATTACTCAGTCGTGAGTTGTCACCCTGGGGATGCTACTTTTTGGGCTGTGCTTTGTAGTGTGGGTTGGGTTGAGCAGTGAGGGAGTGTCTTTTGTAGCTGTGGTATATGTTAGTAGCTTGTGGTAGTTCTCATGTACATTTGAGTTAGTTTCACTTTGTACTTGATGCTGTCGTGTAGTACTTTCCTTGGTTATGTAAATCTGTGGTTATGTACTTCTGTGATGGCTGAATGTGTTGCCTTCTATTTATGTGCATGTATGTGATGTATAATCCCATCATTCGTAGTGGCCTGCTTATGGTGTTTTCTAATTACGCTTGGTGTTACTCCGCGGCTTGTCAGGCTCTATCCTCCAATTCCCTTGGTATGGAATGCTTTATAAGGTATTTGTGAGAATGGGGCGTGATAGGTTTATTGGTGGACCATACAGGTCCGCTCATACAGCGACTTACGAAAGGATGATACATCCAACACACACTTTAATGCCATCACATATGGTACTAATTTCTCTTGTGCTGTCCTTTCTCTGCAGAATGGATAGTGGAAACGGGATATCTTCGTCAGAGATGGGGCACGCTAAGCCCTCTTTGATGGAGAAGATTTTGCTAGGTTTTCAGGTGAGTCTGGGTCAGCAGGCTGAGATGCTCGCCAAGATGCAGGGTCAGAAGACCCCAGGCGTCAAGCAGTTCAGGGCAATGAAGCCAAGGACTTTTTCTGGCAAGGAGACTGCGTTGGAGGTCGATGAGTGGTTACTGTGCACAGAGGATGACCTCACAGCTGTTGGATTTCCAGTGGAGAGTTGGGTTGATACAGCAAAAAGGCAATTGACTCATCAGGCCAGTGATTGGTGGGATGCCCAGGAGCGGCATCTGACAGGTCCTATCTCTTGGCAGACTTTCAAGGAGCGTTTTGAATCCAAGTTCCTTCCGGAGACTACAAAGGATGAGCTCAGACAGCATTTTGAGCAGTTGACTCAGGGACGACAGAGTGTAGATGAGCATGACGCCGAGTTTTCCTTGCTGAGCAAGTTTACCCTATAGATCGTTGCGACTGATGCCACCTGAGCTTGACGTTTTCGTATGGGATTGGATCCGGAGTATAGATGGGCAATGTCTACACAGAAACTGGCCACACAGGAGGATGTACTTGAGGCAGCAAGATTATATGAGATCCATTTATGGAGTATGGGGAAAATGCCTGCAGGTGACAGACGACCATCAGGATCACAGAAGGCATTATCTCGCCCAGTACAAACGGCCCAGTTCAAGAGGCCAGGAGCCCCTGCAGTGACACAGAGACGTCTGACATGCCAATTCTGTGGCAAGACTGGTCATGAGCAGAAGGAGTGTAGGGCTTGGGCTAGACAGTGCTTTGCTTGTGGTGGCCGAGGACACATTAGCAGGTTCTGCCCGCACCAGGGTGCCTACCCGGCCCAGTAGCACCTGTGATTTCTAGACCGATGCAGCCGCGAGCTCCTCCACCTGGTCTGCAGCGGCTTTCTCTTCCAGCGCCAGCTGGACTAGGCACACCAGCCCCTAGAGGGCATTCCTTGCCTCCTCAGTGGCATGCCTATAAGAAGACAAACTCTGCTTCAAAGTGCCAGGCTTTCACGATGACAGCAGTAGAGGCAGAAAACTCTGGCCAGGTTATAACTGGTATGGTTCTAGCCCTCTCCTTTCTTTACATTATGTCACTTGTTGATTAGTTATGATGGACATCGGTTTGATTTCCTTGTTGGTTTTAGGTATGGTTAAAGTAGCATCTTTTCCTGCCTTAGCACTTTTTGATTCTGGGGCTTCACACTGTTTTCTGTCCCGACAATTTGTGGACAAAAATGTAATACCAGTTGACTCCTTCACTGTTAGTTGAAATATTCACACAGGAAATGGTGTGATCAGGAGTACTTCAGGACTCCGTTGTTGTCCAGTGGAAATTTGTGGACGGGAGTTATATGCTGGCTTCCTCGTGATTGAGATGCCCACCTTTGAAGCGGTGTTTAGGATGGACTGGTTAGCGATGTGTTGTGCCACTATTGATTGTAAATTAAGGAGGGTGGTCTTACAGATTCCTGATCATCCAGAGTTTGAGTTCAGAAGAGGTAGTTGCACATAAAAACCTGTAAGATTCAGAGCAACACCAGTAGAAGTAGAAGTGTTGGCGATGGTCATGGAGGCGGAGCCAGTCTTACCCAGGGTTGTGCGAGACTTTCCTGATGTCTTTCCCGATGATATTTATGGACTTCCTCCTGATCGATCATTGGAGTTCACCATTGATTTGATACCAGGCACATAACCCATTGCGAAGGCTCCTTATCAGATGGCACCTCCTGAGTTGGCTGAGCTTTGTAATCAGTTAAAAGACTTATCAGAGCAAGGGTTGATACAGCCAAGCGTGTCACCTTGGGGAGCACCAGTGCTTTTGGTGAATAAGAAAGATAGGTCTCATAGGATGTGTATTGACTATAGGGAATTGAACAAGGTGACAATAAAGGACAAGTACCCACTTTCTCGCATCGATGATCTCTTTGATCAGCTTGGTGGATCCCGAGTCTACTCAAAGTTAGACTTACGGAGCGGTTATCATCAGATTAAGGTTCGGGGGTCTGATGTTCTGAAGACAGTTTTTGAACCCGTTATGGACATTATGACTTCTTGGTGATGCCCTTCGGTGTGACCAATGCTCCGGCTACTTTCATGAGATTAATGAATCCTGTATTCTTTGACTATTTGGACAAGTTCGTGGTAGTCTTTATTGATGATATCCTGATATATTCCAAGGATGAGGAAGAACATGCAGAGCATCTGAGGATTGTTCTAGAGACATTGAGGCAGCATCAGTTATATGCCAAATATAGTAAGTGCCAGTTTTGGCTGTCTAAAGTGGCTTTTCTGGGGCACATAGTTTCAGGAGAAGGTATATCAGTTGATCCCGAAAAGGTGGATGCAGTGGAGAAATGGCATGTTCCTAGATCAGTTTCAGAGATTCAAAGTTTCTTGGGATTGGCTGGCTATTATAGGAAGTTCATCAAGGATTTCTCCAAGATCGCAGCACCGCTTACTCACCTGACTAAGAAGGATGTTGCTTATGTCTGGTCTGAAGAGTGTCAGCATGCATTTGAGGAGTTGAAGAGAAGGTTGACTACTGCGTCAGTTCTGACGATTCCAGATCGTTCTGGAGGATTCGAGATCTTTTGTGATGCTTCTGGCAAAGGACTTGGATGTGTCCTACATCAACATGGACGTGTAGTAGCTTATGCCTCTAGACTTCTGAAGGTGCATGAGCTAAACTACCCTACACATGACTTGGAGCTGGCAGCCGTGATTTTTGTCCTAAAGCTGTGGAGACACTTTTTGCTAGGGGAGCATGTCAAGGTGTACACCGACCACAAGAGTTTGAAGTATGTGTTCACCCAGAAGGAACTCAACATGAGACAGCGTCGATGGCTTGAGCTGATGGCAGAATATGATCTTGATCTTCAGTATCACCCTGGGAAGGTGAATGTGGTCCCTGATGCACTGAGTAGATATCCAGCTGTGATGATGTTGACCTCTCAGCCTTAGCTCCAGTGGGCCCTGCGACAGATGGAGATAGAGGCCGTTCTTCCAGGCATCAAAGCAGCCATGTTGAACTTGTAGGTCCAGTCCGATCTGGTGGACCGGATCAAGGCTGCACAGTCAGGAGATAAAACGTTGAAGATGATTCGAGAATAGGTAGAGGCCGGACTTAGGACCGACTTCCACATTTATGAAGATGGCTCTCTTAGATTTGGGACTCGGTTATGTGTGTCGGTTGGTGCTATTCGAGAGGAATTTCTTAAAGAGACCCATAGCTCCCCCTATTCCATTCATCCAGGCAGGACAAAGATGTATCGCGATCTGCGATAACATTACTGGTGGCATGGGATGAAGCGTAATATAGCCAGAAGTGTGGCCTCGTGTTTGGTCTGTCAGCAGGTGTAGGCCGAACACCAAAGAGTTGCAGGTCTGTTGCAGCCTCTTCCCATTCCTGAATGGAAATGGCAACATGTGACGAAGGATTTTGTGACTGGGCTACCCCGCACACCCAAGGGAAATGACGCAATTTGAGTAGTCATGGATTGCTTGACCAAATCTGCACATTTCATTCCCTTTCAAGTTGGACAGTCTACCGAGCATTTGGTTCGAAGATACATGGGGGTAAAACCCATTCGTCACCCTTACCTTTTCTATACTTGGTAGTGTGAGGTGTTTAACATAATATTCCATACAGGAGATCGTGAGGCTTCACGGAGTTCCTGTTTGTATAATCTCTGATCGGGACACCAAATTCACCCTACATTTTTGGAGAAGTTTGCAGTCTAGTTTGGGGACTCATCTCAAGTTTAGTACCGCATATCATCCTCAGACAAATGGGCATTCTGAGCGAGTTATTCAGATCCTTGAAGACATGTTGAGGGTGTGCATGCTGGACTTTAAAGGATCTTGGGAACATCATTTACACCTGGTGTAGTTTGCTTACAAAAATAGTTATCAAGCAAGCATTGGAATGGCACCGTTTGCTGCTCTATATGGAAGGAGGTGCAGATCGCCTCTAAGCTGGGACGATGTTGGAGACCGTGATCTCTTAGGACCTGATTTGGTGATGGAAGCGATCGATGTGGTTCGGACAGCTAAGGAGAATCTTCGTATCGCTCAGGACCACTATAAGCATTGGGCAGGTACAAAAAGGCGTCCATTGGAGTTTCAGCTAGGTGACCACGTGTTCTTGAAGATCTCCCCGACGCGTGGCACGATTCGATTTGGTAGACGAGGAAAATTGAGCCCAAGGTTCATTGGTCCATTCGAGATTTTGGCTCGTGTTGGTGAGGTTGCGTATCGCCTTGCCTTGCCACCCTCCCTTGAAGGCATCCACGATGTGTTCCATGTATACTAGCTTCAAAAATATGTGGGAGACCCTAATCACCTCGTGGACTTCTCAGAGATTGAAGTGCGCCCTGACATGACTTACGAACATCAACCAGTGGCTATCCTAGATCGGAGACAGAAGATACTAAAGAAGAAGGCCATTAATCTAGTAAGGGTTATGTGGTAGTAAGAATCCCCTGGTGAGTCCATCTGGGAACGCGAGGACGAGATGAGAGACAGATACACTAATCTTTTTATGTAAGTATCGTATCCCTGTATCAATGTCTCTTATGTTAATCTTGAGTGCAAAATTTTGTGGAGACAGTGGTGTAGGGTAAAATATAGAGGGGCCCTGAGAATTAGAAGTATTTTCTTCTTAGACTAGAACCCTTGGACTTGGAAAGTTCGAGGACGAACTTTAGTTTAAGGAGGGTAAGATGTCATGGCCTGTTTAGCCTTATACGGCGACTGATACGGTAGTCCCCTATACACGAGTAGAGGGTGTCACGCCCCGCTTCCCAAAAATGAGGAGGCGAGACGTGAGAAGGTCCGCTCAGACTTGAAGCTGCAAAGCTCCAAGCCCGATAAGCGTCAATCAACAATAAATTGGCAGGTCCTTGCAACGCAATACGAAACAACAACAATAATAATGAAGTGAGACAATAAGCAATTTATTGAATCTCTGAATATCCATAAAATAAATTACAATATCACAGCAAAGCCACCAGGCTCAAAAGGAAAAGCTAAGGCCCAAACATGGCCAACAAAGTACAACATACAAGCGAGGGTGCCACGCACCAACAACTAATAGCAAACCTAAACAAGGAAGAGAACACAAGAGACCTCTAAGACTGGTCACCAATGACCACAAACTCCTCCTCAGCAACCACTGGCTCAGCGCCAGCAAACACTACGTCCTCTCCAACGAACTCTGGCTCAGGATCTAACATGTGTCACCCAAAAGAGAGAGGGGCACATGTCAGCAAGTCTAAAAATAATTGGGCAAGGAAACTGAAAGGAAAGTAAACTAACACCCTAGCAGTTATAGTATGATGCATATCATGACAAGTTTAGTATGGGAGTAACAAATAAGGTAAGGTGCAAGTATCGAGTAACAAGTAGCAAGTATGGCATGGATGACAGTTTTAGTATGAGTGTGCAAGCAAGACATGGTATAACATCAAGTACAAGTGAACAATTATCATGGCATGACAGGAGTAGCCAAGCTACTAACATTCTCAATCCTTTCACTAGTCACGTTTCCAAGTTATTGTAGATGTTTACGCCTTACAGCTGAACTGTTTGACGTTCACACTAAGTGGACGCTTAACACTAGTCACGCTTCAAGTTGTTTACTCCTTACAGCTGAACTGTTGGACATTCACACTGAGTGGCCGCTTAACACTACCCCAGAACCCAGAGTTTACGCCTTACAACTGAAGTTGCTGATCGGGCAGACTCCCAGTTGAATGGCCGCTTAACCCTTACCCCTCCCACATGTAAACAAGCCAGGGTCCCTGCACACGATGCTCAGTAAATGAGCCAGGGTTGCCCCGAACAAGAGCTACTTTTTAGGTTCACAATTTGGCGTAGGATTGTGCCCGCTAAAAGCAGGTGCCTAGCCGAAAACAAGTAGATCGGGCATTGGCTATCAACTAACACACGTGGCCCGATTCTGGAACACGAGCCAGGAAACACAAGTATTGTAGCGTGTGCTACGAATGCGACATTCCACATGGATAGCATGGCAAGTAGTAAGGCGTACATGCAAGGAATTAAACATGGTAGTTTAATATGCATGAACAACAAGTTAAAAGGGTTGGACCTAGCTTCTTTGTCAAGCTAGATCAATTGAGGTAACGGATCTAGTTTCGTTGTCAAACTAGATCAAATAGGCGTCTAGGCAGCTATGATTTCACTGTCTAGTCTCTTTTACGCTACAACAAGCAAATGGCCTAAAACATGGCCTAAAACCCTAGGAGGCAAGTTTCACATGCCTAGCACCGATGATGACGATCAACGCGGCCGTCACACAAATGCTAACTATGGAGGTGAGATCGCTGCCATGGCAAAACAACATTAGAACAATATCTCTAACATCCATTTTTTTAGGGTTTCAATAAAATCACAAGGAGGGTTATGAGAATATCCAAGGATCGAACACTACCGTATTGAAGTAGAAGATCGATGTCGAACAAGCACGGCGACGGAAGAACGACCCGGGAACCACGGCTCAGATCTGGAATGGATGGAGAAATCGGGAGAAAATGGGGTTTGGGGGTTTTTGGGGTTTGCCGACGGCAAGGGGAGAGGTGGCCGGCCTAAATGGAGGGGGAGAAGGGCTCTTGAGGAAGGAGGAAGGGCTAGAGGAAGGTTGGGGAAGATCAGAGGTCTAGGGGAAGGGAAATGTCCAAGGGAAATGAAAGAGAAAAAGAGAAACGATCGGGAGTATTTATAGAGATGAACCGGTGGCCGCCCAAAAATTAGGATTTCGGGGGCGATTAGTCGGTCAAAGAAGGGTGGCTGACCGACTAGTTTAGCAACTAGTCGGTCGGTCGTTCAACTGTGACCGACTAAAATCAAAAAGCGAAGAAGGAATAAATCTGGGAAGTGAATTAGTCGGTCTGAGAAGGCCCGTCGACCGACTAGTTTGTAATCTAGTCGGTCTGTGAATGTTCATGGACCGACTAACGATAAACAGTAACTCGACTGTACAGAAGAACTCAGAATTAGTCGGTCTGAGTACAAAACTTAACCGACTAGTTTAACAACTATTCGGTCGAGAGATGAACTTAGACCGACTAAACAGAAACAGTAACTCCTGAATAATTGATTCAATGAACTAGTCGGTTTGAGAAGAGTTCCTAACCGACTAGATCTCAATCTAGTCGGTTGGTCCTCCTTCTTGAACCAACTAACGTGCACGAAAAGTGCCGAATTGAAGCGCGAAGCTTCGGGAAGATTCCTACGGCTTCTAAGATCACTCTAACTCTAAGATATGAGCGATTTGAAGTTCGTCATGAGTGACTTACTCCAAGAACAACGATTCTAAGGAAGAAGCTAGAAAATCACAACGAAACGAACGAAAACGAAAGCTACGGAGACGAAAACCACACACACAAGGAGAAAATCCACCAAGACATATATATATATATATCGATAACACTAATATAGAAAAACCAGTCGTTACATCCTACCCACCTTAGAATAAAGTCCGTCCTCGGACTTTCTAACATATCTAGTCGCTCTAGTAACTACCCCAATCATATCACATTCAATCAGGTATAGTTATTACAAGTGCTTATATTCGCACTAGGTAATCAAACATTAACACTACCAACATGTATACATACATACATACATATATATATATATATATATATATATATATATATATATATATATATATATATATATATATTATAAAAGAGGGATGTTATCAAGAGAAATTGGATAAGAGATATTGGAAAAGAGAAATTGGATAAGAGATATCTATATTATAAAAGAGGGATGTTATCAAGAGATATTGGATAAGAGATATTGGACATGAGAAATTGGATAAGAGATATCTATATTATAAAAGAGGGATGTTATCAAGAGAAATTGGATAAGAG
Source organism: Scilla litardierei (assembly GCA_030789695.1). NCBI lineage: Eukaryota > Viridiplantae > Streptophyta > Magnoliopsida > Asparagales > Asparagaceae > Scilla > Scilla litardierei. The sequence continues at coordinate 229,546,627 of CM061133.1, forward strand.
ATATTGGAAAAGAGAAATTGAATAAGAGATATCTATAATATAAAAGAGGGATGTTATCAAGAGAAATTGGATAAGAGATATTGGACATGAGAAATTGGATAAGAGATATCTATATTTTAAAAGAGGGATGTTATCAAGAGAAATTGGATAAGAGATATTGGAAAAGAGAAATTGGATAAGAGATATCTATATTATAAAAGAGGGATGTTATCAAGAGAAATTGGATAAGAGATATTGGACATGAGAAATTGGATAAGAGATATCTATATTATAAAAGAGGGATGTTATCAAGAGAAATTGGATAAGAGATATTGGAAAAGAGAAATTGGATAAGAGATATCTATATTATAAAAGAGGGATGTTATCAAGAGAAATTGGATAAGAGATATTGGACATGAGAAATTGGATAAGAGATATCTATATTGTAAAAGAGGGATGTTATCAAGAGAAATTGGATTAGAGATATTGGACAAGATAAATTGAATAAGAGATATCTATATTATAAAAGAGGGATGTTATCAAGAGAAATTGAATAAGAGATATTTGACAATAGAAATTGGATAAGAGTGATATTATCAAGAGAAATTGGATAAGAGATATCTATATTACAAACGAGAGATGTTATCAAGAGAAATTGGATAAGAGATATTGGACAAGAGAAATTGGATAAGAGATATCTATTATATAAAAGACGGATGTTATCAAGAGAAATTGATAAGAGAATTTGGACATGAGAAATTGGATAAGAGAATTTGGATATCTATTATATAAAACAGGGAAATTGAATAAGAGAAAATATAAGAGATGCGATTTTGAGGGATAAAAGAGGAGGTGTGGAATTTTGCACATACAACCCCGGTTTTTGTATTTTTGCCTATGGACCCTTCCCACACACACACCCACACTTTTTATTCTCACCCCTTCCGGCCATTTTATTTCCAGTTCTATGAAGATTTTGAATCTTATCCTACTAGGACAAAGCTTTGTCCTACGTGGCAAGTTTGTCCAAGGTGGTAATGACAATTTTGGGGGGACTTAAATTTTGGGGGAAAACTTAAATTTGGGGGGAAACTTGAAATTTTGTGGGAAAACTTGAAATTTGGGGGAACTTGAAATTTGTGGGGGAGAAAAACTCAGCCATTAAATAAACCGTGCCCTATGGGCACGGGTAATGACTAGTATATATATATTCACGCACATCATACACTTATTCCTATCGTAGTCAGTCAAAAGCATACACGTATATCCATCACATACACAAATACACATACATCCCTTATATAGCTATTACTTACCTAGCACCAAACATTAGTCCATATACTCACAACCAATTAAATAGTTCACACTAGTAAATACCATCGTAACACTCTACGTTAGGTAGCTACTTATGAACAAGGCAATAAGAATACACTACTCCCTATATCTCCTAGTATACATCCAATACCAAACACGTCAACACACGTAATCACACCACACCATCTAAACTCAAGTTATTATATTTAATATACTTCCACCATCATTATAATTTCACAATTTATAGCCATTCCAATACATGCAAATATTTCACTATAACTTCACATCACATACGGCCCTATAATTATACCCACGACACGCCACACATATCATAGTCACCAAAACTTATAACCAAGCACATACTTACCCGTGCATGGTGCACACCCACACACGCTAACATTTCATTCATATTTACCAATATATACTCAGCCCACATACACACTCAGTTTTAGCTAGCACATATATATATTCATGCAGGCAAGCCCCCTAATAAATAACTATACCACAAGACCCACACCTATAACTATCTACTGGTTTAGTGACCCACAATCATGTGCGTAACACAACCGGACACAAACAATCCAAACATTATACATACATCATCCATCACTATAAAATCATTCACACATCAGAACAGGTAATCCATACTTATCCCTTATATACGTACATACAATCACGCAACACCTACGTATCCTAGTATCTATAAGCATGTCCACTCGTACTCGAGGGAACACGAAGACTTAAATGTATTCACAGACATTATATATTCACACCTACTATCTCACATGAGTATCTATACTTATTCATGTACTATATACACATACTCATTACATTCATCGCAATACACATATTCCATTATTCATCCATCTATAATTGGTACATCAATACATTTACTTCATCCATTAGTTAAGATGTGCAGTAGTCGGGTATACCTCATGGTATACACGCATACGACATCTCATAAAAACAAGTAATACCAATCAAACAATTATAATCCTACTATCATATGTATATCACACTTATACTCATGCAGCTAATACATAACTACCTACACACAACATACCAATACCAACCACAACAACTTCATATGCATCATGAAATTTAATACACTACGACGACACATCAAATCACTAATGGGGCCCACCAAACTATATTAAGGTTGACACGGCGACGACAAGCTCTATGGTTAGACAAAAGGAAAGAAACTGAAATCAAAAGCGTAACGAGTAGAAGGATCGAAAAGCATGAGAACGATCGTGTAATGATGTAATGATGCTCCATTAGGATACAGGGGAAATAGTGTAAAAAGATATAAGTTAAAACGAAGAGTACGAAACCGGTCGATAAAATGAGTTGTTCAAAATAAGTTTGAGTCGTATATACATAATAAGAAGAATGGTTTATTTAGCTTATATAAATCTATCACGAGTAAAGGTAAATCATTTACACGAACATATAGGGCATATGTTAGAAAACGTTATGCGGCAGTAGTTTAAAAATTTTGGAAAAGTTTCGAGATTCAAGGAATGAAATCAGATCAAATATAGTGTAGAGGGTTTATGCTCATGCCAAATGTTTTCCCAAGTTTTAAAACTGAAGAGAAATTCCAAATAAACCGTATTGAAAATACTTTTTAGAGAATCTGGATTCGCCAGCAGAAACTGATTTATACACGGGTCTTAAAGCACGAGCACAACGAACATAGTACTGATATATAAAAATAATTAAAGTTCTATTCTAGAAATCATCTTTAGAATATGTATGATGAATGGAAAGATAATAACATCTTAGTTGTGTGGAAGTAAGTGAGAGGATATATATATAGAATTATTAAATTGATAATAAAGCTTTAAAACCGAATTATGGAGGTCTAAATCAGGAAATGGTTTCGAAAAGTAATTTTACAAAAATCTGAACTAGGGAAAACGTTGAGCATAAAATCGACTTGTTGAAAGATGAAGTCCCATGTGACTTGAAAGGTATATAAGAAGTAAGCACGATACGGTATTCGAATAAGTTTTAATGGCATAAGTAAGAAAAGAAAATTATAATTCAGGTTAGGAAAAACAGAAGTACGGTTTAGAATAAAATTTGTATATGAAAAGGGGCAAGACATTTATATCGATATGAAAATATAGGCTGGAAAATATTATAACCCTTAATCAAAATCTCGACAAAAGCTTCAATATTTAGAAAAGAACAAATAAATTTAAGTCGGCGAAAGAGTATGAATCTAATATATATATTAAAAGTTTTCGAACAAATTTAAACTTAGCGAGGAGGAACATCGAAAATACTTTAGGGAAAACAAGGATTTGCCACAAGAACGGGTTGGTGTAAAGACTTTGAAGTACGGGTACGACAAACTTATAATTAGTATATATTCATAAATTAATTGGAGTTCTATTTATCTTGAAAGAAGTATTTTAAGGTACGTATGGTAAATAGCTAAAATGAATTTCACAATTTAGAAAAGACGGTATATCGAATTATCGAAATAGTACTAAAGTTTAAAATCAAGTGCGGACGATATATGATAGAAAAATAGTTACAAGATAGTAATTTAAAATTACGACCAAATAGTCTTCAAAATCTAAGAATGACTTTTAGTTCAAACGGAAATAATGGAAATATACTGAAAGAAGGTTTAAAACAAAATTTAAATCGAGTGGAAACTTTTAAGAAGGAAAATTTGAAAACGGCTTTGGAAGAATCAAGATTTGCAACGGGAAAGATTTGAAGGGTCAACGATAATAGTAAGGAGGGGATCATGAATCGAGGGCAATGAATGTGGTTGTGTGAGGCATGCACCTAAATTACGATTCAAGAAAACTACGATGAAAACCTACGGTCAGTAACACCGAAGTGTAGTGACCAGGAAAATATTGAACCAGAGAGTCCTACTCATCGGTTCACTAAAGGTCAAGAAAAACTTAACACTAAGGCTTCCTAATGGCTAGAGTATATTAGAGGCCTCAGGGAAGGTTCTAAGAGAATCGAGATCATGTTCTGTCGGGCCCGAAATCGATGAACCCAAGAGAACGGCTAAAGAAATCCTAGGAATCTATCAAGGTCAGAGCTAGACAAGAACCACTAAGGTAACTCTTAAGACTATCATATCCATCACCAGCATGGAGTCTAACAAACAATCAAGGGCCTCTAACTAGCAAGCACAAACTTCTAACTAAGTCTCACTATAGTCCTGACCTAATCGATTTCCTATCAAGCTGGGACAGGTGCTCTAACACGTCTACTAGCCACCTGAGGCATAGGAACGCTAAAACCCTAGACTCCGGGCTTATAACTTGGATGTTCTAATTTATTTAACGGACATTCTATACTTATTATCGTTGTTCCGATAGCTCGCATTTGCAAATGGACCTGCATGGGCCACCAATAAAACTTATCACGCCCCGCTTCCCAAAAATGAGGAGGCGAGACGTGAGAAGGTCCGCTCAGACTTGAAGCTGCAAAGCTCCAAGCCCGATAAGCGTCAATCAACAATAAATTGGCAGGTCCTTGTTGTAGGAAGATATATGCCCATAAGGCAATTTATCTTGATTATACGTCTTGTTCATACCGTATATGGTACGTATTATTCTAAGTATAAAATCATTTGTATTAATATACTTAGATAATATCCATAGACTTATAGTTAGGTCCTTACATATCTAGATGAGATTTCGATTATGAGTAAGTAAGCGACCGAATAGAAACGTAAGTCTTAAACGGTTCGTGATCATAGATGTGTCGAGAACTGGATATCGACACATCGGATAGATCACTGTGTCTTCGTCTTACCTTAGGGTAATGGTGATCTCATAGTCATTCGACTTGGTGAATTCGGAGACGAGACACAGGTGCTCATTGGGGAATGAGTTCACTGAACGACCAAGTTAGAGTTGTTAAATGGTTAACTTTAATAATCTGTCTTTAATAACTCTAGGGTGATGATAGGTTAGTTGATCCTTAAGACCTGAAGTCATCTGTACTAACATGTGAGCGAACGGTGTAGCTTAGACCCATGATCTAGCTTCGAGGACAAGTCCTGATGAAAGATCTTAGGTTGGGTTGCACCTGAAGCTCTCGAGGTAAGTAAGTGACTAAGATGGGATTCGTCACTTCCATTAAAGGGAAGTTAGTGTTACAGGCTCAGTACGGTCTTTATGTTAATCCTCGGCTGGGGTATGTTGCAAGTAGTACAACGTGTATACAATAAAGACTGTTGTATACTGACCAATGTTGTCTAATAGGGTTGACATAAAACCATACCCTAGGCCAACAATAACACAGTCTTGACGAAGGGATTTTAGCTAACGGCATTCATCACTGACACAGCCAATGCAAACCCTATGATACTTTTGTTAAAGGGTCGATCACGTTATGATGACTCTGAAACAGGGACGACAGCTACTGCTCGTAGTGACCGTCGTCTAGGGGTTTCGAGCCCCAACCTGTAGTAAGGTCAGGCTGTAGGGTCACACACACCGAGTAGTGTTCATTTCTTAGTAATAGGAATATAGAAAAGAGAGAAATATCATTTGATGATATTGAATATTCACAAAGCGGTTGTGAATATTAGTCGCATTAAGCAATAGGGACAAAACGTTGCATTAGATGCAAACTTTGACTAAACATGTTGTAAATTGGTTACGACGGATTTAGTAGGAACAAACAAGTTGGAAAGGGTTACCTGGATGACGGGATCATCCCGGTCTAAACACAGGTTCAAACCGCGTCCAAATCGGAGCTCAAACGAGCCCAGAAACAGTTCAAGGGGAAGTGGGTTAGACCCACTGGGCCAAAAGGGCCCATGAACAAAGACAACGGGTGCAGCCCGCTTGCTGCAACGGGCGCACGCCCGCTGCAGCAGCGGGCGCGGCCCGCTGCAGCAGCGGGCCGGCGCCCGCTGCATGCAGCGGGCCGGCGCCCGCTGCATGCAGCGGGCCGGCGCCCGCTGCATGCAGCGGGCCGGCGCCCGCTGCATGCGGGCGCGCGGCCCGTTGCTTGCAGCGGGCCAGCGCCCGCTGCGGCAGCGGGCGCGCGCAGCCCGCTCGGTCCCCTTGGGCGGGCACGCCCGCTAGGCTTAGCGGGCGCGCCCGCAACTTAAGTCAAATTAGGGTTTTTTGAAACCCCTAATGACGGCTACGAATTTTGAGAAATTGCTTAACTTTGAGCAATTGTTTGAGGGGTCAAACGAATTCGAAATTCGTCACCGTCAGTTCCTACGCGTTCACCATTCCAAGCTCTTCTGATTGATAGCTTGTTTGGTGTCTGAAGTTTAGTATGCAAGGAGAATTAATTAGTTAAAGTTTGACTTTATGAAAGGCTAACTTTAAAGTTGAAATTAAGCCAAATGGCTTAATTGATTTTCCCTCTTCATGTGGAATGTCCCATATTGCTCGCAACGAGTGAGTGAGTGCTCACTCCCTATATAAATAGGGGTGCACTCTCCTCGTTGAAACACACACCAGTCAACGATCGAGTAGCTCGAGAATTTTAGAGCAAGCTCGATCCGCGACTAAACTCTTTCTCTATTTTCCTGTTCTCCGGAGTAGTCCTAGCACGACTACAAAGGGGGTTTGGATCTGATCCGGACGTCTAAGACGCGGGTTTCTTCTCAAGTGAAACTTTCTACCGCGTGTGATCGGCTCGGAGGCGAAAGCAGCTCGGGCGGATCGGTGCGAGGGTGCGAGGCGGCTCAGGCAGATCGAGTCAACGCGGCTCGGTTACGAGGAGCTTCTCAAGACGGTGCGGTACATCTTGCCTGCCCCAGGGCCAAGATTCCGGGTATGTGGTTAAGCATTTTTAGTGTAGATTTTATTAGTCGCTTTAGTGTAGATCCTTCTTGGGGTGGTCAGATCCACCCCAAGTTGGCATAGATCGGGCTAGGTTCTGGCTCCCTAGAGCCTAGCTAAATAGTTTAGCTAGTGTAGAAATTTTGATTTCTGGTTTTCCGCTGCGCTTTTGTGCCTCCGTGGTCCGTCCGACTTAGGACGGATACGGATCCGAGCTCTGGGGGTCCGCCAAAACCCCAACAAGTGGTATCAGAGCCACGGTTATGCTATAGATCTACTATAGCGACTTTTTTAATCTTTAAAAATGCTTGTTTTACATGTACAAACTATTTTAGCTTTATGTTTTAAATAGTTTTAAAAAATTGTTTTGTGTTTTAAAAATTGTTTTTGCAACACAGAAATTTTTTTTGGGGACTATTTTACTTTATGCGATAAATTTTAAATAGGTCTCCAATATTTAAATACTTTATAAAAATTTTTATGAGATATAAAATTTTTTTTGGGTATTTAAAGTTTATGTAAACTTTATAGAAATTTTTTTATTTTTGAAATCTAAAAGTTTTCTTTAGTTACATAAAGGCTAGAAATATTTAAACTTTATTTGAAAGCTTCTAAAAGGATTTCTAAAAGATTTTAAAAGAGTTTTAAAATTGTTTTAAAATATGTAAATAATAGAAATGTTTTATTTTCATGAGATGAAACATAAATTAATTTCTTTTTATTACATAGATGTTTCTAAAATTATTATGTGATATTTTAATTTTAGAAATAAGGTTAAAAAATTTTAAAGCCTAGGTTTAAAAATTATTTGATAATTTTATACGACCTAGTTTTATGCGATGAAATTTTTTATGGAGGCTTTAAATTTTAATCTTTAATTTTAAGTGTTAAAATTTAGATTTGCATGTTTTTATTATGTAGATAATTTTAAACTTGCAAATGCTCAAGTATGTCACAAAATGAAAATTTTATTTATGTTGATAAATTAGTTGTTTCTTTTTTTAATGGACATGTGAACCTTATTAGGTTAGCCATTAAATGTTTAAAATTTTACGAGATGAAATTTTAATTAGTGACATGCTATGTTTGATAAAACAAAACAACATTCGAACCTAATACCAGATTAGGGTAGTCCCTTTGTTTGAAAATCATTTCATTAAAACATTTAATTAATGATTTTCATAAAAGACAATGTTGAATTGTTTTATTAAAATCCTAATTAGATTGGGGTAGCAAGTTGAACGAAGAACCTTATAGTTGATAAGGACTTAATAAAAGCTGTTCAACCAATCCGAAAAATTTTGAATTTTAGGATCCACTAGTTGATAAGGATTAACTAGTTCTCTTAATTAAAAACCATTTAGTTGTTTGGAAAAAATAAAATTGATGACAACTCCTTCAATAGATCATGATGTCGGTCAATGTGCTTGGCTAAAGTTTTTGGACCAACCTAGCTAGACTGGGTAACAAGTGGTCCTGGCTTAGTCAATTCCCTGGCCGCGTCCGCTGGACCGCAAGGAGTCGATTCATGACTATGTAAGTCCATCGACTATACCTAAGTCAATACGATAATAATCTTGTTCAAGATAAATCGTAGCCCTCCTTGTTTTAGGAGTTGGCAACTGTAAGAAACATGTTTCGGTTGTTGAGCTACACTCAAGCCGTGACATGTCAATCTTATAGAAACCGATTTCTTGATTGACATCTTAACCTGACTGAAACCGTTGTCTCATCCCTCGAGCTTCGGTGTAAGTCTAACCAAGAATGTAGTCTAAGACCTGACCCAAACCGGCGCGTCGTGCATACACCGAGCAAAGGGGCAAGTCAGGCTAGACACGAAAACAAGGGTCCGACTAGGCTAGCCATTGTGATCCGGTTGAGTACACTCATGATCACAAATGACTAGGGGTAAAATCGATAGGGAATCATAGTAAATATGATTGACGACGAGTTCGTCTACCGACTGCAGAGTCGGACAACTTGTTGAGATACACTCAAGGTTGTCAGACTCAGGGAAGTCGGATCCCTCTCTCACAAATGTTATTTTATAATAAATTGTTTATTATAATGGCTTTAATAAATTTAGTGGGAGAATATAGTTTTATTAAAACCATTAAAACTATACTACGAACATATACTAACTAAAGTATCTATAAAATGCAGAATGGACTCAGGTCTAAAATACATGGTAGAAAAGAACGTGCTGGATGGAACCAACTACAAAGACTGGCTTAGGAACATTAAGTTGGTCCTTTCCCTAGCTGGGATTGGATACATATTGTTCGAGGACGCTCCGGAGAAGCCCGATGATGATTCGACCCACGAAGAGAAAGAAGCCTGTAAGTTGTACCAGAGGGATGTAGAGAAGGCAAGGTGCCTTACTCTAGCTTCGATGACCAACGAACTGCAAAGGAAGCATGAACATATGGATGTTCAGAGCATACGCCTTAATGCACAAGAGTTGTATGGCAAGCGATCCAGAGCTGCCAAGTTCGAAGCTACTAGCAACCTCTGGGGCATAAAGATGACGACATGGCCCGTACAAGATCATGTTATCAAGATGATCGGGTACGTAGAGGACGCTACCCAGTTAGGGTTTATCCTGGACAATGAGATGTCCACGGATATTATCCTAAAGTCTTTAACTCCCGAGTTTAAGCCCTTTATAACTGGCTTTATAATGAACAGCCTTGAAACGGATCTTCCTGGTCTCCTCAATATGCTCCGGTAGTTTGAGAAAATTGAGAAGAAGCTGACTGCACTGGTTGTTGGCTCTGCTACTTCCGACCAGCCAAAAGGCAAAGGAAAGAAGAGGTAGGTCCCACAACATGCGAAGGCTAAGAATGGGAAGAAGAAGAATAAAGGGGCCCCGTCGAAATCTGAGTGCTTCCATTGCCACAAGGATGGCCACTGGAAGAGGAACTGTAAGATTTATCTTGCAGAGAAGAAGAAGGGGCATACTGATGCCTCTACCTCAGGTACAAATTAAATTCGATTAAATGCAATTATTTCCATTCATATAGTATGAAATACTTATAGACATCTGTGTAATGTATACATGTGGCTGATATGAACCGGAGATTGGAGAAGTACAGAGATCGGTCGGTAATCAAAGCAACAGTTGCTGCTGGGACCGTTTCAAAGACTTCTGGAGACGATGACCATGATGGAGATGATATTTTTCTTACTTGAATAAAATTGTATCATCTTTAAAGGTCGAAAACAATGCATGAGTGCTTTGCACTCAAGGTTTATTTTTGATAAACAAGTTAAGGTTCTTTTCATGAACCCGTTGTTTTGGAATGGATGTCTCGTTTGTTGCAATTGAAATTGAATCGGCTTAAATTCTGTGGATGTGGTTTTTTTTCTGTGATGGTTGCGAATAATAATGCATAGCTTCGATAATATTGTTTTTGGAGCTGACTTAATGTTAAAAGTCAATCAGTAGTTAAGTATAGGTTCCAGGGGGCGTATAAATTGTGTGCGATCACAATAATATGCATATCAAGATTAATTCTTGATGAACTGCATTTAGTTATTAAAAGAGCTAATACTAAATGTGGTTAAAGAAATAAGTACAGTGTAGGACGTTTTGATTGAATGAGTCAATGTCAAGATTCCTTAAAACGATCTTGACTTGACTCATTCGTCAAACCGAACCTGGCACTTGTGCATTCCATCTGAGGCACTTACCAAATGGTTATTTTTGCACATAAATCTAAATATGATTTAGATATTATGTTGCAGTAATTTAAACAGGTAATTCTTAAAGTCAGTGGGAGCGAGCTCATATACTTAGTTCCGTTTTTCGGACTAAGTAAAAAGGATATTTCACTTTAATGAATCTTCTATATAAATCATTAAGTCAAAATTGTTTTGATTTAATCGTATATATATATAGACTTAGGGTGTCAAATATGTACTTGACATATTGACACAATAAAGTGGAGTGAGCTAGAACTGACTTACGGAAATGTTAGACCCCACATCTAAATCGTATAAGCTAACTGTTAGCTATACAAAGTTAGGAAAATTGATCCAGATCATTTTTCCAAAGGATCAACCCTGTGTGATCAAGAGATGTAATTTCAATCCATTAAAATTCGTTGTAGATACTTGTTAGTAGAACCATTCTTAGGTTTGCCATATAAAATGTCAAAGTGACTGATATGCTATAACGGTATGAGATACCGAGATAAATAGCCTAAGTGCAAGTGGGGGATGTAGGAAGATATATGCCCATAATGCAATTTATCTTGATTATACGTCTTGTTCATACCGTATATGGTACGTATTATTCTAAGTATAAAATCATTTGTATTAATATACTTAGATAATATCCATAGACTTATAGTTAGGTCCTTACATATCTAGATGAGATCTCGATTATGTGTAAGTAAGCGACCGAATAGAAACGTAAGTCTTAAACGGTTCGTGATCATAGATGTGTCGAGAACTGGATATCGACACATCGGATAGATCACTGTGTCTTCGTCTTACCTTAGGGTAATGGTGATCTCATAGTCATTCGACTTGGTGAAGTCGGAGACGAGACACCGGTGCTCATTGGGGAATGAGTTCACTGAACGACCAAGTTAGAGTAGTTAAATAGTTAACTTTAATAATCTGTCTTTAATAACTCTAGGGTGATGATAGGTTAGTTGATCCTTAAGACCTGAAGTCATCTGTACCAACCTGTGAGCGAACGGTGTAGCTTAGACCCATGATCTAGCTTCGAGGACAAGTCCTGATGAAAGATCTTAGGTTGGGTTGCACCTGAAGCTCTCGAGGTAAGTAAGTGACTAAGATGGGATTCGTCACTTCCATTAAAGGGAAGTTAGTGTTACAGGCTCAGTACGGTCTTTATGTTAATCCTCGGCCGGGGTACGTTGCAAGTAGTACAACATGTATACAATAAAGACTGCCGTATACTGACCAATGTTGTCTAATAGGGTTGACAGAAAACCATACCCTAGGCCAACAATAACACAGTCTTGACGAAGGGATTTTAGCTAACGACATTCATCACTGACACAGCCAATGCAAACCCTATGATACTTTTGTCAAAGGGTCGATCACGTTATGATGACTCTGAAACAGGGACGACAACTACTGCTCGTAGTGACCGTCGTCTAGGGGTTTCGAGCCCCAACCTGTAGTAAGGTCAGGCTGTAGGGTCTCACACACCGAGTAGTGTTCGTGTCTTAGTAATAGGAATATAGAAAAGAGAAATATCATTTGATGATATTGAATATTCACAAAGCGGTTGTGAATATTAGTCGCATTAAGCAATAGGGACAAAACGTTGCATTAGATGCAAACTTTGACTAAACGTGTTGTAAATTGGTTACGACGGATTTAGTAGGAACGAACAAGTTGGAAAGGGTTACCTGGATGACGGGATCGTCCCGGTCTAAACACAGGTTCAAACCGCGTCCAAATCGGAGCTCAAACGAGCCCAGAAACAGTTCAAGGGGAAGTGGGTTAGACCCACTGGGCCAAAAGGGCCCATGAACAAAGACAACGGGCGCAGCCCGCTTGCTGCAACGGGCGCACGCCCGCTGCACAGCGGGCGCTGCCCGCTGCAGCAGTGGGCTTGGCCCGCTGTGTGCAGCGGGCGGGCGCCCGCTGCATCAGCGGGCGTGGCCCGCTGCATGCAGCGGGCCCGCACCCGCTGCAAGCAGGCGCGCGGCCCGCTGCATGCAGCGGGCCCGCGGCCCGCTGCGGCAGCGGGCGCGCGGCCCGCTGCGGCAGCGGGCGCGCGGCCCGCTGCGGCAGCGGGCGCGCGCAGCCCGCCCGGTCCCCTTGGGCGGGCGCGCCCGCTAGGCTTAGCGGGCGCGCCCGCAACTTAAGTCAAATTAGGGTTTTTTTGCAACCCCTAATGACGGCTACGAATTTTGAGAAATTGCTTAACTTTGAGCAATTGTTTGAGGGGTCAAACGAATTCGAAATTCGTCACCGTCAGTTCCTACGCGTTCACCATTCCAAGCTCTTCTGATTGATAGCTTGTTTGGTGTCTGAAGTTTAGTATGCAAGGAGAATTAATTAGTTAAAGTTTGACTTTATGAAAGGCTAACTTTAAAGTTGAAATTAAGCCAAATGGCTTAATTGATTTTCCCTCTTCATGCGCAATGTCCCACATTGCCCGCAACGAGTGAGTGAGTGCTCACTCCCTATATAAATAGGGGTGCACTCTCCTCGTTGAAACACACATCAGTCAACGATCGAGTAGCTCCAGAATTTTAGAGCAAGCTCGATCCGCGACTAAACTCTCTCTCTATTTTCCTGTTATCCGGAGTAGTCCTAGCACGACTACAAATGGGGTTTGGATTTGATCCGGACATCTAAGACACGGGTTTCTTCTCAAGTGAAACTTTTTACCGCGTGTGATCGGCTTGGAGGCGAAAGCATCTCGGGCGGATCGGTGCGAGGGTGCGAGGCGGCTCAGGCAGATCGAGTCAACGCGGCTCGGCTACGAGGAGCTTCTCAAGACGGTGCGGTACATCTTGCCTGCCCCAGGGCCAAGATTCCGGGTATGTGGTTAAGCATTTTTAGTGTAGATTTTATTAGTCGCTTTAGTGTAGATCCTTCTTGGGGTGGTCAGATCCACCCCAAGTTGGCATAGATCGGGCTAGGTTCTGGCTCCCCAGAGCCTAGCTAAATAGTTTAGCTAGTGTAGAAATTTTGATTTCTGGTTTTCCGCTGCGCTTTTGTGCCTCCGTGGTCCGTCCGACTTAGGATGGATACGGATCCGAGCTCTGGGGGTCCGCCAAAACCCCAACACTTGCAACGCAATACGAAACAACAATAATAATAATGAAGTGAGACAATAAGCAATTTATTGAATCTCTGAATATCTATAAAATAAATTACAATATCACAGAAAAGCCACCAGGCTCAAAAGGAAAAGCTAAGGCCCAAACATGGCCAACAAAGTACAACATACAAGCGAGGGTGCCACGCACCAACAACTAACAGCAAACCTAAACAAGGAAGAGAACACAAGCGATCTCTAAGACTGGTCACCAATGACCACAAACTCCTCCTCAGCAACCACTGGCTCAGCGCCAGCAAACACTACGTCCTCTCCAACGAACTCTGGCTCAGGATCTAACATGTGTCACCCAAAAGAGAGAGGGGCACATGTCAGCAAGTCTAAAAAGACTTGGACAAGGAAACTGAAAGGAAAGTAAACTAACACCCTAGTAGTTATAGTATGATGTATAGCATGACAAGTTTAGTATGGGAGTAACAAATAAGGTAAGGTGCAAGTATCGAGTAACAAGTAGCAAGTATGGCATGGATGACAGTTTTAGTATGAGTGTGCAAGCAAGACATGGTATAACATCAAGTACAAGTGAACAATTATCATGGCATGACAGGAGTAGCCAAGCTACTAACATTCTCAATCCTTTCACTAGTCATGTTTCCAAGTTATTGTAGATATTTACGCCTTACAGCTGAACTGTTTGACGTTCACACTGATTGGACGCTTAACACTAGTCACGCTTCAAGTTGTTTGTAGATGTTTACGCCTTACAGCTGAACTTGTAATGACCACTTTTCGTTGTACCTTGTTCGTGCACGTGCTTTTGGCCGTGCACGTGTTTGTTTTAGACTTTATTTGTTTGTGAACACTTTGTTGTGATATGCCGTTGTGAACGTCTCTGAGAGTATTAAATAGTGGCACTAATTTGGAACGACATTTCTCGAGTCGTTTTCCCACAATCTAATCTTATTCGATGAGACGTTGCGGTTTTCACTTTCGACGGGAGACATTTCTATTTTTAGTTTCGTCGTCCGACATCGAAATTGAGATCCGTCTTCTTAGTTTGCTCACTATCGTCGTCACGATCACCACAATATTTAATTTATAATTTTTGGAGTTTATTTGACCACTTTTATATTTTTAGCAAGGTTTAAAATATTTTTAAAAGTTAGGTTTTAAATTATTTTCGGCCCAACAAAATTTTATTAGGTTTTAAATACGTCCAAATATTTTTGAGCCAAATCTCAGCTCATTTAGATCGCAGCAAATCCTTGTGTGAGTTGGAGAGGGTGAGATTTGAATTTTAAATTATTTTAAACTCCTAATCCCATTAGGATTAGCCCTAGACCTAGTCAACCCCTTTACACTATATAAACAACCTTTAGGAAGACCTATTTTCGCAAGAAAATAACCCTAGCCGCTTCCAAAACTCAAATTTGACGTTGCGACGAAGAAACCCCGCACCGACCGATGAAACAGGACGATTTCCCCCGCTCCGACTGCTATCCGCCCCCGCACCAAGCCCCGTCCGCATCGCAGCACAGCCGCCCGCTCCGTTCGCCCGCTTCGACCGAGAGGAGCTCTCGGTCAGACCGAGAGAATTCCCCGCTGTCGCCCACATCCCCGCTCCGCACAGCGCCCGCTCTGTCGCCCCGCCTCTGCTAGCGTCTGACTGAGCGGATCGCCCGCACCGACCGACGTTGCAACGTTGCAATGTTGCAACGCTGCAACCCCCGCATCCAATGCGCCCGACCGGCCGATTCCTCCGCACCGACCGACAAAACCCTCCACACCAAGCCCCCGCCCGCACCACTGCAGCCCGCTGCGCTGCAAGCCTCGCACCAAGCGTGTCCGACCGAGAGAATCTCTCGCACCGAGGCTGTACGACCGAGAGCCATTCATCGCAACCCCGCACCCGTCGCACCACTTGCCACCGTGGGCCCCTCAAGTTCTCCAGAGGTATTGTGGGTCCCCCATAGGTCCCTAGGACTACTGTGGGCCCCACCTAGGTGCTTGCTCTTCGAGGGTTTGCCGCGTACGACGTTGCGACACGTCGTAGCCCGTCGTCGCACGTGCTAGCTTTGGAATCTGGAACCGTTGCTCCAGTTGATGCTCTGAACTTTCCAGCGAGGAATCTATATTGGAATCAGGACTTGGAGCGTGATCTTTTATTCCAACCCCTGGCGTCGCTACCCGACGCCAGTGTAGGTTTCGCATCGTGTTGAGGTAACGCTTTGCACCCCTAGGACCCCCAACCCAATTGCATGCTAAACAAGACTAAAAATCAGTATTTTAAGTATTTTAAATGTTTTAGCAATCACTAATCAAGATTAATAAAACGGATGTAGGCCGGTGGACTTGTGCACGTAGGAATTGTGACTTTGGACTCGTTGACGGTGTTTCCCTGACGTGATACTTGCAGGCAAGTGAAACTTGCCAAATCTTGCTTAGGGCCATGTTTTTAGGCCACTTCCTTGTTTTTAGCATAAAAGAGACTAGTCAGTGAAATGATAGCTGGCTAGACGCCTACTTGATCTAGTTTGACAACGAAACTAGATCCGTCACCTAATTGATCTAGCTTGACAACGAAGCTAGATCCAACCCTTTAAACTTGTTGTTCATGCATACTAAACTATCACGTTTACTTTCCTTACCTGTACGCCTAACTACTTGCCATGTCATGTCATCCATGCATTGAATGTCGCATTCGTAGCACACGCTACAATACTTGTACTCGTACTTCCTTGTCCGGCTAGGTGCACCCCTACGCCATACTTGTTTAAAACACTTCCTGGCTCGTGATCCAGAAGCGGGCCTCATGAGTTGGTTGAAAACCAATGCCCGATACACGTGGAGGGGTAGGGATAAACGGACACTTGAGCTTAGGAGTTGGCCCGCGTAGCCACTCTAGCCAAAAGGCGGAATCTCTGTGCACGAGGTGCTTACTTTACTTGTCTTGTACTTGTCTTGTGACTGATTCATGCCATGTTTAAATGCCATGCTCGTACTTTACTTTACTTTACTTTACCTGTTGCACTCATTACTTTAACTGCCATGTCATTGCATCATGCTAGAACTGCTATGTTGCTTTACTTCTACCTACTTTCAGTTTCCTTGCACAAGTCTCTTGTAGACTTGCTGACATGTGCCCCTTGCTCTTTTGGGTGTCACATGTTAGACCCTGAGCCAGAGACAGTTGTTGAGGACGAGGTGTTTGCTGACGCTGAGCCCGAGCCTACGTTCGTTGAGGAGTTCGAGGACACCGGAGACCAGTCTTAGTGACTGTTGAGTTGCTTTTGCTTTAGGTTGCTGTTAGTTGTCGGTGCTTGCACCATTACTTTGTTTTCGTACTTTGTACTTTCGTTGGCCATGTTGGGCCTCTTTTAGACTCTTTTCTCTTAGCCTGGTGGCTTTTCTGCGATGTTGAGATTTAATATTATGGATATTCTGAGATGTTTCTTTTGTCTCTTTCGTTATTATTATCTTTGTTTCGTTTCGCGTTGCAAGGACCTGCAGTTTAAAGTGATTGACGCTTATCGGACTTGCAGCTTTGTAGCTTCAAGTCTGAGCGGACCTTCTCACGCTTCGCCTCCACATTTTTGGGAAGCGGGGCGTGACAGAACTGTTGGACATTCACACTGAGTGGCCACTTAACACTACCCCAGAACCCAGAGTTTACGCCTTACAACTGAAGTTGCTGATCAGGCAGACTCCCAGTTGAATGGCCGCTTAACCCTTACCCCTCCCACATGTAAACAAGCCAGGGTCCCTGCACACGATGCTCAGTAAATGAGCCAGGGTTGCCCCGCACAAGAGCTTGTTTTTAGGTTCACAATTTGGCGTAGGATTGTGCCCGCTAAAAGCAGGTGCCTAGCCGAAAACTAGTAGATCGGGTATTGGCTATCAACCAACACATGTGGCCCGCTTCTGGAACACGAGCCAGGAAACACAAGTATTGTAGCGTGTGCTACGAATGCGACATTCCACATGGATAGCATGGCAAGTAGTAAGGCGTACAGGCAAGGAATTAAACATGGTAGTTTAATATGCATGAACAACAAGTTAAAAGGGTTGGACCTAGCTTCGTTGTCAAGCTAGACCAATTGAGGTGACGGATCTAGTTTCGTTGTCAAACTAGATCAAATAGGCGTCTAGACAGCTATCATTTCACTGTCTAGTCTCTTTTACGCTACAACAAGCAAATGGCCTAAAACATGGCCTAAAACCCTAGGAGGCAAGTTTCACTTGCCTAGCACCGAGGATGACGATCAACGAGGCCGTCACACAAATGCTAACTACGGAGGTGAGATCGCTGCCATGGCAAAACAAAATTAGAACAATATCTCTAACATCCATTTTTATTAGGGTTTCAATAAAATCACAAGGAGGGTTATGAGAATATCCAAGGATCGAACACTACCGTATAGAAGTAGAAGATCGATGCCGAACAAGCACGGCGACGGAAGAACGACCCAGGAACCACGGCTCAGATCTGGAATGGACGGAGAAATCGGTAGAAAATGGGGTTTGGGGGTTTTTGGGGTTTGCCGACGGCAAGGGGAGAGGTGGCCGGCCTAAATGGAGGGGGAGAAGGGCTCTTGAGGAAGGAGGAAGGGCTAGAGGAAGGTTGGGGAAGATCAGAGGTTTAGGGGAAGGGAAATGGCCAAGGGAAATGAAAGAGAAAAAGAGAAACGATCGGGAGTATTTATAGAGATGAACCGGCGGCCGCCCAAAAATTAGGGTTTCGGGGGTGATTAGTCGGTCAAAGAAGGGTGGCTGACCGACTAGTTTAGCAACTAGTCGGTCGGTCGTTCAACTGTGACTGTCTAAAATCAAACAGCGAAGAAGGAATAAATCTGGGAAGTGAATTAGTCGGTCTGAGAAGGCCCGTCGACCGACTAGTTTATAATCTAGTCGGTCGGTGAGTGTTCATGGACCGACTAACGATAAACAGTAACTCGACTGTACAGAAGAACTCAGAATTAGTTGGTCTGAGTACAAAACTTAACCGACTAGTTTAACAACTAGTCGGTCGAGAGATGAACTTAGACGGACTAAACAGAAACAGTAACTCCTGAATAATTGATTCAATGAACTAGTCGGTTTGAGAAGAGTTCCTGACTGACTAGATCTCAATCTAGTCGGTTGGTCCTCCTTCTTGAACCAACTAACGTGCACGAAAAGTGCCGAATTGAAGCGCGAAGCTTCGGGAAGATTCCTACGGATTCTAAGATCACTCTAACTCTAAGATATGAGCGATTTGAAGTTCGTTATGAGTGACTTACTCCAAGAACAACGATTCTAAGGAAGAAGCTAGAAAATCACAACGAAACGAACGAAAACGAAAGCTACGGAGACGAAAACCACACACACAAGGAGAAAATCCACCAAGACATTTATATATTATATCGATAACACTAATATAGAAAAACCAGTCGTTACAGAGGGAGTATGAGGAGTCAGTAAGAGGTGATATCGCGTGTATATGGCTAGTGACAGTCGTGTGATTCCGTGAAAAGTGTAGGGGCGTTTTGGTCATTTGGCAATATGGGTGGAAGTGTGTGTAGAGTAAAGGTGGGTGTATAAAGAAATGTCATACTTGTAAATGTTGAAAGAGTGGGTTAGTGTGAGAGGGGCTAGTATGAAAAGGGATGGGTTTAATGGCACACCCGTAAATTTCTAGAAAGGCTAGGGGCAAAGCGGTCATTTGGACTAAAAACTGCTGTGCGTACACACTAAAGTTGTGTATGCATAAAGTAATGGAAAACTTGTAAATACTTGAAACTTGAGGGGTAATTTTGGAATGGTATTATAGTCATTTTAGCTTGTGCATACTTATCCTAAGAGAATTCTAGACCTAGATATTTTTTATGGAAAATTTCTAAAAGCTTCTTTAAATTTCTACTCTTTTCCTTTCATTTCTATTCCCTTCTTCCCCTCTCTAGTGAGGCCGAAATTTCTCCCCCTCCTATCCATTTCTTCAACACTCCAAACCCTAATTTTTTCCTCCAAAAATTACAAGAAAACCCTAGCTCTTCAAGGAGAAAGAAGGGTGGAAGGAAAAGAAAGAAAAGAGAGAAAGGAAGAGGATTTCTTGAGGTAGGATTCTAATCTAGAGTTGTGGATTTTTATTTAGGGTTATGAGTGTGTTATGACGTTATTTATATTGTTCATGTTTTAGTTTTCATGTATTATGGGTGCAATAGCCCAAAAGATTCAATTTTTCCTTGTTTTTCCTAGCAAATCACCCTCTCCCGAAAAACAGAAATTCTGTATGTGTGTTTATACATCAATTCTGATTTCTGTAGTTAGAATTAATTTCTGAAAAAAATATGTAGTTGTATATCTTGAAGTCCTACCCCAAATTCATGTAACATTTGTCATATGTTGATTTCAATAAGTGTGAGTAAAAATTCAAGTGTTTGCAACATGTTAGGAAATCTGTCAACCTGCACACAGGTTAGAAAAATGAAGCCTATCACCTGCACACTCTATGGATTTTTCTGATTTTGGTCTTGTTGGAAAATTAACAAGTTTATCTATAACTTCATTAGAGTGCTCATACTTCGAATTTCTGGCTGAAACATGCCCAAAATTGGCTTTCAATACAGACCCTGAAATCTGTTTGAAAAACAGATTTATCAGACTTCACCAAATAATTCACTATAAATCATATACTTAATATTTTTGTCTGAAATTTTATCTATGAGTATAGGACTAGTATATCTCCAACTTTCATTCAGTAAGTTTTGTCAAATTCAGGAGAGAAATTGATTAATGTGATGACTTTTAAGCTGTTCCTGCAAATTTCAGCAAGTTGAACTGTTTTGGGTGAAGTTGAATTGGTGATGTTGTTAAATTTTCCATTTTAACATGCTTGAAAGTTGTTGCTACCTCGCTAAAGTTTAATTATATGAGTTGTTACCAAAATTGATGGTGTGACACTTTACATTTACATGTCGACCGCCATATGTTGGTTAAAATGCCCAAATGAATTTGAAATGGAAGAAACTTGGAAAATGGCATTTATAACTTGTGTGCCATGTATTACATTTGAGAAATTGTGTGTGTTCATTGAAGATCATGATACGTGACATGTCAACTGGGACGTCTTGATCTGCCCTAAGGCAGGTGAGCATCCTGGTTTGGGGATGGGAGAAGTTTGGGTATAACTTAATTATAAGGGGTTGGACTGAGAAGTTTGGGAAAGAGATATGTGATATGTGATACTTATTTCCCCCTTGCCTTTACCGGGGGTGGAGGGGACATACGGAGATTGTGTTATTATGTGGAGAGCCTCACTCCTGCTAGGGACGGGAGAGCTGAGAGGCCCGACGTACAGTGCCCGTGTTCACTGCGTCGTGTGCTATGTTCACCCCCAAATTTGGGGTGAGGTCCAGGCCCTTATCTTTAGGTGATATCCAGGCTTCCAAAGAAACACTAACATCAGCTAACTAATGAACCATATATGTGTTTTTGTTGCACACTTGTGTGTTGTACTCTTTACCTTGGTTGCTTGTACTCATATTGCCTTTACACTCATAACCCCTAAATGATTATCCCTACCCTAGTTAGTTTGCTACTGGACACGTTTTGACGTGTTCATTTTACTTTTCAGGTCTTGAGCAGACGACACTGGAGCAGAATCTCCCTCAGGAGATTACCCATTCGTGAGTTGTCACCCTGGAGACACTGCTTTTTGGCTGTGCTTTGTAGTGTGGGTTGGGTTGAGCAGTGAGGGAGTGTCATTTGTAGCTGTGGTTTGTGTTAGTAGCTTGTGGTAGTTCTCATGTACATTTGAGTTAGTTTCACTTCGTACTTCATGTTGTCGTGTAGTACTTTCCTTGGTTATGTAAATCTGTGGTTATGTACTTCTGTGATAGCTGAATGTGTTGCCTTCTATTTTTGTACATGTATGTGATGTATGATCCCAGCATTCGCAGTTGTGGAAATCCTCTTGACTCTCTGTCTCAACAACCAAAACCTGCTTATGTACTTGAACTGATCGAGTCCTTAAGTTAGACATGCAACCAACATAATGGGTCTTACCACAATTAATGTCCAGCTAATGAATACTCATACCACTTTTTTAACTTTCGGTGCATATGCCCAAACCAACATAATGGGTCTTACCACAATTGATCCTGTTATGATATTACTTATAATATGGTGCAATATATGAGATTATGAGGAACTTTTATGTTAAAAAATTGCAATCACAACTTTATAATGCTACAAAAAGCAAGCATTATTAATGCAAATTGACCAAATATCACAACTTTATCAAAGGGTTAAAAAACAAAGTTTCACGGAATACCGACCTTTAGGGTGCACATCTATACTAAAGTGACATATTTCTGGACCACATAACGACACCAATCTTCCTTGACTTCAGCTAGTTGATCAGTAGAGTAAGTAGCACATTTGTAGTCAGGGAAGTACTACAAAATAGAATATCATAGCAAATAGCAAATATATGTTATAATCAAATATTAGCAAATATAACTAAAAAATACGAAAAATATAAATTAAAACTAAAACTACATACCGTATCTGGGATGATGTTTTCATTTTGTGAAAGGAGTTCTTTCATGAATCGCATAACATAATAACCACAATCAATTGTATTGGTATGAAGGGGGCACTATACAATTCAAAAAATGAAAAATTATATGAATGGTGTGTAATCCTTGTTTGATCTAGATTTGAGCAACATATGAAATTAGAAGAGACCGTTGTACATACATTTATACGGATCCATGTGGGTTTGTTTGATCTAGATTTCGGGCCCCTGGTTCCCTTAGAAGCACGATAAATGCACAAAGCTCTAACAAAATAAAATAAATTTAGTCAACTCGTTATATTCAACATATATCATATTTACATATTGACATAAAACACAATTAACATACTTGTCGAATGTATCCTTCATGGTTCGATTATATTTTGGATCATGATGCAAGGAATCCAAATAATATATTGTCTCTGATGTGGCATTGATGACTAACAACACCCTGGCTCGTTAAATTAAATCCAAATAATCCAAAAGTAGTTAACAAATTCTAAGTGACTACATTCTTAGGAATTCATTAAATAAAATCAAATATATTAAAAAGTTATTTACCCTGTGTAATATGGTGCCAAGAATAACTTCCCTGGCTCGTTATATTCAATAAGTGCATCGGCTATATACTTCGTTGACCCATCAACAAAAGAAGATGTGTTATGTGGGCATAAGAATGAGAATCTCCTTGTGTTTTGTCTGTTGAGAACCAACTCATTGTACAAGTACCTTGAATGAAGATTAAAAATAAGTTGGCAATAATATCAACGTTTAATTGAAATGAAATTCTAAAAATTGTTTACTTAAAGTACCTGATATATACAAAGATTATCGGACAATCCAACCATTCGTGTTGAAGAAGTTCATTGACAATTTGATGACTAATTAACTCCATATATGATATACCAAAAATGTCTCTCTCCATGTCTATTTGTAACAGCGCACCACCTTGAAGCTTTTGTGTAGCATATATCTGAATAAAATTGCAATACATAGAGAGATTATTTGCAGCAACTGCAGGAGAGGACTCCTGATGTTTTGACTCTACTTTTTCGTGTTTCTTTTTACTAGTTGCACGAACAGCATGGGAGGGCTCCTGATGTTTTGCCTTTACTTTTTCTTGTTTCTTTTTAGGAGTACCTGACTCCTTTGTTTTAACCGACTCTTTGACGTTAGATTTTGCGGGCATCTGTATGGGAAATCATTTAAGTGAATCATTTAGTTAGAAAATAATGAAACAACAATATAAGAATCTAATGTATACTATAAGAAGTCTTACCGTAGAGACCAAATCAATAAGGTTGGTTGGCCATACAACAAAAGTACCAATCGCATCACCTACTACCATGACTCCTGCATCCTCTATAGGTATTGGTAGTGGTGCATCTGACTCTATCACATGTTCAATCATAACTTTCATATGATTCGTGGGTAATGATATATTGTGTAGTTTTCTATCATCAAGACGATTGAAGACCTTTCCCTTCCCAACTATGCGATGAGTTGGGGATGATAAATAGAAATTGCATGATGAGATGTCCTAAAACAAAAATTTCATAAAGAAAACATCAATTAATGTTTATAATCATACAGGAATGTATTTTGCTAATAATATCTTGAATTAATTATTTGTAAATGCAATAATTTAATAGAAAAACACTTACTTCCGGAATATTACAGGAAAGAAGCGTGCAACTACCACTTTTGCTGATTGTAGCTAATTCTTTGTTGTGACCCATACTCTCAAATACTTTCATCTTCTCTAAGAGCAATGCCACTGTTTCTCTCAAGTCCGTGTTATCATTATTTCTTCTGCGCTTTTCACTTGGGAAACAATCTTTTACTGACGGCCCGAATCCATAACCTCTAACACGTCCAGGATACTCTGGGACATTTAAGACTCGAGAAAGTATATCATGCGAGTCCTGTAACTGATCATGTGATATAGTTTGTGAAATGGTCTCCTGGAACATAAATTTGAAAGGTAACATATACATCATTAGTGATAAAATAAGAAAATAATAAAAGAACTAGAGTAAAATGATATCATACTTACAATTTTCTCACACATTTGCTGAACATTTTCATTATCAACCACTCCTAACTAATTTACATGAGCACCCTTCCATAAATCATGACGAGCTATGGATGTGTCATTTGATTCTGAATCCTTTAACTATACATTCAGACAATTAAGATAATTAATAAACTAATTAAAAATCAATTCTAATATCTTGTACGTTGTATCTTTTGCATACTTACCATCTTTTGCTCAAGGCGTGCGTAACCCATACGGCCCTTTCTATATGGGTACATATGATTTAATTCTCTTTTTCGATTTTGAGTGCTTCGCATCTATTTAGGCACAAAGCAACTATATTAATACAAAGTAATATGTTTAGTCAGATTCCTCAAAATGAGTAACATTACCTTAAATTCATCGCACTGACGTTTAGCAACAAACGCTCTCCATTGATCTTCAGATATGAAATGATACTCATGTGGAGGATGCTCAATAACACTACCACTTTCATCACAAACATAATTCTTTGTTAAGTAGGTTCTGAAATTTCTACAAAGTTTGCCTGCTTCTTTAAGAATATATCTCCGATGACTATCATCAACAATGAAAGATGTCTACAAAGTGTGCTCAATTATGTTAGTATGTTTGTATAAGAATAAAAAAAGATGAGAGTATGTATATTACCTGTATATCCTTCCAGATGTTTTCTTTCACTACTTTTAAAGCCGACGATTTCCAGTTATCGCATGTTATTGGCACCATCTGTCGGGTAATTGCCCCAATATAACTCACAAATATAGCACTGTTAGTGTCACGCCCCGCTTCCCTGAACTGGAGGCGAGACGTGAGAAGGTCCGCTCAAGCGTGGAGCTGTGAAGCTACACGCCTGATAAGCGTCAATTTAGTATAAGCAGGTCCCTGTAATCGCAAACGGAACAGCAACAATAATAATAATAGGATGAGACAGATATGAAATACCAATCCCAAAGTTTGTCCACAAAATATTCAACATCACAGAAAAAGCCACCAGGCTAAAAAGAAAGAGTCTAAAGGCCCAGAACAAGGCCAAACAAAACACAAACATAGCAGAGTATCAAACTAGGTGCCACGCACAGACAACCTAAGCAATCTAACAAAAGCCAGACATAAACACTAAGACTGATCTCCAGTATCTACGAAGTCCTCGATCAACGCGGGTTCTGACTCAGCGTCAGCGAACACCGCGTCCTCAGCAAGTATCTCAGGCTCAGGCTCTAACATGTGTCACCCAAAAGAGAAAAGGGGCACATGTCAGCAAGTCGAAAGACATGTGCAAGGAAACTGAAAGAAATGTAAACTAACAACCTAGCAGTTAAAGTATGGTGCATGGCAAGTAAAGTAAGGTGGTAACAGGTAAAGTAAGGTACAAGTAGCAAGTGGTAGTTGTGACATGTAATGTCAAGTAACAAGTAAAGTACAATGGATCACCCAACGAGTGCCCTATTGCCCGCAGGCTGTGTTCAAGTATCAAGTACAAGGGATCACCCAACGAGTGCCCTATTGCCCGCAGGCTGTGTTGGGCTCGTCTTCTGGAACACGAGCCAGAAAGTGTATTTGGCAAAGGATTGTGCCCACAAAACGGGTGCCTAGCCGGTACAAATAGTACGAGTATGTAGCGAAGCTACGCAATCACGATGAGTGTTCAAGCATGCAATGACATGAGCAGATATTCGCGTACAGTTAATTGAAATTAAACGTGACAGGCAAAATGCAATGACATGAACATATTTGCGTACCGTTAATTTAAATTAAACATGGCAGTTAAAATGCAATAGCAGTTAAGGATGCATGGATGACATGAACAGTTAATACGCGTACCGTTAACGGAAAGTAAACGTGACATACAAGCATGATGAGGGTGACGGACCAAGCTTCGTTGTCAAGCTAGGTCAATGGTGTCTAGACGGCTATCCTTTCACCATCTAGTCTCTTTTACACTAAAGCAAGGAAATGGCCTAAGACATGGCCCAAATCAAGAGATGCAAGTTTCACTTGCCTGATACCGGGATTGACGAGCAATGAAGATCGTCACACAAGCTAACTACGGAATAGATCACTGTTATAGCAAAACAATCATTAGAACAACGATTCTAAATCGATTTCTTAATAGAATCCTAATTGTCTAATAATCCATTTTATTAGGGTTTCACAAATGTCAATGTGGGTTATGCTAAAACTAAAGGAATCGAGTATTACCGTGAAGAAGCGGAGGAACGATGCCGAGCAACCACGGCAACGGAAGAACGATCCGGTTCAGATCTGGAAATGAGGGAAAAATCTGGAGAAATAGGTTTGGATGTGGATTTTGGGAGTTTGATGAAAGATTGAGGAAGATGAGAGGTAGAATGTGTTAAGTGAGGGGTTGGATGATGGATTTTGGGCTTGGGATGAAGGAATAATGGTTTGAGGAAGATGGGGGCTCAATGGGGGAGAAATTAGGGTTTTAGGTCATGAGGGAGGAGAAGAAAACGTTTGGAGGGGTATTTATAGAGTTTGGTGGCGGCTAGGGCAAAACTAGGGTTTCCTGTACTGTTTAGTCGGTCAAAGAGCAACCACTGACCGACTAGTTTGGGAACTAGTCGGTCGGTTGACCATCGCAGACCGACTAAGTGTAAACAGTAACCCAGACGAAAATTAGGATTCAGATTTAGTCGGTCAGAGAACAACTACTGACCGACTAGTTTGACATCTAGTCGGTCGATGAACGTTCTTAGACCGACTAAGAGTAAACAGTAACTAGTACCAAAAATAGCTAAAGAGTTAGTCGGTTAAAGAAGCATTGCCGACCGACTAGTTTGCAACCTAGTCGGTCAACCAACGTTCTTAGACCGACTAACGACAAACAGTAACTCCTGAACATTTAACAAAGCCAACTAGTCGGTTCAAGAAGGTTTTTCGACCGACTGGATCGTCATCTAGTCGGTCGGTGCCCCTTCTTACATCGGCTAATGAGCACCAAAAGTTCTGAAATGGAGCGCGGAGCTCCGGGATGGTTTCCTAAGTCTCCTAGGCTCGTTCTAACTCTAAGATATCGACGTTATGAAGCCCGTCACGAATGACTTACTTCAAACACGCCGACCGATGGAAGAATCTAGAGAATCACGACGAAACGAACGAAAATGAAAACTACGGAGATGGAAATGGAAATCACAACAAGGTAAAGCAACCAAATATATAAATATATATAATAAAATCCATACATGAAAAACCAGTCGTTACATCCTCCCCAACTTAAGAAAAATTTCGTCCTCGGAATTCCCAACACTCACGTGTCCGGGAACAAAAGTGGGTAGCGCTCTCGCATCTCATCTTCTCTCTCCCACGTGTCCGGGATCAGGCACAGCTAGGATAGGTGCAGACGTCAATCTCTCCTTCAGGATAGAAAAGGCCTCCTCACAAGCATCGGACCAAATGAATGGTATATCCTTCCTCGTCAGTTAAGTCATCGGCTCTACAATCCGAGAGAAATCATTAATAAAGCACCGATAATATCCTGCTAGCCCAAGAAAACTCATGATCTCAGATGCTGACTGCGGCATCGGCTACTCCCTGATAGCCTTGATCTTCTCCAGATCCACGGCTATGCCATCTCTTGACACCATATGCCCGAGAAAGGTAACTCTATCCAGCTAGAACTCGCACTTGGAATACTTCACATACAACCGATGCTTCCTCAAAATCTCCAGAACTGTCCTCAAGTGCTCAGCATGCTCCTCTTCCGACTTCGAATAGATCAAGATGTCGTCAATAAAGATAATGACGAACTTATCTAAGAAGTCATAGAATATCAGGTTCATCATGTTCATGAAAACCGTGGGTGCGTTGGTCACACCGAAAGGCATAACCACGAACTCATAGTGTCCATGCTTCGTTCTGAACGTTGTCTTCTGCACATCTTCCTTCTTCACCCTCAGCTGGTGATATCTGCTCCTGAGATCCAGTTTAGAGAATACCCTCGATCCTCCAAGATGATCAAAAATGTCGTCAATCTGTGGCAACAGATACTTGTTCTTGATGGTGACAGCATTCAACTCTCTGTAGTCCATGCACATCCATCGCGAACCGTCCTTCTTCTTCACCAGTAGAACAGGTGCTCCCCACAAAGACACACTCGGATTGATATATCCCTTCAGCAAAAGCTCGTCCAACTGTCTACGTAGCTCCTCCAACTCTGTCAGAGCTATACGATATGGTGCTTTCGAAATGGGATGTGCTCTCGGAATAAGATCAATCGGAAACTCAAGAGCTCGATCGGGTGGTAGTCCTGAAATCTCCTCGGGGAAGACATCATCGAAATCTCTCACCACAGCTGGTCTAGTCACCTCCATATGCAAAGCCACAAGGTCCACTACTAGCTTGGCCTGAAATCTGACTGGCCCAAGCGAACTGCTACCGCTACTGGACTCGAATATCGGGTGACCAGGAATCTCGAACACCACCTTCTTCTGTCGACAGTCGATCTTAGCGAATAAGCAATTAAGCCAGTCCATCAGGAGAACAGCATCATAATTGGTAATGTCATGGACGATAAAATCGACGTAAAGCTCGAATCCACAGACTACCAAGGGACAAGATTGACATCCAAGGGACACCGAGATCACACCATTCCCAGTAACGAAATCCCAACTCTTGGAAAGTGGGGAAGTCGTCAGAAAATGCTTGTCCACGAAACTTCGGGATAAGATGCACATGGATGCACCGGAGTCGAAGAGAACCCGAGCGGGACAAGCACAAATAAGAATAACCCATAACAAACAAACTAGCAATCAAAACCTATTCTAGCAAACAAGATCTAATCTAACATGCATGATTAACTAATGAAAAGTACAGACTAGTCTGAGAGTTACCTGTAATAACGTCATCCTCAGCCTCCGCCTCTACTACGGTCATCATGAAAGCTTGCCTCCTAGGCTGAACGACCTGCTGAAAAGCCTGCTTCTGGGGAATGAGAGGCGCTCCACGTCCAGCGGCTACAGGTGCTTTCTGCGGCTGTCTAGCAAGCGGGCAATCCTTCACTGAATGCTTATCGTCGCCATAAAGTAAACACTGGCCCATAAATCTCATGCACTGGTCCTTCACATGGCCGGTCCTGTCGCAAAAATGACATGTCTTCTGAATAGGCCCACATGGCCTCATAAACTGCACGGACTGATTAGGCTTCATCACTGGCCTAACCATGGCTCTGCTCATCTTTATAGGCCTCTTCCTAGCACCTGAATACTACCCTCTCCTCTGATTGGCAATCAGCTCCTGTCTCTTGGCAGCTATCAGCAACTTCTGGTAAGAATCTAAGTCCGAAGAGGACATCAGACTTTGCAGCTCCAAAGATAAACCCTGCAAGAATCTCTGAGCTCGATCCTCAGCGGTCTGCACCAACTTTGGTGCAAAGAGACACAATCTAGTGAACTCCTGGTGGTACTGATCCACCATCAGATTCCCTTGCTTCAGATTGATAAATTGCGGCATCAGCTCCCTCCTCGTAGCTCGAGGGAAATACTCCTTATCGAATCTCGCCTTGAAAGTGGCCCAGGGGATAGGCCTCATCAGCATCTGCTCCTTAGACTCCCACCATCTACGATCATTATCCTTCAGTTGCTTCTTCACCAAGTCAACCCATCCAGCCGGGTTAACCTTTGAGAGAAGCAGATTATCCTCAGTGTTCTTCATCCACTCGTCCGCAGCTAATGGTCCTTCATCTCTTGTGAAGTACGTCGGGCCCAGCTCTCGAAACTGCTTCGCTCACAGCTCGAAGCAAAGGGCACTCTGAAGCATGCTCTGCTGAACCTGCATCATATGATGCATCATCCTCATCATCTCAGCCATGGTCGGTTCTCTATCAGCTCCAGCGCCATCAGCTGGTCCACCACCAGCTCCAGATCCACTACCAGAACTGGTGTTACGTCTTCCCGCCATCTAAGACAAGAAAACGTTCAGATTAGACTTAAGTATCACTCGGATGTTCTGAATATTTAATTGGATGTTGTTTATCATTATTGTTGTTCCGGTATTTCGTGGATGCAAAGAGAAGGACCTGCATGGGCCACCAAAAAAACCTGTCATGCCCCGCTTTCCAAGTATCGAAGGCGAAACATGAGGAGGTCTGCTCAGACGTGGAGCTGTGAAGCTGCAGTCTGATAAGCATCTGTATATAAAACAAATAGCAGGTGCTTGCATTGCTACAAAACAACAACAACAATAATAAAGCAGACATAAAAGAAACATCTGCCAACAACATCCAGAAATTATTCCAACATCACAGAAAAGTCACAAAAGTACAAGTCTGAACAATAGGCCTAAAGCATGGCCGAAATAAAAGCAAAGAGAGTCAGGTACTATGCACCGAAACCTAGCTGCAACTACTAAAAAGCGACAACAACTAAGAAGACCCAGGTGAGTCTAGGACTGGTCACCAGTGTCCTCGAACTCGGTCTCTGCAGGTACCTCGAACTCAGCGTCCACAAACAGCTCATCCTCTGCGATTAACTCCGACTCAGAACCTGACATGTGACACATAAAGAGAAGAGGGCACGTGTCAGCAAAAGTCTCCCAAAAGAAAACGGAGAACTTTTTGTATAAGGATACAAATAAGGTAAAGAGACTAGCAGTTCTAAATATAATGTAATGACATGACATTTAAAGAATGAAACAATTTAAGATGACATGATGACATGCATGCACGTCGTAGCAGAAACTACGAAAAACATTATTTCACGAATCATGAACATTATCTTTTCACATTGTGCACAGGGTTTACTCCTTACAGCTGAAGGAGTGGATCAGGCATCCTTCTACGCTGCGTGATAGCTTAACCCTACCCCTCAACGTGTATCGAGCTTTGGTTTCCCAACAACATTGCACTTGCTTCTGGATCACGAGCCAGGAAGTGTTTTTCGATATGGCATAGGGTTGTGCCCGCAAAAGCAGCTGCCTAACCTCAATAGTTACAATTTTTGTAGCGTGTGCTACGCAATCACGATAAACATTCTGATGCATGACATGACATGACAATGAGCAATTAAAGTGCGAACCGTTAATTGAAATTAAACGTGACATGGCAGCAAGAATGAACGCATGTAAAAAGTGTCGGATCTAGCTTCGTTGTCAAGCTAGATCTAGTAAGGGCGTCTAGGCGACTATCATTTCATCGCATAGTCTCTTTTACGCTACTACACAAGTTGGCCTAAACCGTGGCCTAAACAATTACTGGCAAGTATCACTAGCCTGAACAATACGCTGAAGTCACGGTCAACCAAGTCCAAAAATCTACCTATGTGCTCACAACGCAATCCAGTCTACAGTCCCAATTATTAATCTTGATTAGTGAGTTACAAAAATAATTAGAAGCTACGATTTTTAGGTTGATTAACAGGCGATGTGGGGGTTCCTACGGAGCGGGACTTACCTCAACACGACGCGAGAGCTACTCTAACATCGGGTAGCGACGTCAGGGGTTGGACTCTGGTATCACGAATGGTATGGAACGAATGGTTCTCTATTGATAAAACACATGTCTGAATAAGTTCGTTACGACGGGACTAGATTATTAGGCAATCCTAAAAACGTCTAATGATCCAGTTTTAATTAGATTATCTATCCTAAGACGGGGTTCACATCAATATTAAAGAAGTTAAGTTACTAACATGTTAACTACATTAAGTTGTTAATATGAATAAATATACAACAATTTTATCAAGTAACCTAGGCTAACAATAGCTAGGAGTTGTGAACAAGATATCCACCCTATAGTTCTAGTGTATCAACATTATTATAATAAGTTCGATCATCATCTATTAACGGTTTAAAAACTATTAGCAATTGGTATAAATGTGTTATAACGAACGTTTACTAACCGTTTTGAAGAGGTGTTCCCAAGAGTTACCGGGTGATCGTCGCGAGATGTCCACAGCTAGAGGGTGGTCGTCGCGCGAAGATCGCGACTAGGGGAACAGTGTAGTGGTGCGTGGGGAGGTCGACAACAACCTGGGGGCTGCCGTGCGTCACTGCCATGCAAAGGTGTCGCTTCTGTGGTCAAGGGAGCGTCGCTGCATGCGTCAGGGGTCTTGCTGACACGGTCAGCGCTAGAGCAGTGGTCTGCTTCTGCTGTCGGTAGATTAGGCAGCGCGGGGTGGCGCCTGGTGGCATCGTGGACAGTAGCGATGTTGCTGTGTGCGCTTTTATGCTGTTGCGCCTGGGGAGGGACAGCCGGGTGCTTGGGGAGGCAGCACGGGCAGCGGGGCTTGGTCGGAGAGAGGGACGACGGTGAGGGGCTGGAGGTCGACGGGGAGTTCTGACGATGGGGGAGGAGGACTGAGCAAGAAGGGTGACGGCGCAAGGAGGGGGTTTGCGTGATGAAAAAGAGCCCTAGGACTTTCAGGCTTCTAATTGGCTTGGTTATTACTAAATATGGTTGATTTTGGGGGTGCACTTAAGGGAAACGAAGAGAGTGAGAAGAAGGAAAGGTTAGAATTTGGGTGGTGGATAGCCAAAATCTGATTTGGCTGGTTACGTAGGATAAGTTTCCCATTTGCTAAACAACTTGGGATTTAGGGTAGTTTGAGGGTAAGGGAAGAGAGAGAGGGTAGGGTATAGATAAGAGTAAAAAGAGATGAGCCTAGCTTAGGAAATTAATCAAATGAAATGTAGGATTAACATAGATTGTTTGGGGAAATTAGTGCAAAAGCGGGTCAAACGGAGCCCAATAATTATGGGAAAAATACTGGGGCGACCATGTCGATGAGAGAAACGAAACTAAGAAGATTGGTCACGAGCTAAGGCGACGAAGAACGGAACTAAAAATAAATAGGTCAAACGACGAAAGTGACGACACCTCTTCAAACAAAGTTATTTTGTGAGAGAACGACATGTGAAATGACGTTCCAAAATATTTCCACAAATAAGTATTCTTCCAGAGGGTCACAACGGCATATCACATCATAGGGTTCGGATACAGGAAGAGTTCAAAATAAATACACGTACGAACAAAAGTACACGCACAAAAAACATACGTTCAAAAAAACGACCGTGACACCGTGGCAGGCTGTGCTGGTGGGGGTGGAATGGGTGTAGTAGGAGGCGGAAGGGTGGGTTGTGGATCGCGAGGAGGCGGGGAGTCAGCTCTAGCAGAAGAATGGTCGGGGTCGCCAGTCTTCTTTCGCTGGGCAGCGGGCTCCCGCGCACGAGACCTAGTGCGTGGGGGCATCATAATGCCGTGAGATGTGCAAACAATCGCTAAGTGATAGTAAATAATATGGAAAGATTATACCAAAACACGACGTGACTCCACGCTATCAATTCGGTCAAAGAGGCGCCTCCCCTGAAGCTCCAAATCAGCGCTCGATCTCCTCCAAGCTATCATGAAACACAAAAATAATTTTTTAGCAATGATTATCAAAAAATCGAGGGGTAGAGCAAGAGAAATAGGCGTAAATAGGGTTTACTTTGGATTTGAGATGGATTTGGGCTTACGAGATGAGAAATAGGAGAGTAGGGGGCGAATTGGGTGTTGGAGGGCTGCCGATCGCCGGCCGGCGGCGAGGTGCACGGCAGCGAAGTGGGCAGTGGAGACGGTCAGGGTCGCACCAATCAGGCACAGCTGCGGTGGCTCGGGCGAGTGAAGGGGGAGCTCGGGCGAGTCGGGTAGATTTGGGGAATTTGGGGGATTTGGGGAAATTTGATCTGAGCGGCTGCGAGTTTGAGTTTAAATAGGATTTGGTCGGTCGGGTCACTCGGTCGGATCACAATAACCACTCGGCCGAGTAATAACTATTTAGGATATTTTCACAAATTTCATTGAGTTCTGACTGGGCCAAGTAGAAACTATCACTCAGTCGAGTAGACTAAGTCACTCGGCTGAGTGGATAGGCCACTCAAAGCATTTTAAGTGCTAAATGTGTCTGAGTCACTCGGTCGAGTAACAAAGTCACTCGACCAAGTGGCATATAATTTCCAGAGAGGTGTTTTCGAGACTTCCCTGTGTATTACCCTACTCGGCCGAGTAGGGACTTCACTCGGCCGAGTGAAAAAGTCACTTGGCCGAGTGGGCTACTGTTTTCAGCTCTAGACTCTCTATTTTTGCGACACTTTCTGTTTTATTTTCTCCCGTCAGTTTCTTTCTCCCTTTGGCATTTGATCACATCCTTGGAGTGCTCTCCATTGCCATGGCCGTTCTCTGTTCATATGGTCTCATATCATTCTTTTCCTAAAATGAAAACCTTGACCCGTTGTCAGATTCTTCCTAGGCTCTCGACTCTATACACTAACAAAGATCTAAAACAAAAATGAAAGTAAAATTCAACTAAAAACTGAGATATAATCGTCGGGTTATCTCCCGACAAGCGCTCGTTTAAGGTCTTGAGCTCGACCCCTTATGATTCACAATTAGTGCTCGATGTTCGGCGCATGGGAGATGCGCGTGTCAAACTTGTCGGGAAGGCCGCTTGGGTTCAGTTGTTGCTTTTCGTCGGCTTTCCTCGGTTGCACCTCATCAAAGGTAGTAGTGGGGGATGACTCCCCCAAGCTTGGGCTCTTGGCATCCTTCTTCTTAACCGGCGGTGAAGATTTATTCACCGGTGCTGATTCTTTCACGTGCTTCACCGTAAAGAGCTGGCATAGCTATCTAATCCTAACGACATTAGCGTCATTCTTCTCTTCATCCGTAAGAGGATCCGGTGGGTCTCTAATCATTGTGTTGTCATTGGCAATTTGGTTCCCTTCAAGGTAGTTATCATGCATGGCTCCAATGGCGAATGGCATGGCATTATCTATGACCTCATCAAGGAGGTCCACATAGTCCGCTTCCTCTGGCCAATGCGTATGCTTCATCGTCTTCGAAATATGGAGCTCAACCGCTATGTTACCAATGTTAAGGGACAATGTTTCTTTTCTCACATCTACAATTACTCCGGCAGTGGCTAGGAAGGGGTGTCCAAGGATCAGCGATGTATCGCCCTCTTCTCTAATGTCCATCACCACGAAGTCGCACGACAAGCAAAGTCCACCAGGTACTTACAGTGGCATGTTTTCAGCAATCCCTACCGGCCTAGTGATTTACCCATCGGCAAGTTGTATCTTCATGTTCGTGGCCTTGAGGTCGGTCCCCATATTCAGTTTCTTGAACATCGCGAGGGGAATGAGGCTCACGCTTGCTCCCAAATCCACCAAAGATTTTTCCAGGGGAGACTCCTCCAAGCGTGCAAGGAATTCGAAAACTATCGGGATCTTTCAACTTG
Source organism: Scilla litardierei (assembly GCA_030789695.1). Classification (NCBI taxonomy): domain Eukaryota; kingdom Viridiplantae; phylum Streptophyta; class Magnoliopsida; order Asparagales; family Asparagaceae; genus Scilla; species Scilla litardierei. The sequence goes on from CM061133.1 coordinate 229,582,340, forward strand.
ATCAGCATCTTCTCCTTGTTGGTGAACCACGTACCTTGCTTGGCTAGCATGACCCTTTCCATTCGCTTCTTTCTCGTGATCAAATCCTTGAGGAACTTTGCATAGGACGGGATTTCGATGATTGCATCTAAGAAAGGGATGTTCAAGCTCACTCCTTGCAATCCTTGCAAGTAATCCAGAAATTTAACGAGCCACTTCTCAATTTCTGCTTTCGCCAATCATTGTAAAAACGGTACCGGTGGCACATATGTTCACTCCTTTTGTGGCTCATCCACTTCAGAGTTTTCATCATTATTCGCCGCCCTTGGGCTCTCCTCTTCATTGATTGTCTCCTTTTCAACCGAAATTTCCTCCCTCGATTCCTTAGCTTGAATCATGAGAGGAGTAGTGTCCTTCCTGCCTCTTGTAGTTACCGCCATGATCGCATTGATGTAGCCGGTGTTGCTCCATGGGTTTTGTTCCGGTTGAGCCGGTAATTGTTGATTAGCCTTGTTGAGCAATGTGATTTGCTCTGCCAATTATGCCACGACGGTGTTGTGGGATTCTTGTTGAGCCGACAATTTTGCGTTAATCTTCTTTTGATCGGCCATGAATTCTTCCACCCTCGCTTCGTGCTCCGATCTTGGTGGCGCTTGTGGGGGGTTGGGTGCCCTCCATCCTTAATTATATCCTGGGGGTCTATAGGGCCCCGCTTATTGCCTTGGTGGGTAGTTTTGTTATTACGGTGGCCTTTGTTAATACTGTAGTTGTTAAGGAGGCCGGGCTTGTGGTTATTATGGTGGTGGTTGCTGTTGTGGTGGAGTCAAGGCTCCATCATTGCTGGCGTATGAAAATCCAGGGTGACCCTAGTGGCCGAGTTCACCTAATAACTGCTATTGCCGGCAACGTATTGAGCTTGCTCCATAGCTCGGTCTCCTTGCTTCCCTCCAACGACATAACCTGGCTTTGATACTGCCAGTCGCTCATGCTTCCTCTAGATGTAGATGCGTTGGAAGCTCCATGTGACTCGCTTATCAACTTTTCTAGTCTCTCTACAGCTTTATGAAGAGAATCAAATTTCGTAGAGAGTTCCGCCACCGCTTTTGCTTCATAGATGCTCGCCGGCTTCAAAGATGGCGAAGATTGTCCCCTTTCGTTGGCCCATTGCTGATTATTTGAGGCCATATCCTCAAGTAAGGCCGTAGCGACATCCGGTGTCTTTGCCAAAATATCTCCATTAGCATGGCATAAATTATTTGCTTTGTGCTCGGTTGTAATCCATTGTAGAAGTTATGCACTATCTCCCACGCTTCAATGCTATGATGGGGGCATTGGTGTTGGAGATCCCTAAAATGCTCCCACGCCTCATATAAAGACTCTTGAGGGCCTTGCTTGAAGGACATCAAGGCGCTTCGTATATTCACAGTCTTGGATGGCAGATAGAATTTGTTGACAAATGTGCTCGCTAGCTCATCCCAAGTAGTGAAGATCCCATCGGCTTGCGTCCTTAGCCAATATAAAGCCTTATTACGAAGAGTGAATGGGAAGAGACAGAGTCGAATAGCTTCTGTTGGCATGCTAGACATCTGGAAAATGGTGCACTTCGCCAAGAACATTTGCAAATGGTAGTGTGGGTTCTCTTGAGGATTCCCATGGAATGGGTCTTGTTGCATCAACACTAGAGTCCTGTCTTCAACTCAAAGTTCTTGTCGGCTGCCACCTCCGGCATAGCTATAGAAGAGGTGGTAGATGTGGTCTTAGGCCATAGCCTATCTTGGATGGAGACAAACCTAACCATACGTTGTGCTAGCTCTTCTGGTGTTTCCGGTGTAGCCATTTGATTTTCCTCTATAGTAGATCTCCTCTCGGCTCTAAGCTTCCTTGTCGTTTGCTCGATCTCGGGGTCAAATAATATGTCTCCTTAGGAAGCCTTTGATCTCGTGTACATGCACAAAAAGAGAGAGTCTAGATAGAATTGTTCAATAAAGGAATAAAAGAGTGAAAATAAGAAAAAAGACTAAAAAAGGAAAAATAGCTAGGTAAAGAAAATAAAATACCGTCGCCTCCCCGGCAACAACGCCAAAAACTTGATCGCTCCTGTATATACACCCGAAAAACAATTGTAGTTTTACCGCAAGCGCACGGTTAAGTGGTAAGCGGGTTATCAAACACGAGGATGGACTAATGACGGTGCTCTATCTTAATCACTAAGCTATTGGTGGAAAGGTGATTTTAGAATGTTGGTGTCACAATCATTCAATTATTAATTCAATTTAATATTATAAAAATGTCTAGGGCTAGGGAATCCCCACTACGGATCGTCGTGTATCTCTGTGAATCGCCAATCTCAATGTTGCAAGACTTACATTGAGGTGAACTAGTCGTAGCTGAATAGAGAACCAAGCTCACGCTCTCACGCTATTGCAGGTCTGTAGCAACCTAGATCAAAGCCCACTCTCATGCAACCCCTAATTAAGCCACTAGCATTAAGATTGACATCATCATCCAATCGCACCTCGAGCCTACTCTGTGCAAACTCGAGTTATGATCTAGATTGTGATAGCTCGTATTCGTCCAATCTCTTGCAAACGAATATGGGTATAGACTTTTAATAAAAATGCTAGCTTTGGTCCAATCTCTTGTAAACCAAACCTAGTGAATCTCGATTATAAATCTAAATCGAATATCTAGATCTTCCCATTAATCAGAGCCTAATCTCTTGCAAACTCTGGATCAATGAAAATTCCTAGCTATCCGTAATAAATCAATCACAAACTAACCTCCTTGCAATTCTAGCAACATATTGATTCATTCATCACAAATCTGACATTAGATCCATATGGTTCATCCCTTTGCCCTAGAACAACGGATCTACTCACAATTCATCGAAGCAATAGCAAGATCAATGATAGAAAACTTATTGCAATTCAGATCTAGAAGGAAGCAATTCATAAAAGTGCAAATATTCAAAAGGAATAGACAAACCAGATCTGAGTTCTTCAATCTCCAAAGCTGAATTACAGTTAGAATTAATCTAAAATCTATATTCTGTTCTCTCCCTAAGCTGGGATAAAAACTGGGCTTAAATACATGCCCAAAACGTCAAAAATAAACTTGACAGAACTGCCCCTACGCAGCCCAAAACCCTAGTTTCTAACCCAGGCTGGTGGCGTTACTCGGCTGAGTGGAAATCACATTCAGCCGAGTGCCAGATCCAAATAAAAAAGAGAAGTTGGAGGGTTTGGGCACTCTGGCACTCTGTAGCACTCGGCTAAGTGGGGTTCATCACTCGGGCGAGTGGACTTCCTACTCGGCCGAGTGGATATTCTGTTGCGCTCCACTGAATTCCAAAGAGTCTGGCGTGTTTTCCTTCAGAAAATGTGACCTCACTCGGGCGAGTGGAGTTATCTACTCGGCCCGGTGGAATTAACCACTCGGTCGAGTACATTGCGACACAAAGTGTCTTCGTATCAGTCGTACTCAGCCGAGTAAACTTCTTCACTCGAGCGAGTGGGCTATGTTACTCGGCCGAGTGGCCTGTTTCTGGAAGCAACTCTTCTCCTCCTCGCCTCTTCGTCGATTCTTTCGATGTCCTTCTTCTCCCGCTCATCATCCAGCGCTGTTAGCTCCTCGATAGGGCCATGGGCGATGCTCTAGTATGCGTGCAAGTCCCTTAAGCTCATTTTTGCTCCCGATTGCTCTATATTTCTTGAAATCAGACGAAAACAAGAAATAGTGAAAAGTAACGAAATATCGTCGAATAATCATGAAAAGCGCGATATAAGCAATCGAAATGGCACGTAAAAATGTAGAAAAAAGGTGTAGAATATGGACCGATCAATGCACGGTTCGCATCCCGAAGGCGGGAGCGAATAGAAGAGCTGGAGTCTACACTCATTTGTACTTTGACAAGTATAAACAAAAACACATTTAACGACGCGTAATATACATAGAAAAGAAATGGATAATTGATGTGAAAAGGGTGAGTTAAAGTCGTACCTACGAAAATATAATACGGTGGATGTCAACATTGCCGACATCTTTCAGTAATCAGCACAGTAAAAGACACGGCAAAACCCAAATGCAAATACAAAACCGGTCGCATATCAAATAGAATGAAAAAATCTATTTTTATAGCCCTCATGAATTTATATTTATCATTTTCCCAATTAGGTTACTGGCGGTTGTTCCTTCATTATCTACCCAAGACAAGAACATAAATCCACCATATAATATTATTACCAACCATTCATTTTTGGGCAGGTTCTTTTGGTTAAAGTTGGTATGGCAAGGCATGCATGCAACACAGAAATGAAACATATTTACAATATAGGAACCACGCTGCCAGCCGTCCAATTAATTGGGAAATTAAGAATGTATTTCAACGCATTCAAATTTTCATCATTGGGCAATTATAGAGAAAATATCCAAGCTTTTAGCAATATTGCCATGCATCCAAGCATGCAACATATACACAAATGGAATGGACATTCTAAAATAAAACCCAAGTCATCTCATTGCCAGAAAAATCTAAGAATGCAGCAATATTACCATGCATCCATGCATGAAACAGATACACAAATGGCATGGACATTCTGAAATAAAACCCAAGTCATCTCATTTCCAAAAAATCCAAGAATGCAGCAATGTTGCCATGCACCCAGGCATGCAACCGATACACAAAATGGTATGGACATTATGAAATAAACCCAATTCATCTCAATGCTAAAAAATCCAAGCATGCAGCAAAATTGCCATGCACCCAGGCACACAACAGATACATAAATGGCATGGACATTCTGAAATAAAACCCATGTCAATCTCAATGCCAAAAAATCCAAGCATGTAGCAATATTGACATGCACCCAGGTATGCAACAGATACACAAAGTGGATGGACATTGTGTAATAAAACCCAAGGTATCTCATTGCCATAAAATCCAGCTTGCAGCAAGATGGACATGCACAAAGGCCTGAAACAGATATACAAATTTTGTGGATATTGTGAAATAAACACCAAGGCATCTCATAGCCAAAAAAATCCAAGCTAGCAGCAATATTGACATGCACTCAGGCATGCAACAAAAACACAAATGGCATGGACATTCTGAAATAAAACACATGTCATCTCAATGTCAAAAAATCCAAGCATGCAGCAATATTGACATGCTCCTAGGCATGCAACAGATACATAGAGTGGATGGACATTGTGTAATAAAATCCATGGCATCTCATTGCCATAAATCAAAGCTTGCAGCAAGATGGACATCACAAAGGCCTGAAACAGATATACACATTGTGTGGACATTTTGAAATAAACACCAATTCATCTCATAGCCAAAAATCCAAACTTGCAGCAATATTGACATGCACCCATGTATGCATCAGAAACACAAATGGCATGGACATTCTGAATAAAACCCATGTCATCTCAATGTCAAAAAATCCAAGCTTGCAGCAATATTGACATGCTCCCAAGCATGCAACAGATACATAAAGTGGATGGAAATTGTGTACTAAAATCCAAGGCATCTCATTGCCATAAAATCTAAGCTTGCAGCAAGATGGACATCATAAAGGCATGAAACAGATATACAAATTGTGTGGACATTGTGAAATAAACACCAATGCATCTTATAGCCAAAAATCTAAACTTGCAACAATATTGACATGCACCCATGTATGCACCAGAAGCACGAATGGCATGGACATTCTGAAATAAAACCCATGTCATCTCAATGCCAAAAAATCTAAGCATGCAACAATATTGACATGCACCCAGGCGTGCAACAGATACACAAAGTGGATTGATATTGTGTAATAAAACCCAAGGCATCTCATTGCCATAAAATCCAAGCTTGAAGCAAGATGGACATGCACAAAGGCATGAAACAGATATACAAATTGTGTGGACGTTGTGAAATAAAAACTAAGGCATCTCATAACCAAAAAATCCAAGCTTGCGGTAATATTGACATGAACCCAGGCATGCAACAGAAACACAAATGGCATGGACATTCTGAAATAAAACACATGTCATCTCAATGCCATAAAAACATAGAAGCATGCATGCAAGGGAAAAATTCATGATACATATATACAAAATCATAGAAGCATAAACCATCACCAACTACCCATACCAATGCAAGGGACTTAGACATATTACAAGTTTTCCTTATCCTCTCTTAATCATCCACCTACCCCATATATTACACCAATCTCATAGGTTCTCCCATCTACCATCATCTCCTTTATCTTCCTCGTCCACATTGTCACACTTAATTTCCTTCATTTTTCGCTTGATGTATCTCATCCTTGCCGACTCCGGCATCCCCAAATACTTCCTCCCCTCCTTCTCGATGTCCGTCATCATGTCATACAATTTATCCAAAATAGGTATGTGATACTTTGTGTTTGCTTAAACACTCTTCCCAAGCTCTACATTCCAGTGGGCGTGTGAGATCCTTATGGCAGCGGCGACCTCTATGAGTTTATCAACAAAGACATTGTATCCATCGTTGTTAGCAAGTCCTTGTTTTCTATGCGGTTTGTTTTTCCCACAAATAGAGGGGTAGCATTGATGGGACCTGCTGGAACAGGACCTGGAGAGGTAGATGATGGGATGTAATATGGGACATCGTTGTCCGTTGATTCATGGTCATAAGGCAAAGGAGTTGCCTGATCACCGTTGCCTTCCGTGTACGGGCCGCCAAAGGTTTGAAAAACATCCTTCCTAAAATTACCCATTGCTCCGTCATCGCCTATAATCAATTGAAGATCCTCAAACCACGGTAAGGGTTTATTAATTTAGTCCTTAGATCTAGGGTGTGCTTGCACGAATATACCAAGGGTTATTAATGAGGCAATACAAAAATGGCATAGACGATGATGTATGTTTGCGTAAATGTTGAATTTATTACCATGGCCCAGGTTGCATATGTTTCAGGCTTCATTAATATCATCTTCTTATCTTCACACCACCCTACTCCACTTAACTGGAGGCACATTGACACATCGGCGAGCTGCGTACGCAGTCCTTTCATATGATTGCACACATTTTGGCTAGTGTAGTTCATGTTGAATTTCGAATTGATGTGTGCTGTAGCAGCATTGAAGGCAGCCGCTTTGAAAGTCTTATCTGCTTTCATTCCTTGCTTTGCATGCTCCGCAAGGAAAGGGACGAGGGCCAAATCATGCTACCACAGCCATACTTTGTTCCCCGTCACCTTCTGTGCAGGCTGCTTCATTTTTTTCTGTGGGCTAAAAATCAATGCATCCTCTGACTCTTCCAATCTACTCGTCTTCCTTGAAGAATCACTCCCACCATTCGGGTCATTCCTGCTTTGCGATGACGTCCTGTTGAAAGCACTCTGGTGAGTCGGGCTTGTAAAATGAGGGTTTCCACCCATACCGACCAGAACAGGCCCTTGATAGCTCCATCCCCCTGGACTATCCCACCCCCTTGGACCATCCCACCCCCTTGGTAACTCCCTCCCCCTGGATCATCCCACCCCCTTGTAGCATTTGCATAAATCCAGGGGGGCTCCCCATGTGCATGGGTATGCTATACTGTGGGTATTGGGCAAACGGCATACTTGTGCCTCCACCATGGTTGCCATGCGAATGATACTGGAATTCTCTCATCCTACATGCCATCGGTCGATAGGGCGAAGTCTCATGACAACATTCGTCGTCTACCCATTGGTTCACAAATGTTGGGTCATACATTGGAGGCATCGGATCACTCCCTTGACCTGGTTGAGATGCCCTAGCCATGCCTGCAAAAAGAATAACTTAATAGTGCAAATCCATAAATCCAGATATCCATAATAATTACAACCACATAAATCTCATGCAGCAATCACAGATGTCAAACTAGAAGCAGCACATCTTTAAATAAGTGGCAATGTAATAAGGATTTCAAATACATAAAACCCAACCCAAATGTCATAGACCATGTCATGTGTGTTCCCATGATTATGTATGTTACAGCAGTTGACCCACATTTCCCAAGCTATTTGGTCCCTAAGAAGTTTCCACTGGTCCCTTTGTTGGGTTTGTTTACGTATGGACAACTGTTGTGACAAATCCATAATCAAGTCATCTTACTCATCGATAACATTTCATCCTCCTCAATCACATCCACATCCTCAAGAAGTTGCCGGTCATGTGGATCTGCTGCTTGGATATAATTATGCAACATAGTGCATGCTAGCACGGTTTCGACCTGACATAGGAAGGGATAGTACGGCTTGGACGTCAATATCTTAAACTTGTTTTTAGGATTCCAAAAGTCAACTCGATCTTGGTTCGTAAAGACGAGTGACGTATGTTGAAGAGCTCTTTGTGATTTCAAGAAACTCGATTAGTATGGTCCATCAGATGATATCTAATGTCCCGGTATGAAGATATGAACCCTGCCATGGTAATATATCCAGCATCACATTGGTGATATTTCCCTACAAACATAAACTTAAAACAATATTATAATCCCAAGACTTAATAAATATGCGGACATATATTGTAGGTTAAATTCCACCTATTACCTTCATACACTCAAAGACCGTTTGGGTGGGGGTAATGACAATACATCTTTAAGGACCATAAAATCATTTATGAAACCTTCACACCCTGCCATTACGTACGTGAATCTTTTATTTGGCGTTGCAGCTGCAAGAACATTTTGTGTCACACCCTTACTTCCTCTAAACAGGGGTATGAGATTGACTGGCAACATGGCATCGATATATGTCCGATCAATGAGACCAATGCAATCCTACATCGTCATCAATAAATCAAATGTTGAAATCAACGTTACTCAATAAAGACTTCATACTGCCTGTCAATAAAACACCTTTGCTTAACTTGAAAAAGGATACCACTTAGGATTATTTACTATCTCAGGAGGTGTCTCATTTGGAGCTTGCTTCATGTACATATCCCTCATGGCACACACTGCTTGCATTACTAGGTTAAATTATCGACTAACTGTTGACCCGGAGCGTATAAAATCAACTTGCTTGTCTCTGTTCTTTGACTTGTACCCTACGATATGAAGAAACATGGCCAACTACTCCTCAACGGAAACATGAATAGTGTCTTTCAGAAAATCCCTTTGTCGCATTAGTCTGGCCAGATTCATGAAAGCATGGCTCCGCATTCTTAAGTAGTGTAAACAACTACTTTCACTCCCATAAAGAATTATACGCATGTGGGATTTCCTATGAAGATCACGCATACCTGATGGCTCTCTAGGTATACGGTTTGCCCTACCCTCTTGTTTTAGTATGCAATGTATGATGATAAAAATGACTGTCGTTGCAGCCGCAAAACATGTTTCACCCGGACTGTTTTCATTGGTGATCCATCTAAAACATATATGAATAAAAACTATTATTATTCATAAGTTGCTAAAACCATCAGAAAATATAAAACTCACCTAAGAACCATATTCAAACAATACATATAAGTGGAAAATGGAAAAAAAATTGATTTGTGCTCTCAGGTAAAGCTTGTTTTTCATTTTCCCTCTTAGAGGCATGGCAGTTGCTCCTTTTTTTCCTACCCAAACATTTAAGAAAATAAAAACATTTTCATTGTTCTCATTGAAAAAAGCGTAATGATGAAGACATGATCATAATGAAGCAGATACTCAATTTCCTTATCTTATCAAAATCGAACAACTTAAGTTTGAAATAAAAAATCATACAATACCATCATTTTGCCTCTGTATCTACATGAATGTATTAAACACGTTGGGATTCGAACCTTCCTGCCAGCCTTACATTTTGTTTCATTGCGTATGTGTCATCATTGGGCTCTAATAAAAAGCAAAATTGTTTTTAAATCTTTATAAATGAAGCCAAAATTCATAATGTAACAAAACATACCGTTCAATGCCAATCCAAGCCAAAATGCACATTGTAGCAGCAACCAACAATTCCAATCCAAGCCATGCATGAATCCGTACCGACATGCCCTTAGAATATCCCCACATATATATGTCTTTGCTGATTTCTTAAATAAAATCAAGCATACCATAGCAAGGATCCATCAAATCATCATAGGCACGATGATTCAATTTAATTACAAAATTTACATCATTGGGCAAATTTTTAAATGGACCCGCAGTAATTATGGATTCAGCTTGCTTGCATGTCCTTAGATTACTAAAACATTATCATAAGTCCATATTGCTGCAAGCTTGGATTTTTTCGTAATGAGATGCCAAAGGTTTTATTTCAGAATGTCCACACAATTTGTGGATCTATTTAATGCATGTTTGCATGACAATCTAGCTGCTGTACATAGCATGTGAACTAGGGTTTCATGAACCCAATAGGTGCGAAAAAAATTTCATTGCGTACAACATGATACATCAACCATCAACGCCATTCCAAGCCATGCATGAATCCTCAACCTATTGCCCTCATAATAAACCCACATAAATTTATCATTACGATTTCTTGAAATATATCAAGCATACCATAGCAACGACCCAATATTTAATCAATATTAACGATGACTCAATTTCAGTATAAATGTTTCATCATGAGGCAATTTTTTAAATGGATCCTCCAACAATTAAGGGTTCAGCTTGCTTGAATTGGGTTACATTGCGAAGTCAAGCAGTGTATGAAATGCATCATACATATAAGGGCATATTCTTTTGCAAGAATGTGGGCGAGAAAGTGATCACATCCTACTGTTTCATGCCACCGAAATCAGTAAAATAAGGGTCACAGTCCACGTTCTATAAATTTGAGTAATATCAAACACTTATTATATGGAGTCATCCACATATTTGCGGAACACTTGCAGGCATTCAATAAATTTTAGATTGTTGTGCATTATAGAACCACCATCAATCAAACGACCCCATGAAGTAAATTCAGAAATTATACCTCCTTCGTAGATCAGAAGCCAAATGACACAAGAGGAAACTCCTCACCGACAGCAAGAAGCCTAAGGCACTCTCGACGATCCCCGAAGAAGTGGATCTATTTTGACAACCCTAATAGGGCCCAGATACATGAAAATCAAGTAGAAAATTATTGGGTTTTAGCACAAAGGCAACATGAACCAACGTATAACGTAGCGAATGAAGCATCGAAGGAGTTGAATGAAGAAATTACACCTCAGTCAAATATCAGAAGCCAACAGCTGCAAGATCAGCAGCCTAGGGCACTCCCGACGATTCTCGAAGAAGGGGATCAAAGTCGGCAACCCAGCACAGGCTACATCTAGCTAACAGATGCCGTTAAATTTTTAGGGTTTTCACAGAACAACAACATGCACCAGTGAAGGAAGCAACAAAGGAAGAAGCGAAGGAGTTCACATCAGAAATTATACCTCAATCGAAGATCAGAAGCCACCAGACACCAGATCTGAAGTCAAAGGCACTCCCAAATATCCGTGAAGAAGGGGATCGAAGTCAGCAACCCAACACAAGCTCCAGCGTCCTGACGAAGCGAAGGAGGCGAAAATTTTTAGGGTTTGCTTACAAACTCAACATGATCCAGCAATGTTTGGAGGTGAAGTAGCGAAGGAGGCGAATTAGCGAAGGGGAGATGGAGGACGGCAGCCCCTAGGCGAGGTAGGTGAAGGTGATAACACTCTGCGGGATCCACAAACTGGGCACATTCCAGCGAAATCTGTGAAAATTGCGGAGAATACGTAAGGCACGAGGATTCATGATTTTTGACGAGACGTCAATGAGGATTCCCGGCCCCGCTTTCTAGCAAACGAACAGCCATCGCGAAAGTGGGCGACTGACGTCCCCCGCGCTTTACGCGTCAGGTGTGTGCAATGTATTATTGGGGGCGTGAGATTTAAATATTTGTAACCGCAAGCGCACGTTGTTGTAGTGTGGCTTGGGGGTCGAACTCAGGGAGGCGTGGATGTGCTTGTATCAAGAAGGATCAAATTCACCCCATGGGCGAGCTAGCCCGAATCGGGTAATGGGTTGTCACGAAAAAATAGAATGCGAGGGATAAACAATATAAAGGGAAAACCCGGGACTTCGGTTTCCACCCTATCGTGCGATTCTCGCCGATACGGCCTACGGATAGGATAGCGACTGGAATTAGGGTCTAATGGTGAGACGTTGCCTCTAAGAGTGATACCAGCGTCCCATGGGCCCGATATTCCGGTCGGTGCCCAGGATGATACGTCGGACTTCTCGGGTTCGGTCAGTGGGCACTCCCGTGTCCATTAACACTGACCGACTCCGGGAGCACTAAGCTCACAACGATAACTCCCAATGTCTCATCCTGACGCTCCCGCGTGCTACGATTCGACGTCTACACTAAGGGCGTGAGCTATGGCTAGGGAGTCAACCACCAAGTTTATTCCCCCTTGGCCCAACGGTCAAAGGCGGTCTTTTTTCCGTCGATGACAATAAAACACCCCGCGTAACTGTTAGGTTCCTAATCCCTATCGATTTCCTAGTCCTATGGACGCATCGTGAAGAACCCACGAAGGGGTTTCCACCAAAATCCCAGATTTGAGAACTACTCACACATATTTACTAAAAATCGATCTAAATAGAAATCGACCGTTAAAAACATGATCAGGCGATTAAAAAGCAGTAAGAGCAATACTGATAACACTATATTAAAGTTAAACAAAGATTGGAAAACCTACAAATATCTGAAAAATTACAGCCGTCAAGAGAGAGAAAAAACAGCAAAAAATAACAAATCTCGTTTCTGGAAAACCTAGGGGTCATATATATAGAATACGATATCACCCGATCGGTTGAAAAGTCAACCGATCGGGTGACCTGCTTCGTTTCTTCGGCAGTTCAGCACGGGACTTCACCCGGTCACATGGCACGGTCGGTTGAGGTTTGAGGCTGATCGGTTGGATCTTCGTGCCATCGGGTGAACCGGTCGGTTGAGCTGTCCGTGTCTCGGCTTCGGAGAATCGGCTACAGGTGAACCTATCGGGTGAAGGTCACCCGATCGGTTGGCATTCAGCATCTAAAATCCAGAGAGTTGGGGTATTTGAATCGGTCTCTGAACTGGCCGGGTGACTTCTTGGCTGCTCCAACTTGCGTCCGGTTGGTGCACGCGTGCATCACCCGATCGGTTGGAAGTGAACAACTGGTCGGGTGAGGGGCTGAAAGATGCGATCTTCGTCGTTTGACTCCCTGGATCACGCGTGACTCCTCCCGTTGCTCCGGGGACTCATGATATCGTCGTTATATGTCCCCTACGCCGACTCCTGCAAAATACAAAAAACACGGAAAAGTGAAAGAAAACACGAGAAAACGAATACAAGACGGCGGAAAACAACGGAAAAACACAAAAGAAAATGTGCGTGAATATATGAAATATAAACGCACGTCAGCGACTCACTAGATGCTATAGTGGTAAAATACCACTTTCTCGCCCCCTTTCTCGCAAAAGAACATGCCCTTATTTGATTTTCTTTTTTGTGCTTTAATCATCGGCAGGGCCCACACTTGGTCACATGAAGAAATCAGATGCATGGGATAGTTTTCAAGATGTACTAATTACATTAGATGCATCTATAATATGCACAAAATATACAATATTGTCACCAAGAAATTCCAATTTCACATATTGAAAAATCAATTCTGTGATTCCTCATCTTAATTTTTAATAATGTTTTCTTTGAAATTTTAATTGCTATTTTTTAAAAAATTGTTTCACAGCTAAGAGCTCAAGTTTGTCATGCACTGCTTTCCATTATACTTAAGAGCGAGGACGCAAGAGGGTCCGCATGTGCAAGCAAGGAGGATGTACTTTTATTTTTCTTTCCTCCTTGACTTAAACACAATAAGCGTCTATGTGAAACCTTACAGGTTCTTGCATACATACTCAAAACAATACAAATAATCATTATTACTACTCCAATGCCCAGATTACGTACACACAAATAAGGCCTAGCATGGCCATAACAAACAGTTACACAAAAAGAAACTACACCTGCATAAAGTACAACACAAATATTAAAATTTTAGCGGCGTTGCGAAAAGCACATCGTTCCTCAGTAGTAGATCTCAGCGTTCGGGTACTTCTGTCAAACTAGCTCCGCCTCAAGGTGTGCTCTGCAAAGTCTGTCTCAAAACATGACATATATTTCACAAGATAATAAACAATGAAATATACGTCAGCGAGGGTCGCTTAGCAAGATTTAAAACATTATAAAAATGGACTCTCGACAAGATAATATAATATTTTTTTGAAAGGTAAGTATGTATGTATATAACTATGAACAAAGGACTACATCAGGGTCTGCACCAAGAAGTAGAACAGATAAGGGAGAGGCTGGGAAGCAATCACCTTATGCCAGATCTACCAGGACAAACCAATAAAAGAAAAAAAAGGAGAAACTATACCGGGGGCGCAAGAAAAACGGCATAGTGAAGCCCCCAGTTCCCAAAACAAGAGATATCAACAGAATCAACATTCGCCAGATCACATGAGACCATGGCATCAAAAACATCTGAAGAGATCCTGGCGAGGAGAACATCCGTGGGAGAGGCGCGGGAGTGGAAGATACGGGAGTTCTGCTCCCTCCAAATGTGCCAGATGGCCACAGAGAAGACCAATAGGGAAAGCTTGCCCCGGGGTGGTCTTCCCCCTTGGTCCAAACCTCCGTCTCAACATGTGAGCGTCAATGGTGATGGATTTGGAGCAGGAGGGAAGGCCAAGCCGGAGTTTACACACCGCCCAGATAAAAGCACTATAGTCGCAGCGGAAAAATATGTGTCGGGCAGTCTCGGGGTAGGAACCACAGAGGACGCAAGGAGTATGAGCCATGATACCACGCCGGGCAAGGTGTTGGGTGGTAGGAAGACGATCCGACAGGGCCCACAGAAGAGTAAGGGAGAACTTTGGGGTGTGCCCCGGGAACCAGACCAGCAGAGCAAGCCGGGCCGGAGGACAGGTGCACCGAATAGAAGACCAAGCAGAACGGAGTGAGCAACCCCCCGCCGAAGCCCAAGCCCAGGAATCAGAACCACCAGGGACAGAGGCAGAGCCGAAGTGAGGAGACAAGTGAGCAATGTAGTCAGGAAGAACCCAGGTCTCGCCATTCCAGAAATTAGCAACTCTCCGGAATCTCAGGGATGGGGGAGGATCACAAAGCTTAGCAAGGGACCACAGGGAAGCCAAGGATCATACCAGAAGGAGGTAGATCGACCATCGCCCGCAATCCTACAGAAATAGGAAGCAGCGGAGTCACGACAACGGAGAACACACTTCCAGGTGCCAGAGTCCAAAACCGAGGGCTCGCACTGGAAGAGGTGGGTGTGCTTTAGATAGGTGTCACGCATATAGGAGGCCCAGGGGGAGGGAGAGTGCAACATCCTCCAAAGAAGTTTGGCTCCGGCAGCCACCCCAACTTCACGTAACGAACGAAGACCAATGCCTCCCTCTCTCTTAGGTAGACACATATTCTCCCACCTCCAGAGATGGAGCTTAGAGCCCCAGATGAAATCACGGCACAACCTGTCAATCTCCACCAGAATTGAGGAAGGAACGTGGAAGGACTGAATCTAGTAAGAGACGAAACCGTGGAAGATGGAACGAACTAGCTCAATACGCCCAGAAGTGGAGAGAAGCCTAGAGTTCCATCCCGCAATCTTGGCCTTGCACTTGTCAACAAGGCCGGAGAAGAGTTTCGCTGCGGGGTAGGTGGATGAGAGTGGGAGCCCAAGGTACCAAATCGGCGGGCGGCTATAGGAATGCCAAGATAATATTATATATATATATATATATATATATATATATATATATATATATATATATATATATATATATATATATATATATATATATATAGTTTGCAAAATTCTGAAAATGAGAAACACATTATGTCCACGGTATTAAATGTAGGAGCAACGTAAGAAAGCATAGCAAAGTGCAGTGAACATAGTAAGGAGTATGGCAATGTGTAGTAAGCATGGCAAAGTGTAGTTAATAGTTTACACAATTTATGATGGCAATAACAGAAATTAAAAAGAGTGCAAATCAATTGCTTAATCTAGTGGCAAGCCTAATGTCCGAGGGCAGAAGAAACTACAATTACACCGAAACCAACGGAAGCTACATGTGGCTCTGCACTTACCGTCCCCATCTAGGTGATGGTGAAATTTATCTGTGGGGTAAAATTCAGCATTCCGACCTCTACTACAATAGACTACCCCCACCCAAAAAGTGTCGTTGTATGTCCGTACAGTTCAATGTATGCCCCCAAAGGCCCAATATTCCGTAAATTCCCCGAGGGCCCAATATCACATCTCATCAGAGGTGGACAATCCGTAGATAAGTGATACAATTAATGGTACGACATGCAACAATGACAAAAACATTTGATATATTCCATTATACTTTGGACATCATGATTAACAACATTTGGGGTGAAAGTAAACGTATAAATGAAACATCATAAGGTCAATTGAATTTCTTCAAAAGATATCAATCAACATGATTTGTTATTATTAACAGATTCAACATTATTTGATTATATCTTTAAATTTACAGATGATAAATTCTTGCCTAGTTGATGTGATTTTGGGTGTCCAGATGATCAGGACAAGAGGCGTGATGTATCTGCGAGACCGGATTAAATAATTAGTTAAATGATTCTAATATTAGCCCCTAACTTATATCATGCTGGTTATATGATACATATATATAATGATACTAACATTCAAATAATACTAAC
The DNA here is from genome assembly GCA_030789695.1 of Scilla litardierei. Taxonomy (NCBI): domain Eukaryota; kingdom Viridiplantae; phylum Streptophyta; class Magnoliopsida; order Asparagales; family Asparagaceae; genus Scilla; species Scilla litardierei. The sequence continues at coordinate 229,599,019 of CM061133.1, forward strand.
TGGGGGGGGGAGAGAGAGAGAGAGAGAGAGAGAGAGAGAGAGAGAGAGAGAGATATATATATATATATATATATATATATATATATATATATATATATATATATGGAAAGCTAGTCAATCTTTATTGAATGGTAAATAATTACAGATAACAAAATAGTAGGCGTGAGGTTTCATTATAAAGAGGATAGGGCACACGCGCCGTCACCCTTTAATAATGAAACCCCACCCTAAAGCTATCTATACAAAAAGAGAAAGGTAATGTAAGTACACGAAAAAAATCACCCCAAATCTCGGAACTCCCAGTTTCCAAACGCAGAAGCCTCCTCCGCACTAGTAGGGTCTTGGTCTCTTAAAGCCACCCTGATATCTGCGGCAATCTCTTCAAAGAGGTCAATTTTCCCTCTACTAATTCCTTCAAATATTCTCCTATTCCGTTCCCGCCATATATGCCAAACCAGAGCCGACAGAGTTGTTTTTGCCAACCTGCTCAAATTACTTTTACCTCCAAAATGCGTTAAATAATGTTCACCAACCTCCGTAAGAGTAGGTTCCACATGATTCCTAATATTCATCTTCAACAATGACCTTTTAAGAATATAGCTAGAATAGCTACAGTTAAAGAACAGATGGTCCAAATTTTCTTCATTACCGCCTCCACACAGAACACAATCCATCGGTGTATTAATACCCCATTTGCTGATAATATCCCTAGTTAGGAGCTTGCCCTTGAGGGCTCTGAGCAAACAAAGAGACATTTTAGGGATATGTCCAGGAAACCAGACTAACTTCTCAAATTTGAACGAGATACCATGTAGACGTACCCCCTCCCAGGCATCTTTAAACCAGAATTTGTCATCATCGCCAACAGAACACGGCATGTATGAGCCGGATCTAGGCGCCCAGACCCAACGGTCAGACCCGCTGGTAAGGGCCGAATTAGTTAGATAGGTCCGAACTTGATCAAGTTCCGAAATATCCGCCCATGCACCACCAATCCAGTATTCATTAACCCTCTTCATGGAGGAAGCAGGAGGTACAGGAACCAAGTTCTTGAGAGGCCCACAATCTCGCCAAAAATCATGCCAAAAAAGAGTAGATCGCACATCCTTAACAACCCTCCTGATGAGCAATTGGGAGACGGATCTACACTTCAACATGTGCTTCCAAGTACCCGATTGTGACACCAATCCTTTTGCTGCATAGAACCCTACATTTTCTTCATATTTGTTTCTCATATGCTTTGCCCAGAGGCCATCAGAGTTCAGAAATCTCCACGTGAGTCTAATTCCCGAGGCCACATTTAGATCCTCCAGCAAGCGGATACCCACCCCCCCTTCGGATTTGGGGGAGCAAATATCCTCCCACGCCCATGCGCGTGAGGGCCCCATAATAAATCTTCTACAAATGGCTGAAATGGTCCGGACAATGGAAACAGGCATACGGAACGCTTGCATCCAAAATGCAACCATACCATAAATTACTGATCTGACAAGCTCAATCCTACCAGAGATAGATAACGTTTTTGTCGCCCAACCCATGAGTCTCTTCCTGCATTTATCCACCAGCCTACCGTACATATGGGTTTTTGGATACTTGGAAGATAGAGGCAAGCCCAGATATGTGGAAATAGTAGTGGAAATTTTAATACCTAAATAATCTGCCAGAACAGACCTATTCTTTGCCCCCTTACTGAAGAGAGCGGAACTCTTGTCCCAATTTACCTGAAGACCAGTATAATCCTTAAATTCATTTAGCAAAGACCTGATGCAACTGAATGATTTTTGATTAGCTCTGCAGAAAACAAGGAGGTCATCAGCAAACAAAAGGTGGGAAATTGATCCAGAATGTCTCATCGGTTGTAGTGCCCCACTACTAAGAGATTTAGCAACCAGGATAGAGAAGGCTTCCATAACAATTACGAACAAGAATGGAGAAAGAGGGTCTCCTTGCCTGATCCCCATGTTGCCCTCAAAATATCCCACTGGTGAACCTTTAATCATGACAGAAAATGTGGGTGTAGTAATACATTCTCTGATCCACCCAATAAAAATATTGGGAAACCCCATCTGTCTCAGAAAGTAAAGGATGAAGTCCCTATTAACGCTATCAAAAGCCTTCCTCAGATCAAGCTTTAGACAAGCCCTTCCTCCCATAGGGTTACTAAAGTCTCTTATCTGCTCGTGTGCCACCAGGGTACAATCAGATAGCAATCTCCCCTTTAGGAACGCTGCTTGATTTGGAGAGATTAGCTCATGTATTACTACCTTTAGCCTGTTGCAAATAATTTTGCTAATGATCTTATACAAGAAATTGCAACAAGCTATCGGCCTATAGTCCCCAATAGATGTTGCATTAGAGTTCTTAGGAACAAGGGTCAGGTGGGTGTGATTTAGTTGACTTAGAATAGTGCCAGAATTGAAAAATGACTTAACAGCCACAGAGACATCCTCCCCCACAATATGCCAATAATGCTGAAAGAAGTGACCATTAAAACCGTCAGGGCCTGGGGCCTTATCTGGTCCCATCTGAAAAACAACATTCCTGATCTCCTCATTGGAGATTCTCCTGCTAAGCCAAGCCGAAGCATCCATAGTAAGAATGCGCTTTGGAGTGAGAGCTGGGAAGGAACATCTATAGTGATTTTGATTATATAACCCAATATAATAATTAACGGCCTCATTTTTGAGGGCAATATATGACATATCCTGCCTTCCAGCAGCATCCACAAAATGTCTTAAATTGTTGCGGCTTTCTCTTGATTTCACAGAATTATAAAAAAATTTCGTATTGCGGTCCCCCAGGGACATCCAATCTTGCATGCTTTTCTGGCGGAACATCTCCTCTTCAAGGCTCAAAGCATTAGCCAAATCCTTTAGAATTGCATTTTCTTGGGCTTGTACAGAAACATCAGAATGTAAGAGTGGATTATTCCTAATAGCTTCAAGTTTCATGCGGCAAGAATTAACCAGCTTGCAAGCATTATGCATGTTAGACCAAGACCTGATAGGTTGCTTCAAGCGTCTCAACTTTTGAGCCACGCAAAACATAGGAGTACCCGCAACATAGCTTCCCCAGCTATTCGAGACAATCTCAGAGATACCATGGCATTTGGACCAATAATTAAAAAATTTGAAGGGCTTTGGATCGGAGTATACATGAGGATGAAGACGGATGAGCATAGGCGAATGATCACTAGTGTGTGGATCCAAATACTCCATGTACGAATCAGAAAGAAGAGAGATCCAAGTGTCGCTAACGAAAACGCGATCCAGACGGGCAGATATACGCCCAGATCCCACACGTCTATTACACCAGCTGAGTTTGCCTCCAGTACTTTTTAGCTCTGTAAGACGGCATGTACTAATACAGTCATTGTAGTCAAGAAGATTTTTTTCCTCAACCTTCCTCCCACCAACCTTGTCCGCAGACTTAAGCACAATATTAAAATCACCCCCAATCATCCACGCACCATTACTCAATGAGGCCGCATCATTTATAAAGTGTTTCTATAAGTCCAGCCGCCCTGTTATAGTGTTTAGCCCATAAACACCGGTAATTGCACAAGAGAATCCACCCGAGTTAATACAATAAACCGTGATATGCTGATTTGAAGAGGAAATAATGTTAGCCTTCCAAATATCTGGGTCGAAGGCCATTAAGATACGGCCCCCAGAGGATGTGTCAAAATTATTGAAAGAAGCCCAAGTTGGAGGAATTCCCAATTTATTTAAACTCACAAGAGACTTCAGCTTAGTCTCTAGAAGAATTATAGCCGTGGGATTTACTGAAGTTACCCTGTTTCGCAGGTCTCTATGACGAACCGGGTTGTTCAACCCCCTCGCATTCCATATGAACACAGTCATTGGGCAACCGGTAGTTTTGGCGTACTCCCCTGAATCCGGGAGCTCCTTCTAGCATTATGATCAGCAGTGGATTCAGACTTCTTCTTAGATTTCTTTGACTCCTCTACTCGCTTCAGACAACTAATCTCTTCAGCATCCCAATCCGGGTTATCCACCACAAGCTCCAGTGGCACTCTATCCACTTCATCTTCCAGATTATCCTCAAGTAACGATGGCAACCCAGATGCCTTTACCCCACCTACTGTAGTGGTATTTGAGCTCTCCAACACAGAGGAGCATACGGTCTGTTGATGAGCATGCGTAACCACAGTGGCTATCGTCATATCATCCCGTAGCTGCAATCGGAAGTCTGCCAAAGGGTGAACAAGACCGGAGTCTTCCGCCTCAACTGTAGTATTGGAGCTCTCCATCACAGAGCAGCATCCGGTCTGTAGCTGAGCAGGCGACACAATTGTGGGTTTCGACACATCAACACGGGCCTGTAAATCCAAGTCTGCCGAAGGGTGAACAAAACCGAAACCGGAATCTTCAGCCCCAATAGAACTGTCCAATGTGATGATTACATGTGGACTTGCATTATTATTCTCCACCTCAGGCAGCTCAGTAACATTAGAATTTGATGCGCTGCTAGTCTTTGCCTCACCAACTTGATTCAAAGCTCCGCCTTCTCCTAGGATTGAAGGGGGCTCAGTAGCCACCGGGCATTGGTCATCAGTGTGCCCAAAGCACACGCATTTGCTACAACGAGGGGGCTCACCCTCATACTTTGCCTCAATGCTGATGATCGCCCCTCCATCTAACTCCACATCAATAGACTTCCGCAGGGGTACTTTAGCTTCCACCTCGATGAGACAACGTGCATAGGAAATTCTCTCTAGGTTTGCAGTAGATCGATCTAGGCATATAGGGTTGCCCACTACGGAGGCAATAATATTTAGAGTTTCTAGGTTCCACATATATAACGGCACTCCATGAAGCTGGACCCAGACAGGGACAGAGAGAGAGAGAGAGAGAGAGAGAGAGAGAGAGAGAGAGAGAGAGAGAGAGAGAGATATATATATATATATATATATATATATATATATATATATCTATATTATAAAACAGGGATGTTATCATGGGTTTTTGGATAAGAGAAATTGGATAAGAGAAATTGGTTATGTGTAATGTTGTATGTGGATATGTGTATTGTTGTATGTATAAGAGATTTTGGATAAGAGATAATGGATAAGAGATAATGGATAAGAGAATTTGGTTTTGGTTATGTGTAATTTGGTGTGATGTTGAATTTGATGAGGGTTATGTGTAATTTGGTGTGTATGTATATAGGGTATGATGAGAAATTGAGAGAGGAGATATTGACTTTTGAAAAAAAATTTAACCACTTCCCTCAAATCACATCACGTTGCCTTCTCTTCACTGTCAATTTTTTTAAAAAAATTTGAATTTAACCTCATATGTTGCCGTCTTCACATCACCATGTGTGTGGGAAATTTTCTGGCGGGAAAAGTTTTCATCAAATCAGCTCAAAATTTGTGTGGGAACTTTTTGGGCTTTTGATTATTAGTTTGATCTCGCAGCTACTCTCATTTCTCCCACTCCATCTTCTTCTACCTCCAGCTTCCTCTTCTTCTTCCTTCACAAACGCCAGGCAGCACACCACGAAGAGCACCCTCTTCTTCTTCCTTCACAAACGCCAAGCAGCACACCACGAAGAGCACATCAAGCAGAGCAAGTGTCCTCTCCACCTTGAGAGCTTGCGAGCTTGCGAGCTTCATCCCTTCCTCTCCACCTCAACACTGGGTGAGCTTCATCACTTCTCAATGACAGGACCCAAAATAATTCTCAAACTTTATATTCAAAATGAGTTTGCAAAAATTGTTTTTTTCATATGCAATACTTGCTTACTTGCTTATTGAATAGATTTAATTTTGACAGGACTCAAAATTCAAAATTCAATAGATTTAATTCAAAATTCATATTCAATAGATTTAATGCAATACTCAAAATTCATATTCAATAGATTTAATTGTTTTTTTCATATTCAATGACAGGACTCAAAATTCATTTTACATACTTGCTTATTGAATAGATTTAATTTTGAATATATACTTGATTTCATATGAGCAAGGTCAAATTTTGAATATGCTTGACATACTTGATTTCATAAGCTTATACATGAAGATTATACATGAAGATTTCATATGGGAAGATTTCATCAAAAACTGATTGAATTATTGAAATTGTTGAGCTTATTGAATTTGAATTTGAAATTGTTTGAAATTGAACTTGAAACTGTTGATTATACTTGAACAATTATTGAAATTGAAATTGTTGAGCTTATTGAATTTGATTTCATTTGTGTGGGAAGATTTCATAAGCTTATTGAATTTTGGCCTGTGCAGATTTCAAATTCCAGATTTAATTTTGACAGGACTCAAAATTCAAAATTCAATAGATTTAATTCAAAATTCATATTCAATAGATTTAATGCAATACTCACAATTCATATGCAATACTAAAAATTCATATTCAATAGATTTAATTGTTTTTTTGATATTCAATGACAGGACTCAAAATTCATTTTACATACTTGCTTATTGAATAGATTTAATTTTGAATATATACTTGATTTCATATGAGCAAGGTCAAATTTTGAATATGCTTGACATACTTGATTTCATAAGCTTATACATGAAGATTATACATGAAGATTTCATATGGGAAGATTTCATCAAAACTGATTGAATTATTGAAATTGTTGAGCTTATTGAATTTGAAATTGAAATTGTTTGAAATTGAAATTGAAACTGTTGATTATACTTGAACAATTATTGAAATTGAAATTGTTGCTTATTGAATTTTGGCAAGATTTAATGCAATACTCACAATTCATATGCAATACTCAAAATTCATATTCAATAGATTTAATTGTTTTTTTCATATTCAATGACAGGACTCAAAATTCATTTTACATACTTGCTTATTGAATAGATTTAATTTTGAATATATACTTGATTTCATATGAGCAAGGTCAAATTTTGAATATGCTTGACATACTTGATTTCATAAGCTTATACATGAAGATTATACATGAAGATTTCATATGGGAAGATTTCATCAAAACTGATTGAATTATTGAAATTGTTGAGCTTATTGAATTTGAAATTGAAATTGTTTGAAATTGAAATTGAAACTGTTGATTATACTTGAACAATTATTGAAATTGAAATTGTTGAGCTTATTGAATTTGATTTCATTTGTGTGGGAAGATTTCATAAGCTTATTGAATTTTGGCCTGTGCAGATTTCAAATTCCAGCATTATGTATTCTGTTGATTATACTTGAAATGATATTGGATGGGAGCTTGCTGATAAGATTTTTCATTTTGATAAGCTCTTGGTGAGCTTTGTGGGTTTGAGGGCTTCATCACATCCTTTGTGAATTGGTGAGCTTTGTGAACTTTGCCTTTTTTCATTGCTATTAACAAATTATTGCTTTGGTGATGAAGCTCTATCCAATTTGAAAGACAGGACATATATTTTTTATTATCAGTAGCATATGTGATAACTGAGTGATTGAAGATTGAAAATTGTTTTTTATGATGTATGAAGATTGAAAATTGTTTTTATACTTGGTGAAGCTTGAGTATGTTCACATTTTACAGGAACATTTCACATTATATAGGAATATCCTATAAATAGGAATTGAGTATGTTCACTTGGTGAAGATTGAAAATTGGTGAAGTAAATAGGAATATCCTGTAAATAGGAATTGAGTATGTTCACATTATATAGGAATATGTAAATAGGAATTGAGTATGTTCACCAAGTGAGTTGTTCACATTACCAAGTGAATATTCTGTTTTCTATTTACATTAGCATCAGGATTGATTGAAAATTGTGTTTATACTTGGTGAACATCACCAATTCCTATGTCATCCACTAGAATTGCAGGACAATATGGTTGAGTTGGTCATAAAACTCCATCATGTTTACTGATATATATAGATTCATTATTTTAATTACATATATGGTTGAGTTGGTCATAAAACTCCATTTACATTGGAACAATGCTAATAGAATTGTTTCAAACTCCATGAATATTCATAAAACTCCATTTACATTGGAACAATGCTAAATAGAATTGCAGGACAATGCTAATATAATTGTTTCAAAAATGGGCAATCAATCAAAATTACACATTTTTAAATTCAACATTCAATGATTGAATGTGAACTTGGAGCAAATGCCCTGCAAACAATTTGTCCTGCAATCAATCATTGAATGTGAACTTGGATGTATTTTCAATGAGAATTTCAACATTCAATGAGAATCTCATTGATGTAATTTTCACAACACAGGCAATCGATATTTTCAATGAGAACTTGGATGTTAACTTGAAATTCTCATTGAATGTTGACATGGATGTAAAAAACACCAATGCACACTTTTTCAATTTCAACACTTTTGATTGCCACCAATGCACACTGTAAATTGAGATAGGCCTGAAATTGGTGTTTTTTACATGGATGCAATTTCAAAAATTTTGATTGCCTGACAGGATTTTCATTGCACACTTTGTGTTCTTCATTTCTTTTCATAACACATATGATAATACATTGTCCTGTTAACACATATGATAACACATATGATAACACATATGATAATACAAACTTTTTTGATAAACATTGTCCTGTTAACTTGAATCAAATTTTACAATGGGGTTAAACAAGCATTGCAATGGGGGTATACAGGATTGTCCTAAGCTTTCTTAGTTATAACTTAGTCATACATGTGATAACTTGAATTTCTTAGTTATATGATCAAAATTTCTGACTTTGAATCTCATTGAATCTCAAGTTTCCTAAGCTTTCTTAGTTATCTCATTGTCCTAAGCTTTTTCATACATGTGATAAAAAATTTCTCATTGAATCTGAAGTTATATGTGATAGCTTTTTTTTTCTCAGTTGATACTTGATACATGGAATTTCTGAGTTATATAGCTTTTTTTCTCAGTTGATACAATGATCAAATTTTGGAATGGATCAAAATTATCTCATTTTTATCAAAATTATCAAAATGATCAAATTATCTCATTGTCCTGTTAATATGTGTTATCCAAGTTTTGATAAACATAAATCCAAGTTAATAATGTTCAATTTTTAACATTTTTAACATAAATCCAAGTTAATAAATCCAAGTTAACATTTGTCTGCAATGTGATAATGCATTTTTTGATAAACATTGTCCTGTTAACATTATAAACATAAATCCAAGTTAACATTATTAACATTTTGATAAACATTATGTCTGCAATTTCATATCAAATTATGTTTATCCAAGTTTATGTTTCCTGTGACCAATTTTTTTGATAAACATTGTGATAAAGAGAGCTTCAAAAATTAGTGTTAATGTATAAAGTTTGGATATTGTTTCTAGCATTGTTATTGGTTCTAGCAGTTTTTTATTTCATGCAGTTTTTTAGTGTTAATGCATTGTTATTGTTTCATGCATTGTTATTGTTGGTAAAGAGAGCTTCAAAAATTAGTGTTAATGCATTGTTATTGTTTCATGCAGTTTTTTATTGGTTATATAACCAAGCATTGTTTTTGAACTTGGATATCTGTTAACATATGCACACATACACCAATGAAATTGGAAATCTGTTCAAAAACATACACTAAGAACACAAAAAATAATTTTTGAACTTGGATGTAATTTTCTCCATTTGTGCACACATACACCAATGCACACTTTTTCACTTGAAACTTTAATTTTGAAACATGGATGTAATTTTTGAATTAATATAAGCAAAAAACTGAGAAGCACACTTTGTTAACTTGAAATTCAAGCTGGAGATAGAAGAATTTAGCATATGTGTACAAAAGAATTGAGCTCTCACAAACTTGGAGATAGAAGTTTGAGGTATATGTATAAATTATACAATTGAGCTCTCACAAGCTTTTTTGAATGTCCAAAAAACTGAGAAGATAGAAGAATGTGTATGTGTATTGAATAAATATTGAATAAATGTGTATGTGTATGTATGATTCTCAATTTAAATCCTGTTTGAATGTTGTGTTTAAATTTACTGATGATTGCAATTCTAATGCATTGCAATTTAAATCCATGTCAACATTCAATCCTGTTCAATGTTGACTTGAAATTCAATTAGAACTCAATTTATAATCATCAACATTCAATGATGCAATAAGAAGTTAACAAAATCCTGTCAATCAATTTATGATCCTCAATTTAAATCATGTTTCAATGAGAATGTTGTTTAAATTCAAAAAACTGTGATGAAATTCATTTTGTTGTGTTCAATTTATGATATCAAAAAAATTGGATAATAGATATCAATGCTAAACTTGGATAATGTATATCAAAAAAATTGATTATCCAACCTTAGATATGTTTGAGTGAGTGAATGTCCAGTTTAGCATAGAAGCAATGCTAATTTTCATACCTGGAAATTAGCATATGGCTGTTGAAAAATTTCAGTGAGTGAATGTCCAGTTTAGCATAGAAGCAATCCTCAATCAACCCTGGACATGATTGTTGACATAATTTTCATATGGCTGTTGAAAATTTTTTTGAGTGATGATGTGATCTTCATATAACCTGGACTTGATTGAGTAACCAAAATTTTTTACTCTTCATAATTTTTTGAGTAACCAATATTCTGAGTAACCAAGTCTTGGATTGTTGACATAATCTTCATATAACTCAGGATATGTTTTCAATCTTCATATATAATCTTCATATATAACTCAGGATATGTTTTCAATCTTCATATATAATCTTCAGATCAAGGAAGACCATCAAGCAAGCATCAAGAACTCATCTTTTAATTTTCTTCTTTTAATTTGCATTTTCTCATTTTCTTCTTTTAAATGACCCTCACATTTTCTCATTTTCTTCTTTTAAGATCACGGGAGAGCTCAAGCACCCTCTTGGTGAGCTTTGTGGATTTGAGGCCTTCATCACATCCTTTGTGAATTGGTGAGCTTTGTGAACTTTGCCTTTCAGCTGTTTGGTTATGTGCAGTAAACATTTATATTATAGGAAAAAACAAATTTTTGCAATCTTATAGCCATGAAAAAATTGTAATATAAATGTTTCCTATTTGTTTTTATATTACAATTTTTTGCCTGTTGAGTTAAACTATACATAAAACAGGACATATAATCTTTCAGCTGTTTTCCTATATGAAGATCTCATGTATATGTCCTGTTTTAAAAAAATTAAATATGAAGATCTCAAGATTAACATTTATATTGTTTTTGTATATGTCATGTATATGTCCTGTTTTAAAAAAATTATATATGAAGATCTCAAAATTATATATGAGTTAAATTATATATGAAGATCTCATGTATATGTCCTGCAATAAACATTTATATTGTTTTTTTCATATTCAGAAATTGGATGAGAGCTTGATATGAAAGAATATTGGATGAATATTGAAAGAATATTGAGAACTAAGTATTGGTATGAGATTTGTGAAAGAATATTGAAAGAATATTGAGAGCTTAATTTGTGGATAAGAGATTTCAGCCAAACATTTCAGCCTATATGTTATGGGTGTATAACAAAAGAAAAAGTTTGCTTATGAGTGTATTTGAACATTTCAGCCAATATTTTTAGTTCAGCCAATGTGAATACACCCATAAGCAGATTGGGTTAATTTTCATCACATACATATGGGTGAACTAAAAATTTCATTGGCTGAACATAAATACACCCATACACATGTTCAGCCAATTTGAGTGTATTTGAACAAAAATTTCATTCAGCCAATGTTCAAATATGTTCAAACCCCTTGCCATCAAATACACTCAAATTTTTAGTTCAGCCAATATTTTTAGTTCTTTGAACATATGGGTGTATTTGAACATATAGGTGTATTTGAACATTTCAGCAAATATGTATTTGAGTGTATTGGCCAATAATTCAGCAAACATTTCAGCCAAACATTTCAGCCAATATGTTATGGGTGTATAACAAAAGAAAAAGTTTGCTTATGAGTGTATTTGAGTGTATTTGAACATTTCAGCCAATATTTTTAGTTCAGCCAATGTGAATACACCCATAAGCAATTTCATCAAATACACTCACATTGGCTGAACATTTTTAGTTATGGGTGTATTCACATTGGCTGAATGAAATTTTTGCTTGATCAAATTACCTTGATGAAAATTCATCAAGAAAAATTTAACTGGATGAAAATTTTTCACATCAAGTTAACACATGAATGTTGGTCTGCAGTTGGGTGTATTCACTGTGATTTTTGTATATGTTGAATGTATTCTAATATCTTGATTTTTAATATCATTCATTGTGATTCATCATTGGGTGTATTTACATTTGGCTGAATGGTATTACAAAATTCTATGCTGAAATTTGAATGTATTCAAGTTAACATATTAAAATTTGATTAAAGTTGAATGTTACTCACCAATTTCATTTCTTATCCATTTCCTCATAACAAAAGCTTATTTCAAGTTTCAAACAAATTTCATTTTCTCATCAAGTTTCATTTTCTCATCAAGTTTCATCAAATTGCATTTTCTCATTTTTTTCATCAAGTTTCAAACAAGTTACAGTTGAAAGAGAAAAATTTCAAAGAGAAAAATTTCTTTCAACTTAATTTCATTCAAAGAGAAAAATGGATAAGAAATTTCATTCAAAGAGAAAAATTTCAAAGAGAAAAAGTTTCAAACAAGTTACATTGCTACTTTGTTGTTGTCTGTGATAAAATTTGGATGAAACAATTATTTTGTTACAACGCATATTTTATCTATGCGATCCCTACAGCTATCAATCTACACCCATAATTGACATTGACTAATTATCTCTTAGTGTTCTAAGTGAACTTATCTGGTAGGTTCATGATCAAGTCTCCAAGATAAACACAAAAAATACATAACTCCAATCCAGCAAACCTACATAATCTCCATGTCATACACTTCCATTGTATCCATATCAATCGTCTTTTTCATGTCTCACTCTGGCCTACTTTTAAATCCACTGGTATTATTGATGTAGCTCTGTAGTTATAGAGAATTTGGATTCGTCAAGTGGAAACCCCTGATGGCAAGCAATGGATAGATAAGCAAATTGACAGTTAATCTTTTTTATCAGAGAAATCAAGGTATTTGATGGTGCAATGAGTTGTTTCAGTTCAACGGACAAAAGGGTAAAACTAAAGGATATAATTTTCCGGAAAAGCTGCCATAATTAGATGAAATGAAATTGTTAATGATAAGTAGTTCCTAGGATTATTATGCATAAATATTTTTGGAAACAGAAAGATTGAAAGTTTAGCTATTGAGACAAATAATCACATTGCTATGATAGTTCATATATATATATTTGTATATATTCATGAATACTTACCTATATATGATATTTTATATAATTGAATGCAAGATTATGGATGTGTTAAAGAACTTGAATTATTTGGAGATAAATTTTGACTATAAGAAATTATTGAATGTGCTTTTTTGATAGAAAACACATAACACAACTCTACCAAAACTACAAGGGAAATGACTGCGTCATGATCATTGATGAATAAGATGTGTCTAAGACTGAACAGTCCCTACTTAAGGTTGATTATGATTTGTGGATCAAAATGGATACCTTATGAAATAATGCCAAGGAATGCCTGAGGTTTGGCAAGGATTTGTTACAGTTTGTATTTTTTTATTTACAATTACAGTTTGTATTTGGTGTCAAATAAGTGAGATTTTTTTATTTCCATGTTGTGCATTTCCCTTCTACTCCATATAATTTCTGATTGAGGACTGACATATTGTATGGAAGGAGCTTTTTATTCAAACCAAACTTATGTGGATAATCGAGAGATCTCCATGTGCTTTTTTTATTCCACACAATTCTTCTTCCTTTTAAGTGATTTGCATGAAAGTGTGGATCTGGGCACCATGGCTCGGCAACTTTTAGAATTTGTACAGAAGGAAGTGGATACTGAAAGGATTTGGGCTTCACTTGACATGCTTCCACCTCCTCACAATTTGTGGGATGATATCATCAATGTAGCCGTCGAGCCTCACCTTAATAGGCAAGTAGAATCTAATAGTGTCTGTACGATGTATTTTCAACCACGGTCTTATTATCTCTCATTCAGAAATGTGAGAAAAGTCTAACACAATTAGTAGTCTTGATTTGAAATGCCCTGATTCATGGAAACTGGAAATGAACTCTATTAATCTCATGGCTTGGCTCCATTGAATATTTGAGATGTCATCGGCTTAATATGCATACTTCCTGTAGGTTTGTGAGTGGATTATGTTCAAGAGTTCCTTCATCCTGATGTAATGCCTTTGTGGGGGGAGGGATTTACAACAAGGCAGAGCAAATATCTCAGGAGTTGCAAGAAGTTTGGCATTAGCCTGGTGTTTATGCTTAGCATGCACTCATGGAAGCAAAATTCATTTAATTGCACAATTCATTAGCATGGGGGGAGGGATGAATATTGTAAATGAACCAGAGGTTTGTTACTGAAACCATGCCATGAAGCAAAATTCATTTAATTGCAAAATCTTTTCATAAAATTCATTATGATTTTCTACGTGCAGACAATTAGGTATTCTCTTTTGACATGAAGGATGCACTTGGATTTTGAGCCCTGAACATCAAAAGTCAGGTTTGTTATCTAAATTTTTTTTTGCTTTTTAGTTTTGCAAGTTAACTTTGTTGAGTTTGTTAGATTATTGCTAATTTAAATTTTTTGATTAGCTGGAACCATTATGTTGTTAAATATATGAGAACTTGGCCATTGGTCAACATGATGGCACATTTTCATTTTTTAACTTTTTCATCCTAGAAAACTTTTGTGTGCCAATCGAGGCAAAAAAATAATCCAAACTTTGATATTTTAACTTGATATTTTAACATGGATGATTAGTTATCAAATATATGCTGAAAAGTTATCCTTGAACCATTATTCAAGTTTAATTGCAGTTGAAAATATATTTCTTCTATAATACATATTGCTGAAATTCATTAGTTTACAAAACATGATGGAACTAGCATATGCATATGGAACTAACCTCTGTGTTAACACCATTAGTTAACAAAACATGATATCGTAATAACATGTGCTGCAACCATTTGACCGCTGCAATTAATTAGTTAACAGGATGTCCTATATGAGTTATTTCTTAATGGTGTCAACAATTTCCTGTTAACTAAACCGTATATGTATTTTTAAACATGATAATACTTACAGTGACACCCCTATATTTCCCAGCAATATATGTATTATAGAAGAAACAACTCATCGGTTGGGTTTAACTGAACCAAAACCTCAACATTAAATTAATGAGAGCTCTCACATGCGATCATGCAAGCACCCGCAAACTAACCTATATTTTAACACCATTAGCTAACCATGATATCCTAATAACATGTCCTAGAACTATTTCACAGCTGCAATTCATTACTTAACAGGATATTCTAATAACTCATAACAAACACATATAGGATATCATGTCATGGAACCATTTGACAGGTGCAATTCATTAGTTAACAAGATGGAACTAGCATTCATTAGTTAACAGAATGGAACTAAAAAGTTTGGATCATTTTTTGACAGGCACATTTCTCATTATTAGGATATCATGTTTTTTGCAGGATGGAACTAAAATGTGGGTCAAAAATTAAGAGCTTGGTGAAATTGAACTCAAAAATTTGTACTGGATATACTTTTGAGCTCTCAAATTTTTTTGAGAACTTTTGACAGTTGAACTTCTGACATGTGAACTTTTGAATTCTCAACAATTTTTGAGAACTTTTGACAGGTGAACTTCTGAGCCTGTAACAGTACCAATTTTTAAGAGCTTGATGAAATTAGACTCAAAATTTTTGAGAACTGGATGAAATTGAACTCAAAAAAATTGACATTACTGCATTGTTTGTGTTGTAGTAGTAGCGGATGTTTTGAAGTAGTAGATGAGCCTGTAACAGTACTCTTTTTGGCAATCCTCTATTTGTTTTGAAGTAGTAGCTGATGCATTGTTTGTGTTGTTATTTTTGCAGGGTGTTGTTAGTGGTCCTTTTTGCATCGTTGGATCTGCTGAGAACATTGGGAATGCTTGCCGATTACAACATGGGAGTCATATCATGGGGAATACTGAATTGGGAAATGTTGCATCATACAAAATTAATCTTGAAACATATGAGAACAACACAATCATCATGTTAAAATGGGTTCAAGGATTCCAGACCGAGCCTGAGGGGCTAAAGCTTGCAGTTTGCGGAAGAACTTGGGATTCCCAACTGAGCTTGCAGGAGGAGCTGAAGCTTACAGCTTATATATGAGCCCTTACGTTCATTGCATCAAAGCCTATTGTTGCATCCATCTGAACTAAAGGGCAAGAAGCTAAAGAAGACGTTTCTGGGAAGTGCAAGTTACTAGATGAATGTGCATCAATGAGACAATTTTGCCTGAATGTTTTGGAGCAAATATTTTACTCTACAAACCAATTTATGTGCTTAAAAAACTTATGGCAAAGGACTGTATGATTTGTATGATTTCTCTGTTAAACTGCATTGCGTACATGTACTTCTTCATGTAATTGATACCTTCAATGTCAATTGATACATGTAATTGTGGTTTATCATTAAAGTTGCTGATTGTGTTTATCACCGAGACAGTAGTATGAGGAGATTGTTGATTTTGTGTTGTTGTAGGAGACTATGGAGATTGTAATGGTTGTTTGAAATATGTAAAATTTTGAACTTTAATGTTGATTCACAGAATTTTTTGTCAGGGTGTCCAATTGTTGAGGAAATATTTATGTACAATATGAAGGCAATTGACTTGAAGTTGCTACAAAAAAATTCTAATGTTGAAATTGCATTTGTTAGGTTGTGTTTTTTGGTTTGATATGGTTTGATATTCATAGTTTGAATGATTTCATATGTTGGTTTGATATTCACAATTTTGAATGCATATCAATACTCGAAAAAACTGTATATTTCATTCAAATTGTGAAAATCCTATCAATTTTATTTCAAACTTGAATGAAATATCAAACCATATTTCATTTCCAGTATTGATATGCTACAAAAAAACTGTGAAAATCATATTTCATTCAAGTTTTATATGGTTTGATATTCACTGTTTGAATGTAATATACATTTTGAATCAAACTGGCAATTCTGGAAGTAAATGTCCAAAGCTCATCAAAACCATATACCCCAGGCAGTATGGATTTTCATCAAAACCAGTTTGAGATGGATTGATATTATGAAATTATGAAATTTAAGAGCTTGATATGGCAGTAAGTACATCAGGCAGTATGGATTTTCAATGATGTAGAGATTTGATCAAAACCAGTTTGATATGCTTAACATATACCCCAGTTAGTATGGATTTTTCATCAAAACCATATACTCATCAAAACCAGTATGATATGGATTTTCACAGTTTGATATTTTAGGCCTTTCCATATCAAACCAATTGCCATTCATTAGAAAAGAAAATTTTATATCAAACCAATCACATTTCATACAATTAACAGTTGAAAATATTATTAGAGCTCTGGCCATTTGGTTTTGTATCAAACCAATCTGGATAATAACAAACCAAATGCCATTCCAGAATAATATCAAACCAAATCAACCTGATAATTGAATTTGGTGTACAATGGAATTTGGAATAAACTGAAATGAAACCAAATGAAACATATGTGAATAAACTGAAACACAATGAAACCAAATGAAGGATTTCACAGTTTAAATGGGATTTCACAGATATGAATGAAACCAACAATTTGAATGGGATTTCACAGATATGAATGAAACAATGAAGGATTTTCATAGTTTAAATTTGAATGAAACCAAATGAACACCAAAATATGATTTTCACAGTTTGATATGTCAAAAATGAAAACAAAATTTGAATGAAATATTCTATTTACTAATTGGATTTTCACAGTTGCCAATTGGATTTTGGTGTACATTTGGCTGTTAATTTCACAGTTTGATAAGTTAAAATTTCAATGAAATGCAGTATTGCCAATTTCAATGAAAGTTTTTGTGCCACTACATTCTTTTGTATTTTTACGCTAATTTGTTGTTCTTTTAAATTTGGCTGCAGAAATAATTTTTTTGCGGAATAAAGATTTCGCTGGGGAAAATCTTAACTGAACCGTGCCCGCGGGCACGGGGTATGACTAGTATATATATATATGCCCACGAGAGGGTGTCCTGGTGGTAAGTCATTCCGCTCCAAAGCCAAGAGTCATGGGTTCAAGGCCTCTGGCCTACATGGGTTGGTATTTGTTGGGGGATTATTTATCCTGGGGCTACATCTCCCCTCTCGGAGCATACCCGGGGGGCCGTCTGGGGCACGGCGGTCTCCCCCCAGTTTACATAGTCTCGGCCGGGCTCTCGCCTTACCCTCCTATGCCGAAGCGGCGGGGGGAGGGGGTTGGGGATTTTTCTGGGCTGCCAAAAATATATATATATATATATATATATATATATATATATATATATATATATATATATAGGGTAAAGTGTTCCTAGGGTGACTCCTTAGATTAAATCTAAGGAGTCGCCCCCATTTTCCCCCATATCCCACAATGTTTTTGGATTTTATTTTTCATGGGGTTGTTATTCACATCATGGATGGTCAATATACCAAAAATCAAGGCATTCTAATACTTTTAGAGCCCCCATCTACCCCATGCAACTTCAACGGTCTGAAAACGTGCTGAAAACCCCATGAAGTTGTATGGGGTAGATGGGGGCTCTAAAAGTATTGGAATGACTTGATTTTTGGTATGTTGATCATCCATGAAGTGAACAATAATCCCAAGAAAAACAATTCGATAAAAATGTGGGATTATGGGGAAAATGGGGGCGACTCCTTAGATTTAATCTAAGGAGTCACCCTAGGAACACTTTACCCATATATTTTTTTTTTGAAAAGTTAGTGTATTCATTAATAATAGTCAAGATATACAAGGGAGAAAAGGATGGAAATTGCAGCAATAGGGTGGGGAACACTCCCACAAAAACACAAGGTAGCAGATCCTCTCAACCATTATCAATGATGTCCCAATTCCGCAATATCTTCGAATAAAGTCGCTCTCCCCAAATGTGCCAGACCAAGGTTGCAAGGATGGTATTAGCTAATACTGTAATTGGGTTTTTCTTCTCAGCTAAAGTCAGCAAATGGGTGCCCATGGCCTGAAGTAGTTTTAATAGACACCTTGGCCGGAAGTTTCAACAGTCGCGCACAGGGCACATCCGGTTTCCAGCGGCTGAGCAATTCCCGCGTCAACAATTTGTTTTGGAATGCTCTTAGGAGAGTCAGAGAATGCTTTGGAGAATGATGTTTATGCCAAACAATTCGATGAAAGGGAAATAAATTACCAGGGCTCCTGACTCCATTCCACGCATCAGAGAAACTGAACTTGCTCCCCGGCTGCCACTCCCATGTGTCATGCCCAGGCCGAATTGGGTATTGTTGGAGTAGGGGTAGGATAGGTGCAATGCTTGGATCAGGAATCCACCCAGCTTCATCTCGGTAATCACTGACCTTTTTATCTTCAGAACCAGCAGGGATCTCATATAAGTCTTTCAACACGCCGCAGGGTAACCAGTTATCATGCCAAAAGAGTGTTGATTCGCCGTTACGCACTTTCCTTCGTATTAGTTTTGATGAGATGTTTCTGCAATGAAGAATAAACTTCCATGTGCCAGACTGAGATACTTTACTCTTAGCACCAATAGTTTTCCAGAATCTTCATAGCAGACTTTCATTTGACGAGCCCATAAGCCTTTACTTGTGAGGAGTCTCCATGACAACCTGACTCCCGAGGCGAGGTTCAGATCATTTAACAGGCGAATCCCCACTCCACCTTCAGCTTTAGGTCTCCAAGACCAGATTCTCGAATCTCCCAAAATGAATCGCCTGCACATAGAACGACCATTCCGTATATTACGATCCGCCCCGCTGTCGATAGGAGGCTAGAAGACCATCCTAAAAGTCGTTTTTGGCACTTGTCAACCAGTCTGCTATACATGGAAGGTTTAGGATAATTGGATGAGAGAGGTAAGACCATAGTACTCTTAAGCCCTTAGAACCTGAGCGTCGCATAGGTAGGATGCTTTGCCTAGCCATAGCCTTAGCCATTAGTAATGAGAAAGCTTCCATGACCATGACGAAAAGATAAGGGGAGAGAGGGTCGCCTTGTCGAATACCCCTATTACCACCAAAGTAGCCATATGGAGAACCATTGACCAAAACAGAAAAAGTAGGTGTAGAGATGCATTCTTTGACCCACTGAATAAACTTCCGACTGAATCCGAATTGATGTAGAATGAAATATATGAACTCCCTATTAACACTGTCAAATGCCTTTTTCAGATCCAATTTGATGCAGGCCCGAGACCCCATAGGATTACTGAAATCCCTTATCTGTTCATGAGCCAGGAGAGCACTATCAGAAAGTAATCTGCCTCTAAGGAAAGCTGCTTGATTTGGCGATATAAGTTCATGAATAACAACTTTTAATCTATTGCAAATCACCTTACTGATTGCCTTATAGATCACATTACAACAGGCAATGGGCCTGTACTCCGCAAGCCCAAGTTTTTGGGGATAAGCCTCCTCCGCGGATATTCTCCTATCCAACCACGCAACTGCATCAGAAGTGAGTTTTCGCTTAGTAACCAGATTTGGAAAAATAGTCCAATAACTATCTTGATTATAAAGGGATTTGTAGTAGGTTGGTGCCAAATTCTTAATATCAACAACCGAAGTATGCCTACTCCCATCCACCTTTAGTAAATGATCCAGGTTATTATGACCCTGACGAGCTTTCATTGCGGTATAAAAGAAGCTAGAATTGCGGTCCCCTAGGCTCAACCAATCCTGACGACTTTTTTGCCTCAATCTGTCTTCATCTAACTCCAAAAGTTCAGATAAACGATGGGCCAGGAGCCTTTCCTGCCGTTGAATTGCCGGATCTGAATTTAGTTCAGGATGCTTTCGGATTTCTTCTAATGATCTGCGGCATATAGGTAGGTCATTCAAGTGTTCAGAAGGAAAACTGCTCGGTGCAGTTCCCAGCTGTTGTCGATCTTTGCAACCAGGGACACTAGTTGAGGGATCAAGATACTCAATATAAGAATGGGGAAATTGAGCCAACCAGTTAGGATTGCCCAATACTCGATCCAACACCAGCTAAGACGATTGACAGGCATTCATGCAAGTATTGAACTCCATGGTAGCGGCATCATTTAGTTTTCTACCTCCCACCTTGTCCTTCGAGTAGCGGACGCAATTGAAATCTCCACCCAGCAGCCAGGCCTCTCCTGGAAATTTCATATATATATATATATATATATATATATATATATATATATATATATATATATATATATATATATATATATATATATATATATAAGCTATGTATCAAAAAAAAATATATATATAAGCTGTTATATCTAAAACTAATGTATCGTTTTAAACAGATTATTATCATAAAACTAATATTACACACTAACATATTATAACTTACATACTGTTATTACTAAAAATATTTTTAATAAACTGTTATTTACATATAATAACTTAAAACATATATTACATCATTATATATATAACAACTAACATACTGATATTAACACAACTAATATATATTAACTAATATCATTAAACTAACATTATCAAAACTAACTGTTTATTAATAAGACTAATACATTAACATATGCATATTAATAGAACTAATATTATGTTAACTAATATCTTAAACTAACATTATAACTAACGTACTGATTATAACAGAACTAATATTATAAAACTAATATTATACTAACATTATTTTTATAAACTTACATGTTGTTTATGTGTTTGAGTCTTGCGTGCTCTTGCAGGTTGGAGACGGTGGCAACTACGGCAAGTGGCTCGGCGATTAGGCGTGGGTTGAGGCGACTGGGTGTGGGGGTAAGGCGCACAGCTATGTGGTGTCAGAGGAAGGCACTACTGAGGGCGGACAGCGACATGGGCTATCGTTGGGATCCGGAAGAGAAGAAGGAGGTGGTGGCGCGACAAGTGGGGCTGGACGACGGCGGTTCTGGCGGTGGGTGTTGTGGTCGGTGTACGAGCAGAGGGGAGAGTCGGAGTTGGTGTTGCGGGTTTGGTCAGAGGGAGGAGGGGAAGGGTCGGAGGTGAGTTGAGGCGCTGGGTTTCTTTGTGAGCAAGGGGAGGGGTTATGCGATGGGGTATGCTGTGGGGTTAGGACGATGGGAGAGGTGGCGAGCTCATCACCGACGGAGGAGGAAGGTGGGATTCGTCTGAGAAGGTGGACGGACAGGGGAGGGGGATGCAGGATTGTTTGCGGGATGAAGGTGTCAGGGAGTTCGGAGATGCTGGTGGGAGGCACCGGGGGAGGGGAAGGCTGCGGGATGTAGGTGTTTCGGGGCACTGCCATATAAGAACCGAAGTGCAAGAGGCAAAGGTGATGGGGCATGGTTGCTTCGAGGTGGAGGAAGAGAGAAAGAGGAGTTGGATTCTTGGGAGATGATGCTAGGGTTTTAGATGGTGGGGCTTCCTTAGGGTTTATATTAGAGAAGGAGGTCTGTTGGCCGTTTAGTTTGTAGAATAGGAGATGGGTGCATGAGCAATAGGGTAGGGTTTAGGGTTTGATGCTCGTTTTTAATCTATTTGGTAGGCGCTAACTGCTAAGAGAATGAAAGGAAGGAACAAAGATATAATTACAATTAAGAATGTAATTTTAGCCTGTATGGATCAATACACTAGAGGGGGGTGAATAGTGTATATAATAAAAATTGTTGCAAATAAAACATTACTAATATTTGCAAAGATGGCACAGAAATGAAATGATAAGTACTGAAAATAAATCAATCGTAAACATAGAGATTTATCCTGGTTCAGATCCTCTTGATCCTACTCCAGTCATCTACTCACAGTAGAGATTTTCAATCCACTATAATTACTTGCCCCGCAAGCACCAACTTACAAAAATGGTGACACTCCCCGTGTCCCAAACTTTGTACAATCTCTAAACAGAGATTCAAACCTGTTAAATAATGAAATAGAAAAAAATACCTATAGCCTTGTTATGAATTCAGAATGAAATTCAAGGATGGTGTTTTAAAAGGAGACTTCAAGATGTATATGATATGTAATGAAGAACAATACTTGAAGTTCTCTTGTTCATAAAAGAAGAGAGAGATCAATCAATTTCTTCTTGCAATTATGAACACAAACAACTTTCCAAAATGACGTTGAAAAAGGCAAAATTGCTTTAAGGAAGAAAACTTCAAAAAGATCTATGAATAAGAATCTTGAAGTTCTTCCGTTCTCATACGAAGAGAGAAATCAATGGATTTCTTCTTGCAAATGAGAATGAGAACAACTAAGGCAAGATTGCTTAGAATCAACAATTCTAGAGAAGAATGAAAGAGGAAAGTTGCGTGTAAAGAATGAGGGGTATGCCCTCTTATTTATAGGATTTTTGGGCAGTTACACCGAAGGAAAATGGGGGGAAAAGGAGTTTTCTACCGTTCAGAAACGGTCTGGAAAGTTTCAGGTAAAACGGTTATAAAAACTTCATTAGTCGACTAAAGTAGTGTTAGTCGACTAAAAGTCAAAAGTTGGAATTTTTGACTGAAATTTTAACGGTAAGTTTCTGAAGTTGACTGAAGACTACTCAAAAATTTTTAGGTCAAAATTCGAATAAAAAGTTTTTAGTCGACTAATGGTTGACTTAGTCGACCAGGACAGAAAAATGTGAATTTTGACTTATCTGAAAAAGAGAGTTGTTAGGATATGTTATTAGGAACCTAGGACTTATATGGATCTCATATTCAAGGCTCTGAAATATATAAAGTATAAAATACATCAGTCCGTAGAATTCCGTAGATATGTATACTGAGCTTCATGTGAGTATTTGAGATGCCTTTGTGCAGGGATTCCTTATCAAGTGATTATTGTCCAAGCGTGGATAAATTAGGAATCTGCACATCTGCATAAATAGAGTGAGTAGGAATAATAATAGTTGTCACATCAAAATCTTATTGAATAGAATAGGAAAGTGAACATGGGATTATGAAATCCCAACATTCTCCCCCTTTTTGATGATGACAAATATTTATAAAAATGAAGTGTCATACTCAGTTATATGCAGATATCATATGTTGTATCATATGCTATACTCCCCCTGAGATTATGACTAAAATATCCTCAAATATTCTCCCCCTTTGTCATTGACAAAAAGATGGGGTAAAAAATATGTTATTCGATTAAAGTACGAGTTAGTCGACTAAGAGAAGAAATCACAGAACTGAACACAGTTTTACTAAACAGAGGATTGATGAACCATACAATGTAACAACTAGCATACGACCAACAACCATCATAGCAGAAAGCATACAACGAACTATCAGCATAAGGAACAGACTTCTCCAGAGACCATCATGAAAGCCCTACGACCTATATCCAGAAAACTAAAACATTCAGGGAGCAACAACATGTAGGGACCAAAACATTTTAAAACATCAGACTAAGGAACTGCGACAACAACTGCGACAACTGCGACAACGGGCGGTCTAGGTCTAACGGCCAGAGGGAGAACCGTATTCCTGAGAAGTGCGCTTTGGTTTACGATGTGGATTTTCTTCGGGAGCAACGACATTCAGGGCTTCAAGAGAGGAAACAAGTTTACTCTGATTGAGTTGAACTTGATCGATCACCTGGGCTTGCTCAGTCAAAGTGACGAAAGTCCTTAAAGCCAGTAGTCATTGTCTCTCGAAGGGATCTAACATCTTCCCCAAGACCATGAAGCACAGTCATGGTAGTTTCGCGTGGAGTGGAGGCAGTGCGAGGAGTTTTCAGGGGACAAGAACGAGGGTTAGTGCGGCATTCGGGAAAACACTTGTGAACACAAACTTTGCGAACAAAACGGGGAAATCCACGGGATGAACCGGGAGTCTGAGATGCAGATGGGGCGCAAGTGGGTGTAACCGGTATGTAGTCAGGGTCGGCGGAATTGGGTTCTACGGCAGGATCTTCTTTGGAGTCATCATCATCATCATCATCACTATTAGAATCATCTGATTCTTCAGGATCATGAACATCGAGATGCATGTTATGAAGGGTGATGATGTTTAGGTTGTAGGGATTAGATAACTCAAGTTCTCCTTCAAGAGGGATGTTAAACATTTTGAGAACCAAAGTGATGAAGGATGGGTGATAGATGTGAGTCTGGACTAGACGAAGAAGTGACTGCAAGATCACAAAGCCCAAATTGATCGGCAACCCACCCATGACCACATATAAACAGTGCTCTAACTCATTGGAAAGATAATTGAAGGAACCACCTTTAGGCATGAGGTTGGAAACGATCACTTTGAGAATGATACGAGTAGGGGGGTTGAAATGAACAGCCGAAAGCTTGTTAACCCAAGGAGTGGCGATTTTGGTGAGTATGCGAGGATCGGTCATGGTGAAGTTTAGTGAACCCATGAAATGAGAAGGAAGACCAAGTAGATCACAAATCTTACGAAGGCTAAGACAGATAGGGTAACTTTTGACACGAGTGAGGATATGGGTGTCTCGGCCGACGACGCAGGGTTCTAAGTTGGTGTAGAACTCTCAGACAAGGAGCAGGTAGTAGGGTTCCTTGTTGCCAAGAGCCCAGATTTTCTTGAGGCCGACGGCTGATAGGATGGTGAGGATGTTGAAAGAGGCAAGGGCGGAGTAGTCGATGAAACGCTTGGGATGAAATTTCGCACCTACCGAGGCCATGAAACGATTCTCGGCCGCGACATCACAGGATTGATGGAGAGCCATGGGTGAGGAGGAAGATGAAAGAAGGGTTCGGTTGAGGAGAAAGGGTGAAAATGAGAAGATAAAAGAATTAGAAAGAAAATGCCGAAAATAAATAGACAAAATTTGAGGCAGTTATCCATGCAAACGGGTGGCATGATCAGTTTTAGAGTAGTTGTAGAAACTGAATGGGTGAGAAAGAACTGAAAAGTGTTCAAAAGATAGGTGAAGAGGCGGGAGGAAGAAGATACGAAAACGCGAAAAGACATAAGGTAGATCGGAAACGGTTTAAAAACCCGAGTTAGTCAGCTAATATTTTTGTTAGTCGACTAAGATAGGAAGTTGTTAACGGAAAAAAAATATCTATAGTGCGGCCGTTCAGAATATGAAAATAATAAAAAAATTTAAGAAGATAAAAAAAATAGGTGAGAGAGGACAGAAGTGGGTGAGGCTAATTAAATCGCTTAAGAAAAAGGTCAATGTATTGAAGAGGGAAGACATATGGATCCATGCAACACATTAAAAAATTGATGAAGGCCGAATTGAAAAGTGACATGTGGCCTGGTGTGCTTGGGGAAAGAGGAGATTAATGCCTCATTCCAAGGTGATATGATGAAGGCTAAGTGTGGATTCCAAGGCAAAGGACTCGGCCGACGCAAGAAGCCAAAAACCCCATGTCAGGGCGCGGGAACCAAGGGAAGTGGGTAAAAATTTAAGATTTTTAAAATAAAGGCTCATATGAAAAAAATGAAAGGATTGACCAAACCAGATTCTCGTAGGAAAAGACAATGCCAGATGGTTGGTAGAGAATTTAAACATTCCTAATAGATAGGAACGGATCCCAAAAAATATTAAAATAAACCGAATATGGAAATCAAAACGGTTTGTAAAAGAAATCCGGATATTTTAGTAGATTAAATAAGGCATTAATCGACTAAATAAAATAATTATCATAAAATCATAAGAAAATTCCAGAAATTCACCAAAATTGGAAAACATTATATGTCAAATTTAGATTCACTGATGATGCCCAGATTTCTTCTAAGTTTGATGAAAGATTCCTCTTTCAAAGGCTTAGTTAAGATGTCGGCAATCTGATGTTCAGTGGAAATGAACTTCAAAACTATATCCCCCTTTTGAACATGATCATCTAAAAAGTGATGACGGACATCAATATGTTTAGTGTGTGAATGATGAACTGGACTTTTAGATAAATTAATTGAACTAGTATTATCACACATTATAGGACATGTGGAACACTCAATGCCATAATCTAAGATAGTTTGTTTCATCCATAAAATTTGTGCATATGCTAACCCAACGGTAATATATTCTGCCTCTGTGGTAGATAATGAAACAGAATTTTGCTTTTTGCTAAACCATGAGACCAAAGCATGTCCAAGAAAATGACATGTACCACTTGTACCTTTTCAGTTTGATTTGCAACCAGCAAAATCTGCGTCACTATATGATAATAAATCATATGTGCTAGATTTAGGATAAAATAATCCAAAATCAGAAGTATGTTTAACATATCTAATTATCCTTTTTACAGCAGTAAGATGTGACATCTTTGGATCTACTTGAAAACGTGCGCATAAACAAACTGAAAACATAATATCTGGTCTACTAGCAGTAAGATAAAGAAGAGAGCCAATCATACCTCTATAAAGATGTTGATCAACACTCTTACCATTTAAATCTTTGTCTACTGATGTAGATGTACTCATTAGAGTATGTTTATCAGCAGAAGTCTCTAAACCAAAATGCTTGATGAGTTCTTTGGCATACTTTGATTGATGGATGAAGATACCTTCCTTCATTTGTTTGATTTGAAGTCCAAGGAAGTAGTTGAGTTCACCCATATGACTCATTTCAATTTCCTTCTGCATAATCTTAGAAAAATCTAAACAAAGAGTTTCATTAGTAGAACCAAATATAATATCGTCGACGTATATTTGAATAATAATGATGTCAGATTTTATATTTTTAATAAACAAAGTTGAATCAATTTTACCAATTTTATAACCAGAATTTAAAAGATAACTTTTCAATCTTTCATACCAAGCACGAGGTGCTTGTTTAAGACCATATAAAGCTTTCTTTAGTTTAAAAACATGATTATTAAGAGTTTCATGACAAAAACCTGGTGGTTGTTCAACATAAACCTCTTCTTCGAGAAAAACCATTTAGAAAATCACGTTTAACATCCATTTGAAATAACTTAAAATCTTTAAAACATGCAAATGATAAAAGCATTCTAATAGATTCAAGACGTGCAACTGGTGCATAGGTTTCTTCATAATCAATTCCTTCTTCTTGATTATAACCTTGTACAACCAATCGTGCCTTGTTTCTAATTACCTGTCCAGATTCATCCAATTTATTTTTGAATACCCACTTGGTACCAAAAATTGAATGATCTGATGGTCTGGGAACTAATTCCCAAACATCATTTCTCTGAAATTGATTGAGTTCTTCCTGCATAGTAATGATCCAAGAACTGTCTTTGCATGCTTCATTGATGTTCTTTGGTTCAATGGTTGAAAGGAAAGCACAATGTGCCATTTGTTCTATTTAACGACGAGTTCTTACTCCATCTGTAATATCTCTAATGATTAATTCTGATGGATGGTTTGGAACTTGTGCAAATGCCTTAGGAAGATCTGCATTATCTGAAATAGACTCAACAGTGGGTTTAGTAGCATCAATTTCATCAAGTTTAATATTATCTAAAGAATTAGATAAAGATAATATATTCTTTTCATCATCAATGATGGGAGAATTAGATGAGGGGTTCTCATCAAATGTGACATGTAGTGATTCTTCAACTGTTGAAGTTCTTTTGTTATATACTCTGTAGGCTTTGCTACATGTTGAGTATCCAACAAAAATACCTTCATCAGATTTTGAATCAAATTTATCTAGTGCATCTTTAGTATTAAGAATAAAACATTTACGTCCAAACACTTTAAAGTATGATACACGAGAAATGCGATTAAAAAATAATTCAAAACAAGTTTTATTAAGCAATGGCTTATAAGAACTTTATTCATAATGTAACAAGCAGTTGCGACAGCTTCTGCCCAAAAATATTTTGGTAGATTACTATCACAAAGCATTGTTCTAGCACTTTATTGTAAAGTTCTATTTTTCCTTTCTACTACTCCATTCTGAGGAGGAGCACGAGGAAAAGAAAAATTGTGTGTAATGCCATTATCATTACAAAACTTGGTAAAAGATTCATTTTCAAATTCTCCCCCATGATCACTACGAATAGTGACAATGTTAGAGGATTTGATCTTTTGTATCTGTTTACAAAATACTGAAAATTCTTCAAAAGCATCATTCTTGTTTTGCAAAAATATAACCCAAGTGTATCTTGAATAATCATCAACAATGAAAAATGCATATCTACTTCTATTCAAAGAGGCTACTCTTGAAGGACCAAACAAATCCAAGTGTAGGAGTTCTAATGGTCTCTTTGTTGAGATATTGTCCTTTGATTTAAAAGAAGATTTGTGCATTTTTCCTTGTTGACAAGCATCACAAAAATGTTTGTGTTTGAAAGAAATATTTGGCATTTCATTTACTAACTTGTGTTTTGAAATATGTGCTAGGTTTTTGAAATTAGTGTGTCCAAAACGTTTATGCCATAATAGTGTTTCATCTGATATAATCATTAAACAATGATTGTGAGTGGTAATAGACATGCATAACATATAAATGTTATTCTTACGCTTACCACGAAATAAAATAGATGACATATCAGAACTGTAAATGATGCAATCATTTTGTTCAAATACTATTTTATAATTTTTATCACATGATTGACTAATGGAAAGTAAATTGTGTTTGAAACCGTCAACCAGGACAACATTCTCGACGATATGCTGATTTGTATGACCAACTGTTCCATTGCCTATGATTTTGCTTTTGTTGTTGTCACCAAAGGTAACTGTGCCTCCATCTTTATATATAACAGTTGAAAGTAGTTTGACATTTCCTGTCATGTGTTTTGAACATCCACTATCCAAAATCCATTTTTCTTTCTTTAGTACCTGAAAGATAAAACATTAAGCATTGGTACCCCTTGTTTGAGGGTCCTTGGGATTAGATTTTTGGAATCCAAACCCAAGTGGAATTTGGCTTTCTAATGTAATCACTAGAATGAACAATAGAATGTATATAATGAGAAATATAACCATTTCTATTTTTCGAACATGAATCCTTAGGAACCCATATACTAATTGTAGTAGGTTTCCTAGGAAATGATTTTGAAATGTTAGTAACATTTATTTGTGAAGAAAAAGTAGGAGTGTTTACTTTCTTTGTATATATGAATGCGTGATTCTTCTTTTGTGGTTTAACAAAAGTTGTTTTTCCAAAAGAGGAAGAAGTGTTACAAGACTTGGGTGCATCCTTATGTGAATATCCCAGTCCTTGTCTATGATTTGCTGGATATTGAATTTTTAGCCAATCATCGAGATTTGTTTTTCCTTTGTTAAATTTATTAACATTGGATGACATCTCGTCGTATTTCATCTTTACTGATGAGATACTTTTATCCATTTCGGATTTTTGTGTATGCAATTCTAGATTCTTAGTTTTAAGAAGATCATTCTCTTTACTAAGATCCAAAACTTGAGAAGATGTATTCTCAACATGTATAGAATTTGGTGTAGTGCTTTTAGAAGATGATAATTCTTGATATTTAAGAAGGAGATCATCATTATTCTGTTCCAAAGATTTATGTTGACCATTTAATCTTTTGAAACGAGAATAGAGATCTTTTAATGCATCTAATGATTCTTCATTATTAAAAGAACTTATCTCTTCTTCATTAACTTGTGCCATAAAGCACATATTAGCACTTTCAACATGGTTATCTTCATCATCTGAAGACTCATCCCATGTTGCTGCAAATGCTTTCTTCATCTTGTCAAACTTCCTCTCTCTTCTGGATTGATCATTGTTGTTGGAAGTTTTGAATTTGGCCTTGAGAAGCGGATAATCTTTCTTCATATGTCCATGCCTATTACAATTAAAGCAGAGAGAAGAATCAGTATTCTTAGATTTGATGTTATTATACTTACCTTTTTGAAAGAATTTTCTGAAGTTTTTGGCAAATAATGCCATATCATCATCTGAGTCTTCATTTTCTGATGTTGTGTTGAAGGCACGTATTTTCTTCTTTTGATCTGATTCTTCTTTTGCATCTTGTAATGTAACTTCATGGGCCATTAGGTTACCAATAATATTTTCCATGGATAATGT
Organism: Scilla litardierei; assembly: GCA_030789695.1. Lineage (NCBI taxonomy): Eukaryota > Viridiplantae > Streptophyta > Magnoliopsida > Asparagales > Asparagaceae > Scilla > Scilla litardierei. Next base: position 229,630,002 of record CM061133.1, read on the forward strand.
GGAAAGATCATTGGCTTCCTCAATAGCAGTGATCTTTGGACGCCATTCTGGGGAAAGTACCTTAAGAATCTTGCGTACTGATCAAGAGAAGAATAAACTATTCCAAGAGCATTAAGAGAATTAATAATATTAGTGAACATGGTGTTCATTTCTCCAATCGTTTCTTTGTCTTGCATTTTGAACAACTCATATTTATGAACCAAAGAGGCAATCTTGGTTTCCTTTACTTTATTGGTTCCTTCATGAGTTACCTCGAGTATGTGCTAAATCTCCTTTGCACTTTTGGCCTGAGATACTCGATTAAACTCATGTTTATCCATGGCACAGAATAAAGCATTCATGGCCTTTGAGTTGTTGGTCTTCGCAGATTTGTCGTTAGCGGTCCAATCAGTAACAGGTGTGGTAGGCTTTGTGTATCCTGTCTCTACGATGTCCCAAATCTCATAATGCATACTTTGGAGATGAATCTCCATTCGTATTTTCCAATATGAGTAATTAGAACCATCAAATAGAGGAGGACGAACTTGAGAATGCCCTTCAGGATGTTGATTTATGATGTAGTTGTGTGGAACAGCGTTCATGTTTGATGCTGCGGAATTCTCTGCCATCTTAGCCTTGCTCTGATACCAAATGTAATTTTAGCCTGTATGGATCAATACACTAGAGGGGGGTGAATAGTGTATATAATAAAAATTGTTGCAAATAAAACGTTACTAATATTTGTAAAATGGCACAGAAATGAAATGACAAGTACTGAAAATAAATCAATCGCAAACACAGAGATTTATCCTGGTTCGGATCCTCTTGATCCTACTCGAGTCCTCTACTCCCAGTAGAGATTTTCAATCCACTATAATCACTTGCCCCATAAGCACCAACTTACAAAAATGGCGACACTTCCCGTGTCCCAAACTTTGTACAATATCTAAACAGAGATTCAAACATGTTAAATAATGAAATAGAAAAAACACATAGAGCCTTGTTATGAATTTATAATGAGATTCAAGGATGGTGTTTTAAAAGGAAACTTCAAGATGTATATGATAAGTAATGAAGAACAATACTTGAGGTTCTCTGGTTCATAAAAGAAGAGAGAGATCAATCGATTTCTTCTTGCAATTATGAACACAAACAACTTTCCAAAATGATGTTGAAAAAGGCAAAATTGCTTTAAGGAAGAAAACTTCAAAAAGATCTATGAATAAGAATCTTGAAATTCTTCCGTTCTCATACGAAGAGAGAAATCTATGGATTTCTTCTTGCAAATGAGAATGAGAACAACTAAGGCAAGATTGCTTAGAATCAACAATTCTAGAGAAGAATGAAAGAGGAAAGTTGCGTGTAAAGAATGAGGGGTATGCCCTCTTATTTATAGGATTTTTGGGTTGTTACACCGAAGGAAAATGGGGGGAAAAGGAGTTTTCTACCGTTCAGAAACGGTCTGGAAAGTTTCAGGTAAAACGGTCATAAAAACTTCATTAGTCGACTAAAGTAGTGTTAGTCGACTAAAAGTCAAAAGTTGGAATTTTGACTGAAATTTTAACGGTAAGTTTCTGAAGTTGACTGAAGACTACTCAGAAATTTTTAGGTCAAAATTCGAATAAAAAGTTTTTAGTCGACTAATGGTTGACTTAGTCGACCAGGACAGAAAAATGTGAATTTTGACTTATCTGAAAAAGGGAGTTGTTAGGATATGTTATTAGGAACCTAGGACTTAGATGGATCTCATATTCAAGGCTCTGAAATATATAAAGTATAAAATACATCAGTCCGTAGAATTCCGTAGATATGTATGCTGAGCTTCATGTGAGTATTTGAGATGCCTTTATGCAGGGATTCCTTATCAAGTGATTATTGTCCAAGCGTGGATAAATTAGGAATCTGCACATCTGCATAGATAGAGTGAGTAGCAATAATAATAGTTATCACATCAAAATCATATTGAATAAAATAGGAAAGTGAACATGGGATTATGAAATCCTAACAAAGAATTGTGATTCATTGTCATTAAGATAGGTAAAAGTATCCTAGATCTATATGGAAGGAGATATGAATTCAAAAAAATAATTACATATATAATCATATAATTTATTGGTAAAAATTAGCTAATTAAAATACGTACAAAATACAGATACGTATATAAATATAGTAAAAGTTATGGAAGGTCATAAGACAAAGGTAGAATACGTACAAAATACGAATTATTAAATACTGGCTGTTACATCCTACCCACCTTATTAGAATTCCATCCACGGAATTTTTTAAGTTATGTAATGATCGAGGAAGTGCCTAATAAACGAATCATGAAAGTGATATCACAACATCAAGAAAGCAAGAGACATATAGAGGGACGAAACTTCAGAATTAAAAGGATCTAAGATTGAAACAACTACAATCAAGACAACACCAAGGATACGACAAAGCAAAGATAAACGCATTTATGGTATGAACCATTAAATGCGATGATAGGACAGGGTTCAAACATCATCATTCGTCACTGGCTCGTCGTCCCTAACTTCCTCAGCAATCATGGAGTAAGTTTGGTGCCGACTGTATTCAGGTTTGGCTTGTTAGGGAACTTGATGCTGAGAAGACAGAGGTGATCCCTATCGGGTCGATCTTGAAACTACCATAGCTTGAGTCACTGAGTTGTTAGTGTGATGAGGGCAGTTCCTTACAATAAGGTCAGGTGCCCCGTACACTAAACACTGATACAACAGCACACGATAATCCTTCTTAACATGCCCTGATCGGTTTCAGTGGTTACACACCAGAATAGATCTGGAGTCAACTTGTAACGACCGGGTTTTATAGATACGTTTATCTGCTTTTCTCTCGTATATCCTCCGTATCCGTTGTTCGACGTTTCTGTCTCGTACCCGTACACATTTCCGTACCCGTATCCTTTGATGTCCGTCACACGTATTATTATTATTATTATTATTATTATTATTATTATTATTATTATTATTATTATTATTCCTAGTAAATTATTTTAAATGTCTCTTCTTCTAATTTGTTTTTAAAATTTTGTTTCAAGATTCAAAATTCGAATTTAAACTTTTTAAACATTTGAAAAGTCTTTCCTTATTAGATCCCCTTTAAAATCTATTGATTAGCAATTAATCCCTATTATAACCCATTAATTAGAATCCCATTATTTTAATTCTAAATTATTTTCCTAATATAACTCTTAAACACGCTTAGCTAACCCTATGGCCGGATCACCCAACATCACTCACGCACCCTGTACACCCACATCACGCATATAAGAGTAGGGCTAAATCAAAATACATATAGGAATAGAAACTATACATAAGATATAGCCTCTCGCAGCCCCCACACTTAAAGTCTATATATATATATATATATATATATATATATATATATATATATATATATATATATATATATATATATATATATATATATATATGACAACCCAGAAAAATCCCCAACCCCCTCCCCCTGCCTTTGGCTGTTTAAGGAGGGTAAGACGAAAGCCCGGCCGAGACTATGCAAACTGGGGGGAAACCGCCGTGCCTCCAACGGCCCCCAGGTAAGTCCGAGAGGGGAGATGTAGCCCCAGGGTAAATAATTCCACAACAAATTCCACAATAATTACCAAGTCACGGCGGCCATAGGCCTCGAACCCCGCACCCCTTGGCTTTGGAGCGGAATGACTTACCACTGGGACACCCTCTCGTGGGCATATATTTTTTTTTTGACGAGTAATTGGAAACCTTTATTAAAATCAAAATATTGTACAAATGAGTAAGTCAGAACATAACAGCAGTAGAAAGAAGAGGGATAGGGGATAGGACACAAGCGCCGTCACCCTATACAGACTCCCATCTACCAAGGCTATGTAATGCTCCAAAATAAATATCTACAAGTCAGCCTGCATCCAAAAATCCCCAATTAGAAAAAGGGATGTTATCTGAAGCGCCATCACGATCTAGATCCCGTAGAGTAATAGTTACATCAGCAGCAATGTCTTCGAATAGCAATGTCTTGTCTAAGCTTTTGGACTCAAAAATACGCTTATTTCTTTGTTTCCATATATGCCAAACCACAGTCGAGAGGACTGCTTTAGCAAGGACGCCCACTGGGTCAGAGTTCTTATATCTAGCCAAGATCAAGTCGCACACTGCCGGAAGACTGTTCGGAACAACCCCTGTATATCCAAGTTTGAGTAGGCCTCTAGCAAGAATATATTGGGAGTAATCACATTCAAAGAAAAGATGTGAACTACTCTCCACTGCCTCATTATCACAAAGGACACATAACTGGTCTGAAATAATACCCCGTCTGAAGAGGACATCTCTAGTAGGTAGCTTATCGTGGATTGCTCGAAGAAGGGAGAGAGCCATTTTCGGCACGTGTCCGCTGTACCACACAACCCGGTGGTACCCAAAAGCTGGCCGTGGCTCACGGGAGCCCTCCCATGCGGAGCGGAAGGAGCTCATAGCACCCGCATTCCAATGCCAGGAGTCTTGATGCCGGCTAAGCTTAATAGGTTGAAGATCCGGCCAGATAGGTTGGAGAACAGGAAGGTTTTTCCAAGACCCCATGTTCCAATAATCACTTACTCGGATATATATATATATATATATATATAAGGGGGGGGGGAACTATAGAAATATAAACCTAAAACTAGGAACCCCTCACGTGCTGCCTATTCAAACTCTCCCATACACACATTATAATAACCTACTACCCTCCATTTTATAAACCTTAGGTCCTCGTACATCAGCCAGTACCCCTACTTCATTCTATATTATAAACATAGGTAACCCTAAGCCCTACTCAAGCCAACCTATACATGAACAACCTTAGTTCTTTTCTCACACTAAGGCTACCCTATTTCACAAACTGTGCATTGCAACCCCACACACATAATTTATAATAGGAAACGCTTATAAAAAGAAACATAGGCTTGCTTCCTTCATTCACGTGAGCCTACACCAACCCTAGGCCCATTTTGTTTCCCTCAAACACAGTGCCGCCGCTGCTCATTTCCTCTCCATGCAAGAGCCAAGCCCTAGCCCTATTCTTCTTGTCCATGTGCGCCTGGCACTGGAGAACGTCTCTTTGCTCCGTCCATCAACCAGATCTCCTCGCGACACACACCAACGCGTGGCATCATCCAACGCCGGACTTCATCTCTCCCCCACGACCTACTCTCCATCCCTCTCGCACAGGAAGCCCACGAGCGGCCTTCCCTCGCCACGAAAGAACCCAGCCTCTCGCAGCCCCTCCTCCTCCTCGCGATGGCCCTCCACGAGCTGCTGCTCCTCCGCCTCCGACGGGAACAACCCAGATCATCTCCTCGCCATCATCGCGTCGTAGCCAATGCACACGACTTCACCGTCACCCTAAGGCCTCCCTGCTGCTTCACGCGGACGCGAGAGCAGCGGCGCCCAACCACGAGGCCGCTAACCCGTAGCCTCCCCATGCCCAGGTGCACGAACCCCGCCTCCCAGCCACACGAAACCGTCGACATCTCCCCATCACAGCTCCCCTCCGCCTAAGCGACGCCCACGGCCGCCCACGGCCGCCCACGCTGCGGCTTCCTCTCCATCCCCACGCGAAGGAGCAGCACGGCCTCTTCTCTCCGGGGTCCATCGCCCAGCTCCCTCGCTTACAGCCATCCGCAACCGTGCCCCGCCTTCTTCCTCCTCTGCCACTCTCCTGCAAGCACACGGTAGGCACATATGTAGCAGTGAGTTTTCTTCTTCATGCTTGGTGCACTGTGTTTAGAATTACTTTTGGGTCACATGGGGGTATACACCTACTTGTGTACTATATGAATGCACAACACATAACCTTGACTAAGGATACAAGTTGTGTTCTGTCTATTGGAATTATCACCGCACCCTGTAACGTATTATTAATATCAATAACTTGTAAGTTAGATAGGTTAGGCCAGTATTCATATTAGTCAGACCGATTAATGTTTCGTTGTGTATTAATCCCGTTTTGGTTGGTACCATTAATTTTACGATGCAGAAATATTCTTGTTTCCCCTCAAATCAGTGGACCGTCATCACCGTATAGTAGTGCCCGTTGAGACGTTTCTGACGACACCAAGATCGCCAAAACAGGCAAGTGTGCAATTAAATATGAATTTTTGAAGTTTGATGATTATTACTATATCTTACTTAAATTTGCATATCTTGAAAACTGCACGTTAAATGACGCTCGAAATCATTTCCATAATGTTCTGGACTAAAAATGTGACACTTGGACATACAACCTGATAGTGTTCAACTTTAAACATTGGCAAAGAAAACTCGTTTTCGCAACCTGTTCGTTAAACTCACATGTTCAACACTCTCATTAAATTTTTTCTAAATGTCGGCAACCCTCTCTTAATGATTGAAAATGTTGTATAAAAGAAATGATGACATTGTTAAATTGGTACACAACTTGTCTGGACATTTTAAATGCCTAACAAATATGGACATCGTGAAAATCGTGCGCCTCGAAGGCGGTATCGTGATATCATGATGTCGTGTGAGTCGACTAGGCCGGCTCGTGTTCCGACAAACTTTTGGGTGGGATTAGGGTTGAGCGGCCACTAGGCGTATGAAAGGTACTCTCCTCAAGAGCACCACCCGCACGCGGTGGGTTAGCGTCAATCACGGTAAGCCCCCGTAAGAGGAACGACCTTCTCATCACGACCTACAGGCGTGAACCCTAGATTAGAATGCTAACACTTGACATGAAAACTTGTAACGCTAACTTGGTCATCTTGATAATTGAAATGCTAGTGAATTCAAAGAAAAACCCTACTTTAATTCTTGCAACTGCTTAGAACTACATGTTAGGGATGTTTACTTTTTGTTTCAGTATAATTGTCACGTTAAATTGCTGCAGTCACCCTTTTTAAAATGTTTAATGTTCCTTAAATTCGTATCAGCTGTACATCTTGTTTTGGGTTGCTAACCTTTTCTTGCAGCCCTTGCTGACATACATTCATGTTTGTGGATGTATGTCAGATTTTGAGCTTGAGTGCTAAGGAGATCTTCTCGAGACATCTGACTTAGAGAGCCAGAGTTCGCCATAGACGTCGAGCCGCATTCTGTGGAAGACTAGAGTCCCTCTTCCGTCCTACTTTGAGTTTCTGTTTTTAGCACCTTGTAGTAGGATTAGTGTGTTGTTGTAGTTCTTTTTGGCCTTGCTGTGGCTTGTCTTGTAATTTCGTGTACGCATTATATATCTGGATGTGGCATTTATCTTTGAATGTTCTGATTGTTCTGATACACAAATGCAAGGACCTCTTCTGTGTTTTTATCACAGATGCTTATTGGACTTGAGCTTCACCGCTCCAGTTCAAGCGGGCCGTGTAACGTTCTCGCTTCCAGTGTCTTTTGGGAAGCGGGGCGTTACACAACTGGAGTTGCAGCTCTCTTGAAGTTGGTGGTATGAGTTGGTCGGATCTCATTCCTAGTTGGTTCCATAGGGTGCTTGCTTCCTCCAGTTTGAAGTGCCTTCTTACGCTTCATAATAAGCTCATGCTTCCTAGCAGCATCCAATACCTCCTGATATGTAGTCAGATTCACTGAAGACTTTGAAAGTTGAATGTTCAGGTCCAGTCCCTGAAGAAACTGCTACGCACTGTCTTCGGGATCCTCCACCAGATGTGGAGTGAATCGACTAAGCATGGAGAACTCTACCTCATATACGTTAACAGTACGATTGCCTTGCTCCAAGTTGACGAATCGTTGCAGAAGTTCCATCTTAGCTGATCGAGGAAAATATTAAGCATTGAATGTCTCTCGAAACATGGTCCAGTTGATGGCTTGACCAGATGGGCTTATTCAGCGTCCCACCAGTTCCAAGCATTCCTAGTCAACTGTTTCTTCTCTACTTCCACCCAGCCTGCCTGGTCAATGCGACAAAGGCTCAAGTCATCCTCAGTACGTCGAGCCCATTCTTCCACTTCCAGTGGGCCTTATTTTTCAGAGAAACTCTTCGGTTTCAGCTCCCAAAACTGCTTGGCTCCAGGTTCACCTAGAGGAGGCGGCGGCACATGTTATGCAGGCGGTTGTCCTTGCTGAATCAATTGTCGTTGAATGTCCAACATCCCTCTCATGACACCCATGAGTTCGTTGATGTCGGGGACACCATTTTTGTTCGTTCCGTTCCTGTTGCGAGTGTTAGGTCTCCTTGCCATGCTGAAAAAGAAATAGAGTAAAAATTTGCGTACAAGATTTATTTAGACTGTCTAGCTAATAAGGATATACAGATTGTTCTGATGTATTCAAAGAATGCAAGAGGAGAGGACCTGCATGGGACACCATTAAAACATGTCACGTCTCGCTTTCTATTATACTTAGGACCAAGGACGTGAGCGGGTCTGCATGTGCAAGCAAGGAGGATGTACTTTTGTTTTTCTTTCCTCCTTAACCTAAATACAATAAGTGTCTATATGAAACCTCACATTTTCTTGCATACATACTCAAAATAACACAGATAATCAGTATTACAACTCCAATGCCCAGATTACACGTACACAAATAACACTTAGCATGGCCATTACAAACAGTTATACGAAAAGATGGTACACCTGAATAAAGTACAACACAAATATTAAAATTTTAGCGACGTTGCGAAAAGCACGTCATTCCTCAGCAGTGGATCTGGCAAACTAGCTCAGCCTCAAGGTGTTCTCCTCTGCAAAATCTGTCTTAGAACCTGACGTATATTTCACAAGATAATAAACAAGAAAATATACGTCAGCGAGGGTCGTTGGACAAGATTCAAAACATTATAAAAATGGAACCTCGGCAAGATAATATAATATATAAAGTTTGCAAAATTCTGAAAATGAGAAACACATTATGTTCACAGTATTAAATGTAGGAGCAACGTAAGAAAGCATGACAAAGTGTAGTGAACATAGTAAGGAGTATGGCAATGTGTAGTAAGCATGGCAAAGTGTAGTTAACAGTTTACACAATTTATGATGGCAATAACAGAAATTAAAGAGAGTGCCAATCAATTACTTAATCTAGTGACAAGCCCAATGTCCGAGGGCAGAAGAAACTACAATTACACCCATACCAACGGAAGCTACCCGTGGCCTATACTTACCGTCCCCATCCGGGCGATGGTCAAATTTTTCTATGGAGTGAAATCCAGCATTTCGACCTCTACTGCAATGGACTATCTCCACCCAAAAAGTGTCGTTGTGTGTTCGTATAGTTTAATGTATGCCCCAAAAGGTCAATATTTCATAAATGCCCCGATGGCCCAATATCACATCTCATCAGAGGTGGACAATCCGTAGATAAGTGACACAATTAATGGTACGACATGCAACAATGATAAAAACATTTGATATCTGCCATTATACTTTGGACATCATAGTTAACAACATTTGGGGTGAAAGTAAACGTATAAATGAAACATATCATAAGGTCAACTGAATTGCTTCTAAAGTTATTAATCAACATGGTTTGTTATTATTAACAGTTTCAACAACATTTGATTATAACTTAAATTTGCAGATGATAAATATTTGCCTGGTCGATGCGATTTTGGGTGTCGAGATGATTGGGACAAGAGGCGTGATGTATCTGTGAAACCAGATTAAATAATTAGTTAAATGATTTTGTTAATGATTCTAATATTAGCCCCTAAATTATATCATGCTGGTTATATGATACATATGTATAATGATACTAACATTCAAATGATACTAACTGAGATAGATAGATAGATAAATTTTTTTGCAAAGTAAGTTAGCATCTATATTAGATAACGAAAGAAGTTACACTGTGGTTAGTCAATGAATACAAGACTCCATGGCTAGGGGATAGGACACAGACGTCGTCACCCTAGAACATTGAGTCTAGAGCCATTAACAGAACCACCAAACTCTACCAAAATACATTACATGATACACACTAAAATACAACCACCAATCAAATCCAACTGAAGGCCAAATGCACCAAGAAGTCGACCTGATCAGCTGACGGCCGAATGCACCAAGAGGCCAAATGCACCAAGAAGTCGACCTGATCAGCTGAAGGCCAAATGCACCAAGAGGCCAAATGCACCAAGAAGCCGACCTTATCATCCCACATCTCGAATATCCCAATTTTCCAATGCTGTGCTTGCCTCATCCTCGGCTTCATGCAAATTGCAAAGAGCAATACGAACGTCTTCAGAAATCTCATCAAATAGGGCAGTCTTGGGCTTCCTTTTGTTTTCAAGCACCCTTCTGTTGCTCTCATGCCACCGATGCCAAACCACGGCCCCAAGTACAGTTTTTCAAGCAATCCTAGAGCTCCTTTCTTCACAAATTTCGCCAAATAGAAGGACCCGAGTACAGGGAGTGTAAGCACAGCCGGTCCCTTCACCCCTAGCTTGAGAAGGGCTCGACGCATGATGTAGTTAGAGAATGGACAATCGAAGAAAATGTGATTCATGATCTCTGGGCTGTCAGACGTGCAAAGCTCACAGTAATTAGAGCCCAGAGTACACCAATTTTCCATGCGTACCTTAGTAAGAAGCATATCTTTGAATGCGCGAAGAAGCGTGATAGACATTTTGGGTTATGAATTTGATGTACCATATAAGATTAGAGTAAAGAAATGGGGTACCTTTGTTATGCACAGTGTCCCAAGCATCTTTGAATTTAAAGTCCGAACCCTGCTTCCATTCCCAGGAATCTACACCGGCTGTCAAGAAAAACTGTTGAAGCAATGGTTTGAGAATATCAATTTCCGCATTATCAATCCAAGAAGAACCTTCCCAATAGTCACTAACTCGCCTTCTACTAGCCCCATTCGGAATCCCATATAGGTTTTTGAGAGGACCACAAGGGAGCCAGTTGTCATGCCAAAATAGGGTATCGTTCCCATCTCTCACCTTCCTCATAATAATCTTCTGCGAAAGATTTCTGCAGTGGAGAAGGAACTTCCACGTTCCAGAGTGTGAGACATTCCCTTTTGCTTCATTGAATGTTGCAGCATCCTTATATTTTTCCCACATATACTCAGCCCAATGGCCTCTTGACTTCAGGAATCTCCTTGTAAGCTTAATCCTCGATGCAAGGTTCAGGTCTGAAAGTAATCTTAATCCTATCCCTCCCTCCTCCTTTGGCCTGCAAGAGTCACTCCAGGCCCAACTTTTTGTAGTACCCCAAATAAAATTTCTACACACAGATGTAAGTGTTCACAAAACAGTGGTAGGAACTCTATATACTTGCACCCAAAAATTATCATGCCATAAATAACAGTTCTTACCAGCTCAATACGACAAGCAATGCATAACATGGAGGAAGTCCATCCACTCATCCATTTCTTACACTTGTCAATGAGGCGACTATACATACGAGTTTTGGGATATATGGATGACAATGGAAGCCACAAGTAAGTAGTGATAGTGTTTGCATGTTTAGCCCCCAAATAAGCTGCCAGGTCTCCAGGATTTTTAACACCTTTGCTAAACATAGATATACTCTTGCCCCAGTTGATCTCCAGGCCTGTGAAATTCCTGAAATCCTCCAGTAAATTCTTAAGTCCACTAAGATATTTACGGTTTGCTCGGTAGAAAACCAGCAGGTCATCAGTAAATAACAGATGTGATATGGAGCCAGCTCGTCTCATATGTTGAATGGAACCTTTTGTAATAGCCTTAGCAAGGAGGAGGGAGAAAGTTTCCATGATAATGACAAATAGATAGGGAGAAAGAGGATCCCCTTGTCTGATCCCTCTGTTTCCTCCAAGTATCCCACAGGAGAGCCATTGACCATAACAGAATAAGAGGCCATAGAAAGGAATTCCTTGATCCAGCCGATGAACTTATAACCAAATCCCATCTGATACAGAATAAAATACACGAACTCTCTGTTCACGCTGTCAAAAGCCTTTCTGAGGTCAAGTTTCAAACACGCTCTAGCCCCCATAGGATTGCTAAAGTCTCTGATCTACTCATGAGCTAGCAAGGTACAGTCTGATAGCAATCTCCCCTGAAGGAAAGCTGATTGATTTGGAGAAACTAAATCATGAATAATTCTCTTTAACCTGTTGCAAATGACCTTGCTAATAATCTTATAAATTACATTGCAGCAGGTAATAGGCCTGTAGTCACCTAGAGATGAAGCATTTGAACTTTTGGGGACAAGAGTAAGGAAAGTGTGATTAACCTGGCGAAGCAAGGTGCTTGATTTGAAAAAAGATTGGACAACATCTATTACATCAGAGCCAATTTTCTGCCAATTGTGTTGGAAGAAAAAACCATTAAACCCATCCGGTCCCGGTGATTTGGATGGACCTATTTGAAAGACCACCTCTTTAATTTCTTCTGCAGTAATTCTTCTTTCAAGCCACCTAGCAGTTTCATGCTTAATCTTCTTTTTGGGCACAAGCTTAGGGAAAACATTCCAATAATGTCACGCCCCGCTTCCCATTATACTTGGGAGCGAGGACGCGAGCGGGCCCGCTTGGGCTGGAGTGGTGAAGCTCCAACCCAATAAGCGTCTGTGGGTAAACCGTGAGCAGATTCTTGCATTACAAACTCAGAACAAAAGAGAATTTCATTATTATTACATCGATGTCCAGATTTACAAGTACACAAATAAGGCCGAGCATGGCCATTAGAGACAGAAACACAAACAGAATTGCACTTGAATATAATTAATACAAATATTAAACTTTAGCGGCGTTGCGAAGGCTCGTTGTTCTCCAGCGGCAGATCTCAGCGCCTGGGCACCCTGGTCGAGCTGCTCAGTCTTTAGGCTTGCTCCTCTACAAATCTGTCTAATACCTGACGTATATTTCACAAGACAAGGAAATATACGTCAGCGAGGGTCGCTCGGCAAGGTTTAAAACATTAGTAGGAAAAGACCCTCGGCAAGGTTTTCAAAACTGTTGACATGATATAATATGATTTCAAATTTAAAGCATGGCAGCGTAGTGTATACAGCAATAAGCATGGCAAGTGTGGTGTGTACAGAAATAAGCAGGCGAGGTGTAGTGCACAACAATAACACGGCGAGTGTGGTGTGTGCAGTAGTAAACATGGCAAGTGTGGTGTGTACAGCAATAAGCGAGACAAGTGTGGTGTGCATGGCAAGTGTAGTGTGTACAGCAATGAGTATGACAAGTGTTGTGTATACAGCAATAGACATGAAATGTGTAGTGTGCACAGCATTAGGCATGATTTTAGTACACGAATAAGGCAGGAGTAACTAATAGAGTGCACAATTCTCAATAGTAACAACAGGAGTAAAAGAACGGGACAATCAACCAAGTGTGCCTAGTGAAAAGCCCAATGTCTGAGGGAGAAAAGTGACCAGCATTACACCCAAGCCAACGGGAGCTACCCGTGGCTCTCTACTCACCGACCCGGCCAGGTGTCGGTCAAGTTCACCGCGAGAGTGTAATCTAGCATTCCCGCCTCTACTACATTGAACTACCCCACCCAAGTGTTCTGCTGGAACACGAGCCAGCCTAATCGATCACACGAGTTCACAAATGCTAAACCGCCATATATTGGAACACGAGCCAAACTAGTCATCATGTGACCCTACTGGAACACGAGCCAGACTAGTCACATATGACCGACGGGAGTAGCCAATCAATAAGCACGATTCCACGATTTCAAGGTAATCTGTTCCGTCAATATGTTCCATTAATACATGTTCCATCAACAACCATTAAATCGAGAGTGTACACGCAGGTTACTTATCAGCATGCATTATGAGAGGATACAATAATAGCGATTCTTGGTTTAACAAATAATGTAACAACACCTTAAAACATGTGGAAAGGATGCACACTTACATATCAGAGTAACTCAGGTCAAAGAAATTAAAAGCAACGGTTTCAAGATACGTAAAAAGTGCACTTGCCAATCATGAAATCTCAGCTTAAACGATTTAACTGTAACTGTTATAAAATATGTAAAGATGTGCACTTGCCTGATTGACATGACTTCGAGCGTCCGGGTGGTCGTAACGGCGAGCGTGGTTCTCTGCGACATTCGATTGTAGTTGGTTAAGAGTTTCAACGAGTTAAACCGATCATAATGCTCTGTTCATCATTAAACCACTTGTTATTATACCTATTACTAAGCATTACCAACATATTGTACTGTTTATTATGCAAATTCAAGTATACATTAAGATGTTCTAATATAACATATGTACGGATTGAACATCTTACTAATTTACTAACAAGACGTATTAAGGAACTAAACATATAAACTAGGAAGTGCATTAACTTCATACATATTAACTGAGCGTATAAGGAACTAAACATATAAAAATATAATGTCGTAGACAAAACAAGACGTATGAGGTGGAAGCCTTATCCATTCTTGGAGTCTTTCTTGTTTCTTATCTTGGAACACATCTGAAGTGACTGCCATTACTTTGGAACTAGGAAGTGCTGCCAATCACGTTTTCCTTGGTCCCTCAATTTGCTACAGTATTTGAAATTATAGTGGGATTCGTTAGCAGCTGGTGATCTAATGAAGAGGGGTTTAAAGGTATATTTGATGTAACCGAGAATAGGCTATATATGATGCTGTAAAGAGGTGTACTAATGTTCTAGCATGATAATAGAACTAATATGTTCTTAGCTTACATACAGGTGCCATGCCCAAGCCAATGCCACGTTGAAATATACGCACGCTGATTAAATAACTTACATGAGGCTTCGTTTCTTTCTCTTCGCATGTCTGCAGATGAGGGCGGTGGACGACAGCGACTTCGGGTGGTCGACGGTAGTGGAGACCGGCGAGGTGTTGGGCGTGAAGAGGAGGCTGCCGGATGCCGGTGCTTGGATCGCAGGCGGAGTGACGGGAAGGCGGAGACGAGCGGATTGCGGCAGTTCGAGTGATGCGTCGTCAGCGGTGGCAAGGAGACTGTGCGGTGGCGTCCTGGCGGCGTGTGCAGGCTGAGGCAGTCAAAAGGAGGGACAACGGTGTTGGGTGGCTGGGCGAAGGCGCATTGTCGGAGCGGCGGAGCGGGGATGATGGCGCTGCGACTGTCGCGAGGGCTTGGGAGACGAGGCCGCTGCTCACGTGTGTGCTGGGCGAGATGCTGGGAGGGAGAGACGTCGGGATGTGGCGGTTTAGGCGAGAAGGCGGGTTGATGGTCGGAGGTGACGGCAACACGAGGGGATGGCGGACTGTGGGTGAACGGGCTGGAGGATGACGGGGAGGATGACGTCGACGAAGTGGCGGACTGGGTTCGGTGCCGAAGGAGATGAAGGTGGGGCTGCGGGTTGGAGGGAGGCCGTGCAGTCTTGGCGCGGGTGAGGGAGGAGTCGCCGGCGTGGCCTTGGGAGGTGATGCGAAGAAGGAGAAGGGAAGGAGGCGGCTACTGTTGGGAAGAGGGTGGTAGTGTCCTAGTTGCGTGGGTGAAAGAAAAATAGGGCTAGGCTGAAAAGAGACCTAGGTTGCCATATGAATAGTATTAGCAGGGTTAGGCCTAGGGTTATAGGGAGAGCGCTAAGGTTTATATATAAAACATGAGGGCCTGGGTTATAGGATAGTAGTAGGCTAGGTTCTCTGGGGTTTTAGAAAAATGCTTGGAGTTTGTCTTGGGATTTGTAGGGTAGGCTTGTGTTGCGTGTGTCCAAGGTTAGGGTTGTGAAAAATTAGTAAGGGTTATGAAAAGGAAATAGGAAGAAGGAAATGATTTGGAGGAGAAAAGAAAGGAATGTGTTTTAAAAATGAAATTGATTTGTTTTAAATAATTATTAGGGAAGAGTTATTAGTAAGAGTTTTTAGGAAAGTTTGAAACATATTAGTAATTAGGGAAATTAATAGTAATAGCTATTAGAGGAAGGTTTTTGAAATTAAAAGATTTGCTTTTAAATAGGATTGATTAAGGAATATTAATAGTAAAAACTAATAGGGAAAGCTTTTGAAATTAAAACGATTTGCTTTAATAGATTTTATTTGCTTTTAATTAATAACTATTAGAGAAGAATTATTATTAAGGGTAATTAGGAAAGTTTTAAAACATACTAATAAACAGGGAATTAAAGCTAGATAATTTAAGAAGTTTTTACAAAGGAAAGTTTTTAAAATAATTTGAAATTGGATTTTGAAAAGTATTTGAATAACAACATTAATAGGAGAAATAATGAGTAAGAGGAAAAGGAAGGTTTAAAAATTAGAATTAAAAGAGAGAGTTTAATGGGAGAATACTTCTAGGTTAGCTATGATTTAATTAGGGTATAAAAAGAGAAACCATTTGAATTAGAATTTTGAAATTATTTGATATTCTTAAAACATCAATATAACACTATTAATAAACTAACTATAAGTATAATAATGAAAGCTAGACTTCAAGGGTTATTAATGGTAGAGATACATAAGTAGAACTACACTCAATTGTATCCGAAAACACGGTCGTTACAAATAATGGTTTTGATTGTATAAGCACTCATAGAAATTAGCAGCCTCAGATTTAATATCATCATAAGTTTTACTCTAAACCCCATTCACATCCACCAAGTGCCTAAGATTATTGCGGCTTTACCTAGATCTCATAGCATTATAGAAGAATCTTGTATTTCTATCACCCAGGTCCAACCATTCTTGCCTACTTTTCTGGCGAAACATCTCCTCTTCCATCCCAAGCAGATTAGCAAGCTCATTAGATAAAGAATGTTCCCTCTCCTGGAGCACAGGGTCAAAGTGAATCCCATTCTGGTTTCTTAAGGCTTCAAGTTAATCTCTGCAGTTAAGAACAAGGTCTCTAGCATGGTGTTCCTTAGCCCATCTTCTAAACTCAACTTTTACCTGCCTCAGTTTTCTAGTCAGACAGAATATGGGTGTTCCTCTAAAGATTTGATGCCAATTTGAATCCATAATGTCATTATACCCAGGCAAGTTTATCCTGTGATTGAAAAATTTGAACGGTTTTGGGTCAGAATGTACCTGGGAGTGTACATAGACGATCATAGGGGAGTGATCACTGGTTTGAGGGTCTGAATAATAAAAAAAGAGTCTGGGAGCTTGTTGACCCATTCACCATTGCAAAGCACCCTATCCAGTTGAGCAGCAATACAGCCCTTTCCCATTCGTTTATTACACCAACTCAGGCGTGCTCCAGTATTTTTGAGAGTCTGCAGTCGACAGTCAGTTAAGCAGTTGTTGAAATCATATAGTTTTCTACCCTCCACCCCACGCCCTCCAATCTTATCTTTAGCATACAAGATGCAATTAAAATCTCCGCCTACCATCCAAGGTTCATTACCCAATTTTGCTGCATCCCCCTTCAGCTGCTCCCATAAATCCTTCCTTTCTAATCCGTTATTGCTTCCATACACTGCTGTAATCACAGATACAAACTCCCCCACATTTTCACATCGAACAGCAATGTGTTGCACTGAAGTAGAGATAACACTCGCTATCCAAACAAGGGGATCAAGACACATAAGAATACGCCCACCTCCATGGATATGGAAATTGTCAAATGTATTTTAGCTCTTTGGGATGCAAGATTTAGTTTTGATGGTAGCAGAATTTAATTTAGTCTCCAGGAGGATAATTGCCGCTGGATTAATCTTCTTTATCCTATCTTTGAGGTCCCTACGCCTCACAACATTGTTCAACCCGCGTGTATTTCAAATCAAGATAGACATTAGATAAATGGTGATATGAGTCAGAGGATGCCCCTACTTCAGCCTGCTGCTCCGACGGGTAGCCGTGACAGGTCAAGATACACCCTGCATTTTCTTCTTTGAGCCTTCAATATCATTCAGAATTTCAGTGTGTTCTGCATACCACCCTGGATTGTCATAAATGGGAACCTCAGGTAGAATATCAATTAAGCTTCCAGTATTAAAGGGAGTTTGCAAGGGAGAAATGTGAGAGCTAGATGTTTCAGTAGACTGTTGCCTTACATGGGATCCTGCTTCCTGGCAAGCTAGTTGAGAATCTATAACCATCCCAGCTCCAGACATGGCTGTTCCCAGCCCCGAGACTGACGGATCCTGTTGAACCATCCCCGGTGCTGCTATAAACGGGCCAGTTGAACCATCCAGATTATCGGCTGCAATTTTAGAACGGGGACTCTTGGGCTTAAGGCTGAGTACGAGCTTCAAAAAATTCACCAACCTTTTAAAATGACCTCGCAACCTTATTGCACATTCATCCGAAGATAATATAGGCATATCCTGACCTGGTGTCTCAATAGTTGATTCCATATTAGCCCTCTGGTCAGCAAATTACAACTTAACTCTCCCTTCAATATCCTGGCAATTGAGGTTTGGAGTAGGCATAACAGTATCCATACTAGAGCTCTGACCATGCTCAAGAGTATTAACATGGGTAGCTTCATGGACAATTTCCTTACCCTTATCTTTTTTCGCAGCTTGCAAAGGGCACTGCAGGTTAGAACGTCTGGAACAAACACATTGACCGCAGCGGGGAGGTTCAGCGTCATACTTGGCAATAAAGGACTGTGTGGACCCATCATCAAGTTCCACTTCAACCGTTTTTGGTAAAGGCTTCTTAGCGTCTACCTCAACCAAGAATCTAGCATAGGTAATTCTCTCCAAATTAGCAGTAGCGCGGTCCAAGCACAATGGATTACCCACTACAGAAGCTAGGATGTTTAGCACCTCTATATTCCACATATTTACGAGAAGGCCATGCATTTGCGTCCAAACAGGAACAGATGTTAGGATGTCTCGATCGTGACGAAGGGCATGACTCCATAGTTTAAGTACTACCAGACGCCCATCAAAGAGCCAAGGACCACAATGAAGGATCCTATCGTAGTCTTCGTTGCTCTCAAATTTAAAGTAGAAAAAACCATTTTCCTTGCTGAAAATTTGTACCCTCCTCCTGGGCTTCCAAAGCCTCTCCATCCAAGATTGAATCTGCCCATATATCGGGGTGTCGCCCAGTACATACCCAACAAGGGTGGACTTCCATATTTCTGCCCCCTTCTCTAAAAGAGAATTTGATACCCTTGCAACACAGGACCCATCCATTCTGATTTTTGGTTGGACAAACTTCATGCCAACAGTATCACCATACGAGCGTATGTTGGCACAAACCTCTGACCAGCTAAGCTTAGCTGCAGTTGGATTAATCAAAATAGGTTGTATAGTTGCTTTTGGCCTCAGAGGCATATTGACAAACACTTTATCCTCACCACCCCCCCGGCTTCAAGTTGGTTGACCCGTGCTCCTGCTTGTTGGGAATCCAGATCGCATACGGCCCTGAAGAAAACCCTTAAATCCACCTCGAGAGAATCCTCGCTGTTGGGTAGAAGGTTCCTTGGGTCATACCACCCTCTTCCTCTTAATAACCTGCCAACGCTACCCATTGGCCTCACCTGTGACAGCCGTTGGCGCATCTCCAGAGATAGTCTCATCAGCCCTTGGACCCCTAGGAACTCCGCCAAGAGGAACCCTAGGATCGCCGCCAGCCTCCCCACCAGAAATGCCCCGCTCACCTCTCTGAAATTCACTTATGTTTTTTTCTATATATATATATACATATCTATTATACATTTGACAACGATTTTTGAATCCTAGGGCTGACTAGGACAAGCTGACTAGGACAAACTGGTTGATAAAAGACGGCCAGGATTTAATCTTAGATGATGAACGGTTGGGATTAAATTTTAAACATACTTTTGATATTTGTGGGTCCAACTTGGTAGGAACAGAATTAATCTTTTTTGGATAAAGATAGCAATACGTTTTGGGAAAGTAAACAAAATGTTTTTTTAAAGAAAGCTTTTTGGGGAAGAGCAAGAGGCATTTTTGGGAAGAGCTCCCCAAAACTCGGCTCTTTCTCTTCCCTAAAATAGTGGAACGAGGAACGAGGCGTCATTTCATCTCGCAAGCAAGAGGAACGAGGCTAAGCTCTTTTCATTTCAAACATCATTTCATCTCGCATACATTGTCTTCTCACCTGAGCTCTTTCATCTCGCCTAAACTCTTTCATCTCGCAAGCAAGAGGCTGTTCACTTCTACTTGCAGGTACGCCTATTTCTGAGGAATCGCAAGGCATCATCACCTCACCTGAGCTCTTTCTGAAGGTACGCCTCGCCTGAGCCACCCTCAAGCGCGGCCATGACCAGACCTTTGATCCTGCCACCCTGGGAGTGAAAGGAGTTGAAGCCGTGCTGGCCAAATCCCTCAGCTTTACTGAGAATGAAGTCAGCTTTACCGAGAATTCGATGTCTGGAATCCAGCTTACTTTGAACAAGGGCATTGTGCAATCTGATGGAAGCCTCAAATTATTTTGCATATATTTATGTTTGTTACCATTAGCTCCGGTTTCAATTGTTGGCTACCATTATGCCTATATATTTTTTCCTTTGCATTGTGCAATCTAATGGCAGGCACGGCCATGGCTGTTTTGTTTGTTGGTTTTTGATTTAGCTTATTGGACACATATCAAAATGATTTCATGTATGTAAAGAAGTGATAACATTTCCCATCATTGCTTTTGTTTTGTTAGAGATTGTAAACTTATGCCATCTGAATCCCACAAAGAAAGGTAACACCTCAAGATTTCTGCACACCAAGTGTTTGTGCAAATGCTTAAAAGAACACCAGGAACAAAATGTTGAGACCCTCTCATTTTGGATCTCACTTCTTAAAATCGAGACCCCAGCAAAAAGCCCAAAAAGAAGGATCAGGTCGCACAATCTTTAGGTAATTTTATGTTTGTTTCGCTTTTGATCTCATGGGTCCTCTTTGAATCGATCAAATTGGCGATTATCTCTCATGGGTCATTGTGTTTTGATTGGATGGATACATATTTTAGCTTAAATTTTGGGTCATTATAAATTCTTTCACAAGTCCAAATTGATATATAATGCCATTTATTTGTTAGGAAATATATGTAGAAGCAAGGGATCTCTGTTCACCAATACTGTGTGTCCTGGGTATAAACCCCATGGCATTAGAACAAATTCAGGCTTGGTTATCATGTAACAAATTCAGGCTTGGTCACCAATATTTTGTGGTCGATATGTATGTGGATTTTAATTAGTCTGTTGATTTTTTAGTTGAGATCTTTCTAGCTCTCTATCTTCTGCAATGTGCAAAAAAAATTGGATTTTGATGTTGGTTTGCTTTGCTAAATTGCATTACAGGATGCTTTGTTCATCTTCATGATGTTTAGTTTGTATACTGTATGCCCAGAATATTCCCTTCCTTCTTCTTTCCAGAATGCAATCACAAAGTTTGTTTCGACCCATCTTTGTATCATATAAAGACATAATCATGAAAGATGGGTCGAAACAAACTTTGTTGAGATTCCAAGTTTGTTCTGTTAAGGATTGCACATGTATAAACAAAATATTCCAGTCGAAATCGAGGAGGCTCCATCGACTGATGCGGTTTCATGGGAGAAAGAGTAAGCTGTTGTTATTGTCGATGGAGAGCAGATCATGCTGAGTTTTTGAACAAGCTGGATATCAAGGTTATGAAATCTATTACATGGGATTTGATTGCTTTTGCAAATTTTTTTGGAGTCTTCACAACATCATAAACATTAGGATTTGATTTTTGTGATCCCTAATTTATAGAATATTCGTTTTTAATTTATTTTTGGTTGAGCTCCATGTTTGGTTCTGAATAACTTAACATATGACACTGCAGATGTATGGCACCGGCTACATGTTCCTGAAAAATCTGCATCAATGATCCTATTTTTGCCGGGTTCTCAGGACTGTCTTATCTTCTCTCTATTTTATATTTCATTGATTCAATTAAACAACTTTTTTTCATTGTTTATTTCTTTATCTATAGAATGAGTAGAAGTTTGTTTTTATTATTAATGAACCTACATTGTCATCCTTGAGGCTTACTGTGGTGTTTAAGAACATCAAAGGTTAGTCAAAAGAGTTCTTGATATCGAAACTGTATCAAATTACCAACCAATCTATATTAATAGTACATGAAATCTAACTAAATTTAAAGAAACTTTGAGAAGTAACCCGTACGGAGTTAAAGATGCATTTTCATTTTTCATGTTATTTATTCACGCAAATTTGGGATTTTTAAAATAAATTTCAAGTCACAAGTTGAGCAAAGATGGGTCGAAACAAATTTTGTTGAATCACAAATAAGATTCGTAGAAGGTATATTAACAGTACATGAAATTTTAACAGTATATTAACATTGCATGAAATTTTACACATTCTTTAGAATTTCATTTAATTTTACTTGCCATTGGTGCATAATTTTACAGTTCCTTGAAAATTGTCATGCATCCGGTATGCATGCTATGAGTCCGACAAGTTTATGCAAGTCTTGTGTGACAGGAGTTAAACAGGGCATATAACTTGCCTTTAATTGTATGCATTAACTGACACTCCAAAGTTTTCTTCTGTGTTCCTTTGGTTTTCTTTATGATTCTGTTTGTATGCTCATCTTCCCCAAAGACTATTAATCTTTCACCCATCAGACCATTTATCATATCGAAGGTAAAATGTTATATTATAATTTTAGAAACATACAAAGCAATGTGTGCTTTCATATCTACTTTTAATTAAAATACCCGACCATTTATTACAGTTTCTTCTTGATTTGTACTTGCAGGATGGTGGAGTGATCACTCCTC
This sequence comes from Scilla litardierei, assembly GCA_030789695.1. Taxonomy (NCBI): domain Eukaryota; kingdom Viridiplantae; phylum Streptophyta; class Magnoliopsida; order Asparagales; family Asparagaceae; genus Scilla; species Scilla litardierei. The sequence goes on from CM061133.1 coordinate 229,652,574, forward strand.
ATTTTACACCTTTTTTCCGTGTATTTGCATGCCATTTAGATCGCCCAAATCATGTTTTTCACGATATATCGACGATATTGCGATGCTTTTCACGATTTGTTGTTTTTGTCGCATTTCAGGTGATTTGGCGCGATTTGGAGTGATCTCGAGACGCGCTTACTCTAGACGGCCACCGACGACCTCCCCGAGGGATATTTTGCTGTTGGAGAGGAGCGGAAGAAGAATGGACGTCGCAGGAGCGACGAGGAGGCCAAAACAATCAGATTGGGCATCTTTTGTGTCCCACTCGGCCGAGTGGAGGATCCACTCGGCCGACCAGCGAGACACTGCTCGGCCGACCCGTTCAGACACGATTTCCATGTGTACTCGGCCGAGCGTCGGAGTCCACATCGGCCGAGTGACGATACCACGTCCGCCCGAGTGGCGCCCAGACGAAGCCCCTCCAAAATATCGAAGTTTCTGTTTTTCGGCCACCTGAGCTTCAGAAGACCCACTCGGCCGAGTGGCAAACCACGTCCGCCCGAGTGCAGTGAAGCCATCGGCCGAGTGACGACAACTCACTCGGCCGAGCCGCCTCCGAACTGAAGACCCCTGAAAGCCCCGACTTACTGGAAAATTACAGGGTTTTCACTCGGCCGAGCGACTTTTGTCACTCGGCCGAGTGCGATGCGCTGCCAGTAGCGAAATTTGCGGAAAACATGCTGTGCAGGGGCGTTTTGGTCAGGATTTTTGGACGATTTTTGGGGCTATTTAAGCCCTGTTTTTACCCTAGTTTTGGGAGCCTCTCTCTTAGATTTTTTGCAGCTTTTTAGATTAGTTTTTAGCTTTATTCTTGTGATTGGAGAAGAGACAAGTTTGTGATTTTTGTTAGAGCAATTGGAGAACTCCATTGGTTTGCATCTCTTTTCCTTAAAAATTCTATTTTTATTGCTTATATCAATATTGTGATGAATTCCATTGCCTATTTCATTGATTATTTTTGTGCTATTGCTATGATTTGTGAGTAGTCTCCACGTCTTGGGGCGTGGGGATGAACCCTACAAGCCCAATTTCGTATTTGTGATGAATTGGTAGAAATTGTGCTAGAATCAATAATTAGAGATTAGATTGGGATCAATTTACTACGGATGGCTAGGTGTTCATATCGATTGGGATTTGCAAGAGATTGGATCCCAATTTGATAGGAAGCCCTAGAAATCCGAATTGGGTTGGAATCGGATTTTCGAAGTATCGGTTTGCAAGAGATTGGACCGATACTAGGATTTCCGGTTGCAATTCCATGCCGATACTCGTTTGCAAGAGATCGGACAGGTAGGAACTATCCTAATTTAGATTGTGGACCGAGTTTGCAAGAGATTGGGCTCGGTGCGCAATTGGACGATGATGTTGATCCTAATGCTAGCTTTCCTAGGCTAGGGTTTGCAAGAGATTAGACCCGACCCTAGGATAGCTATAGACCGGCAACAGCGCGAGAGCGTGAGCTTGGTTCCACATTTAGTTGCAACTAGTTCATCCAAATTCTCATTCTAGCAATTTTGATACTGACGAACCACATTTATGAAATACGGTGAGTAGCGGGAATTCTCCATTCCCTAGACGTTCTTTATTTGATTTGATATTTCGCACATTTGTCTGACGATTGTGACAGGATCGCCCAAGGCAATTCTCTCTATTCTTAAATAGCCAGGTTGATTAGGAGCAAGCACGGTCATTCGTCCTCCCTGTGTTCGATACCCGCTCGCCGCTATACCGTGCGCTTGCGGTAAAACTACAACCGTTCTTTGGGTGTACGTCCCGGAGCGATCAAGTTTTTGGCGCCGTTGCCGGGGAGGCGATTGCGTTTGATTCTTTTTCACCCTAGCTACTTCTTTCTTTTATTTTTATTTTTTTTATTGTTACCATTATTATTTCCTTTACTATTCTTACCTAACCCTTCCACGGTACTAATCACCTCTTTAAAACTCTGTTTCCCCTGTGCATGAACACGAGATCTACGGCAGACCCAGAAGACTTATTATTTGATCCCGAGATCGAACGTACCGCGCGGAGACTTAGAGCGGAAAAGAGACAAGATCCGGAAGGGAGGTATATGACCAACCCGGAAACTCCTGAAGAATTGGCGGCAAGGATGGCGAGGATAATTTCTATTCGCGATAGGCTTCGGCCTAAGACTTCTTCTACCACCTCATCCATTGCCATGCCGGGGTTGGCGGCTGACAAGAACTTCGAGCTAAAGACTGGATTGGTGGTTTTGATGCAACAAGACCCATTTCATGGGAACGCACATGAGAACCCCCACTACCACATCCAACTATTCTTGTCGAAGTGCGCCACATTCCAGATGCCGGGGGTCTCCAACGATGCTATCAGATTGCGTCTCTTCCCCTTCACGCTTAAGGACAAAGCACTCTATTGGTTGAGGACGCAGGCTGACGGAGTCTTCACCACTTGGGACGAGTTGGTGAGTGCATTTATTGATAAATTCTATCCGCCATCCAAGACGGTGAAGATCCGGAGCGCTCTCATGTCCTTCAAGCAAGGACCACAGGAGACGCTCTATGAAGCATGGGAGCGTTTTAAGGATTTGCAGCATCAATGCCCGCACCACAGTATAGAGGATTGGGAGCTAGTTCATAGCTTCTACAACGGTCTCCAACCGGGGACCAAACAAATTATTGATGCCGCGGTGAATGGTGCGATCTTATCAAAGACTCCCGAAGAAGCTACGGCCCTAATTGAGGAGATGGCCTCAAATAACCAACAATGGGGCGATGAGCGAGGACACTCCACATCCTCCTTAAAGCCAACTAGCATCTATGAGGCGAAGGCCGTAGCGGAGCTCACGAGCAAATTTGATTCTCTCCACAAGGTGGTGGAGAGATTGGAGAAGTTCATCACGGAGCCCTAAGGAGCACCTTCCACCTCCGCGCCGACCAACCAAATGTGTGATTGGCAAGACCAATCTCAAGCCATTTACGCGGGAGGAGAGCAAGGAGAAGGATCCTTGGAGCAAATACAATATGTTGCGGGGAACCAAGGGTATTGGTCCAATCCGGCCGCAAGAAATCATCCGGGATTCTCCTACGCCAACAATGAAGGAGCTTTGAACCCGCCACAACCACCAACTCAACAAGCTCGACCACCACCATCCCAACAACAATACTATCCACCGAGGGGGCCTCCACAACAAAACTTTCAACCGAAGCAACAAGTTCCACCATATAGGCCTCCCGGATACAACCAAGGGTGGAGGAATCAAAATCAAAACCCTCCACAGGCTCCACAACGATCCGACTTCGAAACTAGAGTGGAGGCGTTCATGGTCGAGCAAAATAAGGTGAATGCTACTTTGAAGGCGGGGCAAGACTCTCTTAACACCGTAGTGGCTCAAATATCGGAGCAATTGGCGTTGCTCAATCGGAACACTCAAAGATTGCCGGCGCAACCGGAGCAAAACCCACGGGGCAACACGGGCCACATCAATGCCGTAGTTGTCGTTACTACTAGAGGCGGGAAGGACACCACCCCCGCCATGATTCCTATTGAGGAGGCCGTGGATGAAAGCTTGGAGCCGATTGAGCCGATAGTTGAGATTGAAAAGGAGAAGGAGCCACAAGACAAGGAGAAATCTAGGGCGGAGCGATTAATTGAGGAGAGACGCTTCATGCCACCGGTCCCATTCCCCCAAAGGCTCGCTAGAGCGAAAATGGAGAAGAGGCTAGCAAAATTTCTCGAGTACCTAAGAGGAGTTAGCCTTAACATCCCCTTCCTAGACACCATCGTCGAGATCCCCACGTATGCTAAATTTTTGAAGGACTTGATTTCGGGGAGGAAAAGGAAGGAGAAGATCATGCTAGCCGAGGAGGGCTCTTGGTTCACCAAGAGAGAGAAGGAGCCGGCAAAATTCAAAGATCCGGGGAGTTTTCGGATTCCTTGCACCTTGGGCGGCGTCCCTCTTCAAAAGGCGTTGGTCGATCTTGGGGCTAGTGTGAGCCTCATGCCCCTCTCCATGTTCTTAAAGCTAAACACCGGGAAAAAGTTGAAACCCACCGACATGCGCATTCAATTAGCCGATGGACGGATAACAAGGCCGGTGGGGATCGCCGAAGACATACCGCTACAAGTCCCGGGAGGAATATGCTTGCCATGTGACTTTGTGATCATGGACGTTAAGGAGGAGGAAGACACTTCATTGATACTTGGACGCCCATTCCTCGCCACCGCCGGAGTCATCGTCGACGTGCGTGAAGGTACCTTAACCTTAAACGTCGGAAACATCGAGGTGGAGCTCCACATTCCTAAGGCTATGAAGCATATGCCTTATCACGAGGAACTCGACTACATGGACCTCCTTGACAAGGTGATAGAAGAGGCGATTCCTCACTCAATTGGCGCCCTTTTTGATGAAGAATTTGAAGAAGGCCCGGATTTAGGCCAATATGAAAAGAATGAAGACGATTCCCCCGACTTCTCCGCTGATGAAGATGAAGGCGACGCTGATGTCGCAAGGATTCGAGAGCTCTGCAAGCTCTCGAAATTAAAGTCTCCAAAGAAAGCTCCGCCGACACGGAGACCGGCATCACCGGTTAAGCCGTTGACCGGAGCAAACGCTAGCTTGGGGGAGCCTCCCCCCAACACTATTCGAGACGAGAGACCACCGCGGGAGAACGCGCCGCCGCCACATCCAAATCCAAGCGCGCTCCCCGGAAAGTTTGACGGGTGCATCCCGTATGCACCAAACATCCCGCATTGATTGAAAATTATAGGGGGTCGAGCTCACGACCTTAAACGAGCGCTTGTCGGGAGGCAACCCGACGGTTTTTGCTTTATTTTTACTTTTTCTTTATTTTCGTTTTAGAAATTTATAGTGTTTCGAGTCGTTCGCCCAAAAATTTTGTGATAACGGGTCCTATTTTTCTCGACAGGAGAGGAGATAGGTAGATCCATCATGAGGAGGATGAACGAGATGACGAGCCCCAAGAAGGCGTTCGACGCTTAGGAGGAGGATGAAATCGACTGGAGGAAGAAAGACGGAGTTTAGAGCCCAAACGAAGACAAACAACAGAAAACAAGGCTCACTCGGCCGAGCATACTAGTCACTCGGCCGAGTACAGAAGTTCGTCCGGCCGAGCCGCTCACGAACGAGGGAAGTCTGCTGTACCCAACTCTCTGTCTATTTTCCTCATTTCATTAGAACTGCTACTCGGCCGAGTATAAATTATCACTCGGCCGAGTAAAACGGATACCCTCCTAGGGCGAGTCATGCCGAGTAGCTTGAGTCACTCGGCCGAATGGACTTACTCCACTCGGCCGAAGCTGGCAAAGCCACTCGGCCGAAGCGATATCGGGGAGAAAATTTTTATTTGCCTCGCTCGGCCGAGTGAGCACGTCACTCGGCCGAGTCGTAACTTTTTTATATATAAGTGGCGAGGGGGGCGCGGATTTCGAAATCGCAAATCCCAAATCCGCCCGCGCCCCCTCAGCTCCCCTCGCCCGATCTAGCTTCACCCAGCCCCCCACTCGCCCGGACGACCTCGCCCCGCCGCCGCTCGGTCCGCCACCGCCGGCCGAGCACGCCCCGGTGCCTCGCCCGAGTCACCGCCGGCGGCACGCCGTCCGACCACCTCCGATACCCCTATTTCGACTATTTTCTCCTCTTTTCGTGTATTTCTTGAGGATCCATGTGCTAAACGCCCCCCTAACCCAAATCAATTTCTATATCTATCCATTATACCCCTATTTCTCCATACATTTTGATTATTACTCGCTGATATCGCTTTTTCATGCGCAGGTTGCTTTTTGGAGCTTAGGGGAGCTCAGGGGAGCTTCTACGGGCTGCTCAGGACTTCGTGGAGGTGCGGACTTCGCACGCTTCCACTGCTTAGCACTCGCGGCGTGTTTGGGTATACTCTTTCCATTCTTTTACACGCACCGCACTTTTTTCATTTTTCGGCGCGCTCGGGGCCGATATGCCGCCCCGGACACGGCCGCGGTCGACGAGAGCTTCCGCCAAGCGGAAGCGGTCGGACGAGCCCGGCCCCTCCCACTTGGTGGAGGACTCTCCTCCGCCTTCTCCCACACACCCCACACAGCCTGCAGGCCCTGCACACCCCGCACAGCCTGCAGCGCACCCACAGCCCGCACAGCCCGCACAGCCACTCCCCGCCGCTGCACAGCCACCACCACCGGCTCCACTGGTCGAGCCGCTCGGGATCACGTTCCGAGACGATGCACACCGCGCCGTCTTCGACCGTATCTCCCAGCGCTCGATCGTACCCTCTAGGTTTGCGCACCTCGCTGACCTTGGACGCCTGGGGGTACTAGAGGGGATACTCACGTTGTACGACAACGTGGGTTGGCGCGACTTCCTTTAGGTGTCGGCGGACACGTTCACCCGCCCGACACTTGAGGTTTTGAGTTCGATTGCCCGGACCGATGAGGGATGCTCATTCAGGTTCATGGATCGAGAGTGCCAGGTCACTCTCGATATGATGAGAGCGTTCTTCTCATGGCCCGCAGTCCCCGGAGCCGATCGCGGTTACGGCCCTACCCACATCCCCCCACCTTCCTTCGACGCCGGTGCCTTCTGGGCCCGGATTACAGGCCACCACGCTGCCTTTGACCCTAGTAGGGCCAAGGCCTCGGCCATTGTCCACCCCTGCCTACGTATTGCCCAGCGCCTTATGGCGACCACCTTTTTGGCCAGATATGAGCCGGGCACGATGTCTACGCCAGAGCTCTACATGCTCTATGCGATGACACGTCCCAGAGCTCTATCTAGGGATGGACACGAGCTTGTCCCCGCCGTCGTGATCGACATTGCGGCTTGGTTTTTAGACCGTATCATTGTGTCGGTGGGCGCTCGCTCACCGATATGCTGCGGCGGTCTGATCACCCTGCTTACCATGATGACCGGCGAGGACCTACCTGACGACCTACGGCGAGTATCGGGCCCCACTTCTCTGTCGATAGACGTTATGGCCCGGATGAAGATGCTTCGTCCGCATGGTGAGCGTCACTGGGTCTGGTTGCACGGCCCTTATGGGGCCGATTACATGATTCTCCCGAGCCCTGCTCGGACTCAGATTGCACCTGCCCACGTTGACTGGGTCCCGGCGATGGATGTCCTCATCCCCGCTGCCTACGTGCTCGAGGCCGAGGAGGCCGAGCAGGCCCACGCTACCCACGCTGCCCAGGCTGCTCCCGCAGACCCTGCTGCACACCCTGCCGACCCTGCTGCCGACCCTGTCGACCCTGTGACCCCTCAGCCTGTTCCTGACGTTTCCGCTGCTCCTGACACTTCTGTCCCCACCTCTGTCAGTGTCGAGAGTACTTTTTCTGAGCCCACTTCCACCACTGTCACCACTTCCGAGGCTGTCCCCACCACTCCCGCTGCCACCTCTGGCCCTCTGTCCGTGGAGCCTCTTTGCTCCGCACTCCCCGAGCGCCCGCCGACCTTTGTCGAGAGTGGAGAGCCCTCGTTTGCCGCGGTCGTGGAGACCATGGCTAGCATGATCTCCGCTGGGATTGCGCCTTTTGGTCCACACAGTTCCGCCCCAGCGGTAGAGTCCTCTGTCTCCACAGCCGCCGTATTCTCTGAGAGCGTCGTGGCGTCTGTCCACACTTCTGGGCCACTGACCTCTCTTGCCACCTCGTTGCCACTTTTGCACGCTTCCTTTGCTGCCGCTGCCTCTACTTCTCACCAGCCGGTGTCCCGGCCTCACACTGAGGCCAGGCCCACATTTGCTGGCGCGGCACCTTTTGTCCCCTTCCCTGCTGAGCCCGTTACATACTCCACTCGCGTACGCCAGCCCCGCCCTGCGCAGCCTAGACCGGTGCGTCCCTCTGCACCACCCCCGCCCGACACTGTACTGCAGAGCATACGTGCTCTTGAGTTGGCGGTGAGTGGTCTTAGAGGTGACCTTAGGACCCTGTCCTCCACCGTCTCTACGATGGCTGGACGCTTTGACCTGATCCCTCAGATCCACTACTGCCTGACACAGATCTTAGAGCGTCTCCCGCGCGTACCCCCACCCACCCAGCAGGTTCCCACACACACTTCCACACACACTAGACCTGCTTCCACTTCCACGCCCACCCCAGCTCAGCAGCCTACACCACCACCTCCTCCTCCTCCGCCTCAGGACGGAGACGGCGCAGCACCACCTTCCTAGGCACCCTTGATGCCATCGATTCCTTTTGCCGTTGTGCTGCCCGTTTCTGCTGGGTCCTGATGCCTTTTTGCCCCCCCTCCCCTCACTTATTTTGGGATTCTCATTTTGCCGTATCTTTATATATTTTTTTTGGGAGAGAGGGAGAGCTTTTGGTGCCGCATTTATACTCGTATCACTAATATCTGTGCATGCATCATATCCGCATCATATTTTCATTTCTTTATTTTTCGTTTTATTATCTTTTTTCTTTCCATCATGCAGGCATCCTCACTTGCCCCTCTCATTACTTGTCTCTCTGTGTGCCACACTTTGCACATTGAGGACACTGTGCAGTTTAGCTTGGGGGAGTGAGTTCTCACGTTCTTTTTCGTTTTGCCACCTTTATTTTTAGTTTTTCACGCCACTTTCCGCTTTTGCACTTATTTTCACTTATCATTTTTTCTCATTTTACCATGCATCACGTTTTTCTTATTTCTCTGCGTGCCGCATTGCATAGTTTTATTTTTCTTATCTTTATTTCTTTCTTTTTTCATCTCGTGCTAGAGATGAATTTTCTGTGATGATGTCTACGTGGAGTTAGCTTATTCTATATGCATGCTATATTTGTCATGTCTTAGATTTTATTTCTGATATCACATGCTATGACTTGCTTTGCATTTAGAAATAGTAACCCACACTTTTTCCACATGAAAATGGATGAAGTTTTATTATTAGCTGAGCCTGAATATTCATATGTATGCTATCACAGAAAACACACCAAGATTCACGCATTGAATGCCTATATCTGGAGTACTGATTTCTTTTCCTATATCACTTCTATATGCATGAATTGTACACTTCACTTCGGGATGATTGAATGATGTTAGCTATGATATATCTGGATTAGTTAGCTTTTTTGTGATCGAAACTGAGTAGATTAGATTACCCTGCTGAAGTTGTCGTGCATGTCTTATAGAGTGAACCGAGAGTTATATATATTTCTTTCTCCACAAATCTTGAACATCATTTCTCTACTTTTAAAAATCATTGGTGAATCTCCCCTTAGTGATTCTATTTTATGGCATTTCCCCCGCTATTAATTCCTAGCTCCAAATCCCTTCTTCTAAAAAAAATAATAATAAAAGAGAGAAAAACATTCTTGTATATCATTATCTCTCTCTGAGTTGGGATCATTGTGTATATATTGCTTATTGCAAAAAAAAAGAGAAAAGAGGAAAAATCCTCAATAAAAGATCCCATCTCACTTTCTTTCTTCCTTCTTTCTCTTCTTTGCTTTTGGAGCTATATAAAAATGGGGATGTAAATATTTTTGTGCCACCACGCTTATAGATAAGCTTGGGGGAGGGGATCCATTGATGTGTGAGAGAGTGACTACTTGACATTGCACGACAACCTAGGCTAAGTAATATTCTATACTCGGTGAGATTGTTTCTAGCTTTACGAAATCCAGAAATCTAAGCCTAGCGTTCATTTCACGAAATCCAAACTTTTCTATTCTCTCTATTCTATAGTGTGATACTCTTATACTCCAGATAGAAAGCGTTCAATTGAAAAGTGTGTGATCTGTGATTTGTATACCGCTTTAAATGATTCAGGCAATGTTAATTTTAAAATCATTCCGTTCTTCATGATTATATCGTTGTTCGTGGGTTTTCTATTTCTATTTGCACTATTATACTATGATATCAAAATAAGATTCTTTGACATGTATTTCTCATTCGGTGCATGCTATAAGAGTAAGTGAAACCCACGTCCTGAGAAAATGATCTAGCATCCTACCTCTTCGCTTCTTTCTTTCATCTTTATTTTCATTTGGTTTTCATTCTTCTTCGTTTTTCATTTTTTTCGTTTTTCGCCGTTTTCGTTTTCCGAATCCACCGGGTTCGCCTTTTACTTATCTTCCTCGAGGACGAGTAAGAGGCAAGCTTGGGGGATTTTGATCACTCCTCATTTTACACCTTTTTTCCGTGTATTTGCATGCCATTTAGATCGCCCAAATCATGTTTTTCACGATATATCGACGATATTGCGATGCTTTTCACGATTTGTTGTTTTTGTCGCATTTCAGGTGATTTGGCGCGATTTGGAGTGATCTCGAGACGCGCTTACTCTAGACGGCCACCGACGACCTCCCCGAGGGATATTTTGCTGTTGGAGAGGAGCGGAAGAAGAATGGACGTCGCAGGAGCGACGAGGAGGCCAAAACAATCAGATTGGGCATCTTTTGTGTCCCACTCGGCCGAGTGGAGGATCCACTCGGCCGACCAGCGAGACACTGCTCGGCCGACCCGTTCAGACACGATTTCCATGTGTACTCGGCCGAGCGTCAGAGTCCACATCGGCCGAGTGACGATACCACGTCCGCCCGAGTGGCGCCCAGACGAAGCCCCTCCAAAATATCGAAGTTTCTGTTTTTCGGCCACCTGAGCTTCAGAAGACCCACTCGGCCGAGTGGCAAACCACGTCCGCCCGAGTGCAGTGAAGCCATCGGCCGAGTGACGACAACTCACTCGGCCGAGCCGCCTCCGTACTGAAGACCCCTGAAAGCCCCGACTTACTGGAAAATTACAGGGTTTTCACTCGGCCGAGCGAATTTTGTCACTCGGCCGAGTGCGATGCGCTGCCTGTAGCGAAATTTGCGGAAAACAGGCTGTGCAGGGGCGTTTTGGTCAGGATTTTTGGACGATTTTTGGGGCTATTTAAGCCCTGTTTTTACCCTAGTTTTGGGAGCCTCTCTCTTAGATTTTTTGCAGCTTTTTAGATTAGTTTTTAGCTTTATTCTTGTGATTGGAGAAGAGACAAGTTTGTGATTTTTGTTAGAGCAATTGGAGAACTCCATTGGTTTGCATCTCTTTTCCTTAAAAATTCTATTTTTATTGCTTATATCAATATTGTGATGAATTCCATTGCCTATTTCATTGATTATTTTTGTGCTATTGCTATGATTTGTGAGTAGTCTCCACGTCTTGGGGCGTGGGGATGAACCCTACAAGCCCAATTTCGTATTTGTGATGAATTGGTAGAAATTGTGCTAGAATCAATAATTAGAGATTAGATTGGGATCAATTTACTACGGATGGCTAGGTGTTCATATCGATTGGGATTTGCAAGAGATTGGATCCCAATTTGATAGGAAGCCCTAGAAATCCGAATTGGGTTGGAATCGGATTTTCGAAGTATCGGTTTGCAAGAGATTGGACCGATACTAGGATTTCCGGTTGCAATTCCATGCCGATACTCGTTTGCAAGAGATTGGACGGGTAGGAACTATCCTAATTTAGATTGTGGACCGAGTTTGTAAGAGATTGGGCTCGGTGCGCAATTGGACGATGATGTTGATCCTAATGCTAGCTTTCCTAGGCTAGGGTTTGCAAGAGATTGGACCCGACCCTAGGATAGCTATAGACCGGCAACAGCGCGAGAGCGTGAGCTTGGTTCCACATTTAGTTGCAACTAGTTCATCCAAATTCTCATTCTAGCAATTTTGATACTGACGAACCACATTTATGAAATACGGTGAGTAGCGGGAATTCCCCATTCCCTAGACGTTCTTTATTTGATTTGATATTTCGCACATTTGTCTGACGATTGTGACAGGATCGCCCAAGGCAATTCTCTCTATTCTTAAATAGCCAGGTTGATTAGGAGCAAGCACGGTCATTCGTCCTCCCTGTGTTCGATACCCGCTCGCCGCTATACCGTGCGCTTGCGGTAAAACTACAACCGTTCTTTGGGTGTACGTCCCGGAGCGATCATGGAGCATATTTGGAACATACGGGAGCAGGAGTTCAGAAAGTTGAAATCCAGATATTTAACATTGGAACGGTTTTGTTGATGCTAACCAATGGGGGACATGGGGTAAAATCCGAGCCTTAGCCGGTTAAAATTGTTCCAGTTTTAACCTGATGATGAAATCAGTCATGCCTTTTGATTAACTTAACAGGCTAGATTAGCTAGATAGCATCTAAAAATTTACAATGAATCAGGATTATCCAAAGTATAATGGCAACCGGTAAAGAAGGACATGATGATTACATGGTACAAGGTAATTAATGCCAACGACATTCAGCTAGCATTCCCCGTGCATGAAACTGGCTCTTAGACCTACAACTGATATCGACTTAATCTCTGAAAATATATCCAAATGTACTTCAATGCTCCACGCAGAACTGATCCGGTGGCTCTCAACATGACCTCCATGGGCAAAGGAATGGTATGGATCAATGTTGAAAGCATCGCTCGCTACTGGATCTCTTTCAAGAATCCCCTTGACAAACCATCGCAACATATGTGAGCATCAATCGTTGTGATGAGTCAATTTTCCCTTGAGATTTGCTCATCGTCTTAAACTTTGCTACTAGGTACCACATCTCCCGTGCGTGGCTGAAGCCCAAGGACAATCTGATGGAGGTGTTCGAGGATCTAGGAGGGGATTCGGAGGCCATCTCGATGGAGATGATGAAGAGGGACAACATCAGCATATCAAATCATGCCTGTTTTTTTCCTAAATGTTTTTAGTTCATGAAAAAAGTCTTGAAATGCATCTTTCTAAACATTTTTAGTTCCTAAAAATCATGCCTGTTTTTTTTCAGTTCTAAACATCCTTTATTTAACAAAATTTAACAGGATGTTTAGAATGCATTTGAACTAATGCGTTGAACTAATGCATATGAACTAATACATGATGTTTAACAGTTCTAAATGCAGTATGTTATCAAACTCATATGCAGTATGTTAACAACCTCATATGTTTCTTATGCATATGCATTAGTTTGTATTTTCAGTTTTGCATATAAGGTTGTTAACAAACTAATGCATATGAACTAAAATTCATGATGACAGGATGTTTCTTATATGTTAACAACCTCAAATGCAGTAATATGTTAACAACCAAATGCTTATGATTATTATATGTTAACAACATGTCATACTGAAATATTTTTATATGAGGTTTCTTATATGTTACAGGCTTCATAGCTTCATAGCTATCTGGAGACTGTTTTATAGCCGGATCTTGGGGAGACTGCATTTGTTACAGGCTCTTCAGGCGATCGAAGCGTCGATAAAGCAGTTCTTTTTTCGCGTACCGGCAGCTGATGATGGGAGATTCAGACTTTCGTTCTTGCCAACAATGATCTATATGGAAGGAGAATTTCGTCGAAGCTTTTCTGTCAAGAACGAAGAGCAGTCTTTTGGGCCAGGACATTTGGTCATGTAGACTAGGGATTTTGCCAGATCATGTATTACATCAGAATTTTTCCTTTAAAAAAAATCCTTGAATGCCAATTGCTGCTTGCCTGTAAATTGTTTCCCAATCTTTGCCTTAATGTTTGGTTTCTCTTAGTTGAAGCTGTATTCTAGACGGGTTAAATGCCAGCTACAGTAACCAGAATTGCATATGCAATTAAATTTTCAATTTTAGATCAAAGACAAAAATGCAAAGTATAACAATTGCCGAGGGAAAATAAATCGTATCTTGATATTAGTCCTTCAATTTTGTACTTTTAAAATATTCCGTCGGTTACTTTGCTCAAATTCTTTAAGTTTCACTTAATTGACCGGTCATTCTGTTTTTGGTACATTCAGAAAGCATCAAATCATCGACCTTTCTCCAAAGATTCAAAAATGTAGTCTTAATATGACATATTGATGGTGATTCTTATTATACTTGAATGGTTAATTCCCAACGTCTCAAGCAAGGACTCTTAAACAAAAAAATTCAGAAAAATTCTAATATGAATGAGGAAATGATGAGATTCAAAAATGTGTACGATATGTTAATTTCCAGGGTTGATAGAAGAACGGCTGAGATTTAATCTTGATGAATGAATGGTTGAGATACGATTTTGTGGAAAGTTTTGGAGGGAAAAACATTTACGTGAAAATGAAAGTTTCTGGGAAAATGAAAATTTTTGGGTAATGAACGTTTCTGGGGAATAGCAGAGTGAACGCAATTAATGCAGTTGGAAAAAACTATATGAGAATAATTTCCCAAGCCCTCAACGCGGGGCCCACCGTCTCTTCGAAGCATGGGGCAACAATATGAGAATAATTTCCCACGCCGAAGGCACTCGCTAAAATTTTTAACGCTAATTTGTTGTTCCGCGTCGAAGAAGTCCACACCGAATTTTTAACACTAATTTGTTGTTCCGCGTCGAATGTGCCTGCGCTGAATTTGTTGTTCTACGTCGAATTTGTTGTTCCAGGCCGAAGGTGCCCACGTCGAATTTGTTGTTCCGCACCGAAGGCGCCCGTGCCGCTAAATATTTTTACGCTAATTTGTTGTTCCACGCAATTTTGGCTGTGGAAATAATGTTTTGGGGAACATAGATTTCGCAGAGAAAAATCTTAAATGAACCGTGCCCGCGGGCACGGGTTATGACTAGTATATATATATCTATCTATCTATTATACATTTGACAGTGTTTTTTGAATTCTAGGGCTGACTAGGACAAACAGGTTGATAGAAAGACTGCTTGGATTTAATCTTGAGGAATGAATGGTTGAGATGAGATTTTGTGAAAAGTTTTGAAGGGAAAAACATTTATAGGGAAATGAAACTTTATGGGGAAGAAACTTTCTGGGGAAATGAAACTTTATGGGAAATGAAAGTTTCTTGGAAATAGCAGAGTGCACACAATTAATGCATTTGGGAAAAAACATAAACTTTCACTTAATGCTGCAGATCGAATGATATCTCCCTCAACACGGGGTACACCGTCTCTTCGACTCATGGGATAAAGATGCGTGCCGAAGGCGCCTGCTAAATTACTTTACGCTAATTTGTTGTTCCGTGCCTAAAGCGTCCACGTCGATTTTTTTACGCTAATTTGTTGTTCCGTGTCGAATGCGACCGCGCCGAATATGTTGTTCCGCACCGAAGGCGTCGGTGCCGCTAAATATTTTAATGATAATTTGTTATTCCGTGCAATTTTGGCTGTGGAAATAATTTTTTGGGGAATAAAGATTTTGTGGGGGAAAATCTTAAATGAACCGTGCCTGCGGGCACGGGTTATGACTAGTATATATATAAACTGTTGTATCTAAAACTAACGTATCATTATAAAATGATTATTATTATAAAACTAATATTACACACTAGCATATTATAACTTACATACTGTTATTACTAACATTATTTTTAATAAACTGTTATTTACATATAATAACTTAAAACATATATTACATCATTATATATATAACAACTAACATACTTATATTAACACAACTAATTTATATCAACTAGTATCATTAAACTAACATTATCAAAACTAACTATTTATTAATAAGACTAATATGTTAACCTATGCATATTAACAGAACTAATATTATGTTAAGTAATATCTTAAACTAACATTATAACTAACGTGTAACGACCACTTTTCGTCGTACGTTGTTCGTGCACGTGCTTTTGGCCGCGCACGTGTTTGTTTTAGACTTTGTTTGCTCGTGAACACTTTTGGGTGATATGCCGTTGCGAACGTCTCTGAGGGTATTAAATGGTGGCACTAATTTGGAACGACGTTTCTCGAGTCGTTTTCCCACAATTTAAACTTACTCGATGAGACGTGACGACTTTCACTTTTGACGGGAGACATTTCTATTTTTAGTTTCGTCGTCCGACGTCGAATTTGAGATCCGTCTTCTTAGTTAGCTCACATTCGTCGTCACGATCACCCCGATATTTATTTTATAATTTTTGGAGTTCTTTTGACCACTTTTATAATTTTTACAAGTTTTATAATATTTTTAATAATTTATTTTTAAATTAATTTCGGCCAAATAAAATTTATTTGAGTTTAAAACGTTTTAAAGAATTTTTGAGCCAATTTCCAGCTCATTTGGACCAGGTCAAATCCTAGATTGGGTTGGAGAAGTTTAAATTCAAATTTCAAATCTTTTTGAACTTCTAATCCTATTAGATTTAGCCCTAGACCAAGTCAACCCACCTATACTATATAAGCAACCCCTAGCAAGTCCTATTTTCCAAAGAAATTAGCCCTAGCCCCTTCCAAACTCATTTTGGACGTTGCGACGATTCGTCGCAACGTTGCGACGTTCAGCCCCCGTACGACCGAGGAAAACAGCTCCGTTCGCCCGCTCAGACCGAGGCCCAACCCCGCAATCTCGCCGCTCCGCACCGCTGCCATCGACCCCCGTCCGTTCCCCCGCTTGACCGAGAGGAGCTCTCGGTCTGACCGAGGCCCCGCTCCGCACCGACCCCCCGCACAGCGCCCGCATCTGTCGCCCCGCTCCGCTCCGTGCACGACCGAAGGCCCCGCCCGCTGTGACCGAGCGCCCGATCGCTGCAACGCTGCAACCCCGCACCCAAGCGCCTGACCGAGGCCTCCACCGTGTCTGACCGAGGGAAACGACCGCACCAAGGCCGTGACCGACCCCCAAACGTTGCAACAGCCGTTCCCTAGTGTCTGACCGAAGGAGATCCCCGCACCGAAGCTGTACGACCGACGGCCACTTGTCGCAACCCCGCATCCGTCGCACCGCTTGCCTCCGTGGGCCCCCCAAGTTCTCCGGAGTTATTGTGGGTTCCCCAAAGGTCCCTAGGACTACTGTGGGCCCCACTTTGGTACGTTCTCTTCGACGACTTGCCGCGTACGACGTCGTCGCACGTCGTAGCCCGTCGTCGCACGTATTAGCTTTGGAATCTGGAATCGTCGCCCCGGGTTGATTGCTCTGAATTTCCAGCGAGGAATTTAATTGGAATCTGGACTTGGAGCGCGATCTTATTATTCCAACCCCCGGCGTCGCTACCCGACGCCGGTGTAGCTTTCGCGTCGTGTTGAGGTAACGTTTTGCACCCCTAGGACCCCCAACCCAATTGCATGCTAATAAAGACAAAAAAAATCAGTATTTTAAAGTATTTTAAATGTTTTAGAAATCACTAATCAAGATTAATAAAACGGATGTAGGCCGGTGGACTCGTGCACGTAGGAATCGTGACTTTGGACTCGTTGGACGGTGTTTTCTTGACGTGATAGTTACAGGCAAGTGAAACTTGCCAACTCTTGTGTAGGGCCATGTTTTTAGGCCACTTACTTGCTTTTAGCGTAAAAGAGACTAGTCAGTGAAATGATAGCTGGCTAGACGCCTACTTGATCTAGTTTGACAACGAAACTAGATCCGTCACCTAAATGATCTAGCTTGACAACGAAGCTAGATCCAACCCCTTAAAATTGTTGTTCATGCATGCTAAACTGTCACGTTTACTTTCCTTACCTGTACGCTTTACTTTAACTGCCATGTCATGTCATCCATGCATTGAATGTTGCATTCGTAGCACACGCTACATACTTGTACTTGCTTGTCCCGGGCTAGGTGCACCCCTACGCCATACTTGTTTACACACTTCCTGACTCGTGGTCCAGAAGCGAGCATTACCGTTCGGGGGTAAGGCCCTGGCTCGACACACGTGGAGGGGTAGGGATAAACGTTCGCTTGAGCTTAGGAGTTGGCCCGCGCAGCCACTCTAGCCAAAAGACGGAATCTCTGTGCACGAGGTGCTTACTTTTCTTGTCTTGTACTTGTCTTGTGAATGTCATGCCATGCTCGTACTTTACTTTACTTTACCCTACTTGTTGCACTCATTACTTTAAACTGCCATGTCATTGCATCATGCTAGAACTGCTAGGTTGCTTTACTTTCACCACCTTTCAGTTTCACTTGCACAAGTCTTCCAGACTTGCTGACATGTGCCCCTTGCTCTTTTGGGTGTCACATGTTAGACCCTGAGCCAGAGACAGTTGCTGAGGACGAGGTGTTTGCTGACGCTGAGCCCGAGCCTACGTTCGTTGAGGAGTTCAAGAACACCGGAGACCAGTCTTAGAGACTGATTTTACTTGCTTTTGCTTTAGGTTGCTGTTAGATGTCGGTGCTTGCACCTTTTCTTTGTTTTCGTACTTTGTACTTTTGTTGGCCATGCTAGGCCTCTTTTTAGACTCTTTTATTTGTAGCCTGGTGGCTTTTCTGCGTTGTTGAGATTTATTATTATGGATATTCTGAGATGTTCTTTTTGTCTCTTTCGTTATTATTATCTTTGTTTCGTTTCGCGTTGCAAGGACCTGCAGTTTAAAGTGATTGACGCTTATCGGACTTGCGGCTTTGTAGCTTCAAGTCTGAGCGGACCTTCTCACGCTTCGCCTCCACGTTTTTGGGAAGTGGGGCGTGACAGGTTTTGTTGGTGGCCCATGCAGGTCCAGTCTTGCAATTGCAAATTAACGGAACAACGATAATAACAGAATGTCCATTAAATAAATTGCAACATCCGAGTCAGAAGCCCTGAGTCTAGTCGTTTTTAGGACACTAGGTGATAAGAAGACTTAGTTAGACGTCTGTGCTTGCTAGTTAGAGGCCCTGACTGTAGTTAAACCCCCCTTTCTGGCAATTTATTTAATCGTCGTAGGAGTTACCTTAGTGGTTCATGTCTACCCCTGACCATATTAGACTTCTAGAATTTCCTTTAGTCGTTCGCTCTTGGGTTCATCGATTTCGGACCAAGCTGAACGCATTTCTTTACCGTCTAACCTTTAGAGGTCTTAGCGCCTAGTTCCTAATCTTTAGTTGGTCGACCGAAGGAGTTTCCCCGTAGCCTCTTCTGATTCATATCCTAGGCGTATGAATGTTTTGATCTCCGACCAATTTCCTTGCCTCGATACACGAGATCGCCTCATGACGATCGTCGTCCTTTTCGAAACTCTCCATTATGAACTTTGAAACTCTTGAAAGTATTTTACGATTTCCTTTTTCCTAAGTTTAATTTTGTTCAAAATTTTAAAATACTTCTACTTCATACTTCTTCATTGATTTAATTTTTTTAAAAAAAACGTTGTCGGAATTTTGAACTCTAGCTTATAATAATTTTCCCGCCTATGTTTTCGTACTCATGTCGTCTTTCCATATATTAATTTTATTCTGAACCATTTGTCCAATTTGATTTATAATTTTCCTTTCTTATTTATGTTATTTGAATAATACATCGTGTTTACTTTTAATATACTTTTCAAGTCACATAGAACTTCAGATTTCAGAAAGTTGGTTTTTGCTCGTCGTTCTCACTATTTCAGATTTTTGCAAAATTACTATTTTCATAAACCTCTTCCTGCTTTAGACCCTCCCTGATTTGATTTTAAAGATTTGTTATTCGATCCTGATAATTATTATGCTAAGTTATAATTATTATCTTTCCACTCACCCTACGTGCTTTTAGAAAAATTTCTAGACTAAAATGAATTTTAATTATTTTATCCGTACCAGGTTCGTTGAGCTCGTATATTAAGAACCTTGTGTAAATCGGTTTTTCCATTTTTGGCAAACCTTGGTTTTCTAAAAGTAGTTTCAAATTGACTATCTTCAATTTTCCATAGCCCAAAGCTTTGAAAGCATTTAACCTGATTTTAAATTCTTCCGTTGTTTGATTCCATTCTTTGACATTCGAAAATTTTTGGCAACATTATATTAAATTATTGACGTATAAATTTTCTAAACCATGTCCTTAATATTTGTGTAAATGATTTTAATTCCTTTTAAAATGATTTTTAAAACCAGTAGGCCATTCTCTATTATTTTGAATATTCGACTCAGATTTATTTTGAACAACTCGTTTTATCGATCCCCAAACATTTCTTCTCAGACGAGGATTTTAAAGTACAACAGTTTTCAGATTTCACGTATTTTAGCATGTGCTACTTACCCTATCTTCTTTTCTATACCCTATGTATGTATCACTACATCTCCACCTCCTTTTCCCTCAACCTAAACATCACCATTGAGCCAATGTTCGTCCAACCAAGCTGTCTCCTTGCATTCGCCCTATCTGAACACGTGCTTATCGATCCTTCCCTCGTCACGCTTTCGACCTCCCTCTATTGCTTAGGTATTAGTGCCCGTCAATGTCTATGTCCACCCTAAGTTTTTAGTAGGCCCTTGGACCCTGTGAGGTGTCGTAGTGCACATACCTAAGTTGGGTACGTGAGCTTGAATGAGAATTCCCATAGTATATCGATGCTTGCCTATTGTGTGATATATATATATGTACTCGGAGTTATTCGTAATGTTAGGATGTTGTTGTGTGTTAGAATGTATAGACTTGTGAGTGGTTAGATACACTATACTAGGGATGCTTGTGTATATTTGAATTAGCGTTGGAATATCTAAGTTGTGTATGTGGTAAGAGATACTTATAATGGTTGGAATAAAATGATTGGTAAAGCTAGGTATATGCTAGGTGTGATGATAATGTGTGAACTTATAGATAAGTATGTAGGCCTATTGAGTGATCTATATATTATTACGTGTGAGTATGTGCTCGTAGGTAGATATATATAGTGTTTAGACGTAAGTAGTTATGTTTTGTTGCCTGAGTATATATGTGATATACATATAGTAATAGGGTTATAATTTTGATTGGTATAGTTGCTTTTACGGGATGTTGCATACGTGCATACCGTGAGGTATACACGACTATTGCACATCTTAATTATGTACGTGTGGATGTGTTAGAACACTAATTATAGGTAGTAGGCTACGGTGTGAATATATACACTACTTATGTGTGACTATACGGTGAATGTTTGTACTAAGGAGTATATTATAATTATACATGTGTTGATGTGTTTGGTGTTGGATGAATACTAGGGATTATTAGAGGGTAGTATACCCTTGATGTTTGTGCATAGGTAGCTACATATAGGTAGAGCGATGATTGTATTGGCTAAGCATGAAACTATCTTTATATAAGTACCTGAAGTATTGTTTTGTGATTAGGTAGGTAGTAGCTATATAAGGGATGCATGCTTATATATATGATTGAAATACGTGTATGAGTCTGACTGACTATAATAGGTATAAGAGTATATGTACGTGAATGTATATATATATACACGTATTGGTAGTATAAATGTTTGACTACCTAGTGCATATATGAGCACTTGTAATGACTATACTTGGTTTGAAATATAATGTGACTTGATTTGGGGTAGTTATTAGAGCGACTAGATATATTAGAAAGTCCGAGGACGGACTTTATTCTAAGGTGGGGAGGATGTAACGACCACTTTTCGTCGTACGTTGTTCGTGCACGTGCTTTTGGCCGCGCACGTGTTTGTTTTAGACTTTGTTTGCTCGTGAACACTTTTGGGTGATATGCCGTTGCGAACGTCTCTGAGGGTATTAAATGGTGGCACTAATTTGGAACGACGTTTCTCGAGTCGTTTTCCCACAATTTAAACTTACTCGATGAGACGTGACGACTTTCACTTTTGACGGGAGACATTTCTATTTTTAGTTTCGTCGTCCGACGTCGAATTTGAGATCCGTCTTCTTAGTTAGCTCACATTCGTCGTCACGATCACCCCGATATTTATTTTATAATTTTTGGAGTTCTTTTGACCACTTTTATAATTTTTACAAGTTTTATAATATTTTTAATAATTTATTTTTAAATTAATTTCGGCCAAATAAAATTTATTTGAGTTTAAAACGTTTTAAAGAATTTTTGAGCCAATTTCCAGCTCATTTGGACCAGGTCAAATCCTAGATTGGGTTGGAGAAGTTTAAATTCAAATTTCAAATCTTTTTGAACTTCTAATCCTATTAGATTTAGCCCTAGACCAAGTCAACCCACCTATACTATATAAGCAACCCCTAGCAAGTCCTATTTTCCAAAGAAATTAGCCCTAGCCCCTTCCAAACTCATTTTGGACGTTGCGACGATTCGTCGCAACGTTGCGACGTTCAGCCCCCGTACGACCGAGGAAAACAGCTCCGTTCGCCCGCTCAGACCGAGGCCCAACCCCGCAATCTCGCCGCTCCGCACCGCTGCCATCGACCCCCGTCCGTTCCCCCGCTTGACCGAGAGGAGCTCTCGGTCTGACCGAGGCCCCGCTCCGCACCGACCCCCCGCACAGCGCCCGCATCTGTCGCCCCGCTCCGCTCCGTGCACGACCGAAGGCCCCGCCCGCTGTGACCGAGCGCCCGATCGCTGCAACGCTGCAACCCCGCACCCAAGCGCCTGACCGAGGCCTCCACCGTGTCTGACCGAGGGAAACGACCGCACCAAGGCCGTGACCGACCCCCAAACGTTGCAACAGCCGTTCCCTAGTGTCTGACCGAAGGAGATCCCCGCACCGAAGCTGTACGACCGACGGCCACTTGTCGCAACCCCGCATCCGTCGCACCGCTTGCCTCCGTGGGCCCCCCAAGTTCTCCGGAGTTATTGTGGGTTCCCCAAAGGTCCCTAGGACTACTGTGGGCCCCACTTTGGTACGTTCTCTTCGACGACTTGCCGCGTACGACGTCGTCGCACGTCGTAGCCCGTCGTCGCACGTATTAGCTTTGGAATCTGGAATCGTCGCCCCGGGTTGATTGCTCTGAATTTCCAGCGAGGAATTTAATTGGAATCTGGACTTGGAGCGCGATCTTATTATTCCAACCCCCGGCGTCGCTACCCGACGCCGGTGTAGCTTTCGCGTCGTGTTGAGGTAACGTTTTGCACCCCTAGGACCCCCAACCCAATTGCATGCTAATAAAGACAAAAAAAATCAGTATTTTAAAGTATTTTAAATGTTTTAGAAATCACTAATCAAGATTAATAAAACGGATGTAGGCCGGTGGACTCGTGCACGTAGGAATCGTGACTTTGGACTCGTTGGACGGTGTTTTCTTGACGTGATAGTTACAGGCAAGTGAAACTTGCCAAATCTTGTGTAGGGCCATGTTTTTAGGCCACTTACTTGCTTTTAGCGTAAAAGAGACTAGTCAGTGAAATGATAGCTGGCTAGACGCCTACTTGATCTAGTTTGACAACGAAACTAGATCCGTCACCTAAATGATCTAGCTTGACAATGAAGCTAGATCCAACCCCTTAAAATTGTTGTTCATGCATGCTAAACTGTCACGTTTACTTTCCTTACCTGTACGCTTTACTTTAACTGCCATGTCATGTCATCCATGCATTGAATGTTGCATTCGTAGCACACGCTACATACTTGTACTTGCTTGTCCCGGGCTAGGTGCACCCCTACGCCATACTTGTTTACACACTTCCTGGCTCGTGGTCCAGAAGCGAGCATTACCGTTCGGGGGTAAGGCCCTGGCTCGACACACGTGGAGGGGTAGGGATAAACGTTCGCTTGAGCTTAGGAGTTGGCCCGCGCAGCCACTCTAGCCAAAAGACGGAATCTCTGTGCACGAGGTGCTTACTTTTCTTGTCTTGTACTTGTCTTGTGAATGTCATGCCATGCTCGTACTTTACTTTACTTTACCCTACTTGTTGCACTCATTACTTTAAACTGCCATGTCATTGCATCATGCTAGAACTGCTAGGTTGCTTTACTTTCACCACCTTTCAGTTTCACTTGCACAAGTCTTCCAGACTTGCTGACATGTGCCCCTTGCTCTTTTGGGTGTCACATGTTAGACCCTGAGCCAGAGACAGTTGCTGAGGACGAGGTGTTTGCTGACGCTGAGCCCGAGCCTACGTTCGTTGAGGAGTTCGAGAACATCGGAGACCAGTCTTAGAGACTGATTTTACTTGCTTTTGCTTTAGGTTGCTGTTAGATGTCGGTGCTTGCACCTTTTCTTTGTTTTCGTACTTTGTACTTTTGTTGGCCATGCTAGGCCTCTTTTTAGACTCTTTTATTTGTAGCCTGGTGGCTTTTCTGCGTTGTTGAGATTTATTATTATGGATATTCTGAGATGTTCTTTTTGTCTCTTTCGTTATTATTATCTTTGTTTCGTTTCGCGTTGCAAGGACTTGCAGTTTAAAGTGATTGACGCTTATCGGACTTGCGGCTTTGTAGCTTCAAGTCTGAGCGGACCTTCTCACGCTTCGCCTCCACGTTTTTGGGAAGTGGGGCGTGACATAACGTATTGATTATAACAGAACTAATATTATAAAACTAATATTATACTAACATTATTTTTATAAAGTTACATGTTGTTTGCGTGTTTGAGTCTTGCGTGCTCTTGCAGGTTGGAGATGGTGTCGACTATGGCGAGTGGCACGATGATTGGGCATGGGCTGAGGCACACGGTGGCATGGCATCAGAGGAAGGCGCTGCCGAGGGCAGACGGCAGCATGGGCTGTCACTGGGATCCGAAAGAGAAGAAGGTGGTGGTGGCGTGGCGAGTGGGGCTGGACGGCGGTAGCTCTGGCGGTTGAGGGGTGTTGTGGTCGGGGTACAGGGGGAGGGGAGAGCCAGATTTGGTGTTGCAAGATTGGTTAGAGGGAGGAGGGGAAGGGTCGGAGGTGAGTTGAGGCACTGGGTTTCTTTACAAGCAAGGAGAGGGGTTGCATGGTCGCGCCCCGGATGTGCACACACCCGGGACAAGCGACTCGTAGTCTTACCGCAATCGTACGATGTAGCGACGAGCTGGTATCGAACTCAGGGAGGAACAAATGACAGTGTCTCCTTCCAATCACATAGCTATCAAAATGGTCGAGAATAATTTGGGGTAAAATGGTCACAATTGTTCAAACGTCGATAGAAATATCAATAAAACAAAGCGCCTAGGGATAGGGAATCCTCGCTACGGACCGTATCTCATCGTTGTGATTCATAGGTTTCATCATTGCTAGACTTGAATTTTAGGTGAACTAGTCACAACTAAATGTAGAACCAAGCTCACGCTCTCGCGCTATTGTCGGTCTATAGCAAACCTAGGGTAGGGCCCAATCTCTTGCAAACCCTAACCTAAGACGCTAGCGTGAAGAACGACATCATCGTTCAATCGTATCTCGAGCCCACTCTCGTGCAAACTTGAGCTACGACCTAGATTGAGATAGTTCCTACCCGTCCAATCTCTTGCAAACGGATATTGGTATAGAAACACGATTAAAAATCCCATCTTTGGTCCAATCTCTTGCAAACCAATTCTAGAGAAGTCCAATCATAAATCTAAATCGAATTTCTAGGGCTTCCTATCAATTGGAACCTAATCTCTTACAAATCCCAATCGATATGAATCCCTAGCTATCCGTAATTAATCAATCCCAACCTAACCCTAATCAATTCTAGCAAGAATTTCACCAATTCATCATAATTTAGAAATAGGGTCTATAGGGTTCATCCCTACGCCCTAAGACGATAGCACTACTCACTAATCATCATGCAATACTTAGGAAAATCAATAATAAAATCAACACAATTCATTGCAATAGAGAAATTGTTAATAAAAATTGGGTTTTTGATAGGAGAATATACAAACCAATGAGAATCCAATAGCATCCAACAAAAGTAGCCTTTTAATCTCCCAAAAGAAAAGCTAAATCTAATGATCTAAAAAAGGTCTCAAAAAGGCTGCCAAAAAGCTCTAAAAAGTCCTCTCTAACTAGGGCAAAAACTGGGTTTAAATACCCTTTAAAATCGCCCGGAAAATCGTGACCAAAATGCCCATGCGCAGCCTAGAAATCGCAACTTACGCAGCAGGTGGAGCGGCTCACTCGGCCGAGTGACAAATGTCACTCGACCGAGTGACAACCCCTGTAGATTTCCAGTAAGTCGGGGATTTTCGGGGGTCAGTCTTCGGAGGTAACTCGGCCGAGTGGCTTTACTCACTCGGCCGAGGGGCTTTCCATGCTCGGCCGAGTCGGAACTCTCAGGTCGACTGTAGATTTCCAGTAAGTCGGCCTCTTTTTGGATGGATTTTCCCGTGCCACTCGGGCGAGGGGATCTCCATACTCGGCTGAGTGGTCTCTCGTCACTCGACCGAGGGCACGCTGATATTCTTTTATTGTGCGTGTCCGGTCTGGTCGGCCGAGCGAGCTTCTTTGCTCGGCCGAGTGAGTGCTTCACTCGGCCGAGTGACATGCTGTAGATGCCCAATCTTCTTCGTTTCTCTTCCTCGTCACTCCTACGAAGTTCCTTCTTCTTCCCCTCATCTTCCATCGCTGAATGGCCCTCAAAAGAGCTGTGGGTGACACTCCGGAGTGGGTGCAAATCCTTTTGATCTCAAAATCACTCCAAATCGCTCCATATCTCCTGAAATACGACAAAAACAAGAAATAGTGAAAAGCATCACAATATTGTCGAATAATCGTGGAAAACGTGATATGAGCGATCAAAGTGGCATGCAAACATGAAGAAAAATGGTGTAAAATATGGAGTGATCAAAATCCCCCAAGCTTACCTCGTACTCGTCCTCGAGGAAGATGAGTAAAAAGCAAACCCGACGGGTAAAACCAAGGAAAAGAAAGAAAAAGAAAAGAATGAAAAAAATAGAATAGAAAGCGAAGAAGGAGGTGCTAGATCATTTTTCTCAGGACGTGGGTTTTGCTTACTCATATAGCATACATCAAATATAGAACACATGCCAAAGACTTTTATCCCGATATCATAGTATAATGATGCATTCGAAATAGAAAACCCAAGAATATCAAAACGGCATAAAATATGGAATCATTCTAGGATTAACATCGCTTGAAGCATCTAAAGTGGTATACATAATCATAGATCACACACTTTTCAATTGAATGCTTTCTATAAGGAGTATAAGAGATATCACACAGTATGGAGTAGTAAGAATAGAAAAGTATGGTTTTCATGAAATGCATGCTAAGCGTCGATTCTGGATTTCGTAAAACTTTAGCAATCTCACCGAGTATAGAAGATTACTTAGCCTAGGTTGTCATGCACTGTCAAATAGTCACTCTCTCACACATCATTGGATCCTCTCCCCCAAGCTTATCCATAAGCGTGGTGGCATAAACAAATCAGTATGTACATTCCCCATTTCTTTTGAAGCTCCAAAAAAAAATAAAAATAAAAAAAACGAAAGAGGGAAGAAAGAGATAAAGAGTGTGAGATGGGACCATTTAAAATTTTCTTTTCTCTTTTCTTTTCTTTTTCTCAATTTTTCTTTTTCTCTTTTTTTTGAATATACATATATACATAAGCGATCCCAAATCAAAAGAGAGAAGGATATATATGTATTTATTTTTTTATTTTATTTTGGGGAATTGGAGCATGGAAATTAATAGCGGGGGAAATGCCAACAATAGACTTGCTAAAGGGAGATTCACCAATGAATTTTAAGTAGAGAAATAATGCTCAAGATATGTGGAGAAAGGAATAAATGTATCACTCGGTTCACTCTATAGGACGTGCACGACAACTTTTAGCAGAGCAATATAATCTACTCAGTTTAATCTTAAAAAGTAAACTAGTCCATATATGTCATCCTAGCAGACATTCAATCAACCTGAAAGTGAAGCGTACAATTCATGCAATAAGAAGTGATATAAGAAAGGAAAGCAGTACTCCAGATATAAGCAATCAATGCGTGAAGCTTGGTGTGTTTCTACGAAAAGCATACATACGAATCATCAGACTTTAGCTAATAACAGAATTTCATTCATATTCATACGGAAAAAGAGTGGGTTACTATTTCAAATGCAAAGCCGGACATAACATATGATATCTGAAACAAAAGCTATGACATGACAAAATAGCATGCATACAGAGATAAGCTAACACCATGTTATCATCATCACAGAAAAGTCATCTCTAGGAAAAGATGAAAGAAATAAAGATAAAAGAAAATAGAAACTACTATGTACAATGCATCACACAAAGAAAATAAGAAAACGTGATGCATGGTAAGAAAAAAAACGAAAAAGTGGTGAAAATAGGTGCAAAAGCGGAAAAATTGTGAGAAAAACAAAAACAAAGGGCGGCAAAAAAGTAAAAAGTGTGAGAACTCACTCCCCCAAGCTAAAGTGCACAGTGTCCTCAATGTGCGAAGTGTAGCACACCGAGAGACGTGAAATGGGTGGGGTGGGTGAGGATGCATGCATGATGAAAAAATGAAAGAAAAAGAAAAAGAAAATTTGATGTGAATGTGAATAATGCATGCAGAGATCAGAATGATGCAGATAAAAGTGTCCCCAAAAGGCGCTCCCTCACTCCGAAAAAGAGATAAAAAGATTTGACCAAATGGGTACCAAAATATTATGTGGAGGAGGGGATCAAAAATCATCAGGCTCCAAAAATAACCAGCAAAACAACAGAAATATAGAAGGCATCCAGTGTGTGCCTAGGCTGGTGGTGGTGCACCAGCACCGTCCTATGGCAGAGGCGGTGGTGAAGGTGGTGGGCGTGGTAGCTGCTGGGAGGGTGTCGGTGGTGGAGGCAGACGCGCCAGAATCAGGTTCAGGCAAGCCTGAATACTGGGAAGGATGGCGACGCGGGTCTGCACGGCGCTGACCGTGGCGGAGAGAGCCCTAAAGTCCCCTCTAAGTCCACTAACAGCCCCCTCAAGAGCACGAATGCTCTGAACTAGAGTGTCTGGGGGAGGTGGAGCAGAGGGACGCACATGTCTAACCGGTGAAGTGCGGGGCTGTCTCTGGCGGGTGGTGTACTGAATGGGTGCAGCAAGGAAGGGTGGGAGTGGTGCTGTGCTCGCTACGTGATGCCCAGCCTTGGTGTGAGGCTGGGACAAAGGCTGTGTCAAAGGAGAAGCAGCAGCAGCTGAAGAAGAAGTGGAAGTGAAAATAGGCGACGAGGCGGCGGGAGAGGTCAGTGACGCAGACGTGGGGACAGATGTCACGACGCTCTCGGTAAAGACAAGGGTGGTGGAGACCGAAAGGTCGACGACTGGGGAGGCCATGAAGGGCACAAAAGATGACTCCCCAGGAGTCGAGAACAGTAATCGGGAGAGGGTCTCCACGGCAGTGGTAAAGGAAGACTCGCCGCTCTCAAGAATGGTGGGTGGACTCTCGGGGCTCAGTGTGCTAATGGGCTCGATGGACATAGGCACAGTGGTGGTGGTGGTGGACGGTTCAGCTATAGTGCTCCCTACACTAACAGACGTGTGGACAGAGGTGTCGGGAGGTGCAGACAGCGCAGGTGCAGGCTGAGGGATCACGAGGTCGACAGGTGGTGCATGGGATGCCTGCTCAGCATCCCCGGGCTCAAGCACATAGGTGGCAAGGATAAGAAGATCCATCGCTGGAATCCAGTCCCCGTGAGCCGGTCCAATATGTGTCCGAGCGGGGCTCGGGAGAACCATGTAATCAGCGCTGAAGGGATCATGCAACCACACCCAGAGCTGATGACCGTGGGGACGAAGCATCTTCATACGGGCCATAACATATATAAAAAGTGTAGTGGGGCCCGGAGGTCGACGCAAGTCATCAGGTAGGTCCACGCCGGTCATAAGGGCCAAAAGGGTGATCAGACCGCCGCAACAGATAGGTGAGCGAGCGCTCACCAAAATGATAATGCGGTCCAAAAATCAACTGGCAATGTCGATCTCGACGGCGGGGACCTAATCATCACTACCCCTATCTAGAACCCTAGGGCGAGTCATCGCATAGAGCATATAGAGCTCTGGTGTAGACATGGTCCCGGGCTCGTACCTCGCAAGGAAAGTAGTCGCCATAAGACGCTGTGCAATGCAGAGGCAGGGGTGGAGGATAGTTGAGGCCTTGGCCCTACTAGGGTCAAAGGCAAGAGGGGATCCCGTGATCCGTGTCCAGAAAGTGTGGGTGTCGAACGATGGGGGTGGGATGTGCGTGGGAGCGTAGGCGCAGTCTGGGCCAGGGACGACGGGCCACTGGAAAAATGCTCTAAGCATGTCAAGAGTGATCTCACACTCTCGATCCATCAAACGGAAGGATCATCCTCCAGGGGTTCGGTCAATGGAACAATGACCTCTAGTGTCGGTCGGATGTAAGTATCCGCCGACACCGACAGAAAATCACGCCATCCCATGTTGTCGTACAATGTGAGAAGCCCCTCAAGTACCCCTAGCCGTTCTAGGTCAGCTAGGTGTGCAAACCTAGAGGGTACTATCGAGCGCTGGCAGATACGCTCGAATCCGGCGCGGTGTGCGTCATTTCGAAACGTAATCCCCATCGGCCCGACGGCAGGAGCGGGTGGTGGAACGGGATCGACAGGAAGCGGTTGTGTAGGTGGTGGGCTAGGTGGAGGGGAGTCCTCCCTAGCGGAAGAGGGACCAGGATCATCGGTCCTCTTCCGCTTGGCAGCGACTCCCCGTGTACGTGGCCTAGTGCACGGCGGCATATGTGCCGCGAGACGTGCTCACCCAAATAAGTAATGCGACGTGCAAAATAATGGAACGAGTATACCTGAACACGCCGTGAGAGCAATTAGCAGTGTGTGCGAAGAGATGCCTCCTCCGTGAAGCTCCGTACTGTCCTAAAACTCCCCAAAGCTCCCCAAAGCTCCCCCAAGCTAGCCTAAAATGCAAACGATAAAATCAGTGAATAATAATCAATACATATGGGGGAGATAAGGGATAATAGATAGATATCGAAATTAATTTGAATTCGGGGCACAACGGGCGTACAAATCAAGAGAAATGAGGAGAAATGGGGATTTCGGGGCGAAAAAAGAGGTGATCGGTGGCTAGGGAGGCCGGCACCGACGGTCGGCGGCTGTAAGGCAGCGGCGGTGAACGTCGTCGACGGCGAGTCGGTGTCGATTCAGGCGAGGGAGGGTCGATCGCAGCAGCGGGGGGAGATGAAGCGGCAGCAGCTCGGGCGAGAGTTTGGGGATTTTGCGTTTCGAAAATCGCGCCGCTGCCGCTGCTGCTTATATAAGATTGTTACGACTCGGCCGAGTGAGACTGCCACTCGGCCGAGGGGCGTAAACTAAAAAAAATTTGAAAATATCCTCGCTACTTACGACTCGGCTGAGTGTCTTTGCTTTACTCGGCCGAATGGAGAAACTCCACTCGGCCGAGTGGCTCTGCCACTCAGCAATTTTATCGAACTTGGAGAGCATCTGTTTCACTCGACCGAGTGACAAGTCACTCGCCCGAGTGGCAATTAAGACTAAAACTTACAGAAAGTGACAGAGAGTTGGTCTGCAGAAACTTCCCTGATTGGTGCCCCACTCTCGTGCAAACTTGAGCTACGACCTAGATTGAGATAGTTCCTACCTGTCCAATCTCTTGCAAACGGATATTGGTATAGAAACATGATTAAAAATCCCAGCTTTGGTCCAATCTCTTGCAAACCAATTCTAGAGAAGTCCAATCGTAAATCTAAATCGAATTTCTAGGGCTTCCTATCAATTGGGACCCAATCTCTTGCAAATTCCAATCGATATGAATCCCTAGTTATCCGTAATTAATCAATCCCAACCTAACCCTAATCAATTCTATCAAGAATTTCACCAATTCATCACAATTTAGAAATAGGGTCTATAGGGTTCATCCCTACGCCCTAAGACGATAGCACTACTCACTAATCATCATGCAATACTTAGGAAAATCAATAATAAAATCAACACAATTCATTGCAATAGAGAAATTGTTAATAAAAATAGGGGTTTTGATAGGAGAATAGACAAACCAATGAGAATCCAATAGCATCCAACAAAAGTAGCCTTTTAATCTCCCAAAAGAAAAGCTAAATCTAATGATCTAAAAAAGGTCTCAAAAAGGCTGCCAAAAAGATCTAAAAAGTCCTCTCTAACTAGGGCAAAAACTGGGTTTAAATACCATTCAAAATCGCCCAGAAAATCGTGACCAAAATGCCCATGCGCAGCCTAGAAATCGCAACTTACGCAGCAGGTGGATCGGCTCACTCGGCTGAGTGACAAATGTCACTCGGACGAGTGATAACCCCGGTAGATTTCCAGTAAGTCGGGGATTTTCGGGGGTCAGTCTTCGGAGGTGACTCGGCCGAGTGGCTTTACTCACTCGACCGAGGGGCTTTCCAAGCTCGGCCAAGTCGGAACTCTCAGGTCGACTGTAGATTTACAGTAAGTCGGCCTCTTTTTGGATGGATTTTCCCGTGCCACTCGGGTGAGGGGATCTCCATACTCGGCCGAGTGGTCTCTCGTCACTCGGTCGAGGGCACGCTGATATTCTTCTGTTGCGCGTGTCCGGTCTGGTCGGCTGAGCGAGCTTCTTTGCTCGGTCGAGTGAGTGCTTCACTCGGCCGAGTGACATGCTGTAGATGCCCAATCTTCTTCATTTCTCCTCCTCGTCGCTCCTACGAAGTTTTTTCTTCTTCCACTCATCTTCCATCGCTGAATTGCCCTCAAAAGATCTGTGGGTGACACTCCGGAGTGGGTGCAAATTCTTTTGATCTCAAAATCACTCCAAATCGCTCCATATCTCCTGAAATACGACAAAAACAAGAAATAGTGAAAAGCATCGCAATATTGTCGAATAATCGTGGAAAATGCGATATGAGCGATCAAAGTGGCGTGCAAACATGCAGAAAAAGGGTGTAAAATCTGGAGTGATCATTGCACAGTGTAGTGCACAGAGGGGTGCAGACGATGGGAGAGGTGGCAAGCTCGTTGCCGACGAAGGAGGAAGGTGGGGTTCGTCTGAGAAGGTGGTCAGAGAGGGGAGGGGGCAACGGGGTTGTTTGCAAGATGATGGTGGTGGGGAAGTCAGAGATGCTGGTGGGAGGCGCCGGGGGAGGGGAAGGCTGCAGGATGAAGGTGTTTTGGGGCGCTGCCACGGTGCGCCAGTAGTGCAGGAGGCAGAGGTGATGTGGCGTGGTTGCTTTGGGGTGGAGGAGGAGAGAAAGAGGAGTCAAATTCTTGGGAGAGGATGCTAGGGTTTTAGAGGGAGGGGCTTCCTTAGGGTTTATATTAGAGAAGGAGGGCTGTTGGCCGTTTAGTTTGTAGAATTGGAGATGGGTGCATGAGTAATAGGGTAGGGTTTAGGGTTTGATTCTCCTTTTTAATTTATTTGGTAGGTGCTAATTGCTAAGGGAATGCAAGGAAGGAAAAAAGATATAATTGCAATAAAGAATAATGATTCATTGTCATTAAGATATGTAAAAGTCTCCTAGATATATATGGAAGGATATTTGAATTCAAAAAAAACAATTATATATATAATCATATATTTTATTGGGAAAAAGTAGCTAATTAAAATACGTAAGAAATAATGATACTCCTATAAATAAATTACAATTTATGGAAGGTCATAAGACAAAGGTTGAGTACGTACGAAATACGTATTATTAAATACTGGCCGTTAAAAAGTTAATTAAATAAGTCACATTATTCACATGAACATTATAATATGGGACTCAATCGAGACCCAGATCTAGATGTTAGGTGCTAACATTTTTTGGGCTGAAACTATGAAAGGGGGTTCGATTTAAGGTGCTAAGGGAGTTGGAGATGTGCATGCAAGTAGTCATGTAGGGTTAGCTCATCTATTAGGTCCCGTGTGTCTGTCTCTATGTGGCAATTCATGGGGACTCGAGCTAACTCCCACAGGCCTAAGTCCTCAGCTTAGAGGACCGGCAGCTCAGATGCTCAGCAAGTCGACAGCTTGGCTTCCGCTAGCTTGGAAGCTCGGTAATTTGGTACCTCGGCACCTCGACAGGTGGGCTCCTGTAAGGAGCTCGATAGATCGGAGGTGACGGCCACATGATGCAAATCCTATTTGAGTTAAAGTTGCTCTCTTAATAGAATAATATTTGTGTTCGGACTGTTCTCTAAATAGAATTATATTAAGAGTAGCACTTATTTTGTGCCAATGCCCTAAATGATATAAAAGGGGCACTTGGTGGACCGTTGAGAGCTTTGAGCTGCCATTGTTAAGAGCCAATTTCTAGAGATTGTAAAGTAAGGTTTCATGGATATCTTGAGCGCTTCTTCATTATTAAGACTATAGGAGAGTTGTATTTTGTTCTTCCATTGAAATAAAAGCTATTGAGTATTACCTTGGTTGGTCGACAGCCTAAGGATACAATCTTTACTGTGCTCTTATTGATTGTTGCTCGTGTCCTCAACACCAAATCGTCTGCTGATCCTTAGGCTTTGCAACCACGTGCATAACAAACTGGTATCAGAGCCTACTATTTGAAGATCTACGTAGGTGGAAAAGATGAGCAATGATGGCGATGACAGCACTCCGAAGCCGACCTCCAGGAAACAACCTCTAGCAGCTCGGGCGATTACGTCTAACACGAAGTTCGAGATAGAGAAGTTTGATGACAAGATCAACTACGTGATGTGGAGATGCAAGGTCTTAGATGTATTGAATCAGCTTGGTCAAGACATTGCATTGGACGAGAATCCAATGAATTGAACCGAAGCGCCTGCAGAACAATTCGATTGTACTTAATAAAAGAGAAGAAATATTCTTTCATGGAGGAGACCAATGCTAAGGTGTTTTGGAAAGAGCTCAGAAACAAATTCGTGAAGAAGAATATCCAAAATCATTTGCACAAGCTATTTGGTCTAAAGCTCGAAGATGGAATATCTATTGAAGAACACCTTGATCATTACAACGAACTATTGGTCAACCTAAGGAATATTGATATCAAGGTCGACGATGAAAACAAGGCGATGATTCTTCCCAACTCTCTACCCAAAGAGTACAAGCATATTGTTTCCTTGCTTACATATGATGAGAATTCAATCACTTTTGAAGATGTGTCCAATACTCTGACACGTATTGAATTTTGAAACAATGATGAAGTAGATGCAAGAAGCCGATGTGACACTGCTCTTACTGTGGTAAGAGGTCGGAGCAATGAGAGAGGTGGAGTTCAGAAAGTGTATTACCGGTCTAAATCCAGGGACAAGAGCAGATGTCCTCCTTGCAATGACTTAGCAATGAACCATGTGTATTTTAGAGAGAAAGGACATTGGGTCATAGATTGTCTGAAGGCAAAAAAGAAGCACAATGCTACTGCAAACGTCATCAATGGTGTTGAGGTAAATGAGTGGGTATTGGTCGTGCTTCGGAGAGTGTGACGACAGAAAGTTAGGTGCTTGATTCTGGATACTCCTTTCATATAAAGCCACACAGAGAGTAATTTGCGACCTTTCATGAAGGAGGTGAAAGTACGATCCTACTTGGAGATGACCGAGCTTGCATGCCAGCATCATTAGAATAGTTTAGATCAAGATGGGTGATGAAGTAAAATTAGACATCGACGAGGTACATTATGTTCCTGACCTAAAGTGAAACCTCATATTGCTTGGGTCACTTGAATCCAGGGTGTGCAGAGTGACCATGGAGGATGGAGCTCTGAGGATGACCTGAGGAATGGAGGATGGAGCTCTGAGGATGACCTGAGGAGCTATGATATTAATGAAGGGGAAGCAAAATCTCTACTATTTGGATGGCTCAGTCGTGATTGGCACGGTAACACTTTCCTGCGAGATTGACAAAGATGATTAATTACTCTGGTACATGCGTCTAGGGCATGTTGGAGAGAAAACTCTATAGAAGCTTATTGAGACAGACTAACTACAAAGAGCTAGCAAGGATTAGGAAGATTGAGTTTTGCAAGCATTATGTCTTTGGTAAAAAAAGACACATGCATCTTTTGGGACCACCATCCATAATACAAAGATGGTGTTGGACTATGTCTACATCGATGTGTAGGGATCGACGAGGACAACCATATTAGGAGTTCAGAATTATTTTATATCTTTCATTGATGATTTCTCACGCATAGTTTCAGTGTTTTCTTTGAGGTCTAAAGACGAGGTTTTGAGCAAGTTCATAGAATTAAAGACCCCGATTGAAAAACAGACCGAAAAAGAAAGTCAAGAGACTCCGAAGTGATAAAAATGGAGAGTATATGCCGGACCCCTTCTAGGAGTATTGTAAAACTGCGGGGATTCAGAGACACTTCATCGTTAGTGGTACGCTACCGCAGAACAGAGTGGCTGAAAGAATGAATCGGACCTTGCTGGAGAAGGTCTGATGCATGTTATATACAGCCAACCTATCGAAGATGATTTGGGCATAGGCCCTCACATATACGACCTATCTAACCTCGAATACCTTCTGTTGCATTGGATGGATGACCTCCAAAGGAGGTCTGGTCACGAAAGCAAGTTTTTGACTATGATTCTTTGCATATATAGGGATACCCAATCTACTATGCCCTGAAGGAGGACAAGCTCGATGCTTGAGCCAAGAAAGCCATCTTCTTGGGGTTTAGCGATGGTGTCAAAGGATACATGATGTGGTGTCCGAGGTAGAGAAAGGTGATCTTAAGCAGAGATGTGACATTTGATGAGTCAAATTTATTGAAGGGACATGGACCAATGATGGAGCCTAAAATACACAACTAGAGCAGGTCTATATGGAAGTGTCAAGGTTCTTGAAAGTTCAGCTATTGACTCTGCTAAAGTTCACCAGAGACTGCAGTTGAAGCACTTCAGATAGTATGTGATGATGGTGGTTTAGGTCCAGATGGTGGAGATGCCTCTTCTCCACAGAAAGCACGGTATATGGATTCCATTGTAGTTTCGAGACTGAGACATGAGATACAAAGATGGTCTTATTTTATTTCCCCACAATCAGTACTGATATACACATGTCTTGTAGAGATGTAGAGCATTCAAAATACCTAAGGAGGTGGAGGAAAATAATGGATGCGGTATGGAATCATTGTGGAAAATGATACATGGGAATTGGTGGAGTTTCCTAGTGGAAAGAAAGCAAACTGGTGTAAGTGGGTCTACACCAGGAAGGATGGAGTCAAAGATGGAGATGTTGCTACATGGCCCAACTTATGGCGAAGGGATATGCTCAAAGAGATGGTATTGACAACAACGAGGTCTTTTCTCCAGTACTCAAGCACTGCTCCATTTGGATCTTGTTGGCATTAGTTGCATAGCTTGACCTTGAGCTGGCATCACTAGATGTCAAAGCTACATTCTTACAGGGGAGCTAGAAGAAGAGATCTATATGGCTCAACCTAATGGTTATGAGAGATGCAATGGACTGACATGTAGGTTAAAGAAGTCTCTATATGGGTTGAAGCAATCACCTAGATAGTGGTATAAGCATTTCGAACGCTACATGATGAAGGATCAAGGGTATTTACGAAGTCCTTATGATCATTGTGTGCTCTTTCAGAAATTAGACTATGGGCCCTTCATATATCTTATACTTTATATGTCTTCAAATAAAGCAGAGATTCAAAGATTGAAGAAAGAATTGAGTTGTGCATTTGAGATAAAGGACTTAGTCGAAGCACACAGAATTCTTGGCATGGTGATCTACTGAGACCGAAGTTGAGGTATTGTAACGACTGGTTTTCATGTATTTGGATTATTATATTATATATATATGTTTTGGTGGATTTTCTCCTCATGTGTGGTTTTCTTCTCCGTAGCTTTCATTTTCAATCGTTTCGTCGTGATTTTCTAGCTTCTTCCTTAGAATCGTCGATTTTGGAGTAAGTCATTCGTGACGGGCTTCATATCGGTCATATCTTATTGTTAGATCAAGCCTAGGGGTCTTAGGAATCGATCCTGGAGCTTCGCGCTCCATTTCGGAACTTTCTGTGCACGTTAACCGGTGTAAGAAGGGGAACCGACCGACTAGATGACGATTTAGTCTGTCGGCAAACCTTCATGGACCGACTAGTGGGCTTTGTAAATTATTCAGGAGTTACTGTTTATCGTTAGTCGGTCTAAGAACATTGGTCGACCGACTAGGTTACAAACTAGTCGGTCAGCAATTGTTCTTTAACCGACTAGCTATATGATCATTTTTGATGCCATGTACTATTCATTCTTAGTCGGTCTAAGAACGTTCATCGACCGACTAGATTCGAAACTAGTCGGTCAGTAGTTGTTCTTTGACCGACTAAATCTAAATCCTATTTTTGTACAGGAGTTACTGTTTGGACTTAGTCGGTCTGCGTTGGTCAACCGACCGACTAGTTCCCAAACTAGTCGGTCAGTGGTTGCTCTTTGACCGACTAATCAGTGTCGAAACCCTAATTTCTGGGCAGCCGCCAACACTACCTATTTAAACCCCACCCACGATTTCTTTCATCCCTCTTTCATTTTCCTTAGCCTCCTTCTTCCCCAAATCACCCTCCAACATTTCCCCAAGCCATTCCTTCCCCCCCTGGAGTTTCCCCCTCTATTTTGGTCTACCACCATGCCCTAGGTCATCTCCAACCCCAAAAATCCCCAAAACCCTATTTCACCATATTTTCTCCATCCATTCCAGATCTGAACCCTAGGTTCCCCGGATCGTTTCTTCCGTTGCCGTGCTTGCTCGGCATCGTTCTTCCGCTTCCGATATGGTAATAAATCGATCTCTTAATGTTTTCATAACCCATTGTGTTTTTGTGAAACCCTAATAAAACTAGGTTGGATG
This sequence comes from Scilla litardierei, assembly GCA_030789695.1. Classification (NCBI taxonomy): domain Eukaryota; kingdom Viridiplantae; phylum Streptophyta; class Magnoliopsida; order Asparagales; family Asparagaceae; genus Scilla; species Scilla litardierei. The sequence continues at coordinate 229,690,850 of CM061133.1, forward strand.
TTGTTCTAATATTGTTTTACCATGGCAGTGATCTCATCACCGTAGTTAGCATTTGTGTGACAGCCTCGTTGATCATCATCCTCGGTGCTAGGCAAGTGAAACTTGCCCCTTAGGGTTTTGGGCCATGTCTTAGGCCATTTGCTTGTTGTAGGCGTAAAAGAGACTAGGCGACGAAATGATACTCGCCTAGGCGCAATTTTAGGAACTAGCTTGACAACGAAGCTAGATCCGGCATTTACCATGTTTAATTTCCATTAACGGTACGCGAATAAATTGTCATGTCATTGCATTCTTTAAGTGTTCCCGTGATTGCGTAGCTCCGCTACACCTTGTGAAATGATTGAGGCTAGGTGCACCCCTATGCCAAATGAAATACGCTCCTGGTTTGTGATCCAGGAAACGAGCTCTTGTGCGGGGCAACCCTGGCTCATTTACTGAGCTCGTGTACAGGGACCCTGTCTCGTTCACATGTGGGAGGGGTAAGAGTTAAGTGGCCATTCAACTGGGAGTCTGCCCGATAAGCAACTGCAGTTGTAAGGCGTAAACTCTGGGTTCTGGGGTAGTGTTAAGCGGCCAATCAGTGTGAACGTCCAACAGTTCAGCTGTAAGGCGTAAACATCTACAAACAACTTGAAACGGGACTAGTGAAAAGATTGAGATTGATAGTAGCTTGGCTACTCTTGTCATGCCTTGATAAATTGTTCTCTTGTACTTGTGGGTTCACCATGTCTTACTTGTGCACTCATACCATAACTATCATGTCATGCATACCATAACTGCTAGGTTGTTAGTTTGCCTTACTTTCAGTTTCCTTGCCCAAGTCTTTTAGACTTGCTGACATGTGCCCCTTTACTCTTTTGGGTGACACATGTTAGATCCTGAGCCTGAGTGCATTGTTGAGGACGAGGTGTTTGCTGACGCCGAGCCCGAGCCTGTGTTTGGCGAGGAGTACGTGGACACTGGGGACCAGTCCTAGTGTCTTCGTTGAGCTTTCCCCTTTTGTTTTAGACTGTTTTGTTGTCGGTGCATAGCACCTATACTTTGTTATGTTGTCCCTTTTGTTGGCCTTGTTCTGGGCCTTTAGACTCTTTCTTTTAGCCTGGTGGCTTTTCTGGATGTTGAACTTAATTTTCATGTTGGACAAATTCTGAGATTTGAGATTTTATTTCTGTCTCTCCTTGTGTTATTATTGTTGTTCCGTTTGTGGTTACAAGGACCTGCTTATGTTTTATTGACGCTTATCGGGTTTGGGGCTTCACAGCTCCACTCTCGTGCGGACATTTTCACGTCTCGCCTCCATTTTTGGGAAGCGGGGCATGACAGGTTTTGTTGGTGGCCCATGCAGGTCCTCTTCTGTAACTGCGATTATCGGAATGACGATAATAATATTAGATTGTCCAATAAACTAAGTTTGACATCCGAGTCAAAAGCTATGAGTCTAATCTGCTTCGTTTTCTGTGTCATTAGATGGCAGGAAGGCGATTCACCCGTGGTGGAGGTAGTGGTGCGCCCCCTTATGATGAGGAGCCTGAGCGGGAACCCACCAATGGAGAGATGATGCGGATGATGCTTCAGATGATGCAGGTGCAGCAGGGCGTGCTCCTGCAAGTCCAGAATGCTCTAGTTGTTCGAGCTGGTCGGGCAATCCAAGATGCCCCTCGCTCCGAGCCGGGAGCGAAGCAATTTCGGGAGCTGGGTCCCGCATATTTTGATGGGTCTGAGGGTCCTCTGGCTACCGATGAGTGGATTCGGAACATTGAGGATAACTTGAAGATGGCCAAGATCACCCCGGCTGGATGGGTTGATTTGGCGAAGAGGTAACTCAAGGATAATGCTCGGAACTGGTGGGACGCGGAAGAGAAGATGCTGGTGGACCCGATAGCTTAGGCTACCTTTAAGTCCAGGTTTGATGAGGAGTTCTTTCCGAAGGCTGCTAGGAAGGAGATACTGCTGCGTTTTATTGATCTGAAGCAAGGGAGCTTGACGGTGGACCTGTACCACCAAGAGTTCACTAGGCTGAGTCGGTTCGCACCGAAGATGGTGCAGGATGCTGATGAGAGGGCTCAGAGGTTCCTGTAGGGACTTGCTTTGGAGCTTCAGAGCTTTGTGTCTTCCTCTGATCTGGACTCTTATCAGAAGGTTCTGGTCGCTACGAGGAGGCAGGAGCTGAACCTGAGTCAGAGGAGAGGACATGTTTCTGGTGCTGGGAAGAGGCCTATGGAGCAGGCCAGAGCGGTGGTTAGGCCTGGTTTCAAGCCTAATCATCCGGTGCAGTTCAAGAGGCCAGGAGGGCCTATTCAGAAGACTTGCCATTTCTGTGGCAAGCCTGGCCACATCAAGGATCAGTGTAGGAAGATTCTGGGCCAGTGTTTGGTTTGTGGGGATGCTTCTCATGTCGCGAAGGATTGTCGACATGCGAATCAGCTGCGGAGGGCACCTGTTGCAATACAGCCGTTGCAGCAGAGAGTGCATGTTCCTGCTGGACGTGGAGTAGCTCTTGTTCCACAGAGGCAGGCTTTTCAGCAGGCTTTTTCACCGAGGAGGCAGGCTTTTCTGATGACCACTGTGGAGAGCTAGGCTGTGGATGAGGTTATCGCAGGTAATCCTCAATCTAGCTGTTACTTTCAGACCGTCGCCCCCACCTAGCGGTGATGTAACGGTACGTTTTCGTTGTACTTTGTTCGTGCACGTGCTTTTGGCCGTGCACGTGTTTATTTTAGACTTTATTTGATTGTGAACACTTTTGTGTGATATGCCGTTGTGAACGTCTCTGAGAGCATTAAATAGTGGCACTATCTTGGAACGACACTTCTCGAGTCGTTTTCCCACAATTTAAACTTACTCGAAGAGACGTGACGATTTTCTCTTTTGACGGGAGACGTTTCTATTTTTAGTTTCGTCGTCCGACGTCGAAACTGAGATCCGTCTTCTTAGTTAGCTCACTTTAGTTGTCACGATCACCCCGATATTTATTTTATAATTTTTGGAGTTTATTTGACCACTTTAATATTTTTAACAAGTTTTATAATATTTTTAATAATTTATTTTTAAATTAATTTCGGCCAAATAAAATTTATTTGAGTTTTAAACGTTTTAAAGAATTTTTGAGCCAATTTCCAGCTCATTTGGACCAGGTCAAATCCTTGGGTGAGTTGGAGAAGTTGAATTTCAAATTTTAAATTATTTTAAACTTCTAATCCTATTAGATTTAGCCTAGACCAAGTCAACCCATCTATACTATATAAGCAACCCCTAGGAAGACCTATTTTCGCAAGAATTAGCCCTAGCCTCTTCCAAACTCGAAATTGGACGTTGCGACGATTCGTCGCAACGTTGCGACGTTCAGCCACCGCACGACCGAAGGAAACGGCCCCGTTCCCCCGCTCAGACCGAAGCCCAACCCCACTCCACCCCGCTCCGCACGCTGCAGCAGCCGCCGCCCCCGTTCCCCCGCTCTGACCGAGAGAGGCTCTCGGTCAGACCGAGGCCCCAAGCTCCGCACATCGCCCGCATCGACCCCGCTTGTCGCCCCGCTCCGCACCCCACACGACCGACCCGTTCCCTCGACCTGACCGACAGAAGCTCTCACACCCAGCCACCCCGCAGCCACTGCACGCCCCAAAACGTCGCAGCCCCGCATTCTCAGCGCACGACCGACGGATCTCCCCGCATCGGCTGTGTACGACCGAGAGCCACTCGTCGCAACCCCGCATCCGTCGCACCGCTTGCCTCCGTGGGCCCCCCCAAGTTCTCCAGAGTTATTGTGGGTCCCCCAAAGGCCCCTAGGAGTACTGTGGGCCCCACCTAGGTGCTTGCTCTTCGAGGATCCGTCGCGTACGACGTCGTCGCACGTCGTAGCCCGTCGTCGCACGTGCTAGCTTTGGAATCTGGAATCGTCGCCCGGGTTGATTGCTCTGAAATTTCCAGTGAGGAATCTAATTGGAATCTGGACTTGGAGCGCGATCTTTTATTCCAACCCCCGGCGTCGCTACCCGACGCCGGTGTAGCTTTCGCGTCGTGTTGAGATAACGTTTTGCACCCCTAGGACCCCCAACCCAATTGCATGCTAATCAAGACTAAAAATCAGTATTTTAAAGTATTTTAAATGTTTTAGCAATCACTAATCAAGATTAATAAAACGGATGTACGCCGGTGGACTTGTGCACGTAGGAATCGTGACTTTGGACTCGTTGGACGGTGTTTTCTTGACGTGATAATTGCAGGCAAGTGAAACTTGCCAAATCTTGCTTAGGGCCAAGTTTTTAGGCCACTTACTTGTTTTTAGCGTAAAAGAGACTAGTCAGTGAAATGATAGCTGGCTAGACGCCTACTTGATCTAGTTTGACAACGAAACTAGATCCGTCACCTAAATTATCTAGCTTGACAACGAAGCTAGATCCAACCCTTAAACTTGTTGTTCATGCATGCTAAACTGTCACGTTTACTTTCCTTACATGTACGCTTTACTACTTGCCATGTCATGTCATCCATGCATTGAATGTCGCATTCGTAGCACACGCTACATACTAGTACTTGCTTGTCACGGGCTAGGTGCACCCCTATGCCATACTTGTTAAAGACACTTCCTGGCTCGTGATCCAGAAGCGAGCATTACCGTTCGGGGGTAAGGCCCTGGCTCGATACATGTTGAGGGGTAGGGTTGAGCGACCACTCAGCGTAAAAGTGTGCCCGTACAGCCTCTTCAGCTGTAAGGCGTGAACTCTGTGCACGAGGTGCTTACTTTTCTTGTCTTGTACTTGTCTTGTGAATGTCATGCCATGCTCGTACTTTACTTCGCTTTACTTTACCTGTTGCACTCATTACTTTAACTGCCATGTCATTGCATCATGCTAGAACTTTTAGGTTGCTTTTACTTGTACTTTCAGTTTCACTTGCACAAGTCTTTTTAGACTTGCTGACATGTGCCCCTTGCTCTTTTGGGTGTCACATGTTAGACCCTGAGCCAGAGACAGGTGTTGAGGACGAGGTGTTTGCTGACGCTGAGCCTGAGCCTACGTTCGTCGAGGAGTACGAGGACACCGGAGACCAGTCTTAGTGACTGTGGAGTTACGTTTGCTTTAGCTTGCTGTTAGTTGTCGGTGCTTGCACCATTTCTTTGCTTTCGTACTTTGTACTTTTGTTGGCCATGCTGGGGCCTCTTTTAGACTCTTTTATTTTAGCCTGGTGGCTTTTCTGCGATGTTGAGATTTATTATTATGGATATTCTGAGATGTTTCTTTTGTCTCTTTCGTTATTATTATCTTTGTTTCGTTTCGCGTTGCAAGGACCTGCAGTTAAATTTTGATTGACGCTTATTGGACTTGCAGCTTTGTAGCTTCAAGTCTGAGCGGACCTTCTCACGCTTCGCCTCCACGTTTTTGGGAAGCGGGGCGTGACAGGTGATAGGCGCGGTGTCGGTTTACCGCAAGTGCACGGTTAGTGTAGGGTGCGGGAATATCGAACTCAGGGAGGTGAGGTTGTGCTTGAGTCTGGTAGGACCTGAATCACCCCGAGGGGCGAGCTAGCCCGAATCGGTAGATGGTTGTCACGAAAGGAAATAAAGGGTATTAACAACAAGAAAGAAAACCCGGGACTTTGGTTTCCAACCCGACGAGAGACTCTCACCGATACGGCCTACAGGTATGGATAGCGATCGGATTAGGGTCTAATGGTGAGACGTTGCCTCTGAAAGTGATACCGGCATCCCATGGGCCCGATATTCCGGTCGGTGCCCAGGATGATATGCCGGACTTCCCGGATTCGATCAGTGGGCACTCCCGTGTCCATTAACACTGATCGATCCCGGGAGCACTAAGCCCGCAACGATAACTCCCAACGTCTCATCATGCCGCTCCCGTGTGCTAGGATTCGACGTCTACGCTATGGGTGTGAGCTATGGCTAGGGAGTCAACCGCCAAGTTTATTCCCCCTTGGCCCAACGGTCAAAGGCGGTCTTTTTCCCACCGATGACAATGAAACACCCCGCGTAACCGTTAGATTCCTAATCCCTATCGATTTCCTAACCCTATGGACGCATCGGGAAGAGCCCCCGAAGGGGTTTCCACCAAAATCCCAGATTTGGGAACTACTCACAAAAATCCATGAAAAAGCGATCTAAATAAAAATTAACCGTTGGAATCATAATCGGACAATTGCAATGCGGAAGTAATAGAGTAGATAAGACAATACTAAAATTTGAGAAAGATCTGAAAACTTACAAAAGAGTAACAATTACAGCCGTCACAAGGAGAGAAAACAGTAAAAAACTAGCAGCTCTCGGATTCTGGAACCCTAGGGGTTCTATATATAGACTTTCGCATCAACCGATCGGTTGACAAGTCAACCGATCGGTTGATCCGTTACAAAATAATAACAGAAAACGGCGAGCTTTCACCCGATCACATGAACCGGTCGGGTGAGTTCTTGAGTGACCGGTTGGATCTTGGAGCAGTCGGGTGAAGCGATCGGTTTGGCGCCCGTGTCTTCAGCTCTTCATCTTCAGCTACAGATGAACCGATCGGGTGAGAGTCACCCGATCGGTTGGCATTTTGCTCGAGAAAACAGAGAACAGGCCCCCGCTGAACCGGTCTGTGAACCGGTCGGGTGACTTCCTTATGAGCTGCGGCAGAGACCGGGTGGTGCACGCGTGCATCGCCCGATCGGTTGGAGATGACCAACCGACCGGGTGAGGGGCTGAAAGATGAATTCTTCGACGTTTGACCCCATGGATCACGCGTGACTTCTCCCGTTGCTCCGGGGACTTGGGATATCATCGTTAAACGTCCCCTACGTGGTCAATCCCCTGCAATCATGGATAAACAAAGAAAAGTGAAAGAAAACAAGAAAATACAAGAAAACGAATAAAAGACGACGGAAAAACACGGAGAAACACAAAAGAAAACGTGCGTGAATATATGAAATATAAACGCACGTCAAAATCCCCCAAGCTGAACTCTTCCTCGTCCTCGAGGAAGACGAGTGAGAGTAGGAGCTCGGAAGGGAAAAATAGAGATGAAGAAAGAAAAAAAAACGCTAAATCCTAGATCGTCCATCAGAGCCACCAAAATCAAAAACGACACACCAAGCAAGCAAACGACAAATCACACCACTAAATCTAGGAAAACGAGTCCAAATAAGTGTCGTGGGCCCACGCGGTGAAGCGCGAGTGAGTGTGGTCGTGTGCTAGCAATTGGTGTCGCTTTCTACAATGTGCTATGAGGCTCGATATACACAAATCCAAGATATGACCCAAATATCGATTCGAATTGAATTAAACGGCGAATATAAGTTCAAGCATGCATGAGAAGAGTAAGAATAGAAGCGTATCATGCATCGGGGACTCCACAACTAGGGTTAAGGAAATCACGCCACTATAGCCTAGATACTAGCTAAAAAGTTCCTAAGCCAAGTGTTTTCGATAACGATGGGGGTTGAGATGATGTGGAGTAGAACACTCGGTGCAAATTCTCGCCTTCCCTTTATTCTCGGCAAGTAGGAAAAAATATTCACACTGAAATTTTTTTGGGTTTTGGGCATTTGTATTTTTTTTGGATTTTGGGCTATACAAAATTTTTCTTTTCTTTTCTTTTTGGGTTTTTCTTTTCTTTTCTCCTTTTTTTGGATTTTTGGGTTTTTGGCTATACATATGTGCAATCTCCCAAGTGGGAGAACGGTACACGACGAGGGGATCTGCACCAAGTAAAACAAAAAAGAAGTCGAAATCTAAACACTCGGGCAAAGGAAACTATTCTCGCTAAATAGAGCATAGGCTAAATGGGTTATCCTAGTCCTTAGTTGTGGAATCCCGACACATGCGAATTGAAATATACGATATAAATATAGCATGCATATAGTAGAAACAAATACCGCATATTCAAATCGAAGCATGATAATCTAGGGGTCATTCCTGGACAGGTATATAAAGTAAAATCACAAAGCAGAAGCACACCAAATAGCTAGGCACGACGCACGACTCACAAGAAAGCTAAGTGGACCCACGATGCGTGAAATGCAAGAGGACTCGAAATCCTAGGGTTAGTGAGTGTGATTATCGATGCAATGCTAGGTGTGTGTGACTTTGTGGCGATTCATCATAGGATTCATCTCTAGGAGAAAGAGCTAAAAAGAAGAAAAGAAAAAAATAAAAGCTCGATGAAAACGACACAAAAAACGAAAAAAAGAAGGACTCAAACGACGCACACAGTGCGACTCCCCCAAGCTGAAGTTTGCATTGCCCTCAATGCAATATGAGTGAGTATGGGAGGGCAATGAAAATGGGGGGGGGGGATACGCACTGACACAAAAAGAAATGAAAACGAGGAAAACACATAGATGAAACTGAAAAAGAAAGAAAGATCAAAATCAAAATCAAACAATACGAAAATAAAAATAAAAATAAAAAACACACGACACGACACTCAAAAAGTGAAAAAAAAGCACACACACTAAAATGAGAAAAACAAACAAAACACGACAGCACACCAAAATAGACGTCCCCCAAGCTAGACCAGACAGTGCTATTGAAATGATGTGATCAATGAAATCCAGAGATATGCAAGGGGGAGTCAAAAACAAAAGAGGTGAATTCAGAAAGCAACACGCAAATAGTTCCCCCCCGACAGAGACAAAGCAGGGCCCCGAAAAGACAGATGGGCACAAAAAATGGGGGGGCAAAAGTGGGAGAGAAAAATCAAGCAGGGGCACCACCCTCTGGGGGTGGTGACGGGGGCCTGCGCTGAGGACCAGGAGTCGTGGGGGGTGGAATGAGGAGCTCGGAGACGTCGGGTGGGTCTTCACGGATGTGGCGAATGAAGCTTTGAAGAAACGGGAGGTCTCAATCGATGGACTCCTCGGTAATCCGACCACCCTGACCAGCTAGGAGGACCATGGCCGCGAATCGGTCGGCATGGTCATCGGTTTGGAATTGCATCCCATATTCGGGATCGTAAGCATGAGGTGGGGAAGTGGTGCGTGGTGTGGTGGATGGGTTGGAGGTGGTGGGCTGTGTGCGACGGGTACGACGGGTGGGCCTAGGGTTCGAAGAGCCGTCGTCGGTGGGCTTAACACGGCGGGGAGGCATTGTATGGGTGTCGTTCGTGTGCGTAGGTATGCAAGTGTACAATGAATTCAACACAAACACGAAATACGACCAACGAGCAAATGGAATATTTGGGGTAAAATTAAAATTAAGCAAAGGAGCGAGTTTATCCAAATGAGATGAAGATAGTTGCTCGTTGACGCCCCGATGTTACTCGATTGGAGCACGCTGTGAAGCCGTAGCGATCTCTTCAGCAAGTTTCGAAATTGGGGAAAACCGGGTGGAGGCTAGGGTTTTGTGTGTTGGTGGAATCGAGGAGAATGGAGAGAAATCGATGGTGGATGGGTAGTGGGATGGGGGAAAAGGTGATTGAGGTTGATTGAAGGGAAGAAAGAGGGCAGGCGCACGAAGGAGAGGTGAAACGGCGGATCCGGATTCGAAAATGGCGAGTGCGGATCGAACGGGCGGTTGGGGGTATTTATAGGGTTTTAAGTCGAACCGATCGGGTGACTTGTCACCCGATCGGTTGACGGTTAGGTCGAAATCCTTGCCGAATAAATGCTACAGGCGAACCGGTCGGTTGACTTGTCAACCGATCGGTTGGCCGCTTCACTCATTTTCCCGAGAACATAGGGCTGCTCACCCGGTCGCGTCAACCGATCGCGCTCGAACTCAACCGATCGGTTGATATTCCCCAAAAACTTCCGAGAGTTCTCCCCAGCTCACCCGGTCTGTCACCCGGTCTCCTCATTCTTCAACCGATTGGTTCATTCGGGGACAGTTCTCGGCTTGTATCTGATACATCCCAACCGATCGGGTGAGTTATCAACCGATCGGTTGGGGCTTTGTTCCTGCAAAAACCAACAGATTTGTCTAAGTCCCCGAAAGAATGTTCTTGCGGCTGATTTTATTTATAAAAATGGACAAAATAAAGCCAAAAATGACGCTAAAATGGGGAAAAGTTTAGAACATGGGTTGCCTCCCATGAAGCGCACTTGTTTAACGTTGTTGGCTCGACGCCCGCAAGAGATGTTCATGGTGGTTGATACGGGTGATGCCCGAAGTTCGGCATCTCTTCTTCATTGGAGATGAAGGCCCTTGGAGTAGTCAGCGGCTGGAGAAATACTTGCTCGACTACCCTCCCCTTGTTCTTGGGATCCGGGGGCTTCTCTTTCGTGTTGGCGCTTCCTGCCATCTTCTTTAGGATCCGGACCTCGTCTTTAGTGAGGTCCATGGGCTCTTTCCCCGTTCTCCTCGCAGGAGGAGCCTTGGGGAAACCGGGAGGGGTCGTTCTTGCTGCACTCGCTTTTCCAGCAGCTTCTTTGTTCTTGGGGCTGTCTCCATCTTCTGAATCCCCCAAGTCATCGGGGGGGTTTCTTAAGAGAATCTCCCAGGAGCTCTCTTCAGCGGCCTTTTCTTCTTCTAACTCAAGCAAATTACACCGAGGGTCATCAGGGGGATCGGGGTGCTTCATGGACAACCCCAGATCAAACTCAACTTTTTCTCCGCTAACGTTTAAAGAGAGTTTTTCGTTCTTCACATCTATTAAAACGCCAGCAGTGGCCATGAAAGGCCATCCCAGGATGATGGGGGTGTGTGCGTCTTCAGGCATGTCCATGACTACGAAGTCCACTGGCACATGCACCCCTCTTACATTTACGGGGAGGTCATCCACAATCCCCACCGGATATTTGACCGACCGGTCAGCTAGTTGTAGGGTCATACCGGTGGGCTCCAAATCACCCATTCCTATCCTTCTATACATCGACAAGGGCATCAAACTAACACTCGCTCCGAGATTGACGAGTGCACGATGAATCTTCACTGCCCCGATCGTGCAAGGAATAGAGAAGCTCCACGTGTCCTTGAGTTTCGGCGGATTTTCCCTCTGAATAAGAGCGCTACATTCCGCCGTCAGCACTACTTTCTCCTTTCTAGACCCTCTAGTCACCAAATCTTTCAGGAATTTTGCATAGGAGGGGATTGTTTCGATTGCTTCTAGGAAGGGGATTTGCAGGCTTAGGTCCTTGACCATGGCGAAGAACTTGCCATATTTCTCATCAATTTTGGCCTGAGCTAACCGTTGTGGAAATGGCACAACGGGTTTGAACACTTTCGGGCTCCCTTCCTCCTTCTTCTTCTTCTCTTCTTCAGAGACTCCCTCCGGAGTCATAGGATTTGACGACGAAGCACCGGCGTCGTTTGATTTTTCGATCGGTCTCTCAACGACCAATGGTGCTTCCGGTTTGCTAGGGGGCACTCTAGTAGGAATTTGTGTCCCGCTTCTCAGAACGATAGTGGACACATTTGCGTGCTCGTGCACGAGTGCCGATGTTTGGGTTGCTCCCCTCGGGTTCACCTCCGGTTGTGACGGTAATTGGTTCTGCGACCTTAAAAGGTTCGCCACTTGTAACCCCAGCTGTGTTACTTGGTCCGTGAGGGTCCGCTGACCCATTTCCAGCTTTTGATTGATCTTCTCCTGGTTGGTAATATATTGAGTCAAGAGAGACTCAACCGGAGAGACGGCCCTCTGTTGGCCATACTGCTGCTGCTGCTGGAATGGCTGCTGATTCCTGGGGGCATAAAATTGTTGCTGAGGTTGCTGCTGAAATGGTTGCTGCTGAACCGGGCTCTACTGTGGCCTAGCTGGCTGATAAGTTTGTTGCTGCGGCTGCTGAGGCGGTGAGGGCTGAAATGGTGGCCGGTAACTGAAGTTTGGGTGGTTCCGGTTGTTTGGAGAGTAGGCCGGGTTGGAATTGGTCCTTGGTGGATACGGCGTGTTTCCCGTGGGGTTGTAAAATAGTGCGCTCGCCTGATCCAACGGTGGTGAGATGTCACCACCGTCGAATTCTCCAAAGAATTCAGACTCTACCGCTGAAATTTGCTGTGTACCGGCCCCACCGGCTCCGACCATTAGTGCGGAGATCTGGGTCGAAAGCAAGTCGAACTTGCTTGAAAGTTTGTCGACGTCCTCGACTCTGTGTAAACCCCCAGATCTTGGTGTGGCTCTCTCGTCACACCACCGCTCATTGTTGGATGCCATATTTTCCAAAATATGTCTGGCATCTTCCTCGCTCCTAGACATGAAGGAACCCCCAGCCGCGGCGTCCATAGAAGATTTCAGGTCATCCCTCAACCCATTATAGAACAGATTAATAATCTGCCACTTCGAAAGCTCATGGTGAGGGCATCTTCTTTGCATTTCTTTATATCTCGTCCAAGCTTCATGCAAGGACTCGTGGCTGGCCTGGGAGAAGGAGGAGATTTCACTCCTCAACTTCATGGTCTTCCCCGGAGGAAAGAACTTCGTCAGAAAAGCGTTGGAGAGCTTCTCCCAGGTGTTGAAAGTGTTGGGGTCCTTCCCCCTTAGCCATTGCTTGGCTTTGTCTCGCAAAGAGAAGTGGAACAGCTTCAGACGGATAGCCTCTGTCGTGACACCATTAATCCGGAAGGTGTCACACTTCTCCAAGAAGGAGTCTAGGTTCTCGATCGGGCTCTCCATGGGTGCACCCGCAAACTGGTCCTGCTGGATCCATGTCACTAGAGACGGCTTCAGCTCAAAGCTTTGGGCCGCAATAGCTGGAGAACGGATGGCGGAAGTCGACTCGATGGATGGCATCGAGTACTCCAACAGAGACTTGTGAGGTGGGGTGTTCTCCTCCATGGATTCGGGATCTTCTCTTCTTCGCTTCTCGGCGGCCAAACACCTAAGGGTGGCGTTAATCTCTGGATCGAGGGGAATTAAGTCGTCAAGACTCCTTGAACTCCTGCGCATGAAAAACAACAAACACCCGTGAAGCGACAAGTGGGAAAGAAACAGATAAAATAAGAAATAAAAATAAGAAAAATAAAAAGAAAAAGGAGAATGCGAAAATTATCACGAGGTAGGGACGTGAGCTAGACACGGGGGTTCAAGAGATCCTAAAATAACAAGCACGTTGCCTCCCCAGCAACGGCGCCATAAACTTGGCCGGCGCCCCCGCCTAGCGGTGATGGGCGCGGTGTCGGTTTACTGCAAGTGCACGGTTAGTGTAGGGTGCGGGAATATCGAACTCAGGGAGGCGAGGTTATGCTTGAGTCAGGTAGGACCTGAATCACCCCGAGGGGCGAGCTAGCCCGAATCGGTAGATGGTTGTCACGAAAGGAAATAAAGGGTATTAACAACAAGAAAGAAAACCCGGGACTTTGGTTTCCAACCCGACGAGAGACTCTCGCCGATACGGCCTACGGGTATGGATAGCGATCGGGATTAGGGTCTAATGGTGAGACGTTGCCTCTAAAAGTGATACCAGCATCCCATGGGCCCGATATTCCGGTCGGTGCCCAGGATGATACGCCGGACTTCCCGGATTCGATCAGTGGGCACTCCCGTGTCCATTAACACTGATCGATCCCGGGAGCACTAAGCCCGCAACGATAACTCCCAACGTCTCATCATGCCGCTCCCGCGTGCTAGGATTCGACGTCTACGCTATGGGTGTGAGCTATGGCTAGGGAGTCAACCGCCAAGTTTATTCCCCCTTGGCCCAACGGTCAAAGGCGGTCTTTTTCCCGCCGATGACAATGAAACACCCCGCGTAACCGTTAGATTCCTAATCCCTATCGATTTCCTAACCCTATGGACGCATCGGGAAGAGCCCCCGAAGGGGTTTCCACCAAAATCCCAGATTTGGGAACTACTCACAAAAATCCATGAAAAAGCGATCTAAATAAAAATTAACCGTTGGAATCATAATCGGACAATTGTAATGCGGAAGTAATAGAGTAGATAAGACAATACTAAAATTTGAGAAAGATCTGAAAACTTACAAAAGAGTAACAATTACAGCCGTCACAAGGAGAGAAAACAGTAAAAAACTAGCAGCTCTCGGATTCTGGAACCCTAGGGGTTCTATATATAGACTTTCGCATCAACCGATCGGTTGACAAGTCAACCGATCGGTTGATCCGTTACAAAATAATAACAGAAAACGGCGAGCTTTCACCCGATCACATGAACCGGTCGGGTGAGTTCTTGAGTGACCGGTTGGATCTTGGAGCAGTCGGGTGAAGCGATCGGTTTGGCGCCCGTGTCTTCAGCTCTTCATCTTCAGCTACAGATGAACCGATCAGGTGAGAGTCACCCGATCGGTTGGCATTTTGCTCGAGAAAACAGAGAACAGGCCCCCACTGAACCGGTCTGTGAACCGGTCGGGTGACTTCCGTATGAGCTGCGGCAGAGACCGGGTGGTGCACGCGTGCATCACCCGATCGGTTGGAGATGACCAACCGATCGGGTGAGGGGCTGAAAGATGAATTCTTCGACGTTTGACCCCATGGATCACGCGTGACTTCTCCCGTTGCTCCGGGGACTTGGGATATCATCGTTAAACGTCCCCTACGTGGTCAATCCCCTGCAATCATGGATAAACAAAGAAAAGTGAAAGAAAACGAGAAAATACAAGAAAACGAATAAAAGACGGCGGAAAAACACGGAGAAACACAAAAGAAAACGTGCGTGAATATATGAAATATAAACGCACGTCACTTTCCTAGCTAGTTTTGATTGTTAGATTATGTTGTTTGCTTGAATATGATTGGTTGCTAGACTAGGGTTTGATTGTTAATTGCTTGTTAGGTGTGATTTGGTGTGCACATTTCCTGCACGAGTTCTCTTTGACTCTGGTGCATCGATGTGCATTATTTCTCGGAGCTTCGTGGAGAAGCATTCCTTGTCGACGTCCCCTCTTTCCAAGAGTTGGAATATCGTTACAGGGAATGGCGTGGTCTCGGTGCATCGTGGTTGCAATTCTTGCCCGTTGGTGGTTTGTGGACATGAGCTTTACACTGATTTTATTGTCCACGACATCATCAACTATGATGCAGTTCTTGGGATGGATTGGCTTGTGAGCTTCTATGCTACGATCGACTGTCGGAGGAAGAAGGTAGTGTTCGAGATTCCCGGACATCCAGTATTTGAGTTCAGCCGTGGTAGCAGCTCGTTTGGTCCTGTCAGATTTCGGGCTAGACCAGTGGAGGTTGTGGCTATGCAGATGGAGTTGGAGAGGCCAGCAGTGGTGTGAGATTTTGATGACGTCTTCCCCAAGGAGATGTCTGGTTTGCCACCTGATCGAGCTTTAGAATTTTCTATTGATCTTGTTCCGGGAGCGCAACCGATTTCGAAGGCGTCGTATCGTATGGCACTGTAACGACTGGTTTTCATGTATCTGGATTTATTATGTTATATTATATGTTTTGGTGGATTTTCTCCTCATGTGTGGTTTTCGTCTCCGTAGCTTTCATTTTCAATCGTTTCATCGTGATTTTCTAGCTTCTTCCTTAGAATCGTCGATTTTGGAGTAAGTCATTCGTGACGGGCTTCATATCGGTCATATCTTATTGTTAGATCAAGCCTAGGAGTCTTAGGAATCGATCCCGGAGATTCGCGCTCCATTTCGGAACTTTCTGTGCACGTTAGCCGGTGTAAGAAGGGGAACCGACCGACTAGATGACGATTTAGTCGGTCGGTAAACCTTCGTGGACCAACTAGTGGGCTTTGTAAATTTCTCAGGAGTTACTGTTTATCGTTAGTCGGTCTAAGAACGTTCGTCGACCGACTAGGTTGCAAACTAGTCTGTCAGCAAATGTTCTTTAACCGACTAGCTCTATGATCATTTTTGATACCAAGTACTATTCATTCTTAGTCGGTCTAAGAATGTTCATCGACCGACTAGATTCGAAACTAGTCGGTCAGTAGTA
Source organism: Scilla litardierei (assembly GCA_030789695.1). Classification (NCBI taxonomy): domain Eukaryota; kingdom Viridiplantae; phylum Streptophyta; class Magnoliopsida; order Asparagales; family Asparagaceae; genus Scilla; species Scilla litardierei. The sequence continues at coordinate 229,706,625 of CM061133.1, forward strand.
GTTCTTTGACCGACTAAATCTAAATCCTATTTTTGTACAGGAGTTACTGTTTGGACTTAGTCGGTCTGCGTTGGTCAACCGACCGACTAGTTCACAAACTAGTCGGTCAGTGGTTGCTCTTTGACCGACTAATCAGTGTCGAAACCCTAATTTCTGGGCAGCCGCCAGGTCATTTTCTATAAATACCCCACTTCTTTTCTTTTCTTTCTTTCTCTTCTCCTGACCTCTTTCCTTCCCCCTTGACCTCTGATCTTCCCCAACCTACCTCTAGCCTTCCTCCTTCATCTAGAGCTTCTCCCCCTCTCCATTTTGACCAACCACCATGCCCTAGGTCATCTCCAATCCCCAAACCCCCATTTCTCCATATTTTCCACATCCATTCCAGATCTGAACCCTAGGTTCCCCGGATCGTTTCTTCCGTTGCCGTGCTTGCTCGGCATCATTCTTCCGCTTCCGAATACGGTAATAACTCGATCTCTTAATATCCTCATAACCCAATGTGTTTTTGTGAAACCCTAATAAAACTAGGTTAGATGTTGTTTTAATGTTGTTTTGCCATGGCAGCGATCTCATCTCCGTAGTTGGCATTTGTGTGACGGCCTCGTTAATCGTCATCCTCGGTGCTAGGCAAGTGAAACTTGCATCTCTTGATTTGGGCCATGTCCTTAGGCCATTACCTTGCTTTAGCGTAAAAGAGACTAGACAGTGAAAGGATAGCTGTCTAGATGCCATTGACCTAGCTTGACAATGAAGCTTGGTCTGTCACCTTCATCATGCTTGTATGTCACGTTTAGTTTCACTTAACGGTACGCGTATTAACTGTTCATGTCATCCATGCATCTTTAACTGCCATGTTTAATTTAAATTAACGGTACGCGAATATCTGTTCATGCCATTGCATTTTGCCTGTCATGTTTAATTTAATTAACGGTACGCGAATAACTGCTCATGTCATTGCATGCTTGAACACTCATCGTGATTGCGTAGCATCGCTACATACTAGTGCTACTTGTTCCGGCTAGACACCCGTTTTGCGGGCACAACCCTAGGCCAATTACAAATCTGGCTCGTGGTCCAGAAAACGAGCTCAATACAGCCTGTGGGCAATAGGGCACTCGTATGTGTGTGAGTGATCCCTTGTACTTGAATACAGCCTGCGGGCAATAGGGCGCTCACATGTGTGTGGGTGACCCCTTGTACTTGTTACTTGACAATACATGTCACACCTACCACTTGTTACTTGCTACTTGTACTTCACTTGTTATTTCCATACAATACTTGCCATGCCATGCACCATACTTTAACTGCTAGGTTGTTAGTTTACCTTTCTTTCAGTTTCCTTGCACAAGTCTTTCGACTTGTTGACATGTGCCCCTTTTCTCTTTTGGGTGACACATGTTAGATCCCGAGCCTGAGTTTGTCGCTGAGGACGTGGTGTTTGCTGACGCTGAGTCAGAGCCCACGTTGATCAAGGACTTCGTGGACACTGGAGATCAGTCTTAGTGTCCTCGTGGAGCTTTCCCTTTTGTTTTAGACTGATTTTAGTTAACGGTGCGTAGCACCCATACTTGGTTATGTTGTCCCTTTTGTTGGCCTTGTTCTGGGCCTTTAGACTCTTTCTTTTAGCCTGGTGGCTTTTCTGGATGTTGAACTTAACTTTAATGTTGGACAATTTCTGAGATTTGAGATTTTATTTCTGTCTCTCATTGTGTTATTATTATTGTTCCGTTTGTGGTTACAGGGACCTGCTTATGTTTTATTGACGCTTATCGGGTTTGGGGCTTCACCGCTCCACTCTCGTGTGGACCTTTTCACGTCTCGCCTCCATTTTAGGGAAGCGGGGCGTGACAGGCACCCGCTGAGTTGGAGGAGTTACGGAAGCAGCTGGATGAGCTTTTGCAGAAGGGTTATATCAATCCTAGTGTGTCTCCGTGGGGATCACCGGTGCTGCTGGTGAAGAAGAAGGATGGTTTGCGTCGCATGTGCGTGGACTATCGGGAGCTGAATGCGGTGACCATTAAGAATAAATACATGTTGCCTCGCATCGATGATATTTTTGATCAGCTTGGAGGTTCGAGGGTGTTTTCGAAGTTTGATCTGAGGAGTGGTTTTCATCAGTTGAAGGTAAAGAAGGATGATGTTCCGAAGACAGCGTTCAGGACGAAGTATGGACACTACGAGTTTGTGGTTATGCCTTTCGGTGTAACCAATGCACCCGCAGTTTTCATGAATCTGATGAACCTGATTTTCTACGACTTTTTGGATAAGTTTGTCGTTATCTTTATTGACGACATTCTGATCTATTCTAAGTCGGAGGAGGAGCATGCATCGCACTTGAGGATGGTGTTGGAGATTTTGAGGAAGCATCGGTTATATGCTAAATTTTCGAAGTGCGAGTTTTGGCTGGACAGAGTTGCTTTTCTTGGGTATGTGGTGACTGGAGATGGTATTTCAGTGGATCCCGAGAAGATCAGGGCCATCAGAGAGTGGCCTGTTCCGCAGTCAGCGTCTGAGATTCGGAGTTTCCTTGGGCTTGCTAGTTACTATCGGCGTTTCATTAAGGACTTTTTCCGTATTGTCGAGCCGATGACCAGATTGACGTGGAAGGATGTACCTTTTGTTTGGTCGGGTGATTGTGAGAATGCTTTTGGTGTTCTGAGGGAGAGACTGACGACTGCCCCCATTCTTGTTGTGCCTGATCGTAGCGGTGGATTTGAGATCTTTTGCGATGCTTCTGGCAAGGGTCTCGGTTGTGTGTTGCATCAGCACGGGCACGTTGTGGCGTATGCATCTCGTCAGCTCAAGGTTCATGAGAAGAATTACCCGACGCATGATTTGGAGTTGGCTGCTGTTGTGTTTGCTCTTAAGATTTGGAGGCACTTCCTGCTGAGTGAGAAAGTGAAGATCTTCACTGATCACAAAAGCTTGAAGTATATTTGTAACGACCACTTTTCGTTGTACTTTGTTCGTGGACGTGCTTTTGGCCGTGCACGTGTTTATTTTAGACTTTATTTGATTGCGAACACTTTTGTGTGATATGCCGTTGTGAACGTCTCTGAGAGTATTAAATAGTGGCACTATCTTGGAACGACACTTCTCGAGTCGTTTTTCCACAATTTAAACTTACTCGATGAGACGTGACGATTCTCACTCTTGACGGGAGACGTTTCTATTTTTAGTTTCGTCGTCCGACGTCAGAATTGAGATCCGTCTTCTTAGTTAGCTCACATTCGTCGCCACGATCACCACGATATTTAGTTTATAATTTTTGGAGTTTATTTGACAACTTTTATATTTTTAACAAGTTTTATATTATTTTTAATAATTAATTTATAAATTATTTTCGGCCAAATAAAATTTATTTGAGTTTTAAATGTTTTAAAGAATTTTTGAGCCAATTTCCAGCTCATTTGGACCAAGTCAAATCCTAGGGTGAGTTGGAGAAGTTGAGATTTAAATTTTAAATATTTTTAAACTTCTAATCCTATTAGATTTAGCCCTAAACCAAGTCAACCCATCTATACTATATAAGCAACCCCTAGGAAGACCTATTTTCGCAAGAAATTAGCCCTAGCCTCTTCCAAAACCAAAATTGGACGTTGCGACGATTCGTCGCAACGTTGCGACGTTCAGCCCCCGATCTGACCGAGAAAACCAACCCATTTTCCCCGCTCCTACCGATCGCCCCGCCCACAGCCATCGCCGCTCGCATCGCACCGCACCGCTCCGCTCCGTTCCCTCGGTCTGACCGAGGCCTTGGCCCGCATCCGCTTGTCGCCCCACTCCGCACAGCGCTCCACATCGACCCCCGCTTGTCGCCCCGCTCCGCACCCCGCATGACCGACCCGCTGCTCCGCACCGACCGGTGTTGCAAGTGTTGCAACGTTGCAACATCGCCCGCCTCGCATCCAAGCGCACGACCGACGCTCCCGACCGGTCTGACCGAGAGATCTCCCCGCCCCCGCTGCTGCGACCGACCCAAAACGCTGCACAGCCCCGTTCTCTCGCAGCGACCGATAGGATCTCCCGCATTGGCTGAGTACGACCGAGAGTCATTCGTCGCAACCCCACATACGTCGCATCACTTGCCTCCGTGGGCCCCCCAAGTTCTCCAGAGGTATTGTGGGTCCCCCAAAGGTCCCTAGGACTACTGTGGGCCCCACCTAGGTGCGTTCTCTTCGACGACTTGCCGCGTACGACGTCGTCGCACGTCGTAGCCCGTCGTCGCACGTGCGAGCTTTGGAATCTGGAATCGTCACCCGGGTTGATTGCTCTGAAATTTCCAGCAAGGAATCTAATTGGAATCTGGACTTGGAGCGCGATCTTTTATTCCAACCCCCGGCGTCGCTACCCGACGCCGGTGTAGCTTTCGCGTCGTGTTGAGGTAACGTTTTGCACCCCTAGGACCCCAACCCAATTGCATGTTAACCAAGACTAAAAATCAGTATTTTAAAGTATTTTAAATGTTTTAGCAATCACTAATCAAGATTAATAAAACGGATGTAGGCCGGTGGACTTGTGCACGTAGGAATCGTGACTTTGGACTCGTTGGACGGTGTTTTCTTGACGTGATAGTTGCAGGCAAGTGAAACTTGCCAACTCTTGTGTAGGGCCATGTTTTTAGGCCACTTCCTTGTTTTTAGCGTAAAAGAGACTAGTCAGTGAAATGATAGCTGGCTAGACGCCTACTTGATCTAGTTTGACAACGAAACTAGATCCGTCACCTAATTGATCTAGCTTGACAACGAAGCTAGATCCAACCCTTAAAACTTGTTGTTCATGCATACTAAACTGTCACGTTTACTTTCCTTACCTGTACGCCTTACTACTTGTCTTGTCATGTCATCCATGCATTGAATGTCGCATTCGTAGCACACGCTACAATACTTGTACATGTACTCCCTTGACTGGCTAGGTGCACCCCTAGACCAGCAAGATAAAACACTTCCTGGCTCGTGTTCCAGAAGCGAGCATTCCCGTTCGGGGGTAAGGCCCTGGCTCGACACACGTGGAGGGGTAGGGATAAACGATCACTTGAGCTTAGGAGTTGGCCCGCGCAGCCACTCTAGCCAAAAGGCGGAATCTCTGTGCACGAGGTGCTTACTTTCCTTGTCTTGTACTTGTCTTGTGAATGATTCATGTAATACTTGTCATCCATGCCATGCCATGCTCGTACTTTACTTTACTTGTTGCACTCATTACTTTAACTGCCATGTCATTGCATCATGCTAGAACTGCTAGGTTGCTTTACTTTTACCTGCTTTCAGTTTCCTTGCACAAGTCTTCCAGACTTGCTGACATGTGCCCCTTTCTCTTTGGGTGTCACATGTTAGACCCTGAGCCAGAGATAGTTGTTGAGGTCGAGGTGTTGCTGACGCTGAGCCTGAGCCTACGTTCGTCGAGGAGTTCGTAGACACCGGAGACCAGTCTTAGAGACTGATTTTACTTGCTTTGCTTTAGGTTGTTGTTAGTTGTCGGTGCTTGCACCATTTCTTTGTTTTCGTACTTTGTACTTTTGTTGGCCATGCTGGGCCTCTTTTAGACTCTTTTATTTTAGCCTGGTGGCTTTTTCTGCGATGTTGAAAGTTATTATTATGGATATTCTGAGATGTTCTTTTGTCCCTTTCGTTATTATTATCTTTGTTTCGTTTCGCGTTGCAAGGACCTGCAGTTTAAATTTGATTGACGCTTATCGGACTTGCAGCTTTGTAGCTTCAAGTCTGAGCGGACCTTATCACGCTTCGCTCCACGTTTTTGGGAAGCGGGGCGTGACAGGTTTTGTTGGTGGCCCATGCAGGTCCTATCTTGCGATTACGAACTAACGGAACAACGATAATAAACGGAATATCCATTAAATAAATTACAACATCTAAGTCATTAAGCTATGGAGTCTAAATTTTTGTTCGTTTTCTATGTCGTTAGATGGCGAGAAGATGACAGACTCGAGTTGGTGGCGGACCTATTCTGAAGACTTGCTATTTCTGTGGCAAGACCGGGCACATCAAGGAGCAGTGCAGAAGATTTCTAGGCCGGTGTTTGATTTGTGGTGCTGCTACTCATTCAGAGAAGGATTGTCGGCATGCAAATCAATTGCGGAAAGCATCGGAGGGAGTTCCGCAGAAGGAAGCACCAGTAACGGGGACAAGTCGGAAGGTGTGCCACCATTGTAGCAAGACTAGTCATGAGAAGAAACAGTGCAGGAAGAGGCTGGGCCAGTGCCTGATTTGTGGAGATCCTACTCATACTATGAAGGAGTGCCCGAGCTCTAAGGTACCTTGGAAGGATCCTGTTGCCGCACAGCCGTTGCAGCAGAAAGCACCTGTACCTGCAGGTCGTGGAGCACCTCTCGCTCCTCAGGAGCAGGCTTTTCAGCAGGCCATGCAGCCAAGGGAGCAGGCTTATCCGATGACGGCAGTGGAGAGCGAGACTGTGGATGAGGTTATCGCAGGTAACTCCCGACCTAGTTGTTTCTTCCCTTAGTTAGTCCTGGCTTGTTAAATTATGCTTGCATATGATTGTTTGCAAAAATAGGGTTGATTGTTTGACTGTTAATTAGATCCATTGCTGAGAATTGATTTAATCGTCGTAGGAGTTACCTTAGTGGTCCTCGTCTACCCCTGACCATATCAAGACTTCTAGAATTTCCTTCAGTCGTTCGTTTGGGTTCATCGATTTCGGATCAAGCTGAACGCATTTCATTATCGCCTAGCTCCCTCAAAAAAATCTAGCGCTAAGTTTCTTAAATCTTAGTTGGTCGACCGTAGGAGTTTTCCGGTAGGTATCCTGGGCCATATCCTAGGCGTATGTATGTTTTGAACATCTGACCGTTTTCCTTGCCTCGATACCCGAGATCGCCTCATGACAATCGTCGTCAATTTTCAAATCTCTCCATCACAAATCTTGAATCTTCTGAAAGCATTTTCTTTTGATTTCATCTTTCCCTAAGTTTTAAATTTGTTCAAATTTTAATATGTATACATACTTATACTTCATGCTCCTCGTTGATTTAAATTTTTAAAAACTTTTGTCGAAATTTTTGAATAATAGGTTATAATACTTTTTCAGCCTACACTTTTGTACCTATGAAAATACATATTTCCTTTCATATATTAATTTCTTTCTGAACTATACTTTAGCCTTGCCCAATTCGATTTATAAATTTTCTTCTTACTTGTGTTATTCGAAAGGTACGTCGTGGCTACTTTAATATACTTTCAAGTCACCTGGAATTTCAACTTTTAGCCAGTCGGTTTTATACTCATCGTTTTCGCTATTTCAAAATTTTAAGAAATTACTACTCCTGACCCAGGCCTCCCATAGTTTGGTTTTAAAGCGTTACTATCAATTTTGATAATTCTACTACCAAGTTATTAATATTATCTTTCCGCTTCCCCTACGTGCTTTTAGAAAAATTTCGAGACTAAATAGAATTTCAATAATTTTTATATAACTGTATCAGGTTCGTTGTGCTCATATGCTAAGGACCGTGTGTAAATCAGTTTTTTTTCATATTTGCAAATCCTGGTTCCTTTGAAAAGTAGTTTCGATATTGATTATTTTAAAATTTTCCATAACCTAAAAGTTTTGAAGGCATTTAACATGAGTTTAAATCCTTCCGTTACTTGATTTCCTTCTTTGACTTTCACAAACGTTATATTGAATTACTGCCGTATAATATTTTCTAAACTACGTCTTCAATATTCGTGTAAATGATTTTACTTCCTTTTAAATGATTTTTTTAAACAAATAGACCATTTTCTCTTATTATGAATATTCGACCCAAACTTATTTTGAAACAACACGTTTTATCAATCCCCAAATATCTCTTTCCAGATGAGGATTTCAACTTTTGAAGTACGACAGTTTTCAAATTTCGCATATGTTGGCTTGAATGAGTGTACTCTCCCATGGTATAATAATGGTTGCTTATTGTGTGTTACATATACTCGGAGTTATTCAAGATGCGTGAAGTTGTTTGTATGTTAGTAGTTATAGTTTGGTGTGTGGGTAGCTATAGCATACTAAGGATGCCTGTGTATATAAGAATTAGTGTGTGAATAACTGATAGGGTGTATGAAATTAGGAGATACTTATAATGGTTGAAGCAATATGCTGGCAAAACTATATGTATGCTAGGTGTGATAATAATAATAGGTGTTGGTACACTAGTTATAAGTAGTGGGCTATGGTGTGAATACATATGTTACATGTGTGACTATACGATGAATACGTGTGCATGTATTAGGGAGTGTATTATAATTATATGCGTGTGCTGATGTCTGTGTTATTATTATAGCATATAGAGTGATTGAACTATGTAAGTATTACCTGACTAGATATTAAGTGTGACTGACTCATGGTATGCATATGATTGTATTGGTAGATATATATGTAAATATTGGAGTGATATTGGTACAGGTATGAATGTCGTGTTACGTATATAGAATATTCTGATATGTTGTATTGAGTCTCACTCAAGCTTGAGTGGGTATACTCTAAGTATATTGAATGTATGATTGTAGTTGAACATAGAAATGGTTGATGTATGAATAGTGATAGAAGTGCTTGTGCCTGGTTGTGCTACACACATGATTGTGTGTCGCTACACCAGTATATAGTTATAGGGGTTGGTCTTGTGGTATAGTTATTTACTAAGGACTTGCCTGTGTGCTCGCTAAACTAGGTGCATAGATGTGCTAGTAATATAATGGTATGATTGGTATGCGTAAATGAAATGTTAGCGTGTATGGGTGTGCACCATGCACGGGTAAGTATGTGCTTAGTTATAGGAATTGATTACTATGATATATGTGGCGTGTCGTAAATACAGTTATAGGACCGTACGTAATGTGAATGTATGGCGAAATAATGGAATGCATTGAATGACTATATATATTATGAAATTATAGTAGTGGTGGATTTATATTAGATATGGTGAACTTGATTTAATAATGATATGGTGTGACTATATGTGTTGAGATGTTGGTATTGGATGAATATTAGAGGGTAGTATACCCTTGATGTTTGTGCATAGATAGCTACATATAGGTAGAGCAATGATTGTATTGGCTAAGTGTGAGACTATCCTTATGTGAGTATCTGAACTATTGTTTTATACTAGGTAGTAGTTATATAAGGGATGTATGTTTATATGTATATATATGATTGAAATACGTGTATGAATTTGACTGACTATAATAGGTATAAGTGTATACGTATGTGAATGTATATATATACGTGTTGGTAGTGTTAATGTTTGACTACCTAGTGCGTATATGAGCACCTGTAATGACTATACCTGGTTTGAAGTATAAAGTGACTTGATTGGGGTAGTTACTAGAGTGACTAGCTATATTAGAAAGTCTGAGGACGGACTTTATTCTAAGGTGGGGAGGATGTAACGACCACTTTTCGTTGTACTTTGTTCGTGCACGTGCTTTTGGCCGTGCACGTGTTTATTTTAGACTTTATTTGATTGCGAACACTTTTGTGTGATATGCCGTTGTGAACGTCTCTGAGAGTATTAAATAGTGGCACTATCTTGGAACGACACTTCTCGAGTCGTTTTTCCACAATTTAAACTTACTCGATGAGACGTGACGATTCTCACTCTTGACGGGAGACGTTTATATTTTTAGTTTCGTCGTCCGACATCGGAATTGAGATCCGTCTTCTTAGTTAGCTCACATTCGTCGCCACGATCACCACGATATTTATTTTATAATTTTTGGAGTTTATTTGACCACTTTTATATTTTTAACAAGTTTTATATTATTTTTAATAATTAATTTATAAATTATTTTCGGCCAAATAAAATTTATTTGAGTTTTAAATGTTTTAAAGAATTTTTGAGCCAATTTCCAGCTCATTTGGACCAAGTCAAATCCTAGTGTGAGTTGGAGAAGTTGAGATTTAAATTTTAAATATTTTTAAACTTCTAATCCTATTAGATTTAGCCCTAGACCAAGTCAACCCATCTATACTATATAAGCAACCCCTAGAAAGACCTATTTTCGCAAGAAATTAGCCCTAGCCTCTTCCAAAACCAAAATTGGACGTTGCGACGATTCGTCGCAACGTTGCGACGTTCAGCCCCCGATCTGACCGAGAAAACCAACCCATTTTCCCCACTCCGACCGATCGCCCCGCCCGCAGCCATCGCCGCTCGCATCGCACCGCACCGCACCGCTCCGTTCCCTCGGTCTGACCGAGGCCTTGGCCCGCATCCGCTTGTCGCCCCGCTCCGCACAGCGCTCCGCATCGACCCCCGCTTGTCGCCCCGCTCCGCACCCCGCACGACCGACCCGCTGCTCCGCACCGACCGGTGTTGCAAGTGTTGCAACGTTGCAACATCGCCCGCCCCGCATCCAAGCGCACGACCGATGCTCCCGACCGGTCTGACCGAGAGATCTCCCCGCCCCCGCTGCTGCGACCGACCCAAAACGATGCACAGCCCCGTTCTCTCGCAGCGACCGATAGGATCTCCCGCATTGGCTGAGTACGACCGAGAGTCATTCGTCGCAACCCCGCATCCGTCGCACCACTTGCCTCCGTGGGCCCCCCAATTTCTTCAAAGGTATTGTGGGTCCCCCAAAGTTCCCTAGGACTACTGTGGGCCCCACCTAGGTGCGTTCTCTTCGACGACTTGCCGCGTACGACGTCGTCGCACGTCGTAGCCCGTCGTCGCACGTGCGAGCTTTGGAATCTGGAATCGTCGCCCGGGTTGATTGCTCTGAAATTTCCAGCAAGGAATCTAATTGGAATCTGGACTTGGAGCGCGATCTTTTATTCCAACCCCCGGCGTCGCTACCCGACGCCGGTGTAGCTTTCGCGTCGTGTTGAGGTAACGTTTTGCACCCCTAGGACCCCCAACCCAATTGCATGTTAACCAAGACTAAAAATCAGTATTTTAAAGTATTTTAAATGTTTTAGCAATCACTAATCAAGATTAATAAAATGGATGTAGGCCGGTGGACTTGTGCACGTAGGAATCGTGACTTTGGACTCGTTGGACGACGTTTTCTTGACGTGATAGTTGCAGGCAAGTGAAACTTGCCAACTCTTGTGTAGGGCCATGTTTTTAGGCCACTTCCTTGTTTTTAGCATAAAAGAGACTAGTCAGTGAAATGATAGCTGGCTAGACGCCTACTTGATCTAGTTTGACAACGAAACTAGATCCGTCACCTAATTGATCTAGCTTGACAACGAAGCTAGATCCAACCCTTAAAACTTGTTGTTCATGCATACTAAACTGTCACGTTTACTTTCCTTACCTGTACGCCTTACTACTTGTCTTGTCATGTCATCCATGCATTGAATGTCGCATTCGTAGCACACGCTACAATACTTGTACATGTACTCCCTTGACTGGCTAGGTGCACCCCTAGACCAGCAAGATAAAACACTTCCTGGCTCGTGTTCCAGAAGCGAGCATTCCCGTTCGGGGGTAAGGCCCTGGCTCGACACACGTGGAGGGGTAGGGATAAACGATCACTTGAGCTTAGGAGTTGGCCCGCGCAGCCACTCTAGCCAAAAGGCGGAATCTCTGTGCACGAGGTGCTTACTTTCCTTGTCGTGTACTTGTCTTGTGAATGATTCATGTAATACTTGTCATCCATGCCATGCCATGCTCGTACTTTACTTTACTTGTTGCACTCATTACTTTAACTGCCATGTCATTGCATCATGCTAGAACTGCTAGGTTTCTTTACTTTTACCTGCTTTCAGTTTCCTTGCACAAGTCTTCCAGACTTGCTGACATGTGCCCCTTTCTCTTTGGGTGTCACATGTTAGACCCTGAGCCAGAGATAGTTGTTGAGGTCGAGGTGTTACTGACGCTGAGCCTGAGCCTACGTTCGTCGAGGAGTTCGTAGACACCGGAGACCAGTCTTAGAGACTGATTTTACTTGCTTTGCTTTAGGTTGCTGTTAGTTGTCGGTGCTTGCACCATTTCTTTGTTTTCGTACTTTGTACTTTTGTTGGCCATGCTGGGCTTCTTTTAGACTCTTTTATTTTAGCCTGGTGGCTTTTTCTGCGATGTTGAAAGTTATTATTATGGATATTCTGAGATGTTCTTTTGTCCCTTTCGTTATTATTATCTTTGTTTCGTTTCGCGTTGCAAGGACCTGTAGTTTAAATTTGAATGACGCTTATCGGACTTGCATCTTTGTAGCTTCAAGTCTGAGCGGACCTTCTCACGCTTCGCTCCACGTTTTTGGGAAGCGGGGCGTGACAATATTTTTACTCAGAAGGAGCTCAACATGCGACAGCGTCGAATGTTGGAACTCATGGCGGATTATGAGATTGATTTGCAGTATCACCCTGGCAAGGTGAATGTGGTTCCTGATGCGCTGAGTAGGCTTCCAGCGGTGATGATTTTGACCTCGCAGTGGAGATTGCAGTAGGATTTTTGCGAGTCTGGTGTGGAGATTGTTCTTCCTGGAGAGGCTTCTTCATTGATGTGTATGCAGATACAGTCGACGATCGTGGATCGGATCAAGGCTGGCCAGGCTGAGGATCCGAAGCTGGTGAAGATTCGGGAGCAGGTGGAAGCCGGTCTGCAGACTGACTTTCTGATTCATGAGGATGGCTCGCTGAGGTTTGGAGCTAGGTTGTATGTGCCAGCTGGGGATATTAGAGAGGAGTTGATGGTGGAGGCACATAGTTCACCGTATTCTGTGCATCCTGGTGGCACCAAGATGTACCAGGATCTTCGTCTGAACTATTGGTGATATGGTATGAAGAGGAGTGTGGCTCGGAGTGTGGCCAAGTACTTGGTTTGCCAGCAGGTAAAGGCGGAGCATCAGCGTACGGTAGGGTTGCTACAACCGCTTCCGATTCCAGAGTGGAAGTGGCAGCACATCACTATGGATTTCGTGACTGGACTACCTCGGAGTCCGAAGCAGAATGACGCGATTTGGGTGATCGTAGATCGATTGACCAAATCCACGCACTTTATTCCATTCCGAGTGGGACAGTCCACTGAGGTGCTAGCGAGGAGATATATGGAGGTAAATTCTTTTACTCTCCTTTTTTATTTCCTTTTTCCTAGTTTGGATAGTGATGTAACGTAAATCATGCAGGAGGTAGTACGACTTCACGGAGTCCCCGTGAGCATCGTGTCGGACAGAGACACGAGGTTCACATCTCAGTTCTGGCAGAGTTTGCAGAAGAGTTTGGGTACGCGTCTGAGTTTCAGCACGGCATACCATCCGCAGACGGATGGCCAGTCCGAGAGGACGATTCAGATCTTGGAGGATATGCTGAGGGCGTGCATGTTGGATTTCAAGGGTTCGTGGGAGGACCATCTACATCTGGTAGAGTTCTCTTACAACAACAGCTTCCAGGCAAGTATTGGCATGGCGCCTTTTGCCGCGTTGTATGGGAGGAAATGTCGATCACCATTGAGTTGGGATGACGTTGGTGATCGAGAGCTGTTGGGACCTGAGATGATTATGGAGGCTGTGGATGTTGTCAGGAACATTCGGGAGAGGTTGAGGATTGCTCAGGACCGTTTTAAGCATTGGACGGATGCTAAATGTCGTCCTTTGGAGTTTCAACCGGGCGATCATGTGTTTCTGAGGATTTCCCCGAATCGTGGTGTGATTTTCTTTGGGAAGCGAGGGAAGTTGAGCCCGCGATACATTGGACCGTCTGACATTTTGGAGAGGGTTGGCGAGGTAGCTGATCACTCCATATTTTACACCTTTTTTCCGCATGTTTGCATGCCATTTAGATCGCTCAAATCACGCTTTTCACGATTTATCGACAATATTGCGATACTTTTCACGATTTGTTGTTTTTGTCATATTTCAGGAGATTTGGAGCGATTTGGAGTGATCCCGAGACACACCAACTCCAGAGTGTCACCGATGACTTCCCCGAGGGGTATTTTGCTATTGGAGAGGAGCGGAAGAAGAAAGAACGTCGTAGGAGCGACGAGGAGGCAAAAACACTCAGAATGGGCATTTTTGGTGTCTCACTCGGCCGAGTGAAAGAGTCACTCGGCCGACCAGCGAGATTCCGCTCGGCCGACCAGATCGGACACGCACCAAGTGTGCACTCGGCCGAGCATCGGAAGCCACATCGGCCGAGTGACGAAACTCCGTCCGCCCGAGTGGCGCTCAGACGACGCTCATCAAAAACTCCGAACTTACTGTTTTTCGTCAGTCTGAGCATCAGAAGACCCACTCGACCGAGTGGAAATTGTCGACCGCCCGAGTGAAGAGAAGCCCATCGGCCGAGTGACGACAACTCGCTCGGCCGAGCGACCCCCGAAGTGAAGACCCCCAAGACCCCAGACTTACTGGAAATTCTCAGGGTTTCTCACTCGGCCGAGCGACTGTTGTCACTCGGCCGAGTGAGCCGCGCTGCCTGTAGCGTAAATTACGATTTTCAGGCTGCGCAGGGGCATTTTGGTCACAGTTTTTTGGGCGATTTTGGGGGGTATTTAACCCCAGTTTTTAACCTAGGTTAGGGAGCTTTTTCTTTTGCTTTTTGCAGCTTTTTAGATAAAACTTTTAGCCTTTGATTCTTGTGATTGGAGAGGAGAGGAAAGGTTATTTTTATTGGATTCTTGGAGAACTCTATTGGTTTGTCTCCCTCTCCATTAAAAATCTTATTTTTATTGCTTATTTGAATATTGTGATGAATTCTATTGCTATTTCAATTGATTATTCTTGCATTTGTGATATGAATTGTGAGTAGTCCTAACGTCTTAGGGCGTGGGGATGAACCCTACGAGCCCAATTTCTGATTTGTGATGATTTGATAGAACTATTGCTAGAATTGCTATTAGGATTAGTTCGGGATCGATTTATTACGGATAGCTAGGTGTTCATATCGATTGGGATTTGCAAGAGATTGGATCCCAATTCGATAGGAAACCCTAGAAATCCGAATTGGGTTGAAACTGAGTTTCCGTAGTATCGGTTTGCAAGAGATTGGACCAATACTAGGGTTCTCGGTTGCAATTCCATACCGATACTCGTTTGCAAGAGATTGGACGGGTAGGAACTATCCCAACCTAGGTCGCATCCCGAGTTTGCATAAGAGTGGGCTCGGGACGCGATTGAACGATGATGTTGATCCTAATGCTAGCTTGCCTAGGCTAGGGTTTGCAAGAGATTGGACCCAAACCTAGGTCAGCCATAGACCGGCAACAGCGCGAGAGCGTGAGATAGGTTTTACATTCAGTTGCAACTAGTTCATCCGAAATTCTACCCTAGCAATTGTGATACCGATGAATCACATTGAAGAGATACGGTGAGTAGCGGGTATTCCCTATTCCCTAGGCGTCTTTATTTGATTTTATATCTCCATACTTTGTCTGACGATTGTGACGGGATCGCCAAAAGGCAAATTCCCTCTTTTCTGTTCTTATAGCCAGGTTGTTTGGAGAAGGCACTGTCATACGTCCTCCTTGTGTTCGATACCCGCTCGTCGCTACACCGTGCGCTTGCGGTAAAACTACAATCATTCTCCGGGTGTGTATCCGGGGCCGACCAAGTTTTTTTGGTTGTGCTCTTGGGTTGCATTTCGTAGTGATCAAGTTTTTGGCGCCGTTGCCGGGGATTTATCTCCGTGCATTTGCGCCATACTAGGTTGTGCTCTAGGTTGTGCAGAGCCCGTTCACCCCGCACAGCCACTCCCTGCCGTCCCACAGCCACCACCACCGGATCCACTTGTTGGGCCACTGGGGATTACGTTCCGAGACGACGCACACCGCGTCGTCTTCGAGCGCATTTCCCAGCGCTCGATTGTACCCTCCAGGTTCGCACACCTTGCAGACCTAGGACACCTGGGGTACTCGAGAGGATGCTCATGTTGTATGACAACGTGGGTTGGCGAGATTTCTTCCAGGTATCGGCGGACACGTTCGTCCGTCCGACACTTGAGGTGCTTAGTTCTATCTCCCGGACCGACGAGGGATGCTCGTTTAGGTTCATGGACCGAGAGTGCCAGGTCACTCTAAGTATGATGAGAGCATTCTTTTCGTGGCCCGATGTCCCCGGGGCCGACCGTGGTTACGCCCCCACTCGCATTCCCCCGACCTCTCCATGGAAATTGATGAAGGCGACGTTGACGTCGCGTAAATACGAGAGCTCTGCAAGCTCTCAAAGACGAAGACTCCAGAGAAATCCACACCGATACGAAAATCGGTGTCACCGGTGAAGCCAAGGCCCGGAGCAAGCACTAGCTTGGGGGAGTTACCCCCCGACACTACCCGAGGCAAAGGAGTACCAAGGAAGAATACGCCGCCACAACATCCAAATTTGAGCGTTCTTCCCAATAAATTTGACGTGTGCATCTCATATGCACCCAATATCCCGCATTGAATTGAAAATCAAAGGGGGTCGAGCTCAAGACCTTAAACGAGTGCTTGTCGGGAGGCAACCCGACGGTTATCGCTTTATTTTTACTTTTCCTTTATTTTTGTTTTAGAAATTATTAGTGTTTTGAGTCGTTTGCCCAAAAATTTCTTGATAACGGGTCCTATTTTTCTTTGACATGAGAGGAGAAAGGGATATCTATCATTAGGAGGATGAACAAGGCGACGAGGAGCGCTCCAGGAATGCGCTCGATGCTTAGGAGGAAGATGAAATCGACTGGAGGAAGAAAAACAGAGTTTAGAGCCCAAACGAAGCCAAACAGCAGAAAACAGGGTTCACTCGGCCGAGCATACTAGTCACTCGGCCGAGCACATAAGTTCGTCCGCCCGAGCGGCTCACAAACGAGGGAAGTCTGTTGTACCCAACTCTCTGTTTCTTTTCTTGATTTCAGTACAATTGCCACTCGGCCGAGTATATATATTCACTCGGCCGAGTAAAACTGATACGCTCCTGGGGCGAGTCTTGCTGAGTAGCTTGAGCCACTCGGCCGAATGGACTTATTCCACTCGGCCGAGGGTGGCAAGGACACTCGGTCGAGTCATTAGCGGGGAGGAATTTTCCAAAATATTTCCGTTGCGTTCACTCGGCCGAGCGACTTAGTCACTCGGCCGAGTCGTAACTTTTTCTATAAAAGGGGGAGCGGGACGGCACGTTTTTCGAAACGAGAAAAATTTCCCAAACGCCCGACCCTTCATTTCCCTCGCCCGCTGCCCCCCTCACTCGCCCGACCACTCGCCCGCTGCCGGCGCTCGGCCACCCACCGCCGGCCGAGCCTCCTCCGCCTCGCCCGAGTCGCCACCGGCGACCACCTCACCGGCCGAGCTCCGGTACCTTTATTTCGCCGATTTCCTCCTCTTTTGCGTATTTTTCGACGATCCGTGTGTTTAACGAGCCCCAAAACCAAATCAACTTCATTATCTCTCTATCATACCCCTAACCCCCCCATACATTTTGATTATTACTCGTTGATATCTTCGTTTGATGTGCAGGGTATATTGGGGAGCTTAGGGGAGCCCAGGGGAGCTTCCGGGGAGTGATTTTGGCTTCGTGGAGGCGTCGTCTTCGCACGCATCCACTTCCTTGCTCTCGCGGCGTGTCACGGTATACTCGTTCCATTTATTTTTTGCACACCGCATTTTTACTGCTTTTGGTGAGCACCCAGGGCCCACAGGCCGCTCCGGACACGGCCTCGCACCAGGAGAGCTTCCGCCAAGCGGAAGCGGTCGGATGAGCCCGGCCCCTCCCACGAGGTGGAAGACTCTCCTCCGCCTACACCACCACACCCCGTTCTCCCCGCACAGAATGTAGACCCCACTGCACCTGCTGACCACGTGGCCCCTCAGTAGCCTGATATTTTTGCTGCTCCCGACACCTCTGTCCACACTTCTGCCGGTGTCGGGAGTACACTCGCTGAGCCCACCTCCACTACCTCCACGCTCACCAACACAGCTGGCCCTCTGTCCGTTGAGCCCGTTTGCTCTGCACTTCCCGAGCGCCCACCGACTATAGTTGAGAGCGGAGAGCCCTCTTTTGCTGCCGTCGTGGAGACCGTGGTTTCCACCTCTGTCTCAACCGCAGCCGTATTTTCTGAGAGTGTCGTGACGTCTGTTCCCACGTCTGTGTCACCGACCTCTCTGGCCGCCTCGTTTCCACTTTTATACTCCACTTCCGTTGCTGCTGTCTCCACTTCTTACCAGCCTGCGCCGCGGCCTCGCACTGAGGCTAGGCCCACACTTGCGAGCACAGCACCTTTCCTCCACATGCCTGCTGAGCCCATCACCTACGCCACCCGAGTCCGCCAGCCCCGTCCTGCACAGCATAGACAGGTGCGTCCCTCTGCACCACCTCCCCCCGACACTGTACTTCAGAGAATTCGTGCTCTCGAGGGGGCGGTGAGTGCCCTCAGAGGTGACCTCAGGACCATGTCTGCCACCATCATCGCTATGGCCAGCCGCTTCGACCTCCTTCCGGGCATTCACTATTGCCTCACTCAGATTCTCGAGCGGCTTCCTCGCGTACCCACACCCACCCAGCAGGTACCCACCCCCACTCCTACACACACCCAGCCTGCTTCCACACCCACACCCACTCAGCAGACTGTTCCCCAGCCACCACCACCACCACCACCACCTCAGGACGGAGACGGCGCAGCCCCACCCTCTTAGGCACCCTTGATGCCATTGATCTTTGTAGCTGTCATGCTGCCCGTCTCTGCTCGGTCCTGATGATTTTTTCCCACCCCCCCCTCCCCTCACTGTTTTTGGGTCCACATTTTGTTCATATATTTCTATATCATTTTTGGGAGAGCGGGAGAGTTTTTGGTGTCACACTTTTATATCTGATTCACTCCTATATCAGCATGCATCATGTCTGCATCGTATTTTCTTTTTATTATTTTATTTTCTTTTTTCATCATGCATGCATCCTCACATACCCCTTCCATTACACGTCTCTCGGTGTGCCACACTTCGCACATTGAGGACACTGTGCACTTTAGCTTGGGGGAGTGAGTTCCCACGTTCTTTTCGATTTACCACCTTTATTTTTAGTTTTTTCACGCCATTTTCCGCTTTTGCACTCACTTTCATCATTTTTTTCTTTCCATGCATCACGTTTTTCTTATTTTCTTTGTGTGCTGCATTGTAAATAGCTTTATTTTCCCCCTTTATCTTTATTTCTTTTTCATCTCATGCTAGAGATGACTTTTCTGTGATGATGATGGCGTGGAGTTAGCTTTCTCTATATGCATGCTATATTTGTCATGTCTTAGATTTTATTTCTGATATCATATGCTGTGATTTGCCTTGCATTTAGAGATAGTAACCCACACTTTTTTCCGCAAGAAAATGGATGAAATTTTATTATTAGCTGAGTCTGAATATTCATATGTATGCTATCGCAGAAAACACACCAAGATTCACGCATTGAATGGTTATATCTGGAGTACCGTTTTCTTTTCCTATATCACTTCTATTTGCATGATTTGTACATTTCACTTCAGGATGATTGAATGATGTTAGCTATGATAAATCTGGATTAGTTAGCTTTTTTGTGATCGAAACTGAGTAGATTAGATTACCCTGCTGAAGTTGTCGTGCACGTCTTATGGAGTGAACCGAGAGACATATTTATTTCTTTCTCCACATATCTTGAACATCAATTCTCTATTTTAAAATCATTGGTGAATCTCCCCTTAGTGATTCTAATATATGGCATTTCCCCGTCATTAAAATCTTAGCTCCAAATTTCCCAAAACCAAAGAAAGAAAAAGAAAAATTCTTGTATATCCTTATTTCTCTTTGATTTGGGATCATTGTGTATATATGCTATTTGAAAAAAACAAAAACAAAAGAAAAAAAAGGAGAAAAAGAAAAGAAAAGAGAAAAGAATCTCAATAAACGATCCCATCTCATGTTCTCTCTTTCTTCCCTCCTTTTGTTTTTATTTTTATTACTTTTGGAGCTTCATACAAATGGGGATGTAAATATTATTTTTTTATGCCACCACGCTTATAGATAAGCTTGGGGGAGGGAATCTGATGATGTATGAGAGAGTGACTACTTGACGGTGCACGACAACCTAGGCTAAGTAATATTCTATACTCGGTGAGATTGTTTTAGCTTCACGAAATCCAGAAATCTATGCCTAGCACTCATTTCATGAAATCCATGCTTTTCTATTCTTTCTATTCTATTGCGTGATATTCTTATTTTCCTCATAGAAAGCATTCAATTGAAAAGTGTGTGATCTGTGATATTGTATACCGCTTTAAATGATTCAGACGATGTTAATTTTAGAATTATTCCGTTTTTCATGCTATATCATTATTCTTGGGTTTTCTATTTCTATTTGCACCATTATACTATGATATCGAAATAAAAGTCCTTGACATGTGTTTTACATTCGGTGCATGCTATATGAGTAAGCAAAACCCACGTCCTGAGAAAATGATCTAGCAGCTTCCCTCTTCGCTTTCTTCTTTCTTCTTCGTTTTTCGTTTTTCGTTTTTCGTCGTTTTCATTTTCTGAATCCACCGGGTTCGCCTTTTACTTATCTTCCTCGAGGACGAGTAAGAGGTAAGCTTGGGGGATTTTGATCACTCCATATTTTACACCTTTTTTCCGCATGTTTGCATGCCATTTAGATCGCTCAAATCACGCTTTTCACGATTTATCAACAATATTGCGATACTTTTCACGATTTGGTGTTTTTGTCGTATTTCAGGAGATTTGGAGCGATTTGGAGTGATCCCGAGACACACCAACTCCAGAGTGTCACCGATGACTTCCCCGAGGGGTATTTTTCTATTGGAGAGGAGCGGAAGAAGAAAGAACGTCGTAGGAGCGACGAGGAGGCAAAAACACTCAGAATGGGCATTTTTGGTGTCTCACTCGACCGAGTGAAGGAGTCACTCGGCCGACCAGCGAGACCCCGCTCGGTCGACCAGATCGGACACGCACCAAGTGTGCACTCGGCCGAGCATCGGAAGCCACATCGGCCGAGTGACGAAACTCCGTCCACCCGAGTGGCGCTCAGATGACGCTCATCAAAAACTCCGAACTTACTGTTTTTCGTTAGTCTGAGCATCAGAAGACCCACTCGGCCGAGTGGAAATTGTCGACCGCCCGAGTGAAGAGAAGCCCATCGGCCGAGTGACGACAACTCGCTCGGCCGAGCGACCCCCGAAGTGAAGACCCCCAAGACCCCAGACTTACTGGAAATTCTCAGGGTTTCTCACTCGGCCGAGCGACTGTTGTCACTCGGCCGAGTGAGCCGCGCTGCCTGTAGCGTAAATTGCGATTTTCAGGCTGCGCAGTGGCATTTTGGTCACATTTTTTTGGGCGATTTTGGGGGGTATTTAACCCCAGTTTTTAACCTAGGTTAGGGAGCTTTTTCTTTTGCTTTTTGCAGCTTTTTAGATAAAACTTTTAGCCTTTGATTCTTGTGATTGGAGAGGAGAGGAAAGGTTATTTTTGTTGGATTCTTGGAGAACTCTATTGGTTTGTCTCCCTCTCCATTAAAAATCTTATTTTTATTGCTTATTTGAATATTGTGATGAATTCTATTGCTATTTCAATTGATTATTCTTGCATTTGTGATATGAATTGTGAGTAGTCCTAACGTCTTGGGGCGTGGGGATGAACCCTACGAGCCCAATTTCTGATTTGTGATGATTTGGTAGAACTATTGCTAGAATTGCTATTAGGATTAGTTTGGGATCGATTTATTACGGATAGCTAGGTGTTCATATCGATTGGGATTTACAAGAGATTGGATCCCAATTCGATAGGAAACCCTAGAAATCCGAATTGGGTTGAAACTAAGTTTCCGTAGTATCGGTTTGCAAGAGATTGGACCGATACTAGGGTTCTCGGTTGCAATTCCATACCGATACTCGTTTGCAAGAGATTGGACGGGTAGGAACTATCCCAACCTAGGTCGCACCCCGAGTTTGCACGAGAGTGGGCTTGGGACGCGATTGAACGATGATGTTGATCCTAATGCTAGCTTGCCTAGGCTAGGGTTTGCAAGAGATTGGACCCAAACCTAGGTCAGCCATAGACCGGCAACAGCGCGAGAGCGTGAGCTAGGTTTTACATTCAGTTGCAACTAGTTCATCCGAAATTCTACCCTAGCAATTGTGATACCAATGAATCACATTGACGAGATACGGTGAGTAGCGGGGATTCCCTATTCCCTAGGCGTCTTTATTTGATTTTATATCTCCATACTTTGTCTTACGATTGTGACAGGATCGCCAAAAGGCAAATTCCCTCTTTTCTGTTCTTATAGCCAGGTTGTTTGGAGAAGGCACTGTCATACGTCCTCCCTGTGTTCGATACCCGCTCGTCGCTACACCGTGCGCTTGTGGTAAAACTACAATCGTTCTCCGGGTGTGTATCCGGGGCCGACCAAGTTTTTTTGGTTGTGCTCTTGGGTTGCATTTCGTAGCGATCAGTAGCCTACCGCTTAGCCTTGCCGCCATCTTTGGAAGGAGTTCACAATGTTTTCCATGTGTCGCAGCTTCGTCGATACATTAGCGACACATCTCATGCTGTGGATTTCTCGGAGATTACTGTTCGCCCTGATATGACGTATGACCAGCAGCCAGTGCAGATTCTGGACAGGCGTCAGAAGTCACTCTGGAACAAGGTTGTCAATCTTGTGAGGGTGATGTGGTGACACGGCTCGCCTGGAGAGTCTACTTGGGAGAATGAGGATGAGATGCGAGAGCGTTCCCACTTTTGTTCCCGGACACGTGAGTGTTGGGAAATTCCGAGGACGGAATTTTTCTTAAGTTGGGGAGGATGTAACGACTGGTTTTCATGTATTTGGATTATTTATTATATATATATGTTTTGGTGGATTTTCTCCTCATGTGTGGTTTTCGTCTCCGTAGCTTTCATTTTCGATCGTTTCGTCGTGATTTTCTAGCTTCTTCCTTAGAATCGTCGATTTTGGAGTAAGTCATTCGTGACGGGCTTTATATCGGTCATATCTTATTGTTAGATCAAGCCTAGAGGTCTTACGAATCGATCCCGGAGCTTCGCGCTCCATTTCGGAACTTTCTGTGCACGTTAGCCTGTGTAAGAAGGGGAACCGACCGACTAGATGACGATTTAGTCGGTCGGCAAACCTTCATGGACCGACTAGTGGGCTTTGTAAATAATTCAGGAGTTACTGTTTATCGTTAGTCGGTCTAAGAACATTGGTCGACCGACTAGGTTGCAAACTAGTCGGTCAGCAATTGTTCTTTAACCGACTAGCTCTATGATCATTTTTGATGCCATGTACTATTCATTCTTAGTCGGTCTAAGAACGTTCATCGACCGACTAGATTCGAAACTAGTCGGTCAGTAGTTGTTCTTTGACCGACTAAATCTAAATTCTATTTTTGTACAGGAGTTACTGTTTGGACTTAGTCGGTCTGCGTTGGTCAACCGACTGACTAGTTCCCAAACTAGTCGGTCAGTGGTTGCTCTTTGACCGACTAATCAGTGTCGAAACCCTAATTTCTGGGCAGCCGCCAGCACTCCCTATTTAAACCCCACCCACGATTTCTTTCATCCCTCTTTCATTTTCCTGAGCCTCCTTCTTCCCCAAATCACCCTCCAACATTTCCCCAAGCCATTCCTTCCTCCCTTGGAGTTTCCCTCTCTATTTTGGTCTACCACCATGCCCTAGGTCATCTCCAACCCCCAAAAATTCCCAAACCCACATTTCTCTAGATTTTCCCCATCCATTCCAGATCTGAACCCTAGGTTCCCGGATCGTTTCTTCCGTTGCTGTGCTTGCTCGGCATCGTTCTTCCGCTTCCGATATGGTAATAAATCGATCTCTTAATGTTTTCATAACCCATTGTGTTTTTGTGAAACCCTAATAAAACTAGGTTGGATGTTGTTCTAATATTGTTTTGCCATGGCAGCGATCTCATCGCCGTAGTTAGCATTTGTGTGACGGCCTCGTTGATCGTCATCCACGGTGCTAAGCAAGTGAAACTTGCCACTTAGGGTTTTAGGCCATGTCTTAGGCCATTTGCTTGTTATAGGCGTAAAAGAGACGAGGCGACGAAATGATACTCGCCTAGGCGCAATTTTAGGAACTAGCTTGACAACGAAGCTAGATCTGGCATTTACCATGTTTAATTTCCATTAACGGTACGCGAATAAATTGTCATGTCATTGCATTCTTTAAGTGTTCCTGTGATTGCGTAGCTCCGCTACACCATGTGAAATGATTGAGGCTAGGTGCACCCCTATGCCAAATGAAATACACTCCTGGTTTGTGATCCAGGAAACGAGCTCTTGTGCGGGGCAACCTTGGCTCATTTACTGAGCTCGTGTACATGGACCCTGGCTCGTTCACATGTGGGAGGGGTAAGAGTTAAGCGGCCATTCAACTGGGAGTCTGCCCGAATTCAACTGGGAGTCTGCCCGATAAGCAACTGCAGTTGTAAGGCGTAAACTCTGGGTTCTGGGGTAGTGTTAAGCGGCCAATCAGTGTGAACGTCCAACAGTTCAGCTGTAAGGCGTAAACATCTACAAACAACTTGAAACGTGACTAGTGAAAAGATTGAGATTGATAGTAGCTTGGCTACTCTTGTCATGCCTTGATAAATTATTCTCTTGTACTTGTGGGTTCACCATGTCTTACTTGTGCACTCATACCATAACTGTCATGTCATGCATACCATAACTGCTAGGTTGTTAGTTTGCCTTACTTTCAGTTTCCTTGCCCAAGTCTTTTAGACTTGCTGACATGTGCCCCTTTACTCTTTTGGGTGACACATGTTAGATCCTGAGCCTGAGTGCATTGTTGAGGACGAGGTGTTTGCTGACGCCGAGCCCGAGCCTGTGTTTGGCGAGGAGTACGTGGACACTGGGGACCAGTCCTAGTGTCTTCGTTGAGCTTTCCCCTTTTGTTTTAGACTGTTTTGTTGTCGGTGCGTAGCACCTATACTTTGTTATGTTGTCCCTTTTGTTGGCCTTGTTCTGGGCCTTTAGACTCTTTCTTTTAGCCTGGTGGCTTTTCTGGATGTTGAACTTAATTTTCATGTTGGACAAATTCTGAGATTTGAGATTTTATTTCTGTCTCTCCTTGTGTTATTATTGTTGTTCCGTTTGTGGTTACAGGGACCTGCTTATGTTTTCTTGACGCTTATCGGGTTTGGGGCTTCACAGCTCCACTCTCGTGCGGACCTTTTCACGTCTCGCCTCCATTTTTGGGAAGCGGGGCGTGACAGGTATTGTTCATCTTTCACAAAGTCACTACTTGAAGACTGTTATTCAGAGATTTGGTTGTGAAAGCATGAAGTTCACAGCTACTCTGCTTGCACCTCACTTTAAATTCTATGCCAAGCATTACACGAAGAACAAGAAAAGAAAAACATTTATGGAGAGCATACAATATGCCAATCCAGTAGGTGCCTTGATGTATGCCACTGTATGTACGAGGCCCGATCTATCCCATGCCATGAGCATGGTCAGCCGATACATGCACAATCCAGTGACGGTACATTGACAAGTAGTACAGTGGATACTACGATTCATGTGGAATTGACATATAAGCGATGTGATGAAGGTCTGCAAGTTGTAAGCCATCTCGATTCTGACTTTACAGGTGACCTGGATGGAATGAGTGTAAGGACCATGTGCTATGAGGAAACCACTAGAAGGGATTAAATATTGTTTATAAAATTAAATAGACAATTCCGCCTAATTAAAATCCAAACCAACAAAGATGCAAAATTATAATGAAATAACAATTAATCAATGCAAACACAAGATGTTTTAAGAGTTCGGATTACCCAAGTCAAAGCTGACTTGTTCTCGGTAATCATACGTCCCTACCACCTGGATACCACCCAGATACTCAAGCTAAAACCCTAGCTTGAGTTTTCCTTTCAACCCACTTGTAGCAACCCTACAAGTGTAATCGATATAAGATATTGATGATCTTGAATCCCACAACCTGGGATCAAGCTAACACTCTCACAATCGAGAGTAAAACCAATTTACGAAGTAATGAAATTGAAATTTAGACACTTACAAATCACATATGCCTTGAAGTAGAACTTGAAGAAGCAAAGTGACGAGTGTGTTAATCTCTTCCTAGAAAAGAGAATAGCCCTTGCACTTGTCTTCACCAAAGCTAGAGGAAGGATCAGATTTGGTTCTAGTTGGAAGACAAGAAGAGAATTGGAATTATAGGGCTTTTGATTGTAAATGAGAGCTTGAGAGAGATTAAGCTTGAGAGATGAATCAATGGAGTTCCAAGAGTTGCTCAATGGAACAGTTTCAACCCTTTGTATAAGTTCTCTCAAGGCCCTAAAGAAAATACCCAAAAGTCCTCTCAAAATCTGTGGAAGAAAAGCCAACGGATTGATTTTACGCATATGACATGCAACTGATGAAGAAACTACAGTCGTCTGCTGCACTGTGTCAGAGGATAGGTGAGAATTCAAACGGTAACTTACCAAGTAGGACCGGCAACTAAAGAATGTTGGACATGCACCTGAAAACAAGAATGCACCAGAGAAACCTTCATCAGACGTCTGTGTGCACAAGTGCGAATCTTGCCAAAGTGAAAGATATGGGCAAGGGAAGGACATGCGATTGTAGCGGTAATGACAGGCGCATGTGCCATGGGTAGGCGCCTGTAAAACCTACTTAAGGTGCATGTATGCACAAGTGTGAAAGATGACAAAACTTGGGATCTTTGGGCAAGCTGATACAGACGACTGACTAACAAGTCACGGGCGCCTGCAAGAGGCCAGGCACATGTACTTTGTACATCAGTCGCCTATTAGAATTGAATACAGAAAACCCAAAGAATCGTATCAAAAGTGTGTGCATAACAGACGACTGTAGACCAAAATACAGGCGACTGTATGGAGACATGCGCCTGTAAAATGTTCAGCAGTCACCTGTCTGAAACCTAAAATGCACACCTTAGGTTTTTATAAGTTAGATTCCTAGGAAATGGATTCTAATGAATTCCTAGGCTAGATTGAGTGAAGTGTGTGTGTGCTCCAAGTATACTCTACTACAAGGCTACATTCTAATGAGAAAGAAATAAGAGAATAAAAAGATTTACATTGTACTATTGCTTCTCTTCTTTCTCTAGAATGAATTTAAATTCGTGAAGCATCCTTCTTTAACTTGATCACCAAATCTTCAAGTCTTTGAGCTTTGATTGATCTTTAAGAGTCATTCATTACAATATAATCTACATGATTTGATTAGGCAATGAATTAACTGCATGGAGGGAATTAGTCACAAGTATTTATGTTTGTTCATCGTCAAAACCAAGTATGGAGAAGTCCAATACTCAACATTCTTCCCCTTTTTGGTGATGACAAACAAACACAAATAAAAATAAATACTAGTGCTTTAAATAAATACTTACTCCTCCTACATAGATGCCAATCAAGTTAGACAATTTAAATGTGGGCATCAAATGACCAATTAAAGCAAAAGTATGATATGCGTGAATGAAATGAATTGAAGTATTTGAATTTAGGATTTTTGAATCCAAATTCACTATATCTTACTT
Organism: Scilla litardierei; assembly: GCA_030789695.1. NCBI lineage: Eukaryota > Viridiplantae > Streptophyta > Magnoliopsida > Asparagales > Asparagaceae > Scilla > Scilla litardierei. Next base: position 229,734,071 of record CM061133.1, read on the forward strand.
CCCCTGAATCTAAAGCTATTTCAATATTAGATGCAAGTTTAGCTTCTAATTAGCACAAAATTATGAGTTTGTTTATTTCTCTCCCCCTATGGCATTATCCAAAAAGTAAGAGTAGAAAACAACAACAACTACTGCTAAATAAAAGTAGAACAATCATGAGAGCATAAAGAATAGGATATGCATTTAATGTGATACCAAATGAAAAATAGGAAAACATGAAGGTGTATCACATAAATACGTATCAAAATCATCAAAACTAGGTTGATTAGAGAAAGAAGAGTCCAATAGCAACATTGAACATGCAATATGTCTCATCATACAACATATATAATAATGGGCACTTGGAAGAGACAATATCACACAATAATAACAAAGAGAATAATGAGCCAAAAATGTGTCAACATGAATGTATGAATGTATGTATGTATGTATGTATATGTGTGTATATATATATGAGAATAATTAGAAATGATGGCACATGATCTAATAGATCAGGTGTCAAGAAACATAAAATGGAAAAGTACTAGCCACACATGGGCTTGTACTTTCAATGGGACCCTCCGTTATATGTCTTGCACCTAATTTATTAGATCAGGTGCCACCTGATCTACATGATTCCAAATATATATATATTTGGCAAGTAAAAATGATCTATATTGATGTCCAAAATTTACAATACACAATGCTAATTGTATCAGAAGATAACATGAAGAAAGGGGAGAGGGCACAAGCGCCGTCACCCGCTACTTCCTACTATATTTCTTTACTATACACGCTCACCAAATTCCAAATGATGTATAAAAGAACACTAAAATAACTGGCTCTAATATTAACCAGCATCAATAAATCCGCAGTTGGAGAAAGGGGTCAAATCAGTAGCCTGGTCTGTATCCATATCTGTGAGTGAAATTATTACGTCAGCGACAATATCCTCAAATAATTCAGTCTTCCCCAAGTTTGTATCATTGAAAATCCTCTTATTGCGCTGCTTCCATATGTGCCAAACCATTGCTGCTAAAGAAGCCTTCGCCAGCACCCCCACGGGATCTGAATTGCTATAGCTTGATAAAATATGATCACCAACTCTTGCTAAGGAATTCGGTACTACACCTGAGTAACCCAATTTAAGTAGAATCCTCGCTAAAATATATCTGGATTAGTCACACTCGAAAAATAAGTGTTGTACACTCTCAGCGGCATTATTCTTGCAAAGGACATATAGATGCTCAGTCGTAATGACGCATTTAGATAGATAATCCCTGGTCGAAAGCTTCCCCCGTAGTGCACACAAAAGGCATAATGCCATTTTGGGTACGTGGCATTGGTACCAAATCAATTTATAGAAAGGAAATAGTGGGCGCTGTATGCGGCTCCCGTCCCAGGCGCTTCGAAATAATGAAGCATGCGTTGGAATCCATTTCTATCGGTCCATGTCATTGGATAATGTGATATTTCTGAGCAAAGGCAACAATGGAGTGATACTCGGATCATTAACCCACCCTGTAGCCGACCAAAAATCGCAAACTCGCATTCTCTCAGTTCTGGGAGGCGCTGCGACTCTTTAACATAAATTTCCAAGTGCCAGATTGGGTAGCCGTTGCCTTTGTCGAATAAAAATCATGCAAACCCGCTTTATAGTGCCTCCTCATAAACTTTGCCCAAAACCCCTCTGTTGCAAGCAATCTCCAAGTTATCCGGACACCAAAGGTAACGTTCAGATCATCTAATAACCTCAGCCCTACATCTCCTTCTTTCTTTGGGGCACATTGATCCTTCCAGGCCCAACAATTGAACTTGCCCCAAACGAACTTCCTACAAGCAGAGTTTATAGTACAGATGACAGAAGGAGGAAGACAGTAAGCTTGCATCCAGAACGCAATCATACCGTAAATAACGGCCCGTACTAATTCAATTCTTCCAGAAGTGGAAAGGAGCGATGAAGACCAGCATATGAGCTTCTTTTTGCATTTATCAACCAGCCTTGTAAATAGTGAAGCCTTAGGGTATTTTGAAGAAAGTGGTAACCCCAAATAAGTAGTAAAAGAAGATACTAACTTAATACCCAGAATATCAGCAAGATTCCTAGTATTACGGACCCCTTTACTGAATATAGCTGAACTTTTGTCCCAATTAATATGTGGCCCAGATAAAACACTGAAATTGACCAAAACATCTTTAAGCCCCTTAAAGGAATGGGGGTTGGCTCGACAGAAAACCAATAGATCATCCGCAAAAAGCAGGTGGGAGATAGCCCCAACCCTTCGTAGAGGCTGAATAGAAACAGTAGATTCTGCCTTGGCCATAAGCAGCGAAAAAGCCTCCATAACAAGGACAAAGAGATAGGGGAAAGGGGATCACCTTGGCGAGGCCCCTATTGGATGGGAAGTACCCTTCTAGGGCCCCATCTATAATAACATAGAACAGTGGAGAAGTGATGCACTCTAATATCCAGTTAATAAATTTACCTCCGAAAGACAACTGATGTAAAAGAAATAGAATAAATTCCATGTTAACGCTATCGAAAGCTTTTCGGAGGTCAATTTTAATACAAGTTCTTGCCCCCCATGGGATTACTGAAATCCTGAATCTGCTCATAGGATACAAGGGTGCAATCTGCAAGCAACCTGTCTTTAAGGAAAGCAGCCTGGTTGGGAGATATAAGATCAGAAATGACATGTTTTAATCTGGTGCATTACACCTTACTGATGATTTCATAAATCACGTTGCAACATGCAATTGGCCTATAGTCCCCTAGCCCAGAAGCATTAGCATTTTTAGGGACTAATGTAAGAAAGGTGTGATTAATATAAGGAAGCATGCGGCCATTACTGAAAAAAGAGGAGATGCCCGCAATAACATCATTACCTACCACTTCCCATTGATGTTGGAAAAAGTGGGCATTATATCCATCAGGGCCAGGGGCCTTATCTTTACCAATTTGAAAAGTAGCATTCTTAATCTCAGTAGTAGTAACAGGCCTTTCCATCCAGATAGCAACTTCCAATGTGAGCTTACGTTTGGGAATTAAGTTAGGAAATACTTTACAGTAATCATCCTGGTTATAGAGATTCTTGAAGTACATAGGAGCTTCCTTTCTGAGAATATCTAGGCCCGAGTTCCTTTCGCCAGCAATATTAATAAGATGGTGCAGGTTATTTTGCGATCGCCTAAACTTCATAGCTGTATAAAAAAAATTTGAATTCATATCCCCCAGCGTTAGCCAGTTTATCCTGCTTTTTTGGCGCAGATCTGCCTCCTCATAGTCCAAGGAGCGGGCAAGATTGAGAATGCATTGCTTCTCAAGCAATTGAATAGAGGGTTCAGTAGATAATTCCGAATTAGCTTGCAAAATCTCCAGTTCACGCCTGCATGAAGTTGGGTTCAAATTGTCTCTGTGCTTGGTGGCACATAATCTAAGCTTTCATTTCAAACATTTTAAGTTGTTGACTAAGTGTTGCATGGCAGATGTCCCCAATTGGCTTCCCCAATTGTCACTCACCACATCGTGAAATCCAAGATATGAGACCCAAGAGTAGAAGAATTTAAAAGGCTTAGGGTAAGAGAGTACCTTATGATGGAGATATACGATCATAGCCTCATGGTCGCTAGTACCGGCATGAGAGTATTCTACATAAGCAGTAGGTAGAAGATCCAAGAAATTCATATTACAGAAAACTCGGTCTAGGCGAGCAGAAATACAGGAGGCACCAATACGCCTATTATTCCAACTTAGCCTTTGGCTAACATACTTCAGCTCAATGATCTGAATTGCCCCAATACAAGCATTAAAAGCATCCATAGCATTTGCGTCGACCGCACGACCACCCAACTTCTCATTAGAATAACGAATGCAATTGAAATCACCTCCCAACAACCAAGGAGTATTATTAAAATTCTTAGAATCATAACAAGCTCTGCCCAAAGAGGAATTATGGCACTAGAAAGGTTGAAGCCCTATACAGCAGTAAGGCCCATACGGAATCCCGCAGTATTAGTGAAAATAGAAGTAATGTGCTGGGGAGATGCAGCAAGAGGAGTACAGCTCCAGACTTCAGTATTATAATAGATAAAAAGCTTGCCTCCTTTATGAAGAGACCTATTGTCAATACAACTCCAATCTTTATCAAAGCATTTAGAGATCCTAGTAGCATTGGGAGCTTCAACTTTGGTTTCCAGTAAGCAGACAATTGAGGGCTTACAATATCGCAACCTAATCTTCAGATCTGAACGACGCGATAGATTATTTAATTATTTAATCTTCAGATCTTCAGATCTTCAGATCATAGCCTCATGATTCAATATATGTGTGCGTGTGTGTGTGTGCGTGTGCGTGTGTGTGCGTGAATACATGGAGTATAAACAAAATATCACTCCACATACATTATGACACAAGATCAACACAAAAATATAACCATCCATACATACATCCAAAATTGGACTACATCATCACACATCAAAACTACCTAAATACAAACTCTCAAACCCTAAAAAAATACCTCCTAGGGTGAGATATCTCCGAAATGCATCATGGATCAAGCTGGACAATGGGTAAGAACTCAAGAGCTCTCATCTCAACGGTGAAGCCCTGGGTCTCTATCCCTGAAGACGAAGCAACAGCAGCGGCAGGAATATCATCAGAAGGAGCCTCGGTAGGCTGAATAGCAGCATCAGATGGAGTCTGTGTGATGTTAGATGGAGGAGGCTGGGTGACGTCAGCTGGAGGAGCCTGAGCACCATCTCCAGGAGCAACAGTCTAGGTAGGATCAGTAGGATGAAGCAATGACTGGAGGGAGGTAGGTACATGTAAGCCATGATGCTCAAGTAGGGTACTGAGCACCTCAAGTAGCAAGGTCATCTTCTAATCCAGAAGAGTCACCTTCTTATCCAAACGGATAAAGAATGGGTCAATATGAGGTGGAGAAGCTAAAGATGAAGGAATGAAGATAACAGCTGGAGGAACGGTGATAGCAGCTGGAGTCACTAGAGATGAGGAGGGACCAGACACAGATTGCCTCTTCTTGGCTACAGTCTACAGAGCTGAAGGAGATTTCAACTTTGCAGCTGCATCCAAAAGAGGGCCAAGTGGAACAGGCTCATAGGAGGCCAGATCAATCTGAAAATGTCTGAATACATGGGTGAGAATGCAACTGTATGGCAGGTGAGACAGGAAAGGAGTGATCTCAACGTGGTCCATCCTATCAAAGATAACACCAGCCCAGTTCACCTCCATCCCAGAGAAAATAGCATATATGCACTTAAGGATGTCATGTGAAGGCTGATCAGATGACCCAGATTTGAAGGATATTGGACTTGACAACGTAATGACTACCCACCCACGTTTGGAGAACATGAACGTCTTCACTCCAGAGGTGATAATAGGATGGACGACCGTGAACATGTCCTAGAGGACGATCTAATCAAGCTCATAAACCCTAGAGATGGAAATATCAGCAAGTAGAGATCCAGTAAAGGGAATGCTAAGAATGGATCCTAATTGTCACGCCCTGCTTCCCAAAACTGGAGGCGAGACGTGAGAAGGTCCGCACAGACGTGGAGCTGTGAAGCTACACGCTTGATAAGAGTCAAATCTGAATATATGCAGGTCCCTGTAAATGCAAACGGAACAAAATAATAATAATAATAATAATGATAAGGAGACTGATAAAAGTTAACCAATCTCAGAATTTGTCCACAACAATATTCAACATCAAAGAAAAGCCACCAGGCTAAAAGGAAGAGTCTAGGCCCAAACATGGCCACCAAAAGACAACACGAATAAAGTATGGGTGCTACGCACCGACAACTAAAGCAGTCTAAACAACAACACAAACAGTCTCTACGACTGATCTCCCGTGTCCTCAAACTCCTCGATGAACGCAGGCTCTGACTCAGCGTCAGCGAACACCACGTCCTCAGCAGCAACCTCAGGCTCAGGATCTAACATGTGTCATCCAAAAGAGTAGAGGGCACATGTCAGCAAGTCTAAAAGACTTGGGCAAGGAAACTGAAAGGAATGTAAACAACCTAGCAGTTATAGTATGATGCATAGCATGGCAAGTATAGGATGGAAGTATCAAGTAAGGTAAGGTGCAAGTAACAAGTAGCAAGTGGCAAGTATGACATGGATGACAAGTTTTACAAGCATAAACACAGACAAGTACAAGTCAAGTAAATCACGTCAAGTAAACACGTCGTGCACAGAGATTCCGCATGTTGGCTAGAGTGGCTGATCGGGCCAACTCCTAAGCTCAAGTGACCGTTTATCCCTACCCATCCACGTGTATCGAGCCAGGGCCTTACCTCCGAACACGTAATGCTCGCTTCTGGATCACGAGCCAGGAAGTGTATTTGGCATAGGGTTGTGCCCGCTAAAAGCAGGTGCCTAGCCGGATCAAGTAGTACAAGTAATGTAGCGTGTGCTACGAATGCAACATTCAACATGGATAGCATGGCATGTACAGATAATTCGCGTACCGTTAATTGAATTTAAACATGGCAGATAAGATGCATGGATGACAACAAGTGCAAATAATTAAAAGTAGTCGGATCTAGCTTCGTTGTCAAGCTAGATCCTGAAATATGCGCCTAGGCAAGTATCATTTCGTCGCCTAGTCTCTTTTACGCCTACAACAAGCAAATGGCCTAAGGCATGGCCTAAAACCCTAAGTGGCAAGTTTCACTTGCCTGGCACCAAGGATGACGATCAACGAGGCACATCACAAAATGTTAAACTACGGAGATGGGATCGCTGCCTTGGCAAAACAATATCAGAACAATAACCAATCCAGATTTATTAGGGTTTAACAAAAATCACAAGGTGGGTTATGAGGATATTAAAGGATCGATCTACTAACCGTATCGTAGCGGAAGAACGATGCCGAGCAAGCACGGCAACAGAAGAACGATCCGGAGAACTATGGCTCAGATATGGAAATGGCGAGGAAATCCGGAGAAAATAGGATTTGGGGGGTTTTGGGGTTGGCCGGTGGCCTAAAGGAAGTGGCCGACGCAAGAATGGCAAGAGGGAAGCTCCGAGGAAGAAGAAATGGCTTGGGGAATGTTGGAGGATGATTTGGGGAAGAAATGGGCTCAGGAGAATGAACAAAGAGTAAAAGAATCGAAGGGTTTAAATAGGAAATGAAACGGCGGCGGAAATGAAACCTAGGGTTTCGGGGTCATTTAGTCGGTCAAAGAAGAGCTGCTGACCGACTAGTTTAAGAACTAGTTGGTCGATCGACCAACTGTGACCGACTAAGAGCAAACAGTAACTCGGTCGTCAAAATGGTCAATGAACTAGTCGGTTAAAGAACAATGGCTGATTGACTAGTTTGCAACCTAGTCGGTCGAAAAATGTTCTTAGACCGACTAACGATAAACAGTAAGTTAGGTGAAATTTATCAAAGGAACTAGTCGGTCTGAGAGCAAGTTCTGACCGACTAGTTTCACATATAGTCAGTCGGTGGTTGTTCTTAGACCGACTAAGAGTAAACAGTAACTCCTGAATAATTGACTCAATGAACTAGTCGGTTCCAGAAGAGTTCCTGACCGACTAGATTGGAATCTAGTCGGTTGGTTCTCCTTCTTGAACCAACTAAAGTGCACGAAAAGTCTCGAATCGAAGCGCAAAGCTCCAGGAAGATTCCTACGGCATCTAGGATCAACCTATCTCTAAGATATGAGCGATATGAAGCTCGTCACGAATGACTTACTCCAAACTCGACGATCTAGGGAAGAAAGACTATAAATCACAAGGAAACGGACGAAACCACAAAACGACGGAAACGAAAATCACACACAAGGGGAAAACCAACCAAAACATATATAATATAGATAATCCAAATTCATGAAAAACCAGTCGTTACATCCTCCCCAACTTAAGAACAATTCCGTCCTCGGAATTTCCCAACACTCACGTGTCAGGGAACAAAAGTGGGTAGCGCTCTCGCATCTCATCCTCTCTCTCCCAAGTAGACTCTCCTGGCGAGCCGTGTCGCCACATCACCCTCACAAGATTGACAACCTTGTTCCGAAGTGACTTCTGACGCCTGTCCAAAATCAGCACTGGCTGCTGGTCATACGTCAAATCTGGGCGAACGGTGATCTCCGAGAAATCCACAGTATGAGATGGATCGTTGATGTACCGACGAAGCTGCGACATATGGAAAACATTGTGAACTCCTTCCAAAGATGGCGGCAAGGCTAAGCGGTAGGCTACCTCGCCAACTCTCTCCAGAATGTCAAACGGTCCAATGTATCGCGGGCTTAACTTTCCCCGTTTCCCAAAGCGAATCACACCACGATTTGGGGAAATCTTCAGGAACACATGGTCGCCTGGCTGAAACTCCAAAGGACGACGTTTAGCATCCGCCCAATGCTTAAAACGGTCCTGAGTAATCCTCAGCCTCTCCCGAATGTTCATGACAACATCCACAGCCTCCACAATCATCTCAGGTCCCAACAGCTCCCGATCACCAATATCATCCCAACTCAATGGCGAACGACATTTCCTCCCGTACAGCACGGCAAAAGGCGCCATGCCAATACTCGCCTGGAAGCCGTTGTTGTAAGAGAACTCCACCAAATGTAGATGGTCCTCCCACGAAATCTTGAACTCCAATATGCACGCCCTCAGCATGTCCTCCAAGATCTGAATCGTCCTCTCGGACTGGCCATCTGTCTGCGGATGGTACACCGTGCTGAAACTCAGACTCGTACCCAAACTCTTCTGCAAACTCTACCAGAACTGAGATGTGAACCTCGTGTCTCTGTCCGACACGATACTCACGGGGACTCCGTGAAGTCGCACGATCTCCTGCACGATTCACGTTACATCACTATCTATCTAGGAAAAGGAAATAGAAACGGAGAGTAAAAGAATTTACCTCCATGTATCTCCTTGCTAGCGCCTCGGTGGATTGTCCTACTCGGAATGGAATAAAGTGCGCAGATTTGGTCAATCGATCTACGATCACCCAAATCACGTCATTCTGCTTCGGACTCCGAGGCAGTCCAGTCACAAAGTCCATAGTGATGTGTTGCCACTTCCACTCTGGAATCGGAAGCGGTTGTAGCAACCCTGCCGTACGCTGATGCTCCGCCTTCACCTGCTGGCAAACCAGACACTTGGCTACACTCCGAGCCACACTCCTCTTCATGCCATGCCACCAAAAATTCAGACGAAGATCCTCGTACATCTTGGTACCACCAGGATGTACAGAATACGACGAACTGTGTGCCTCAACCAGCAACTCCTCTCTAATATCCCCAGCTGGCACACACAACCTAGCTCCATACCTCAGCGAGCCATCCTCATGAATCAAAAAGTCAGTCCACAGACCGGCTTCTACCTGCTCCCGAATCTTCACCAGCTTCGGATCTCCAGCCTGGCCAGCCTTGATCCGATCCACGATCGTCGACTGTATCTGCATACACATCAACGGAGAAGCCTCCCCAGGAAGAACAATCTCAATTCCAGATTCGCAAAAATCCAGCTGCAATCTCCATTGCGAAGTCAACATCATCACCGCTGGAAGCCTACTCAGCGCATCCGAAACCACATTCACCTTGCCAGGGTGATACTGCAAATCGATCTCATAATCCGCCATGAGCTCCAACCATCGACGTTGTCGCATGTTGAGCTCCTTCTGAGTAAAAATATACTTCAAGCTTTTGTGATCGGTGAAGATCTTCACTTTCTCACTCAGCAGGAAGTGCCTCTAAATCTTGAGCGCAAACACGACAGCAGCCAACTCCAAGTCGTGCGTCGGGTAATTCTTCTCATGAGTCTTGAGCTGACACGAAGCATACGCCACAACATGCCCGTGCTGATGCAACACACAACCGAGATCCTTGCCAGAAGCATCACAAAAGATCTCAAATCCTCCACTACGATCAGGCACAACAAGAACAGGGGCAGTCGTCAATCTCTCCCTCAGAACACCAAAGGCATTCTCACAATCACCCGACCAAACAAAAGGCACAGAGATTCCGCATGTTGGCTAGAGTGGCTGATCGGGCCAACTCCTAAGCTCAAGTGACCGTTTATCCCTACCCCTCCACGTGTATCGAGCCAGGGCCTTACCTCCGAACACGTAATGCTCGCTTCTGGATCACGAGCCAGGAAGTGTATTTGGCATAGGGTTGTGCCCGCTAAAAGCAGGTGCCTAGCCGGATCAAGTAGTACAAGTAATGTAGCGTGTGCTACGAATGCAACATTCAACATGGATAGCATGGCATGTACAGATAATTCGCGTATCGTTAATTGAATTTAAACATGGTAGATAAGATGCATGGATGACAACAAGTGCAAATAATTAAAAGTAGTCGGATCTAGCTTCGTTGTTAAGCTAGATCCTGAAATATGCGCCTAGGCGAGTATCATTTCATCGCCTAGTCTCTTTTACGCCTACAACAAGCAAATGGCCTAAGGCATGGCCTAAAACCCTAAGTGGCAAGTTTCACTTGCCTGGCACCAAGGATGACGATCAACGAGGCACGTCACAAAATGTTAAACTACGGAGATGGGATCGCTGCCTTGGCAAAACAATATCAGAACAATAACCAATCCAGATTTATTAGGGTTTAACAAAAATCACAAAGTGGGTTATGAGGATGTTAAAGGATTGATCTACTAACCGAATCGTAGCAGAAGAACGATGCCGAGCAAGCACGGCAACGGAAGAACGATCCGGAGAACTATGGCTCAGATCTGGAAATGGCGAGGAAATCTGGAGAAAATGGGATTTGGGGGGTTTTGGGGTTGGCCGGCGGCCTAAAGGAAGTGGCCGGCGCAAGAATGGCGAGAGGGAAGCTCCAAGGAAGAAGAAATGGCTTGGGGAATGTTGGAGGATGATTTGGGGAAGAAATGGGCTCAGGAGAATGAAGAAAGAGTAAAAGAATCGAAGGGTTTAAATAAGAAAAGAAACGGCGGCGGAAATGAAACCTAGGGTTTCGGGGTCATTTAGTCGGTCAAAGAAGAGCTGCTGACCGTCTTGTTTAAGAACTAGTCGGTCGGTCGACCAACTGTGACCGACTAAGAGCAAACAGTAACTCGGTCGTCAAAATGGTCAATGAACTAGTTGGTTAAAGAACAATGGCTGATCGACTAGTTTGCAACCTAGTCGGTCGAAAAATGTTCTTAGACCGACTAACGATAAACAGTAACTTAGGTGAAATTTATTAAAGGAACTAGTCGGTCTGAGACCGACTAGATGTGAAACTAGTCGGTCATAACTTGCTCTCAGACCGACTAGTTCCTTTGATAAATTTCACCTAAGTTACTGTTTATCGTTAGTCGGTCTAAGAATATTTTTCGACCGACTAGGTTGCAAACTAGTCGGTCAGCCATTGTTCTTTAACCGACTAGTTCATTGACCATTTTGACGAACGAGTTATTGTTTGCTCTTAGTCGGTCACAGTTGGACTAGTTCTTAAACTAGTCGGTCAGCAGCTCTTCTTTGACCGACTAAATGACCCCGAAACCCTAGGTTTCATTTTTGCCGCCGTTTCATTTCCTATTTAAACCCTTCGATTCTTTTACTCTTTCTTCATTCTCCTGAGCCCATTTCTTTCCCAAATCATCCTCCAACATTCCCCAAGCCATTTCTTCTTCCTCGGAGCTTCCCTCTCGCCATTCTTGCACCGGCCACTTCCTTTAGGCCGCCGGCCAACCCCAAAACCCCCCAAATCCCATTTTCTCCAGATTTCCTCGCCATTTCTAGATCTGAGCCATAGTTCTCCGGATCGTTCTTCCGTTGCCATGCTTGCTCGGCATCGTTCTTCCGCTACGATACGGTTAGTAGATCGATCCTTTAATATCCTCATAACCCACCTTGTGATATTTGTTAAACCCTAATAAATCTGGATTGGTTATTGTTTTGATATTGTTTTGCCATGGCAGCGATCCCATCTCCGTAGTTTAACATTTTGTGACGTGCCTCGTTGATCATCATCCTTGGTGCCAGGCAAGTGAAACTTGCCACTTAGGGTTTTAGGCCATGCCTAAGGCCATTTGCTTGTTGTAGGCATAAAAGAGACTAGGCGACGAAATGATACTCACCTAGGCGCATATTTCAGGATCTAGCTTGACAACGAAGCAAGATCCGACTACTTTTAATTATTTGCACTTGTTGTCATCCATGCATCTTATCTGCCATGTTTAAATTCAATTAACGGTACGCAAATTATCTGTACATGCCATGATATCCATGTTGAATGTTGCATTCGTAGCACACGCTACATTACTTGTACTACTTGATCCGGCTAGGCACCTGCTTTTAGCGGGCACAACCCTATGCCAAATACACTTCCTGGCTCGTGATCCAGAAGCGAGCATTACGTGTTCGGGGGTAAGGCCCTGGCTCGATACACGTGGAGGGGTAGGGATAAACAGTCACTTGAGCTTAGGAGTTGGCCCGATCAGCCACTCTAGCCAACAGGCGGAATCTCTGTGCACGACGTGTTTACTTGACGTGATTTACTTGACTTGTACTTGTCCGTGTTTATGCTTGTAAAACTTGTCATCCATGTCATACTTGCCACTTGCTACTTGTTACTTGCACCTTACCTTACTTGATACTTCCATCCTATACTTGCCATGCTATGCATCATACTATAACTGCTAGGTTGTTAGTTTACCTTCCTTTCAGTTTCCTTGCCCAAGTCTTTTAGACTTGCTGACATGTGCCCTCTACTCTTTTGGGTGACACATGTTAGATCTTGAGCCTGAGGTTGCTGTTGAGGACGTGGTGTTCACTGATGATGAGTCAGAGCCCGCGTTCATCGAGGAGTTTGAGGACACTGGAGATCAGTCGTAGAGACTGTTTGTGTTGTTGTTTAGACTGCTTTAGTTGTCGGTGCGTAGCACCTATACTTTGTTCGTGTTGTCTTTTGTTGGCCATGTTTGGGCCTAGACTCTTCCTTTTAGCCTGGTGGCTTTTCTGTGATGTTAAATATTGTTGTGGACAAATTCTGAGATTGGTTAACTTTTATCAGTCTCCTTATCATTATTATTATTATTATTATTATTTTGTTCCATTTGCATTTACAGGGACCTGCATATATTCAGATTTGACGCTTATCAGGCGTGTAGCTTCACAGCTCCACGTCTGTGCGGACCTTCTCACGTCTCGCCTCCAGTTTTGGGAAGCGGGGCGTGACCTGTGAAGCTACACGCCTGATAAGCGTCAAATCTGAATATATGCAGGTCCCTGTAAATGCAAACGAAACAAAATAATAATAATAATGATAATGATAAGGAGTCTGATAAAAGTTAACCAATCTCAGAATTTGTCCACAACAATATTCAACATCACAGAAAAGCCACCAGGCTAAAAGGAAGAGTCTAGGCCCAAACATGGCCAACAAAAGACAACACGAACAAAGTACAGGTGCTACGCACCGACAACTAAAGCAGTCTAAACAACAACACAAACAGTCTCTACGACTGATCTCCTGTGTCCTCAAACTCCTCGATGAACGCGGGCTCTGACTCAGCGTCAGCGAACACCACGTCCTCAGCAGCAACCTCAGGCTCAGGATCTAACATGTGTCACCCAAAAGAGTAGAGGGCACATGTCAGCAAGTCTAAAAGTCTTGGGCAAGGAAACTGAAAGGAAGGTAAACTAACAACCTAGCAGTTATAGTATGATGCATAGCATGGCAAGTATAGGATGGAAGTATCAAGTAAGGTAAGGTGCAAGTAACAAGTAGCAAGTGGCAAGTATGACATGGATGACAAGTTTTACAAGCATAAATGTCACGACCCGCTTCCCTAAAATGGAGGCGAGACGTGAAAAGGTCCGCACGAGAGTGGAGCTGTGAAGCCCCAAACCCGATAAGCGTCCACAATACATAAACAGGTCACTGTAACCACAACAGAACAACAATAATAACACAATACGAGACAGAAATAAAATTCCACATCTCACAAATTGCCCAACATCAACAAAAGTCCAACATCCAGAAAAGCCACCAGGCTAAAAGAAATGAGTCTAAAGGCCCAGAACAAGGCCAACAAAAGCAATGACAACAACAAAGTATAGGTGCTACGCACCGATAATAAAACAACTGTCTAACAAAAGTAAAACACAACGAAGACACTAGGACTGGTCCCCAGTGTCCACGTACTCCCCGTCGAACACAAGCTCGGGCTCGGCATCAGCAAACACCTCGTCCTCAACAAGGTACTCGGGCACAGGATCTAACATGTGTCACCCAAAAGAGTAAATGGGCACATGTCAGCAAGTCTAAAAGACTTGAGCAAGGAAACTGAAAGTAAGGCAACTAGCAACCTAGCAGTTTAGTATGCATGACATGGCAGTTATAACATGAGTGCACAATTAAAGCATGGCAAGACAATTTGTACAAGGGAACAATTTATCGGGACAAGACAAGAGTAGCCAAGCTACTATCAATTCAATCAATTCACATTTTGTAGGTGTTTACGCCCTTCACTGAATGGCATAGCATTTCAGACCGATCGGCACTAAACACTACCCAATACCCACACGATATGGAGCCTGGGGTCCCCGCACATGGAACTCAGCTAGTGAGCCTGGGGTTGCCCCGCACATTGAGCTCGCATTCTTAGTTCACAATTCAATACATTTCGAGCGTTGGGGTTAGCAACTCATTATGCTCGCTTCTGGTCACGAGCCAGGAACACAAGTGTCGTAGCAAAGCTACACAATCATAGCAACACCTAAAGAATGCGAGGTCATGACAATTTATTTGCGTACCGTTAATTAAATTAAACGTGACAGGCGAAATGCAATGACATGAACATATTCGCGTATCGTTAATTGAAAGTAAACATGACATGGAAATTGTGCAACATGCTAAATGTCGGAACTAGCTTCGTTGTCAAGCTAGTTCCCCAATTTGCGCCTAGGCGAGTATCATTTCGTCGCCTAGCCTCTTTTACGCCTACAACAAGCAAATGGCCTAAAACATGGCCTAAACCCTAAGTGGCAAGTTTCACTTGCCTAGCACCGGGGATTGACGATCACTTCGTCACACGGATATTATCTACGGGGGAAATCGCTGTTATGGGGGAAACAAGCACCAAACACTTGAAATTAATTAGGGTTTTCATAAAATTATAAATTGGTTAAGAAAACAACGGTTGATCGATTTCTTACCGAGAGGAGACGGAAGAAACACTCCGGGGAACCCTGGGATCAGATCTGGAAAAGATTGGAGAAGTTTGGGGAAACTAGGGTTTTGGGGGATTTGGGGATTTTGATGGGTTTTGGTGAGATTTTGGGGAAGATGAGAGGTGGATGGAGTGAATGGTTGGATTGGATGATGATTCTAGGGCTTGGAATGAAGAAATGGAGCTTGGAGGAAGATGGGGGCTGAAGGGGGAAGATTTTATGGTTTTGGGTCGTGTTGGAGAAGAAGAAATCGTTTGGGTTGGGTATAAATAGGTTGAGCTGGCGGCTGCCCAGAAATTAGGGTTTTAACACTGGTTAGTCGGTCAAAGAGCAACCACTGACCGACTAGTTTGGCAACTAGTCGGTCGGTTGACCAACGCAGACCGACTAAGTGCAAACAGTAACTCCTGAACGAGAATAGGATTCTAGAGTTAGTCGGTCCATGAACAAGTACTGACCGACTAGTTTGGCATCTAGTCGGTCGATGAACGTTCTTAGACCGACTAAGAGTAAACTGTAACTGATACAAAAATAATATGATGAGTTAGTCGGTTCAAGAAGCATTGCTGACCGACTAGTTTGCAACCTAGTCGGTCAACCAACGTTCTTAGACCGACTAACGATAAACAGTAACTCCTGAGAAATTTAGAAAGCTAACTAGTCGGTCCAAGAAGGATTGCCGACCGACTGGATCGTCATCTAGTCGGTCGGTGGCCCTTCTTACACCGGCTAATGAGCACCAAAAGTACCGATACGGAGCGCGGGGCCCCGGGATCGATTCCTAAGACTCCTAGGCTTGATCTAATAGTTAGATACGACCGTTATGAAGTCCGTCACGAGTGACATACTTCGAAATCGACAATCCTAGGGAAGAAACGAGAAAATACGACGAATCGATCGAAAATGAAACTACGGAGACGAAAACCACACAAGAGGAGAAAATCCACCAAAACATATATTATATTATATTAAATCCAGATTCATGAAAAGCAGTCGTTACATCCTCCCCAACTTAAGAAAAAATTCCGTCCTCGGAATTTCCAAAAACTCATGAGTCCGGAAACAAAAGTGGGAAACGCTCTCGCATCTCATCCTCATTCTCCCAAGTAGACTCTCCAGGTGAACCGTGTCGCCACATCACCCTCACAAGATTGACAATCTTGTTTTGAAGCGATTTCTGACGCATGTCTAGAATCTGCACTGGATGCTGGTCATACGTCATATCGGGGCGAACGGTAATCTCCGAAAAATCCACCGCATGAGACGGATCGCTAATGTATCGACGAAGATGCGACACATGGAAAACATTGTGAACTCCTTCCAAAGATGGCGGCAAGGCCAAGCGATAAGCTACCTCGCCAACCCTCTCCAAAACGTCAAACAGTCCAATGTATCGCGGGCTCAACTTCCCACGCTTCCCAAAACGAATCACACCACGATTCGGGGAAATCTTCAAGAACACATGGTCGCCCGGCTGAAACTCCAAAGGACGACGTTTAGCATCCGCCCAATGCTTAAAACGGTCCTGAGCAATTCTCAACCTCTCCCGAATATTCCTGACGATATCCACGGCCTCCACGATCATCTCAGGTCCCAACAACTCCCGATCACCAACGTCATCCCAACTCAATGGCGATCGACATTTCCTCCCATAAAGAGCGGCGAAAGGCGCCATGCCAATACTCGCCTGGAAGCTGTTGTTGTAGGAAAACTCTACCAGATGTAGATGGTCCTCCCACGAACCCTTGAAATCCAACATGCACGCCCTCAGCATGTCTTCCAAAATCTGAATCGTCCTCTCGGACTGGCCATCCGTCTGCGGATGGTACGCCGTGCTGAAACTCAGACGCGTACCCAAGCTCTTCTGCAAACTCTGCCAAAACTGAGATGTGAACCTCGTGTCTCTGTCAGACACGATACTCACAGGGACTCCATGAAGTCGTACAACCTCCTCCATGTATCTCCTTGCTAGCACCTCAGTGGACTGTCCCACTCGGAACGGAATAAAGTGCGAAGACTTGGTCAATCGATCTACGATCACCCAAATCGCGTCATTCTGCTTCGGACTCCGAGGTAGTCCAGTCACGAAATCCATAGTGATGTGTTGCCATTTCCACTTCGGAATCGAAAGCGGTTGTAGCAACCCGGCCGAACGCTGATGCTCCGCCTTCACTTGCTGGAAAATCAAACACTTGGCTACACTCCGAGCCACGCTCCTCTTCATACCATGCCACCAATAATTCAGACGAAGATCCTGATACATCTTGGTGCCACCAGGATGCACAGAATACGGCGAACTGTGTGCCTCCACCATCAGCTCCTCTCTGATATCCCCAGCTGGCACACACAACCTGGCTCCAAACCTCAGCGAGCCATCCTCATGAATCAAAAAGTCAGTCCGCAGACCGGCTTCCACCTGCTCCCGAATCCTCACCATCTTCGGATCCTCAGCCTGGCCAGCCTTAATCCGATCCACGATCGTCGACTGTACCTGCATGTACATCAACGAAGAAGCCTCTCCAGGAAGAACAATCTCCACACTAGACTCGCAAAAATCCTGCTGCAATCTCCACTGCGAGGTCAAAATCATCACCGCTGGAAGCCTACTCAAAGCATCCGGAACCACGTTCACCTTGCCAGGGTGAAACTGCAAATCAATATCATAATCCGCCATAAGCTCCAACCACCGACGATGTCGCATGTTGAGCTCCTTCTGAGTGAAAATGTACTTCAAGCTTTTGTGATCGGTGAAAATCTTCACTTTCTCACTCAGCAGGAAGTGCCTCCAAATCTTAAGAGCAAACACAACGGCAGCCAACTCCAAATCGTGCGTCGGGTAATTCTTCTCATGAACCTTAAGCTGACGAGACGCATACGCCACAACATGCCCATGCTGATGCAACACACAACCGAGACCCTTGCCAGAAGCATCGCAAAAGATCTCAAATCCACCGCTGCGATCAGGCACAACAAGAATAGGGGCAGTCGTCAACCTCTCCTTCAGAACACCAAAAGCACTCTCACAATCACCCGACCAAACGAAAGCAACATCCTTCCGCGTCAACCTGGTCATCGGCTCAGCAATACGAGAAAAGTCCTTAATGAATCGCCGATAGTACCCAGCAAGTCCAAGGAAACTCCGAATCTCAGACGCTGACGACGGAACGGGCCACTCCCTGATGGCCCGAATCTTCTCGGGATCCACTGAAATACCATCTCCAGTCACCACATGCCCGAGAAAAGCAACTCGATCCAGCCAAAACTCGCACTTCGAAAACTTAGCATACAAACGATGCTTCCTCAAAATCTCCAACACCGTCCTTAAGTGCGAGGCATGCTCTTTCTCCGACTTCGAATAGATCAGAATGTCGTCGATAAAGATAACGACAAACTTATCCAAAAAGGCGTAGAAAATCAGGTTCATCAGATTCATGAAAACTGCGGGCGCGTTAGTTACGCCGAAGGGCATAACCACGAACTCATAGTGTCCATACTTCGTCCTGAACGCTGTCTTCGGAACATCTCCCTTCTTCACCTTCAACTGATGGTAACCACTCCTCAAATCCAATTTAGAAAACACCCTCGAACCTCCAAGCTGATCAAAAATATCATCGATGCGAGGCAACCGGTATTTATTCTTAATGGTCACCGCATTCAACTCCCGATAGTCCACGCACATGCGACGCAAACCATCCTTCTTCTTAACCAACAACACCGGTGCTCCCCACGGAGACACGCTAGGATTAATATAACCCTTCAGCAACAGCTCATCCAACTGCTTCCGCAACTCTTCCAATTCTGCAGGTGCCATACGATATGGCGCCTTCGAAATGGGCTGCGCACCTGGAACAAGATCGATAGAAAATTCCAAAGCCCGATCAGGCGGCAATCCAGACATCTCCTCGGGGAAGACGTCGCCAAAATCACGCACCACAGCTGGCCACTCCAGCTCCATCTGCATAGCCACAGCCTCCACCGGCCTGGCCCGAAATCTGACAGGACCAAGCGAACTGCTACCACGACTGAACTCAAACACTGGGTGTCCGGGAATCTCGAACACCACCTTCTTCCTCCTGCAGTCAATCGTAGCATAGAAGCTCGCGAGCCAATCCATCCCAAGAACTGCATCATAGTTGATGATGTCGTGGACAATGAAATCCGCAAAAAGCTCATGTCCACAGACCACCAACGAGCAAGAATTGCAACCACGATGCACCGAGACCACACCATTCCCTGTAACGATATTCCAACTCTTGGGGAGAGGGGACGTCGACAAGGAATGCCTCTCCACGAAGCTCCGAGAAATAATGCACATCGATGCACCAGAGTCAAAGAGGACTCGTGCAGGAAATGTGCAAACCAAAATCACACCTAATCAAGCTATTAACAATCAAACCCTAATCTAGCAAACAACCATGTTCAAGCCAACAACAAAATCTAACAATCAAAACCAGCTAGGAAAGTAACAGCTAGATTGAGGTTTACCTGCGATAACCTCATCCACAGCTGCGCTCTCCGCAGCGGTCATCAGAAAAGCCTGCCTCCTCGGTGGAACAGCCTGCTGAAAAGCCTGCCTCTGCGGAACAAGAGCTGCTCCACGTCCAGCAGGAACAGGCGCTCGCTGCTGCAAAGGCTGAGCTGCAACAGGAGCCCTCCGCAGCGGATCCGCATGCCGACAATCCTTCGTGACATGAGAAGCATCACCGCAAACCAGACACTGGCCCAGAAACTTCCGACACTGATCCTTGACGTGGCCAGGCTTGCCGCAGAAATGGCAAAACTTCGAAATAGACCCTCCTGGCCTCTTAAACTGAGCGGACTGATTAGGCCTGAATCCAGGTCTAACCACGGCTCTCGCCTGTTCCACAGGCCTCTTCCCAGCACCAACAACAGACCCCTTCCTCTGGTTCACAAGCAGCTCCTGCCTCTTGGCTGCTACTAGAACCTTCTGATAAGATTCCCGATCAGAGGAGGTCACAAAACTCTGGAGCTCCGAAGCGAGTCCCTGCAGGAACCTCTGAGCTCTCTCCTCAGCGTCCTGCACCATCTTCGGCGCAAACCGACTCAGCCTCATGAACTCTTGGTGATATAGGTCCACCGACGAATTCCCCTGCTTCAAGTCGATAAAACGCTGCAGCATCTCTTCCCTGGCAGCCTTCGGGAAGAACTCACCATCAAATCTGGCCTTGAAGGTAGCCCAGACGATCGGCTCCACCAACATCTTCTCTTCCGCATCCCACCAATTCATGGCGTTATCCTTGAGCTGCCTCTTCGCCAAATCAACCCATCCAGCCGGGGTGATCTTGGCCATCTTCAGATTGTCCTCGATGTTCCGAATCCACTCATCGACAGCCAGAGGACCCTCAGAACCATCAAAATATGCGGGACCCAGCTCCCAAAATTGCTTCGCTCCTGGCTCAGAGCGAGGGGCATCCGGAAGAGCCCGGGCAGCTCGAGCAAGCGGAGCATTCTGGACTTGCAGAAGCACGCCCTGCTGCACTTGCATCATCTGGAGCATCATCCGCATCATCTCGCCGCTGGTGGGTTCCCGCTCAGGCTCCTCATCATGAGGGACCACGCCACTACCCCCACCACGGGTGAATCGTCTTCCTGCCATCTAGTGACACAGAAAACGAATCAGATTAGACTCATAGCTTATGACTCAGACGTCGAACTCAATTTATTAGACATTCTAATACTATTATCGCTATTCCAAAAATCGCAGTTACAGAAGGACCTGCATGGGCCACCACTAAAACCTGTCACGACCCGCTTCCCTAAAATGGAGGCGAGACGTGAAAAGGTCCGCACGAGAGTGGAGCTGTGAAGCCCCAAACCCGATAAGCGTCCACAATACATAAACAGGTCCCTGTAACCACAACAGAACAACAATAATAACACAAGGCGAGACAGAAATAAAATTCCACATCTCACAAATTGCCCAACATCAACAAAAGTCCAACATCCAGAAAAGCCACCAGGCTAAAAGAAAAGAGTCTAAAGGCCCAGAACAAGGCCAACAAAAGCAATGACAACAACAAAGTATAGGTGCTACACACCGATAATAAAAAAACTGTCTAACAAAAGTAAAACACAACGAAGACACTAGGACTGGTCCCCAGTGTCCACGTACTCCCCGTCGAACACAAGCTCGGGCTCGGCGTCAGCAAACACCTCGTCCTCAACAAGGTACTCGGGCACAGGATCTAACATGTGTCACCCAAAAGAGTAAAGGGGCACATGTCAGCAAGTCTAAAAGACTTGAGCAAGGAAACTGAAAGTAAGGCAACTAGCAACCTAGCAGTTTAGTATGCATGACATGGCAGTTATAACATGAGTGCACAATTAAAGCATGGCAAGACAATTTGTACAAGGGAACAATTTATCGGGACAAGACAAGAGTAGCCAAGCTACTATCAATTCAATCAATTCACATTTTGTAGGTGTTTACGCCCTTCGCTGAATGGCATAGCATTTCAGACCGATCGGCACTAAACACTACCCAATACCCACACGATATGGAGCCTGGGGTCCCCGCACATGGAACTCAGCTAGTGAGCCTGGGGTTGCCCCGCACATTGAGCTCGCATTCTTAGTTCACAATTCAATACATTTCGAGCGTTGGGGTTAGCAACTCATTATGCTCGCTTCTGGTCACGAGCCATGTAACGACTGCTTTTCATGTATCTGGATTTAATATAATATAATATATGTTTTGGTGGATTTTCTCCTCTTGTGTGGTTTTCGTCTCCGTAGATTTCATTTTCGATCGATTCGTCGTAT
This sequence comes from Scilla litardierei, assembly GCA_030789695.1. NCBI lineage: Eukaryota > Viridiplantae > Streptophyta > Magnoliopsida > Asparagales > Asparagaceae > Scilla > Scilla litardierei. Next base: position 229,756,009 of record CM061133.1, read on the forward strand.
TTTCTCGCTTCTTCCGTAGGATTGTCGATTTTGAAGTATGTCACTCGTGACGGACTTCTTAACGGTCGTATCTAACTATTAGATCAAGCCTAGGAGTCTTAGGAATCGATCCCGGGGCCCCGCGCTCCGTATCGGTACTTTTCTGTGCTCATTAGCCGGTGTAAGAAGGGCCACCGACCGACTAGATGACGATCCAGTCGGTCGGCAATCCTTCTTGGACCGACTAGTTAGCTTTCTAAATTTCTCAGGAGTTACTGTTTATCGTTAGTCGGTCTAAGAACGTTGGTTGACCGACTAGGTTGCAAACTAGTCGGTCAGCAATGCTTCTTGAACCGACTAACTCATCATATTATTTTTGTATCAGCTACTGTTTACTCTTAGTCGGTCTAAGAACGTTCATCGACCGACTAGATGCTAAACTAGTCGGTCAGTACTTGTTCATGGACCGACTAACTCTAGAATCCTATTTTCGTTCAGGAGTTACTGTTTGCACTTAGTCGGTCTGCGTTGGTCGACCGACCGACTAGTTGCCAAACTAGTCGGTCAGTGGTTGCTCTTTGACCGACTAACCAGTGTTAAAACCCTAATTTCTCGGCAGCCGCCAGCCCAACCTATTTATACCCAACCCAAACGACTTCTTCTTCTCCAACACGACCCAAAACCCTAAAAACTTCCCCCTTCAGCCCCTATCTCCCTCCAAGCTTCATTTCTTCATTCCAAGCCCTAAATCCATCATCCAATCCATCCATCTACTCTATCTACCCCTCATCTTCCCCAAAATCTCACCAAAACCCATCAACATCCCCAAATCCCCCAAAACCCTAGTTTTCCCAAACTTCTCCAATCTCTTCCAGATCTGATCCTTGGGTTCTCCGGAGTGTTTCTTCCGTCTCCTCTTGGTAAGAAATCGATCTACCGTTGTTTTCTTAACCTATTTATAATTTTATGAAAACCCTAATTAAATTCATGTGTTTGGTGTTTGTTTCCCCCATAACAGCGATTTCCCCCGTAGATAGCATCCGTGTGACGAAGCAGTCGCCATCCCCGGTGATAGGCAAGTGAAACTTGCCACTTAGGGTTTGGGCCATGTTTTAGGCCATTTTCTTATAGTAGGCGTAAAAGAGGCTAGGCGACGAAATGATACTCGCCTAGGCGCAAATTGGGGAATTAGCTTGACAACGAAGCTAATTCCGACATTTAGCATGTTGCACAACTATCATGTCACGTTTACTTTCCATTATCGGTACGCAAGTTAATTGTCATGTCATTGCATCCTTCATACATTTCAGTGATTGCGTAGCTTTGCTACATTGCTTGTTCCTGGCTCGTGTTCCAGAAGCGGGCCATGTGTTGGTTGATAGCCAATGCCCGAATTGTGTGTTTCCTGGCTCGTGACCAGAAGCGAGCATAATGAGTTGGTAACCCCAACGCTCGATATTGAATTGTGAAATAGGAATGCGAGCTCATTGTGCGGGGCAACCCCAGGCTCACTAGCTGAGTTCATTGTGCGGGGACCCTAGGCTCCATTACGTGTGGGTATAAGGGGTGAGGGTTAAGCGGCCATTCAACTGGGAGTCTGTTTGATCAACAACTGCAGTTGTAAGGCGTAAACTCTTTGGGGTGGGGTAGTTGTTAAGCGGCCAATCAGCGAATGTGGAACCATTCAGCTGTAAGGCGTAAACAATCTACAAAACAACGTGAATAGTGAATTGATTGAGATCGATAGTAGCGTGGCTACTCTTGTCTTGTCCCGATGATTGTTCTCTTGTACAAACTGTCTTGCCATGTTTTAATTGTGCACTCATGTTATGACTGCCATGTCATGCATACTAAACTGCTAGGTTGCTAGATGCCTCACTTTCAGTTTCCTTGCCCAAGTCTTTTTAGACTTGCTGACATGTGCCCCTTTTCTCTTTTGGGTGACACATGTTAGATCCTGAGCCTGAGTACCTCGTTGAGGACGAGGTGTTTGCTGACGCCGAGCCCGAGCTTGTGTTTGACGGGGAGTACGTGGACACTGGGGACCAGTCCTAGTGTCTTCGTTATGTTTTACTTTTGTTAGATAGTTGTTTTGTTATCGGTGCGTGGCACCTATACTTTGTTATGTCGTTTCTTTTGTTGGCCTTGTTCTGGGCCTTTAGACTCTTTTCTTTTAGCCTGGTGGCTTTTCTGGATGTTGGACTTTAGTTGATGTTGGACAATTTGTGAGATGTGGAATTTTATTTCAGTCTCGCCTTGTGTTATTATTGTTATTCCGTTGTGGTTACAGGGACATGTTTATGTGTTGTGGACGCTTATCGGGTTTGGGGCTTCACAGCTCCACTCTCGTGCGGACCTTTTCACGTCTCGCCTCCATTTTAGGGAAGCGGGTCGTGACAGGTTTTAGTGGTGGCCCATGCAGGTCCTTCTGTAACTGCGATTTTTGGAATAGCGATAATAATATTAGAATGTCCAATAAATTGAGTTCGATGTCCGAGTCATAAGCTATGAGTCTAATCTGATTCGTTCTCTGTGTCATTAGATGGCAGGAAGGCGTTTCACCCGTGGTGGGGGCAGTGGTGCGCTCCCTCATGATGAGGAGCCTGAGCGGGAACCCACCAGCGGTGAGATGATGCGGATGATGCTGCAGATGATGCAAGTGCAGCAGGGCGTGCTTTTGCAAGTCCAGAATGCTCCACTTGCTCGAGCTGCCCGGGCTCTTCCGGATGCCCCTCGCTCTGAGCCGGGAGCGAAGCAATTTCGGGAGCTGTGTCTCGCATATTTTGATGGTTCTGAGGGTCCTCTGGCTGCCGATGAATGGATTCGGAACATCGAGGACAATCTGAAGATGGCCAAGATCACCCCGGCTGGATGGGTTGATTTGGCGAAGAGGCAACTCAAGGATAACGCCAGGAATTGGTGGGATGCGGAGGAGAAGTTGTTGGTGGAGCCGATTGCTTGGGCTACCTTCAAGGCCAGATTTGAGGGTGAGTTCTTCCCGAAGGCTGCCAAGGAGGAGATGCTGCAGCGTTTTATCGATTTGAAGCAGGGGAACTCGTCGGTGGACATGTATCACCAAGAGTTCATGAGGCTGAGTCGGTTTGCACCAAAGATGGTGCAGGACGCTGAGGAGAGAGCTCAGAGGTTCCTGCAGGGGCTTGCTTCGGAGCTCCAGAGTTTTGTGACCTCTTCTGACCGGGAATCTTATCAGAAGGTTCTGGTCGCTACCAAGAGGCAGGACCTGCTTGTGAACCAGAGGAGAGGGTCTGTCGTTGGTGCTGGGAAGAGGCCTGTGGAATAGGCGAGGGCTGTGGTTAGACCTGGATTCAGGCCTAATCAGTCTGCTCAGTTTAAGAGGCCAGGAGGGCCTATTCTGAAGATTTGCCATTTCTGCGGCAGGCCCGGCCACGTCAAGGATCAGTGTCGGAAGTTTTTGGGCCAGTGCCTGATTTGCGGTGATGCTTCCCATGTCGCGAAGGATTGTCGGCATGCGAATCAGCTGCGGAGGGCTCCTGTTGCAGCACAGCCGTTGCAGCAGCAAGTGTCTCTTCCTGCTGGCCGTGGAGCAGCTCTTGTTCCGCAGGGGCAGGCTTTTCGGCAGGCTGTTCCGCTGAGGAGGCAGGCTTTTCTGATGACCGCTGCGGAGAGCGCGGCTGTGGATGAGGTTATCGCAGGTAATCCTTAATCTAGCTGTTACTTCCCTAGCTGGTTTTGATTGTTAGATTGTGTTGTTTGCTTGAACTTGGTTGTTTGCTAGACTAGGGTTTGATTGTTAATTGATTGTTAGGTGTGATTTTGGTTTGCACATTTCCTGCACGAGTCCTCTTTGACTCTGGTGCATCGATGTGCATTATTTCTCGGAGCTTCGTGGAGAGGCATTCCTTGTCGACGTCCCCTCTCCCCAAGAGTTGGAATATCGTTACAGGGAATGGTGTGGTCTCGGTGCATCGTGGTTACAATTCTTGCTCGTTGGTGGTCTGTGGACATGAGCTTTTCACTGATTTCATTGTCCACGACATCATCAACTATGATGCAGTTCTTGGGATGGATTGGCTTGTGAGCTTTTATGCTACGATCGACTGTCGGAGGAAGAAGGTGGTGTTCGAGATTCCCGGACATCCAGTGTTTGAGTTCAGTCGTGGTAGCAGTTCGCTTGGTCCTGTCAGATTTCGGGCCAGGCCGGTGGAGGCTGTGGCTATGCAGATGGAGCTGGAGTGGCCAGCTGTGGTGCGTGATTTTGGCGACGTCTTCCCCGAGGAGATGTCTGGTTTGCCGCCTGATCGAGCTTTGGAATTTTCTATCGATCTTGTTCCAGGTGCGCAGCCGATTTCGAAGGCGCCGTATCGTATGGCACCTGCAGAGTTGGAAGAGTTGCGAAAGCAGTTGGATGAGCTGTTGCTGAAGGGTTATATTAATCCTAGTGTGTCTCCGTGAGGAGCACCGGTGCTATTGGTGAAGAAGAAGGATGGTTCGCGTCGCATGTGCGTGGATTATCGGGAGTTGAATGCGGTGACCATTAAGAATAAATACCCGTTGCCTCGCATCGATGATATTTTTGATCAGCTTGGAGGTTCGAGGGTGTTTTCTAAATTTGATTTGAGGAGTGGTTACCATCAGTTGAAGGTGAAGAGGGATGATGTTCCGAAGACGGCGTTCAGGACGAAGTATGGACACTATGAGTTCGTGGTTATGCCTTTCGGCGTAACTAACGCGCCCGCAGTTTTCATGAATCTAATGAACCTGATTTTCTACGACTTTTTGGATAAGTTTGTCGTTATCTTTATCGACGACGTTCTGATCTATTCGAAGTCGGAGGAAGAGCATGCCTCGCACTTGAGGACGGTATTGGAGATTTTGAGGAAGCATCGGTTGTGTGCTAAGTTTTCAAAGTGCGAGTTTTGGCTGGATCGAGTTGCTTTTCTCGGGCATGTGGTGACTGGAGATGGTATTTCAGTGGATCCCGAGAAGATTAGGGCCATCAGGGAGTGGCCTGTTCCGTCGTCAGCGTCTGAGATCCGGAGTTTCCTTGGACTTGCTAGTTACTATCAGTGATTCATTAAGGACTTTTCCCGTATTGCCGAGCCGATGACCAGGTTGATGCGGAAGGATGTTGCTTATGTTTGGTCGGGTGATTGTGAGAGTGCTTTTGGTATTCTGAAGGAGAGGTTGACGACTACCCCTATTCTTGTTGTGCCTGATCGCAGCGGTGGATTTGAGATCTTTTGCGATGCTTCTGGCAAGGGTCTCGGTTGTGTGTTGCATCAGCACGGGCACGTTGTGGCGTATGCGTCTCGTCAGCTTAAGGTTCATGAGAAGAATTACCTGACGCATGATTTGGAGCTGGCTGCCGTTGTGTTTGCTCTTAAGATTTGGAGGCACTTCCTGCTGAGTGAGAAAGTGAAGATTTTCACCGATCACAAAAGCTTGAAGTACATTTTCACTCAGAAGGAGCTCAACATGCGACAGCGTCGATGGTTGGAGCTTATGGCGGATTATGATATCGATTTGCACTTTCACCCTGGCAAGGTGAATGTGGTTCCGGATGCTTTGAGTAGGCTTCCAGCGGTGATGATTTTGACCTCACAGTGGAGATTGCAGCAGGATTTTTGCGAGTCTGGTGTGGAGATTGTTCTTCCTGGGGAGGCTTCTTCGTTGATGTACATACAGGTACAGTCGACGATCGTGGATCGGATTAAGGCTGGCCAGGCTGAGGATCCGAAGCTGGTGATGATTCGGGAGCAGGTGGAAGCCGGTCTGCGGACTGACTTTTTGATTCATGAGGATGGCTCGCTGAGGTTTGGAGCCAGGTTGTGTGTGCCTGCTGGGGATATCAGAGAGGAGTTGATGGTGGAGGCACACAGTTCGCCGTATTCTGTGCATCCTGGTGGCACCAAGATGTACCAGGATCTTCGTCTGAATTATTGGTGGCATGGTATGAAGAGGAGCGTGGCTCGGAGTGTAGCCAAGTGTTTGGTTTGCCAGCAAGTGAAGGCGGAGCATCAGCGTTCAGCCGGGTTGCTACAACCGCTTCCGATTCCGGAGTTGAAGTGGCAACACATCACTATGGATTTCGTGACTGGACTACCTCGGAGTCCGAGGCAGAATGACGCGATTTGGGTAATCGTGGATCGGTTGACCGAATCTGTGCACTTCATTCCGTTCCGAGTGGGACAGTCCACTGAGGCACTAGCGAGGAGATATATGGAGGTAAAATTCTTTTACTCTCCGTTTTTATTTCCTTTTTCCTAGTTTGGATAGTGATGTAACGTGAATCGTGCAGGAGGTTGTGCGACTTCATGGCGTCCCCGTGAGTATCGTGTCTGACAGAGACACGAGGTTCACATCTCAGTTCTGGCAGAGTTTGCAGAAGAGCTTGGGTACGCGTCTGAGTTTCAGCACGGCGTACCACCCGCAGACGGATGGCCAGTCCGAGAGGACGATTCAGATTTTGGAAGACATGCTGAGGGCGTGCATGTTGGATTTCAAGGGTTCGTGGGAGGACCATCTACATCTGGTAGAGTTTTCCTACAACAACAGCTTCCAGGCGAGTATTGGCATGGCGCCTTTCGCCGCTCTTTATGGGAGGAAATGTCGATCGCCATTGAGTTGGGATGACGTTGGTGATCGGGAGTTGTTGGGACCTGAGATGATCGTGGAGGCCGTGGATATCGTCAGGAATATTCGGGAGAGGTTGAGAATTGCTCAGGACCGTTTTAAGCATTGGGCGGATGCTAAACGTCGTCCTTTGGAGTTTCAGCCCTGCGACCATGTGTTCCTGAAGATTTCCCCCGAATCGTGGTGTGATTCGTTTCGGGAAGCGTGGAAAGTTGAGCCCGCGATACATTGGACCATTTGACATTTTGGAGAAGGTTGGCGAGGTAGCTTATCGCTTGGCCTTGCCGCCATCTTTGGAAGGAGTTCATAATGTTTTCCATGTGTCGCAGCTTCGTCGATACATTAGCGATCCGTCTCATGCGGTAGATTTTTCGGAGATTACCGTTCGCCCCGATATGACGTATGACCAGCATCCAGTGCAGATTCTGGACAGGCGTCAGAAATCGCTTCAGAACAAGGTTGTCAATCTTGTGAGGGTGATGTGGCGACACGGTTCACCCGGCGAGTCTACTTGGGAGAATGAGGATGAGATGCGAGAGCGTTTCCCACTTTTGTTTCCGGACTCGTGAGTTTTTGGAAATTCCGAGGACGGAATTTTTCTTAAGTTGGGGAGGATGTAACGACTGCTTTTCATGTATCTGGATTTAATATAATATAATATATGTTTTGGTGGATTTTCTCCTCTTGTGTGGTTTTCGTCTCCGTAGATTTCATTTTCGATCGATTCGTCGTATTTTCTCGCTTCTTCCGTAGGATTGTCGATTTCGAAGTATGTCACTCGTGACGGACTTCTTAACGGTCGTATCTAACTATTAGATCAAGCCTAGGAGTCTTAGGAATCGATCACGGGGCCCCGCGCTCCGTATCGGTACTTTTCTGTGCTCATTAGCCGGTGTAAGAAGGGCCACCGACCGACTAGATGACGATCCAGTCGGTCGGCAATCCTTCTTGGACCGACTAGTTAGCTTTCTAAATTTCTCAGGAGTTACTGTTTATCGTTAGTCGGTCTAAGAACGTTGGTTGACCGACTAGGTTGCAAACTAGTCGGTCAGCAATGCTTCTTGAACCGACTAACTCATCATATTATTTTTGTATCAGCTACTGTTTACTCTTAGTCGGTCTAAGAACGTTCATCGACCGACTAGATGCTAAACTAGTCTGTCAGTACTTGTTCATGGACCGACTAACTCTAGAATCCTATTTTCGTTCAGGAGTTACTGTTTGCACTTAGTCGGTCTGCGTTGGTCGACCGACCGACTAGTTGCCAAACTAGTCGGTCAGTGGTTGCTCTTTGACCGACTAACCAGTGTTAAAACCCTAATTTCTGGGCAGCCGCCAGCCCAACCTATTTATACCCAACCCAAACGACTTCTTCTTCTCCAACACGACCCAAAACCCTAAAAACTTCCCCCTTCAGCCCCCATCTCCCTCCAAGCTTCATTTCTTCATTCCAAGCCCTAAATCCATCATCCAATCCATCCATCTACTCTATCTACCCCTCATCTTCCCCAAAATCTCACCAAACCCCATCAACATCCCCAAATCCCCCAAAACCCTAGTTTCCCCAAACTTCTCCAATCTCTTCCAGATCTGATCCTTGGGTTCTCCGGAGTGTTTCTTCCGTCTCCTCTTGGTAAGAAATCGATCTACCGTTGTTTTCTTAACCTATTTATAATTTTATGGAAACCCTAATTAAATTCATGTGTTTGGTGTTTGTTTCCCCCATAACAGCGATTTCCCCCGTAGATAGCATCCGTGTGACGAAGCAGTCGCCATCCCCGGTGATAGGCAAGTGAAACTTGCCACTTAGGGTTTGGGCCATGTTTTAGGCCATTTTCTTATAGTAGGCGTAAAAGAGGCTAGGCGACGAAATGATACTCGCCTAGGCGCAAATTGGGGAATTAGCTTGACAACGAAGCTAATTCCGACATTTAGCATGTTGCACAACTATCATGTCACGTTTACTTTCCATTATCGGTACGCAAGTTAATTGTCATGTCATTGCATCCTTCATACATTTCAGTGATTGCGTAGCTTTGCTACATTGCTTGTTCCTGGCTCGTGTTCCAGAAGCGGGCCATGTGTTGGTTGATAGCCAATGCCCGAATTGTGTGTTTCCTGGCTCGTGACCAGAAGCGAGCATAATGAGTTGGTAACCCCAACGCTCGATATTGAATTGTGAAATAGGAATGCGAGCTCATTGTGCGGGGCAACCCCAGGCTCACTAGCTGAGTTCATTGTGCGGGGACCCTAGGCTCCATTACGTGTGGGTATAAGGGGTGAGGGTTAAGCGGCCATTCAACTGGGAGTCTGTTTGATCAACAACTGCAGTTGTAAGGCGTAAACTCTTTGGGGTGGGGTAGTTGTTAAGCGGCCAATCAGCGAATGTGGAACCATTCAGCTGTAAGGCGTAAACAATCTACAAAACAACGTGAATAGTGAATTGATTGAGATCGATAGTAGCGTGGCTACTCTTGTCTTGTCCCGATGATTGTTCTCTTGTACAAACTGTCTTGCCATGTTTTAATTGTGCACTCATGTTATGACTGCCATGTCATGCATACTAAACTGCTAGGTTGCTAGATGCCTCACTTTCAGTTTCCTTGCCCAAGTCTTTTTAGACTTGCTGACATGTGCCCCTTTTCTCTTTTGGGTGACACATGTTAGATCCTGAGCCTGAGTACCTCGTTGAGGACGAGGTGTTTGCTGACGCCGAGCCCGAGCTTGTGTTTGACGGGGAGTACGTGGACACTGGGGACCAGTCCTAGTGTCTTCGTTATGTTTTACTTTTGTTAGATAGTTGTTTTGTTATCGGTGTGTGGCACCTATACTTTGTTATGTCGTTTCTTTTGTTGGCCTTGTTCTGGGCCTTTAGACTCTTTTCTTTTAGCCTGGTGGCTTTTCTGGATGTTGGACTTTAGTTGATGTTGGACAATTTGTGAGATGTGGAATTTTATTTCAGTCTCGCCTTGTGTTATTATTGTTATTCCGTTGTGGTTACAGGGACCTGTTTATGTGTTGTGGACGCTTATCGGGTTTGGGGCTTCACAGCTCCACTCTCGTGCGGACCTTTTCACGTCTCGCCTCCATTTTAGGGAAGCGGGTCGTGACAAGCCAGGAACACAAGTGTCGTAGCAAAGCTACACAATCACAGCAACACCTAAAGAATGCGAGGTCATGACAATTTATTTGCGTACCGTTAATTAAATTAAACGTGACAGGCGAAATGCAATGACATGAACATATTCGCGTATCGTTAATTGAAAGTAAACATGACATGGAAATTGTGCAACATGCTAAATGTCGGAACTAGCTTCGTTGTCAAGCTAGTTCCCCAATTTGCGCCTAGGCGAGTATCATTTCGTCGCCTAGCCTCTTTTACGCCTACAACAAGCAAATGGCCAAAAACATGGCCTAAACCCTAAGTGGCAAGTTTCACTTGCCTAGCACCGGGGATTGACGATCACTTCGTCACACGGATGCTATCTACGGGGGAAATCGCTGTTATGGGGGAAACAAGCACCAAACACTTGAAATTAATTAGGGTTTTCATAAAATTATAAATTGGTTAAGAAAACAACGGTTGATCGATTTCTTACCGAGAGGAGACGGAAGAAACACTCCGGGGAACCCTAGGATCAGATCTGGAAAAGATTGGAGAAGTTTGGGGAAACTAGGGTTTTAGGGGATTTGGGGATTTTGATGGGTTTTGGTGAGATTTTGGGGAAGATGAGAGGTGGATGGAGTGAATGGTTGGATTGGATGATGATTCTAGGGCTTGGAATGAAGAAATGGAGCTTGGAGGAAGATGGGGGCTGAAGGGGGAAGATTTTAGGGTTTTGGGTCGTGTTGGAGAAGAAGAAGTCGTTTGGGTTGGGTATAAATAGGTTGAGCTGGCGGCTGCCCAGAAATTAGGGTTTTAACACTGGTTAGTCGGTCAAAGAGCAACCACTGACCGACTAGTTTGGCAACTAGTCGGTCGGTCGACCAACGCAGACCGACTAAGTGCAAACAGTAACTCCTGAACGAGAATAGGATTCTAGAGTTAGTCGGTCCATGAACAAGTACTGACCGACTAGTTTCGCATCTAGTCGGTCGATGAACGTTCTTAGACCGACTAAGAGTAAACTGTAACTGATACAAAAATAATATGATGAGTTAGTCGGTTCAAGAAGCATTGCTGACCGACTAGTTTGCAACCTAGTCGGTCAACCAACGTTCTTAGACCGACTAACGATAAACAGTAACTCCTGAGAAATTTAGAAAGCTAACTAGTCGGTCCAAGAAGGATTACCGACCGACTGGATCGTCATCTAGTCGGTCGGTGGCCCTTCTTACACCGGCTAATGAGCACCAAGAGTACCGATACGGAGCGCGGGGCCCTGGGATCGATTCCTAAGACTCCTAGGCTTGATCTAATAGTTAGATACGACCGTTATGAAGTCCGTCACGAGTGACATACTTCGAAATCGACAATCCTAGGGAAGAAACGAGAAAATACGACGAATCGATCGAAAATGAAACTACGGAGACGAAAACCACACAAGAGGAGAAAATCCACCAAAACATATATTATATTATATTAAATCCAGATTCATGAAAAGCAGTCGTTACAATAAACACGGACAAGTACAAGTCAAGTAAATCACGTCAAGTAAACACGTCGTGCACAGAGATTCCGCATGTTGGCTAGAGTGGCTGATCGGGCCAACTCCTAAGCTCAAGTGACCGTTTATCCCTACCCCTCCACATGTATCGAGCCAGGGCCTTACCCCCGAACACGTAATGCTCGCTTCTGGATCACGAGCCAGGAAGTGTATTTGGCATAGGGTTGTGCCCGCTAAAAGCAGGTGCCTAGCCGGATCAAGTAGTACAAGTAATGTAGCGTGTGCTACGAATGCAACATTCAACATGGATAGCATGGCATGTACAGATAATTCGCGTACCGTTAATTGAATTTAAACATGGCAGATAAGATGCATGGATGACAACAAGTGCAAATAATTAAAAGTAGTCGGATCTAGCTTCGTTGTCAAGCTAGATCCTGAAATATGCGCCTAGGCGAGTATCATTTCGTCGCCTAGTCTCTTTTACGCCTACAACAAGCAAATGGCCTAAGGCATGGCCTAAAACCCTAAGTGGCAAGTTTCACTTGCCTGGCACCAAGGATGACGATCAACGAGGCACGTCACAAAATGTTAAACTATGGAGAAGGGATTGCTGCCTTGGCAAAACAATATCATAACAATAACCAATCCAGATTTATTAGGGTTTAACAAAAATCACAAGGTGGGTTATGAGGATATTAAAGGATCGATCTACTAACCGTATCGTGGCAGAAGAACGATGCTGAGCAAGCACGGCAACGGAAGAATGATCCAGAGAACTATGGATCAGATCTGGAAATGGCGAGGAAATCTGGAGAAAATGGGATTTGGGGGGTTTTTGGGGTTGGCCGGCGGCCTAAAGGAAGTGGCCGGCGCAAGAATGGCGAGAGGAAAGCTCCGAGGAAGAGGAAATGGCTCGGGGAATGTTGGAGGATGATTTGGGGGAAGAAATGGGCTCAGGAGAATGAAGAAAGAGTAAAAGAATCGAAGGGTTTAAATAGGAAATGAAACGGCGGCGGAAATGAAACCTAGGGTTTCGGGGTCATTTAGTCGGTCAAAGAAGATCTGCTGACCGACTAGTTTAAGAACTAATCGGTCGGTCGACCAACTGTGACCGACTAAGAGCAAACAGTAACTCGGTCGTCAAAATGGTCAATGAACTAGTCGGTTAAAGAACAATGGCTGACCGACTAGATTGCAATCTAGTCGGTCGAAAAATGTTCTTAGACCGACTAACGATAAACAGTAACTTAGGTGAAATTTATCAAAGGAACTAGTCGGTCTGAGAGCAATTTCTGACCGACTAGTTTCACATCTAGTCGGTCGGTGGTTGTTCTTAGACCGACTAAGAGTAAACAGTAACTCCTGAATAATTGATTTAATGAACTAGTCGGTTCCAGAAGAGTTCCTGACCGACTAGATTGGAATCTAGTCGGTTGGTTCTCCTTCTTGAACCAACTAAAGTGCATGAAAAGTCTCGAATCGAAGCGCGAAGCTCCAGGAAGATTCCTACGGCTTCTAGGATCAACCTATCTCTAAGATATGAACGATATGAAGCTCGTCACGAATGACTTACTCCAAACTCGACGATCTAGGGAAGAAAGACTAGAAATCACAAGGAAACGGACGAAACCACAAAACGACGAAAACGGAAATCACACACAAGGGGAAAACCAACCAAAACATATATAATATAGATAATCCAAATACCTGAAAAACCAGTCCTTACTTTAATAGCTTGGGGTCAATCTTGATCGACGTCCCATGAGCAACGGTGTCTAGAATCCCAAAGTCGTTATACTCACCATGAATGTGGTTAGCATAAAATAATTTTACGAGCATGGGATATGGCTTAGGATAATCAGCAGTTGAATATCAAAATAGGTCGACAAGTTTGGTCGTGATCATGAGCTGTGAAAGATTTTCAGCTTGAAATGCGGGATAAGAGATGAAATGCTCCTTGAGAAGCTTGACATTGATCAAAGCATTGCATTTCCTTAAGAACTTGTCGTCACGAAAAGTATGGATAAACGATGCAGAAGCTGATGGAGGATGTTCAGGGTTAGCTTAGGCTTCAGGATTATAGGATGGCTCAACATGATGAATCTTGGCTTTAACTTGGGGTTGAGCAGGTAGAAGGCTAGGGGTTAAGAGGGAGATACCACATCAGTAGGAGCTTGTTTGTGCCTACGCTTAAGAGGAATCTCCTCACTGGACTAAGAAGGATCAGACTTAGACCCAGATAGCCCCAAAAAATCAGTGGGTTGCAAAGCATACTTGGTGCAGGCTTTAGTGAGTGATTTGGTAGGGGCAGCCTTAGGAACCCTAACCCTAGGCTCCCTCGGATTCTTTAGGGGAAGGGATTTCCCCTTGTAGGTGCCAGATTTTGGTGCCATAAAAGAAACTGAAATCGAACGAAGTTGAACTCTAGGGCACGAAAATGATGAGAAGGAGTCAAAATCGATACCTAGATGGAGGAGATGATGGACCCAAGGCTCGAGACGACCGACGGAAGGTCGATGAACGGTCGAAAAAGCTTGATCAATAGAGAGGATGATCAGAGGAACTTTCGAGATGAAAAAGAAGATGCGGGGGATTTCAAATTGGATGAGAGAGAAAAGAGTACGATTCGATCATATAAGTGAAGGGGCGAATGAATTTGGGCCGCTGGATCAAAAAGGAACGGCTTAGATCTAGATTACAAACTGCCAATCGGTTAGGACAGGCGACTGATTCATAAAGGGCAGTCGCCTGTCAAGCCCTAGAATAAAATTGGCTTAGAATAGGGACAGGCGCCTGTCAATCACCTGCCCAAGAAGAGACGCGGGGGATTTTGAATCGGAGGAGAGAGAAATGACCCATGGTCGATGGTTAAAGGGGAAGAGAGATGATCACAACCATTGGATCAAGATGAACGGCTAATATCAAGCAGTCAAACTGCCAATCAGTTCGGACAGGCGACTGTTGCACAAAGTGCAGTCACCTGTCAAGCCTTAAAATAAAATGGCTTTGCAGAGGAACATGCACATGTAGAAGAAATCACAGCTACCTGTCGATGGACAAGTGCCTGTGAAATAACCTACAAGGGCATGTTCGAAATTAAAGAGAGTGATGTTTTTAAAGGAAATTTTGCAAGAGCTGCAGCAGGCACCTGAGACAAAATTTCAGCCGCCTAGGTGATAGCCAGGCGCCTGGATTATGTACATCAGTCTTTAAACTGGGAGATGCAAAAAAGTATAGAATACTCTAGGATTGGGCAGACGCTTGAAGAAGAATCGGTAGGCACATGTCCTGGTTCTGAAGATAAAAAAATATACGTGAATGGTCCGGTGCCTGGTGAAGGTTTCTTGGTTGCATGTCCTAGTTCTAAATTCCAGAATTGATGAAAAATCAAATATTGAGTCCTCTCACCCTTAGACTTATATTCTAAACACTCTAATGACATCAAATCATCATCAAAAACATATAAACTAATACACATATCAATGATATCATTCCAATCATAAAATCCACAAATTTCTTCAATAAATCTCATAGGAAACATAATGTGAAAAATAGACACATTGAATTATGAGGTATGAAAATAATCATATAAGCTCAAAACATGATGTATCATATGAAAATGAGGTCCTAGATTTCAGATTCACCCATAATCCCTAAATCTCCATGCAACCTCACAAATGAATCTTCTTTAAAAGGTTTTGTGAAGATGTCGGCGATTTGTTTTTGGTTTCAATGTACTCTAAGATGATGTGCTTCTTAGCTCTATGATCATTAATAAAATGGTGTCTCACATCTATGTGTTTGGTACGGGAGTGATGTAACGGATTTTTGGAGAGACAAAATGCACTTTGGTTATCAACCATAATATGGCAAGTATCACAATTAATACCATAGTCTTTAAGAGTGTGTCTCATCCAAAGGACTTATGCACATGTAAGACCTGCGGTAATATATTCCGCTTCGGTCGTGGACAATGATATAGAGTTTTTCTTCTTGAAAAACCAAGATACATGGGAGTTTCCTGGAAAATGGCAAGTGCCACTAGTACTCTTCCTATCGTATTTGCATCCAGCAAAATCGACATCACTAAATGAGATTAACTCATATGTGCTAGATTTAGGATAAAGTAATCCATAATTTAGTGTTTGATTGATATAACAAAATATTCGTTTAACCGCAATCAAATGTGATTCCTTAGGTTGTGATTGATATCTAGCACATAAACAAACGAAAAACATGATATCGGGCCTACTTGCAGTTAAATAAAGTAAGCTACCTATCATACATTGATATAGACTAATGTATACATCTTTCTTGTTTGCATCCTTGCGTAGATATGTAGTTGTACTCATGGGAATCCTTTTGCTTGAAGATGATTCCATCCCGAATCGCTTGATAAGCTCCCCGGTGTACTTTGATTGATGTATGAAGATGACATCCTTCATTTGCCGAATTTGACGTCCTCGAAAGTAATTGAGATCACTCATATGGCTCATCTCAACTTCATCCTTCATTGACTTAGAAAATTCTTTGCAAAGATCATAATTAGCAGATCCAAAGGTAATATCATCTACATAAACTTGAATTAGAAGGATATCATTTTCATTATACTTAGAGCAAAAAGTAGAAATTAGTAGATCCAAAGGTAATATCATCTATATAAACTTGAATTAGAAGGATATCATTTTCATAATACTTAGAGAAAAAAGTAGAATCAACTTCTCCCATTTCAAATCCTACATCCAAATGAAAGTTCTTAAGGCGATCATACCAGCCTCTAGGAGCTTGTCTCACCCCATATAAAGCTTTCATAAGTTTGAAAACATGGTGTGGGAATTTTTCATGTATAAATCCGGGAGGTTGTGAAACATAAACTTCTTCACTAATAAAACCATTTTAAAATACACTTTTAACATCCATTTGAAATAATTTAAAATTCTTATAAGATGAAAAAGATAATAACAATTTAATAGCTTCTAATCTAGCTACCGGAGCAAAAGATTCTTCGAAATCAATACCTTCTTGCCTGTAGCCTTGAGCTACTAACCTTGCTTTGTTCCTTGTGGCGACTTCATTCTCGTCTGTCATGTCTTGAATATCCATTTGGTCCCAATAACTTGATGACCACTAGAGGGATAAGCTTCCAAACTTCATTCCTTTCGAATTGGATGAGTTCATATTCCATTGCCACGATCCAAAAGCTATCTTGACATGCTTCTTGGATGTTCTTTGGCTCAATAGTAGAGACAAAGGAATAATAAGAGAATTCATCAAACAAACCTTGTCTGGACACCCACCCCAATATCTTCAATAATTTGGTCATGTGGGTGATCTCTAACGGTTGGATAAGCTTTGGAAATACCTGAATCACTAGGAACAATCTCAACATTTTCATTAGTACTGTTAGTCTCAATAACATCATTAAGCTTAAAATTATTGATAGAATCATGAAACACATCTAAACTAGCATCATCAACATAAGGCAAATCAAAATCTTCATTAAAAACGTGAAGTGATTTCTCAACCAATGAAGTGTTCTTGTTGTATATCCGGTAGGCTTTGCTACGTGTGGAATATCCAACAAAGATCCCTTCATCAGATCTTTGTTCAAACTTATCAAGATTACCAAACATGTTCTTAATAAAACATTTTGAACCAAAAACTTGAAAATATTTAACTTGATGCTTTTTATCATAAAATAGTTCAAAACAAGTTTTATTCGTAAGGGGCCTCACTAGAATCCTATTGAGCACATAACATGTCGTGTGCATCGTCTCTGCCTAAAATTGAAGTCCAAGATGACTATCATGGAGCATTGTGCATGCACACTCAATACGAGTCCTATTCTTTCTCTCAACAACACCATTCTGTAGTGGTACGCGAGAAAATGAAAAATTGTAAGTTATACAGTGTTCATCACAAAACTTAGAGAAAAGATCATTCTCAAATTCCCCTCCATGATCAGTACGAATAGTGATGGTGGTTCCTAAGAGATTTTGAGTTTCTTGGCAAATTTGGTAAACTCTTCAAAGGCTTCATTTTTAGTAGTTAAAAATGATACGCAAGTAAATCTAGAAAAGTAATCCACAATGACTAATCCATAACGTGTATTTCCTAAAGATGCAACTCTAGTATGCCCAAATAGATCTAAATGTAGAAGTTCTAGGGGCCTCTTAGAAGTAATACCATCTTTATGTTTAAATGACGCTTTACGGAGTTTGCCACGTTGACATGAATCACAAAAGCTTTTCTTATTAAAAGTATTTTCAGAAAACCTTTAGTTAAATCATGCGTACCTAATATATAAAGATGCTTAAAATGAACATGCCCAAAACATCTATGCCATAATAGTTGTTCATTTGAATGTGCAACTAAGCAATAATATGAAGATTGAGGCACACTTTATATATATATATATAGGTAAATCTTCAAATGAGAACATTTCGCACCGTGCGACAATGTTTTATTTTTTTAAGATTTTTTTCAAAAATTCTTTTTTCCACCTTCATTATATGTTGTTATACACCCCTCAAAAAATAATCGTTGAGAAATAATGTCATTTGGCCTTAGATCAAGGCATTTCATCAAATTCGCACGTTTTGAGACCGTTAAATTTGTAACTGGTGGATGGGTGCTCTAATCCCCAACGGGTTCACCCATTATTTTCCATGGGGTATATAATTGTATGGATTAAACATCAAAAAAATTTGAAAAAAAATTCAAAAAAAATAAAACAAACTTTTCGCACGGGTTTTCACACGAGTTTTTCGCACCCGAAGATTGACATATCTGTGTGTGTGTGTGTGTCAAATGCCAGAAAATAAAACATTAGATGCATTATCAATAATGCTACACATACCCTCTCCAAAGTTAACCTTGTAACCATTGTCACAAAGTTGACTTATGGAGATGAGGTTATGAAATAATCCTTCTACGAGATATACATTTTCAATAAGTGGTTTAGATGGGTTACCGACTTTTCTCACTCCAATGATGGTTCCCTTTTGATCGCGTCCAAAGGTCACCGTTGCACCGTTCATGATGCGGTTCACTTCGGAAAGCAAAGAGGGATCTCCCGTCATGTGTTTGGTGCAACCACTATCAAGAATCCATCCTTTCTTCTTAGAGCTATTATTGCTTTTCTGGCTCTTTTTCTTTTTCTTGGGTACCTACATATTATACAATAAGCTCATGGTACCCAAGCTTGTTGGGTCCAAGGGGATTAGCCCTTTGGAAACCAAGTCCAAGTGGACTTTGGCTTCCCAACATAGTTATCACAATTTATAACATCTTTAAGATAAGATTTTACATGAGCATTCCTGTCATGAATGCTAGTGTCCTTAATACCCAAATAGTGTATATTTTGGGAGTCCTTTTCCTAGTTGCATGCATATGAGTTTGTTTTCTATGTGATGCATGATGCGTAGGAGCATGCGGTCTAACATAGGAAAATGGATGAGGATATGCATGAGTGTAACGCCCCGCTTCCCAAAAGACACCGGAAGCGAGAGCGTTACGCGGTCGCTTGAACTGGAGCGGTGAAGCTCGAGTTCAATAAGCGTCTGTGATAAAAACACAGAAAAGGGTCCTTGCATTTGCGATCAGAACAATCAGAACATTCAAAAATAAATGCCACATCCAGATATATAAGGTGTACACGAAATTACAAGACAAGCCACATCAGGGCTAAAGAAATTACAACAGAGCACTAATCCTACTACAAGCGGTACAAAAAAACTCAAAGCGATGACGGAAAGAGACTTTTAGTCCTTCTGCAGAAAGTGACTCGGCATCTACGGCGAACTCTGGCCCTCTAAGTTAAGTGTCTCGAGAGGATCCTCCTAGTGCTCAAACTCGAGATCTGACATACATCCAAAAACGTGAATGTATGTCAGCAAGGTCTGCAAGAAGACATCAGCATCCCAAGGCAAGAATGTGCAATTGATATGAATTTAGAAAGCAATTAAATGTTTAAAAAGAGATGACTACAATAAAATTAACGAGACAAATTGTGATGAAACGGAAAGTAAACATCCCCTAGCATGTAGTTCTAAGCAGTTGCAAGCATTAAAGTAAGTTTTCTCTAAGTTTGTTAGCATGTCGATATTCGCGATGACCAAGTTAGCGTTCGATGTCCATGTCAAGATTTCACATCTAATCTAGGGTTCTCGCCTTTAGGGTCGTGATGAGAAGGTCGTTCTCTCACGGGGGCTTACCGTGATTGACACTATCCCACCCGCGTCGGGTGGTGCTCTTGAGGAGAGTACCTTTCATACGCCCAGTGGCCGCTCAACCCTAACCCCACCCAAAGTTTTGCCGGAACACGAGCCGGCCTAGTCGACTCACACGACATCACGAATCACGGGTTCGCCTTTGAGGCGCCCGATTCTCACGATGTCCATATTTGTTAAGCAATCAAAATGCCTAGACAAGTTAATGTACTAATTTAACAATGCCATCATTTCTTTTATACAACGTTTTCAATCATTAAGTTTTCAATCATTAAGAGAGGGTTGCCGACGTTTAGAATAAATTTAATGAAGATGTTGAACATGTGAATTTAGCAAACAGGTTGCGGAAAACGAGTTTTCTTTGCCCATGTTTAAAGTTGGACACTATCAAGTTGTATGGTCCCAAAAGTCACATTTTTAGTCCAAACGTTATGGAAATGATTTCAAGAGTCAATTAACGTGCAGTTTTCGAGATATGCAGATTTAAATAAAAGATAGAGCAACAGTCATCAAACTTCAAAATTCGTATTTATTGCACACTTGCCTGTTGTAGCTGGCTTCGTGGTCCAGGTGGTACCAAGCAGGCGTACGTAATTTACCTGCGTTGTTGATTCCTTCTTATTAGGCTAAAACATATAACTCAATAAAATTATATTGTTCATGTTTACTGCTTATTCACCTTATATAAGTAACTATACTTATTATGTGTAACCTACCATAATAATCTAATTACGGTTCCATCTAATAATACGTTTTAGATTAATGTTAACAGGGTGGCCATGTTCATATAATAAAGAACAACTTACAGCCTACTAAATATATATATGCCTAACATCACTGGTCAACTTTCCATAGCCTATGTTCACGTGGATTCTACTGTGATTACATATAAATTACTCTTGTATTATGTGGCACCAACTTGTTCGCATGTAAAAACTAATAAATATTACTCAAAACCCATAGTTTAATCCAACTTGCCTGCGAGGGGTGCTCTGTTCCAACAGGGGAGGAAGGCGATGGGAGCAACGACGGACGGAGGTGAGAAGGCGACGGGCACGGCGAAGGGGCACAGGAAAATGGCAAACGGAGTGGGCGCGGCTTCGGGAGCTCCCGGGCAAAGAACGGTGACGGCGGCGGTAATGGCGACGGTGGTCCGCTCAGGGGAGCTTCCGGTGGTTCGGCGACGACTGGAGGCGTGCTGAACGTCGGAAGGGAGAATGAAGAGTGAGGTTCTGGCTGGGCGAGGCGCGGTGAGTTGCTGGCCGGAATACTGGGCGTGGGGTCGTGGTACACTCGGATCTCGGAGAGAAGAGGGGACCCTCTGTTCGAAACAGAGTGGAGGGAAAGAGCAGCGCTGAGGCTCTGAGTTGGCGGCTGTTGCGTGGGTGGCTGGCCGGTGAGGGCAGCGGGGGCACCGGCGTTTGGGAGCTCACGGAGCAGGTGGCCGCGTGAGTCTGCTGTGTTTGGTGTGGAGCAGGAGATGGGTCGTGGGGGTGTTCGCACGGAGAAGAAGGTGATAGGCCGGCTACGGTTGTGTGAGGAGGAACGAAGTAACCTAGGTTATAAATATATATAGGAGTAGGTCAGGCCAAGGGGTTTTATTTTTTGTATAAGAAAAGAAATGGGCTGAAGTGCCATAGGCTTAAAAAGAAACAGAAGTGTTGAAGGGCCAGCATGTGGGCCCTTAGGGGGGGGTTTTGATTTTTTTATAGGTTGTTTGAATAAGAAAGGAAGGCTGATGTATGCTATAGTCCTTTGGGGTTTGATGTTTACAGAATTTATAGGGTTTTGTTTAGACAAAAGAAAGTAGGGGTGATGTGTCCTTGGTTAGTCTAGGTCTACATATTTTACTAGTTATTGTGTGGTAAGGCTATGTGTATGCGGATAAAATGTGCGTGAGCACTTTTGGGTTGGCCAAAAAATATTTTCCCAATAGAGTAAGGCTATAGAGGAAATAATTTGGTAAACATTATTAATAGGTTTTAATAGGTTTTAAACAAGTGAATTAAGATATTCAAGAGTTTTAAATGGGTCCAAACACAGTAAGTCTTATTGACTTTTAAAAAGATTTTAAATTTGAAAATCGAATTTTAAATCAGAAATTTAGAACAAAACTTTAAGATAAACATTTTAAACATTTTTTTAAAAAAAAGACACTAATAATAATTATGGATAAGTACGAAGAAGAAGGAAGTGGGTACGGTTACGGAAAATATTTCGAGAAGGAAAAATACAGATAATCGTATCGCTAAAAATCGGTCGTTACATCCTACCCACCTTAAGAACGATTCCGTCCTCGGAATCTAATCGGTTTAAGACACTAGGGAACGTAAGGGTAATACTCGCATCTCCCTCATAATGCATACACACCATCAATAACCATCATACCACGCCTAGAAGTATTACTAATACTAGCATCGGCACCAATAATATTACTACTGATAACATTAATCTATGTCCATGCTAATAGTAGTAACAACACACGTACATACCTTACCAATTACAAATTATCATAATACATCCAATATAATACCATCCAATATCATACCCGGCGCGAATAGTAATACTTCACTACTCCGCCACAGCAATTCACTAGTTGTACGGTGCCAACACCTGGCACACTCACGTCATCACTAATACCCCATATATTACTATTTATCCTATACACTCGCAATCTTTAATGATATATTACCAGATGTCACTTAAACATATCACTAACACATAAATACAATCATTCTTAGTCAATTAACACTTCAATCGTACAACCACTTTTACCTACCGCTTATCACCCATATACACACATAATAATACAAATCACTACACGTATATTCATGCACGTAATACATTACACCTCACACATATTTATACAAGCCCTACTCCTAGTACTAGGGTCATCGTAATCTACCCACCTTAAGATCAAGTCCGTCTCCTGACTTCTTAAATAGGCTGACGTAGATGTGGGGGATTTAGACACTAAAGTCGTTCTATCCCGGACACACATACATTACAACGAAACCATATACATCCATATACATATACTAAACACACACTTTCAAATTCTCATACATATATCAATTTCACATACATATACATACTTCACATAACCACACTCTTATCTCGTATCTATATAGGTCACATATACACTCACCGGTATATACAACCATGGTATCTACATAAGCAAGCATGCTATTTCATACATTCACATATACGTAGTCACAAACATACGGCCATGCATACCTCCTGGTATAGACATGCTCACACATCATCCCGTAAGGGTAATATTATAATCTTACTATGCATACAACACACTTATTCATACAATCATATATATACACACCTGTAACTAACCACATACACATATACGCACAAGTACACACTGACCCTGCTATCACACAATAAATCTGCACACACCACTATATGTACACCTATTATCATTACACCCAACATGCACATCACCGTACTAGCATATAATTACAATCATTAACAAGTACAACTAATGTAATATACCCCTAGTAACTAGCCATTACTAAATCTAACACGCACAGATATTCATATGGTGGTATAGTTATTCGCTCACCTAAGTATAAATATAACACTAGATACTCTATACTCGACTCTAACATATATATATAATCACATATTACCGTACATACATGCACACACGACACCATAGATCATCACGCTATACTAATACCTATCAAGGGAAAACACAGTAGACAATCACTACAATCATTGTTAACGGTTCCACTAAGCAATGACAAGCTCTAAAGCGACAACTAAGTAAGTGTAGGATTCAGAGTTGAATGATGTGACGAATTAATGTTATGGTGGACGGTTCCAGAGATGGTATGGTTAAGAGAGTAGTTTGGTTGGGTGACATAAAATATTTAAGAATAATTAAATGGTTAAGAAGATAAGGATATGTGTAAAATAACATCGTAAATAGCGAACATATGAAATAAGTTAAAACGTAAATGTGATTAGTCGATAATAAGTGAAGAGTAATATGGGCCTACCGATGCAGAGCTGTTTTACAAATGGAAAATAGGTTTGTAAGAAGGAGAAAAAAATTTCTTTTCTTAAAATATTTGAAGACAATGATTATAAAACTAACACACATGATTTGAAGTTCTATTTAACTTAGGGAAGTATTTTAAAAGTACGTATCAATGACCGTTTCGAAATACATTAGTAAGAATAGGAGGTGACATTTGAACTAAGCGACTTAGAAATAAAATTTTTAAAAAGTCCATTGCATGAGGAGAATAGAGTAGTTATGGTGAAATAGAAGTGTGACGGATGTAGGTGAGGAAATCGGTATAAGATCGTAATTAAAGATCGCATCAGGAGAGCTTCACGATCAAGATTGGGTTTAAGTTGACTGAAGTGTAGAGAATCTAAGTAAAAGTTTTTCGGAAGAATTTTAAACTTAGCGAAGAATTCAATAAATGAAATACCGAAAATACTTTTTAGAAGGAGGGGCTCAAGGTTAAAGATGACGGATCTGAAGAGTTTATGTGAATCGATGACAAGGATCAGGTTCGACGATTGAAATGTAAGGACGATTAATAGGTAACTCCTATGAATACGCTACGGTGGCTTCCTACGATCATTAATTAACATGGAAGTGTAATAATTAGAAAAATAATAACATCAGGGAACTAAGCATTGGGTCGACTAAGGTTTAGTACTAATGTTCTTCAACGGACTAGCCTCGATAGGGAGGCCGAGGCAAGGGTTCGTTGGGGATCGAGATCGAGATCTTATGGGTCTGGGATGTCTTACGTCTCGAAGTCTACTCACTGCAGGCGTCTCAGGTTCAATTGGCTTGGTGACGATCGCTACGGTCGGTTGGGCCCTAGATTCGATAAATCTTAAGCGAACGACTAATGAAGCTAATACGATCAGAGAAAAGCTAGGGTGACTCCTAAGATTATAATACGAAGTTGTGGCAAAGGTGTCTAACCAAGAGCCGAGCATCTAACTAACTCTCCCTATCATCCTGACATAGGGTTCCTATCATGCTGAGACAAGGCATTCGAGTAATTTCGCGTACGAAATAATTCTGGATGTTTTGGCTAATTAAAAGTTTTCTCATTGTTCTGAGTTTCGCAGTTGCAGACCTGCATGGGCCACCACTACAACCTGTAACGCCCCGCTTCCCAAAAGACACCGGAAGCGAGAGCGTTACGCGGTCCGCTTGAACTGGAGCGGTGAAGCTCGAGTTCAATAAGCGTCTGTGATAAAAACACAGAAAAGGGTCCTTGCATTTGCGTATCAGAACAATCAGAACATTCAAAAATAAATGCCACATCCAGATATATAAGGTGTACACGAAATTACAAGACAAGCCACATCAGGGCTAAAGAAATTACAACAGAGCACTAATCCTACTACAAGGTACAAAAAAACTCAAAGCGATGACGGAAAAGAGACTTTAGTCTTCTGCAGAAAGTGACTCGGCATCTACGGCGAACTCTGGCCCTCTAAGTTAAGTGTCTCGAGAGGATCCTCCTAGTGCTCAAACTCGAGATCTGACATACATCCAAAAACGTGAATGTATGTCAGCAAGGTCTGCAAGAAGACATCAGCATCCCAAAGGCAAGAATGTGCAATTGATATGAATTTAGAAAGCAATTAAATGTTTAAAAAGAGATGACTACAATAAAATTAACGAGACAAATTGTGATGAACGGAAAGTAAACATCCCTAGCATGTAGTTCTAAGCAGTTGCAAGCATTAAAGTAAGTTTTTCTCTAAGTTTGTTAGCATGTCGATATTCGCGATGACCAAGTAGCGTTCGATGTCCATGTCAAGATTTCACATCTAATCTAGGGTTCTCGCCTTTAGGTCGTGATGAGAAGGTCGTTCCTCTCACGGGGGCTTACCGTGATTGACACTAACCCACCCGCGTCGGGTGGTGCTCTTGAGGAGAGTACCTTTCATACGCCCAGTGGCCGCTCAACCCTAACCCCACCCAAAAGTTTTGCCGGAACACGAGCCGGCCTAGTCGACTCACACGACATCACGAAGCACGGGTTCGCCTTTGAGGCGCCCGTTTCTCACGATGTCCATATTGTTAAGCAATCAAAATGCCTAGACAAGTTATGTACTAATTTAACAATGCCATCATTTCTTTTATACAACGTTTTCAATCATTAAGTTTTCAATCATTAAGAGAGGGTTGCCGACGTTAGAATAAATTTAATGAAGATGTTGAACATGTGAATTTAGCAAACAGGTTGCGAAAACGAGTTTTCTTTGCCCATGTTTAAAGTTGGACACTATCAAGTTGTATGTCCAAAAGTCACATTTTTAGTCCAAAACGTTATGGAAATGATTTCAAGAGTCAATAACGTGCAGTTTTTCGAGATATGCAGATTTAAATAAAAAGATAGAGCAACAGTCCATCAAACTTCAAAATTCGTATTTAATTGCACACTTGCCTGTTGTAGCTGGCTTCGTGGGTCCAGGTGGTACCAAGCAGGCGTACGTAATTTACCCTGCGTTGTTGATTCCTTCTTATTAGGCTAAAACTATAACTCAATAAAATTATATTGTTCATGTTTACTGCTTATTCACCTTATATAAGTAACTATACTTATTATGTGTAACCTACCATAATAATCTAATTACGGTTCCATCTAATAATACGTTTTAGATTAATGTTAACAGGGGTGGCCATGTTCATATAATAAAGAACAACTTACAGCCTATAAATATATATATGCCTAACATCACTGGTCAACTTTCCATAGCCTATGTTCACGTGGATTCTACTGTGATTACATATAAATTACTCTTGTATTATGTGCAACCAACTTGTTCGCATGTAAAAACTAATAAATATTACTCAAAACCCATAGTTTAATCCAACTTGCCTGCGAGGGGTGCTCTGTTCCAACAGGGGAGGAAGGCGATGGGAGCAACGACGGACGGAGGTGAGAAGGCGACGGGCACGGCGAAGGGGCACAGGAAAATGGCAAACGGAGTGGGCGCGGCTTCGGGAGCTCCCGGGGCAAAGAACGGTGACGGCGGCGGTATGGCGACGGTGGTCCGCTCAGGGGAGCTTCCGGTGGTTCGGCGACGACTGGAGGCGTGCTGAACGTCGGCAGGGAGAATGAAGAGTGAGGTTCTGGCTGGGCGAGGCGCGGTGAGTTGCTGGCCGGAATACTGGCGTGGGGTCGTGGTACACTCGGATCTCGGAGAGAAGAGGGGACCCTCTGTTCGAAACAGAGTGGAGGGAAAGAGCAGCGCTGAGGCTCTGAGTTGGCGGCTGTTGCGTGGGTGGCTGGCCGGTGAGGGCAGCGGGGGGCCACCGGCGTTTGGGAGCTCACGGGAGCAGGTGGCCGCGTGAGTCTGCTGTGTTTGGTGTGGAGAGGAGATGGGTCGTGGGGGTGTTCGCACGGAGAAGAAGGTGATAGGCGGCTACGGTTGTGTTGAGGAGGAACGAAGTAACCTAGGTTATAAATATATATAGGAGTAGGTCAGGCCAAGGGTTTTATTTTTTGTATAAGAAAAGAAATGGGCTGATGTGCCATAGGCTTATAAAAAGAAACAGAAGTGTTGAAGGGCCAGCATGTGGGCCCATAGGGGGGGGGTTTTGATTTTTTTATAGGTTGTTTGAATAAGAAAGGAAGGCTGATGATGCTATAGTCTTTGGGGTTTGATGTTTACAGAATTTATAGGGTTTTGTTTAGACAAAAGAAAGTAGGGGTGATGTGTCCTTGGTTAGTCTAGGTCTACATATTTTACTAGTTATTGTGTGGTAAGGCTATGTGTATGGCGTGATAAAATGTGCGTGAGCACTTTTGGGTTTGGCCAAAAAATATTTTCCCAAATAGAGTAAGGCTATAAGAGAAATAATTTGGTAACATTATTAATAGGATTTAATAGGTTTAAACAAGTGAATTAAAGATATTCAAGAGTTTTAAAATGGGTCCAACACAGTAAGTCTTATTTGACTTTTAAAAAGATTTTAAATTTGAAAATCGAATTTAAATCAGAAATTTAGAACAAAACTTTAAGATAAACATTTTAACATTTTTTTTAAAAAAAAGACACTAATAATAATTATGATAAGTACGAAGGAAAATGGATGAGGATATGCATGAGACATATAAGGGTTATATGAAAAATGTAGAGCAAGCATATGATGTGGTGCAAATGGATGAGCATACATATAAGTATGATGTGTATGAGCATATGAATGTGTAGGAGCACGTGCATAAGTATTTCTCATGTGTTGGTTGGCACGTGTCCATGGGTGTGGTGCATAAAAATCATCATATGTGTTTACATATGAAGTTGGAGTGTCCTATGTAAATGTGTATTGGTGTACATAAAAGCATGTCCCTTCTTTTGGTTTCCACCCTTGGTGGTGTTCTTAGCAAAAGAGGGAGTGTGTGAAGTGGTGACCTTCTTGGTAAGTTTGCTACCCAAAGTATTTTGGTCACTACTCGTGGATGCACCGGTGGATGGTCTCACAAAATCTATAGTGACACCAATATTGGAGGTGCGTGATTTGGATGCATTTGCTTAAGAATAACTAAGTCCAACATGATGTGTGGCCGGAAATTGGTTTGAAAGTAACTCATCCAATTGTTATTTCCCTTTGTTAAATCTTTTAACTTAGGAGGACATGAGCTCATATTTCTCCTTAAGAGAAAAAATAGTAGTGTCCATGGTGAACACATGTGGGGTGAGCTTGTGCACTTGGGTTTTAAGAGATTCATTCTTAATACCCAATTGTATGTTTTGTGATAGTAGATCATCACTATCAACAAAAGATACATGATCTAATTGAGATTTGAGAAAATTCACCTTATTTCTCAATGAGCTATTTTGAGAAACCAAATTAGCTTTCTCAAGTGTGAGTGATTCAACAATGGTGTCATTTTTGGTGATGGATGGCATGGATGACTTACTAGCATTTAACTCCTTAGACTTAATATATTTAAGCATAAGATATTGATACTTAGAAAGTAATTCTTCGTTAGCAATTCTAAGTTCATCCATACTTACTTTGGGTTCATCACTCTCGCTAGAGCTCTCATCGGAGTGTGTATCCTCATGTGCCATGAAGCACATGTGTGCACTCTCACCCTTCTTATCCTCGAATTCGCTTGAGGAATCCTCGCTCGAATCATCAAAAGTGCCAATAAGTCCTTTCTTCTTATCCTTTCTGTATTTGTCGGACTTGTGGTACTTTAGTACTTTCCACTTCTTCTTGTTCTTTAGCATTCTGCAATCCTTCGTAATGTGCACTGGCTTGTTGCACTTAAAACAAAGAGAAGAAGAATTGTTAGTGGAATCGAATTTACATTTGGATGGGAATTTACATTTGCGAAAAAAGCATTGGAACTTCTTCGTGATGAGTGCCATTGCTTCCAAATCCATCTCGTCACCGGACTCATCACTTTCGAATGATGAAGAAGTAGCTTTGAAAGCTATTGCTTTCTTCTTTGCCTCCATTGGCTTCATCATTCCCCTAATCTTTAATTGGTTCTTCCTTCTCACTTTATATGACATGAGAGTACCGATGAGGTTCACCACAGTGTAGCTCTTCATGTCATTGACCTCTTTAATTGCTATTGTTCTTCTTTTCCATTTTAAGGTCATAGATATGATGATATTCCTCACCTTCTCTTATTGTATGTATGTCTTTCCAAGAGCTTCAAACTTGTTGGTGATGTCGGTGAAGCGAGTACAATGTTCTCATCTTCCTACATTTGAAACTTATCGAAGTTTTGCACAACATATAAATTCGACAATTTTACCTTATTGGTCCCTTCACGGGTGACGATGAGATGATTCCAAATTTGATGTGCACTCTTACATATGCATATCTTATTGAACTCATCGAGCTCCAAAGCACAGTGAAGAACGTTCATTTTTTTGGCGTTGTTCACCTCTGTGGACTTCTCGGCGGTTGTCCATTTGTCGAAATCCTCTTCTGTAGGCTCTACGTATTCCTTAAGAAGGATTCTCCATAGAGAAGAACTCCTAAGGAACGTCTCCATCTGGCACTTCCAATAGCCGAAATTCGAGCCATTGAAGCACGGAGGACGAACCGTAGATTGGCCTTCAAAAACAGAAGAAGCACCGTCTCGATCATGATTGTTGTAGGAAGTATGTGGAGGAACGATTGTTGTTGGATGCCATAGCTATATCCTTGCGCTCTGATACCAATTGTAAGGACCATGTGCTATGAAGAAAACGCTAGAATGGGGGTTGAATAGTGTTTATAAAATAGACAATTAGCCTAATTAAAATTCTAACCAATAAAGATGCAGAATTATAATGAAACAACAATTAATCAATGAAAACATAAGATGTTTCAAGGGTTCGGATTACCCAAGTCAAACCCGACTTGTTCCCGGTAATCCTACGTCCCAACCAACTGGGATACCACCCAGATACTCAAGATAAAACCCTAGCTTGAGTTTTTCCTTTCAATCCACTTGTAATAACCCTACAAGTGTAATCAATAGAAGATATTGATGACCTTGAATCCCACAAACTGGGATTAAGCTAACACCTTCACAACCGAGAGTAAAACCAATTTATGAAAGTTATGAAATTGAAATTTACACACTTACAAATCACATATGCCTTGAAGTAGAACTTGAAGGAGCAAAGTGAGGAGTGTGTTGATCTCTTCCTAGAAGAGAGAATAGCCATTGCACTTGTCTTCACCAAAGCTAGAGAATCAGATTTGGTTCTAATTGGAAGACAAGATGAGATTTGGAATTCTAGGGCTTTTGATTGCAAATGAGAGCTTGAGAGAGAGATTAAGCTTGAGAGATGAATCAATGGGGTTCCAAGAGTTGCACAATGGAACAGCAGCAACCTTTTTATAAGTTCTCTCAAAGCCCTAAATAAAAAAACCCCAAAAGCCCTCTCAAAATCCGTGGAATAAAAACCAGCAGATTGATTTCACATAGTCGCATGCTACACTGTGTCAGAGAGTAGTTGAGAATTCAAACGGTAACTTACCACATAGGACATGCGACTGATGCAGGTTAGACAAGCGCCTGAAAACATGCAGGCGCCTGAGAAAACTTCGATAGGCATCTGAGTAGCAAAGTACGAAAGTTACCAAAACTCAAGAATTCTGGGAAGCATGGGCAAGCGCCTGATAATGGTTGGATAGTCACCTAAAAAGAAGTAGGCACCTAAGAAATCTTCATCAGGCATCTGTGTGACAAGTACGAATCTATCCAAAATAAAAGATCTGGGCAAGGAAAGGACATGCGACTGTAGCAGTAAAGACATGCATTGACATGGGCAGGCGCCTGTGAAACCTACTAAGGCGCCTGTATGAACAAGTGCGAAAGATGACAAAACTTGGGATCTTTGGGCAAGCTAATATAGGCGACTACTAACAAGTCACTGGCACCTACAAAGGGCCAGGCTCATGTACATTGTACATCAGTCGCCTGTTATAATTGAATACAGAAAAACCAAAGAATCCTATCAAAAGTGTGTGCATAATAGATGACTATAGACCAAAATACAAACGACTGTATGGAGACAGCGCCGGTAAAATATTCAGCAGTCGCCTATCTGAAACCTAAAATGCACACCTTAGGTTTTTATAAGTTAGAGTCCTAGGAAATGGATTCTAATGAATTCCTAGGCTAGATTGAGTGAAGTGTGTGCGCTCTAAGTATACTCTACTACAAAGCTACATACTAATGAGAAATAAACAAGAGAATAAAAATAATTTACATTGTTATATTGATTCTCTTCTTTCTCTAGAATAAATGATTATGATCCTCGAGAGGGGACCGAACGATGCTAATAAAAATCGCAGCGCATGGGTCGTGTGTAGTTGCTTACGGTTCGAACACGAGAATGAGTTAAATGAGTATCGATTCCTATGGGTCTTCGGATGAGAGCTATGTGATAGTCTTGGTGAATGGTCGGAGAATGATAGAAAGGTGTGAACAAAGGGGTAAAAGCTCTATGGCATATGGAATCTCCGCCATTTGACTAGGGTTAAGGTTAAATTAATAATCGATGGGTTGTCGGGTTAATTGGGACTCGGGAGAGGTCGTGTGACCTAAGGGCATTTGCCTATCCCCCATTGTCGTGATGCATGATAGGTTATTCACTTATGTCATGTTCTACCCCCCGCTGGTGCGATGCAATGATAGGCCAACCAAACATACATCGATGTCGGGGCTCTCCGATGCATCAGTGTACGTCGGGCATATTATGCTCGACAAATATCCTCAATCTTGCTCCTGCCCACAGTGGCGTTCGAGGATTAGACCTACATTGGAAGAGATCTAATCGGTGCATGTTGGCATATCAGTCACACCGATAGTATGGATCATCGTAGGGATCGGATCTCCAAGTCAGTCCCGACTTTTGATCGGTGGCAGACCCGATCGCTCCGAAGGGAGGGGGTCGAATCAACGGCGATAATAATCGTCCCAATGTATCCCTAATCTCAACTAACCCAGCAACTAAATCAGTTATTTGGTTCAACCCATGGCCCCAATCCAATGGGGTTCATCCCATTGCCCTATATAAAAACTACTCACTACCCATTAGAATAGAGGGTGATTCAAAGAATGGGTAAGCGTCCAAAGCCAAGGATTCAAGCTACAGCAGCAATAGAACACAACAATAACAAAGAGAGGGTAATTCTATTAAAGAGAGAGAGAGTATTACACTAATCAATATTTAGAACAATAAAAACAACTGAATAAAAGGGTTAGAAATCTTACAAAACGACCCAAAACCCTAGAAAAGACAGAAAGACTGCTGAAAACAAGATTATTCTCGCAGGAGGATGAAGGGGCGCTTATATACGTGTGCTCAAAGACAAAAGTACCCCCCAGATCTGCCCTAGAAATCGTGGGAGAGGGGTTTGACACGACCGCATCAAGAAACGACGCGGTCACGTCATTCCTAAATGAACGGGGGACTGGCGGCATGGCCACATGGTCACGTCAATGGAGACACAGTCGCATTGAAGATGGTCATGCGGCGACGTCATTCTGCTTTGGAGGCTGTAATTTTGCAGCCGCGTAATCCTAGCTCACACGGGCCGCGAAAGTCTCTGATCTTCATTCTTCTCTTTGCTCCAAAAAATCTTCTGACGCGGCCGTTTGGTGAAGTTAACGCGAGCACGTTAAAGTTGCTTCTTTGACAGATTGACACGGCTGCGTGGACATAGTGACACGGCCGCGTGGAGCCATATTCTTCACAAAACTCTTCTCCCTTGCACAATTTATTCACCGACTTTGCTCCTTTCGGCTCTTTATGCTTAGATCTTGCTATATGATTCCAAATCAGCATATATCTCCTACAAAGCATGTGAAGGACTACAAAGCAAAAGAAGAGACAAAACAGGGGAAAATGGGGATGAATAGAGAATGAAACGATGTAAAACTTGCATGAAAAAGAGTGGAAAAATATTTACAATAAACATTCATCAAAATCTCTCAAGCTAAACTCTTCCTTGTCCTCAAGGAAGACAAGAGAGAGCATAAATCGGAGGAATGCAGTCAAACAAGCAAATGATGTGATGGAGCTTCGAGAATTTTCAAAACACGAGAATATATGCATGAGTGAAATGAAAATTCGAATTCGAGGAACCAAAATGCTTGGAAATCTTTCTGTCGATGAGAATTTGTTCCTAGGATTCCATTCCTACTCAAATCGCCAAGCAATACACTGAGAAATGGCCATACTCGCATTCTAAGACATTTCCTCTAACCCGGCCTTAGATTGAGCGTGTAGGAACCTAAGCTATACAATGGTCGAAGAGGGGATAAGTACGGGATAATGGAATATTGGTCGATCAAGAAAGTGGCACTTACGACACGACACGGTTCCTTGATTCAAGAAGTTCCAAAGTTTATCCATGATTTCACATATACAACGTATATACAAAAAGAAATTCTATACACTAATATATAAATTTTTTCTTTTCTTTTTTTGGGATTTGCACTTGGGTCGTGTAAGGAGCATTGGGTCAGTGGCTCCCAGATCAGACGACCTCAGGGCACCGGGCCAAGAAGGACCCCTCGGACCTACTAACTCAACCCAAATGAAATCCTTATTTATACGCACTCCCCAAGCTAGGACTTTTTATGCGAGGCCCCAACGGTTACTATCATGGGGATCCGGTTACTCAGCTTCGCTAGGGGAACGGTGCGTATTATTTTTCTATTCACAATTTTTTTTCCTTTTTTTGAAAATCATGGGGTGAACTAGGCAATTGCGAGGACAGCTATCCTCGGTACTAGGTGAAGTGTGGTTATCCAAGTCTCGAGGGACTATAAACCATTATATACGACTATCGGCTCTAGGTTCCATGCATATGATGGGTTCCTAAGTGCCAATCTAGGTCGGTTTCAAGTACTCCTATCTTAGGCGTTGCGAGGACGGCTAAAGCTAGGGTATTGCAAGGAATTTAAGTTTAGGCTATGAACTATTCACATATTCAGATCACCATCATAGAAATCGAGTATTAAATTTCGGAAAACTAATTTCGAATCAAGATTCAGTGCATATAAAAAATTGTTTTCGAAAAATTCTCGAGGCGATTGCAAGTATATACAAATGCATGCATGAAGGTGCAAGACGCATGATGCGAATGCAAATATTTTTGGAGTTTTTTATTTCTCCAATTTTTTTGGATGCATATATTGAATTTAAACATGATGCATATGAAAAAGAAAGAAAGATGGAAAATAAGAAAGAAAAAGTGAAAATAAAATGAAAACAACGATAAAGATGGGGAAATAAGAGAGAAAAATGAGAAAATAAGCACGAAAGAGCTCCTCCCCTAAGCTAAACCAAGTGTTGTCCTCAACGCGAATAAAACACAAAAAACAATCGTGAGGACAAATAAGATGTGGGGAAGGAGACCCAGGAGCATCCCCCAAGCTGTGTAAAACCGTGCCTTAAAATGATGCAAATGTGCTATGCATGGGCTAAATGATGGGGGGGCCAAAAATGTGTGGTGCTCCTATCAGGCTGAGCCACTGTAAGGTAGTGGCTAAGTGGGTGTGGTGGGTGGAGTGGAAGGGACGACGGAATCAGTTGAGTGCTCAGCTACCGTGTTGGTGTGTGGTGGGGAAGGAGTGGTATAGACAAGCTCAAATTTGATAGGTGGGGTGGATGTGAAGATGGGGTAGTCCAAACTTCATCGGAGGACGATGAGAGGAGGATGATGGTACCGTCATGTGGTGGGAAAGTGGGATGAGGTAAGGGGGTGTGTAGGGGATGGAATAGGAGCTTACTTTGTGATGGGTGTAGGGTAAGTGTGTGAAATCACGGGGTCGGAGTGAGGTGATGGTGGGGGTGGAAATGTGCTCAAGTCTAGGTCAAATTGTGGAGATGGTGGTGGTGTGGGGAAACGAGGTGTGACCTCGGATGGGTCCTCAGGCACCAGGGATGGCTGGGGTCGGATGGATACGTGCAGTGATGTGGAGGGGATATCTGCGGGAGTGGAAGTAGTTGTAGGTGTCTGAGCAGTCTGAGGGGGTGAGATGGGTGGTGTGTAATGCACTCTGGAAGGATGTGTGGGTAGCAGCTGGGTAGTGAACCTGACTGTAGTGGTACTGATAGACCTGGTCGAACTGTGACTAGAGTGTCACCACAGCAAGATCCAGGCCATCAAAAGAAGTGCAAAAGTCAAAGAGGATGTCTATGACCTCAGTCAGGGTACTGGTCGTGGAGTCTCTAAAGGATCTAAACTCCTCCTCCAAGCAAGCTAGCTGCTCAGAATGGGGTCGTGGTGGGGGAGGAGGAGCACTGCTAGAACCCTCGATGTGGGGTCGAGATCGTATATATTGTCACAGAGCTACGACGACAACAGGCCCAGGAATAGATAAGAAGGCACCTGGAGTGTCAGAATGGTCCTAGGGCTGGGGATGGCGAGGGTCAATCAGCTGTACCGGGGACTGGACACCTGAAGCTAGATCAGTGTCGGTGAGAAGAACCACCTTAAGGTGGCTCCATGTCCAAACAGCCCAGGGTTGGGCAGCCTAGTGTATGGGGTGAAGGCAGGGCCATAAAGCCAAAAGTAACACTCTCGGTCAAGTGATCGGATCATACACATGTTCATGAGCATTGAGAGGTCTATGGAGGTAGGACCGAGGATATGAAGCATGGTATCGGGGATCCTAAGAGAAACAGGAGCGAGGGGACGATCGCACCCTAGTGTCCAAGCGATCGGATCATACCCTAGTGATCTTGGGATACAGAGCGAAGCATGGTATCAGGCATACCCTAGTGCGGGGACACTAGGGTATGATCCGATCGTTCTTGGCTTAGGATCCGATCGTCCCCAACGACGCGGGCAAAGCATGGTATCAGGCAGACAGAGCGGTAGACAGAGTGGGGACGATCGCACGAGAGTTCATCGAAATAAATTTCATGTGTTCGTCCTCACTCGTGAATTTTATGCCTAGTGTGTCTAATTGAGGGGCGGTAAGTGGTTCACCACCCCTCTCTCTAATGGTACGTGCCCAGGTAATGTCGGCTTCAAGAGCCATCGTCTTTTGATGCTTTTCTGCCCTGGGAGGGGCCTGTGAGTGTGGCCTTTTTCTGTGCTCATAAGGAGGCATCGTAAGAAGGAGTGAGAGATGCAAAGTGAATGTGATATGAGGGTGTGCAACTCACGCTAAGACCAACAAATTTTCAGCGATAAAAATATGGAATTTGAAGAGTAAAAGAGCAAAGTTACCCAAAAGGTGCTCCTCGCTGAAGGCGAAGCTCCCAACGCTCGTAAATCAGTTCACCCAAGCTATCCCAAGCCAAGAACTCCATTGATCTTTGCCCGCGTCGTTGGGTTTTCAAAAACCCTAAAAATCCGAGTCCCTAGGGTTTGGTCGAAACAGAAACGAGATGAAGAGGGTGGATGAGAGTTTGGATGAAGGTGAGTGAGGGTTTGGAAGAGTTTTGGGAGAGATTTGGCGAGTTTGAAAGAGTATTGAGGCAAGATCGCATCGCTTGGGATGAAGGGGAGTCGAACAGTTTCGAAGAAAGTTAGAATGAATGGGTTGTTTAGGGTTTTTATAGCTTAAATAGACATTTTACGCGGGCCGCATTATAATTTAAAACGGTCGCGTAAAATGTTGTGAATGTATGGGATGATACGGTCGCGTCGTCTAAACGATGCATCCGCGTAAGCTCTGGCCTTTTGAAGGAAATTTGGATGGAAAGATAGAAAGATTCGCGGCCTGCATCGTTTAGATTAACACGGCCGCATCGTTTCGTCTAGAAAGTGAAAACGACACGGCCGCGTCAAATAAAATGACGCGGTTGCGAAAATGCTCTGAGAATTTTGATTTTGGCCCAAATTCCAGTAACATTCGTAGGCCATGTAGATGTGTATGATGCGGGCGTGTCAACTACCTCTCCTCTTGTCATTCATGTGACCATGTTGATTAAAATGACGCGGCCGCGTGAGGTTGTTTCCTCCATTTCTTCTTCTTCTTCCTACAGTCAAACACTTAGTCAATTTCTTTGGGTTTTGAGGATTTATTAAAGAGCAAAAATCTAAATTAACCCAATCTAAGATAAAGATGAAATAAACATCGAGGATCTAAATAGAAAATGCTTAGGTTGCCTCCCAAGAAGTGCTCGTTTAAAGTCGTGAGCGTGACTCCCTATCGTGATGTCATCATGATGGTTTTAGGGTGGAGAGATCCTAAATTTGGCCATCTCCATGAGCTGCCTTGTTGTTCAGTTCATTATGGCCCTCCTCAAGCTTCTTCTTTTCTCCGGAATCTAGTGGATGCGATCGCGGTGGTTTCTCCTTCAAGTTTGTCTCGGCGGTCTCTTTGCGAGCCTCCTTCGTCGCTAGCTCCTTAAGCTTGGCTTCTAGCCCAATGGGGGGCTCATTGTTGTCATCTTCCAAAAACAGCTCCTCTAAACTTGTGTCCTCGATTTCTTCTTCGAGGAGATCTTTTGGTCCTGAAGGCTAACTTCCGTGAAATTTCTCATTGATTTCTTAAGGTCGAATTTGACCTTCTCCTTTCCAATGTTGAGGGAGAGTCTCCCTCCCTTTACATCAATGAGGACCACTGCTGTAGCTAGGAAGGGCCTACCTAGGATGATGGGGATACGTGCGTCCTCCAGCATCTCCATGTCGACAAGTCGCATGGAACTAAAATTTTCCCGATCTTCACCGGCACGTCCTCTACTATCCCAAGGGGGTATTTCACAGAGCGGTCTGCTAGCTGGAGTGACATGTTTGTGGGTTGTATCTCCCCAAGATTCGGCTTCTCACGAATGACGATAGGCATGAAGCTAACGCTATCCCCCAAGTTGCAAAGGGCGCTCTTGACATCTAGATCTCCAATAGTGCACGGGAAGGAGAAGCTCCCTGGATCCTCTAGTTTTTCCACAACTTTTCTCTTAATGATGGTGCTACACTCTGCAGAGAGTACTACCTTCTCCCCCTACCTCCTTTGGTAATTATCTCTTTGAGGAACTTAGCGTATGTAGGGATCTCAGAGATCACATCGAGAAAGGGGATGGAGATGTTGAGTTGTTTCAAAAGATCGAAGAACTACCCGTACTTTTCATCCAATTTGGCATTCGCCAATCTCGATGGAAATGGGACTCTCGGTATATATGGCCTGGGAGACTCGTCGGTGGGCTTCCCTAGATCTTTCTCCAATTGCTTATTCTTGGTGGAACCATGTTGCGGAGGCTCTACCTCTCGCACAACTTCTTGGGCATCCCCAGCTTCGAGCTCAACATGTGTTTTCGGTTCTTTTTCAGCTTCCTTCTCCATCATGGGTATGGTGGGACCTTCAAACATCCTCCCACTCCTCAGTGTAATCGCGTTCATATGCCCTTGGGGATTTTCTTCAACTTGCCCCCATCAACTTCCCATGTGCCTTGGAAAGTTGGGAGAGTTGATGCGCCATATTCACCATTATGGTCTTCATGGACTTTTGGCCAGTCACCAGCTGTTGTGAGGTGGACGTAAGCATCGTCATCATTAGCCGTTGGATAAAGGTTTGGAAGTAGTCATTCCTTTGGCCTTGAGTCCGGATATGACTCGCAATAAGCAATTTCAGGCTCAACTTTTGGATGGAGGGTGCGTTCACCGGAGGCCTCTGATTGAAGTTCTGAAATTGGACTTGAGTGGGCTGGAGCTTGGAGTTCCTGAGGCTGCTAAGGGTATGGTGGGGAAGCTTGCAATCCCGGAGTCCGGTATGAGAAGTTGGGGTGATTCCTCCACCCTTGATTGTATGTGTCGGAGTATGGGTTTCTTTGTGGCCTAGGATTGTTCCCATATAAAGCGTTTGCTTGTACGATTGTCATATCCGGGGGCACCACCATAGGTGATGAACGTTCAGCGCATTGGTGTCTTTGTACACCACAAACCTTGCAAACTGCCGTCGTAGGCAGTTTAGCAGCACCAAGTCCAATAAGGGAAAGTTGTTTAGTTATGGCATCAAACTTAGCGAAAAGTAATGATACCTCATCGACGTCATATTTACCTCCCCTAGTAGAGGTGCACCTCTCGTTGCTCCAGGAGTCGTTCTCAGCCATTGTTTCTAGCAATCTCTTTGCTTCCGTCGGAGTCTTGCTCATTATGGCGCCATTAGCGACGGCATCGATAGACATCCTTACCTACGGCGTTAGCCTATTGTAGAAGGCCTGAATAAGTAGCCAATCTGGCACGCCGTGTTGAGGGCAGACTCTCTGGAGGTCATTAAACCTTTTCCAAGCTTCATACAAGGACTCTCACTCCGACTGCTTGAAGTTTGTGATTTCATTACGTAGCTTGGCAGTCTTACTTGGAGGAAAATACTTGGTCAGAAAAGCAAGAAATAAACTATCCCACGTAGTGAACGTGTTGGAACTGTGACTCCTGAGCCAATCCTTGGCTTTATCCCCAAGTGAAAAGGGGAAAGTCTTAGCCTGATGACGTCAATGGTGATGCCATTGATCTTCAATGTATCCATCTTCTCTAGGAAGGTGTTCAGATGGTCATTTGGGTTCTCCATTAGGGCCCTGAGAATTGGTCCCTTTGCACGAAATCAACAAAAGATGGTTTGAGTTCGAAATTATTTGGCTCCACCGTCGGCCTTTGAACGCTAGAGGTCGACCTATTGTGAGGCATTGAGTAATCGAGGAGCGACCTAACTTGCGGTGGTTACGGTTGCGGTAGTAGTGGTGGACCATTCTCGGGGTTGAGTATATCGTCCATTGTCTTGAGGGCTTCTCTCCTCCTCCTCTCGGCATTAAGCCTTCTCGTGGTAGCTTCAATTTCTAGGTCTAGTAGATGCAAGTCTGCTATGCCTTGAGATCTCATGTGCATGTAAAAATTCTACACCAAAAAGGAAACGTCAAAAGCACCAAGGAGCAATGAAAGCCAAAATATAGATGGTATAAAATGTTGGATATGGAAGACGTTTGTACACCCTTGTGGGAGATGTACGAGGGAATACGGACCTCGAACGTCGTGTACACGAAGTCGTGTACAAAGGGAATCTGTTCCCTTGCGGAGAGGATCTCTGGATGAGTGGGAAAGTCGCATTATATATGCATAAGTGCATGCGACATATGGCTAATAAAGGGGGAATATCTTAAGCTTATGTTGTACCATGCATATGGTACAACTTAAGCTTATAATGTGCCATGTATCATGGTACACCTTAATTAAGTTGTTCCAAAGAAACAACTTACCCTAAAATAACTACCTTGGGGGCTATAAATAAGACCCAAGGGTAAGCCATTTCTTACACCTTTTGCATGAAATTCATGCATGCATCTTCTTCATAGCGAAGCTCTGCAGAAATCCTTCCTCTCCCTCTATCCAAGTTCTTAATCTAAAGTAGAGATTTAGATTGTGGATTAGTAGCCTTACTCCGTTCGTGAGAAGACTCGATCCGTCGTGGCGAATCCGAAGGCGAAGTTCGTAGACTACCGTGCCGCATACGCAAGCGTAAGTCTAAACTTCATGTTATCGATCCTAACTCTGTTTTGGACAGGATCCTACATAAAACAAAGGAAAATAAAAATGTAGACTCTCTACAAAGACTAAGAAACAATACAAATCGTACCTCACTGGCAACGACCCCAAAAAGCTAATCGCAATCCCTGAGAGGGGACCGAACGATGCTAATAAAAACCACAGCACACGGGTCGTGTGTAGTCGATTACAGGTCGAACACGAGGAGGCCGTCAATGAGTATAGGTTCCTATGGGTCTTTGGATGAGAGCTACGTGATAGTCACGGTGAATGGTCGATGAATAGTAGAAAGGTGTGAACAAAGGGATAAAAGCTCTAGAGCATGGGGAATCCCCGCCATTTGACTAGGGTTAAGGTTAAATTAATAATCGATAGGTTGCTGGTTTCATTGGGAATCGGGAGTAGTCATGTGACCTAAAGGCATTCGCCTATCCCCCACTGTCGTGATGCATGATAGGTTATTCACTTATGTCATGTCATAATCCCCGCTGGTGCGATGCAGTGATATGCCAACCTAACCTACACCGATGTCGGAGGTCTCCGATGCATTGGTGTACATCGGGCGCATTACTCTCAACGAATATCCTCAATCTTCCTCCCGCCCACAATGGCGTTCAGAGATTAGACCTACATTGGGATAGCTTTAATCGGTGCTCGTTGGCGTATCAATCACACTGATAGTATAGATCGTCGTAGGGATCGGATCCCCGAGTCGGTCCCGACTTTTGATCGACGGCTGACCCAATCGCCCCGAAGGGAGGGGGTCGAATCTACGGCGATAATAATCATCCCAATGTATCCCTAATCTCAACTAACCCATCAACTAAATCAGTTATTTGGTTCAACCCATGGCCCCAATCCAATTGGGTTCATCCCATTGCCCTAGATAAAAACTACTCACTACCGATTAGAATAGAGGGGGATTCTAGCAATAGGTAAGTGTCCAAAGTCAATAACACAACAATAACAAAGAGAGGATAATTCTATTAAAGAGAGATAGAGTATTACACTAATCAATGTTTAGAATAGTAAAAACAACTGAATAAAAGAGTTAGAAATCTTACAAAATGACCCAAAACCAAAGAAAAGACAGAAAGAAAGACTGCTGAAAACAAGATTCTTCTCGCAGGAGGATGAAGGGTCGCTTATATACGTGCGCACAAAGACAAAAATACCCTACATATCTGCCCTAGAAATCGTGGGAAAGGGGTTTGATGCGACCGCATCAAGAAACGACGCGGTCACGTCATTCCCTAAATGAACGGGGGACTGGGGCATGGCCATGCTGTCATGTTAATGAAGACGAGGCCGCATTGAAGATTGTCATGCGGCCGCGTAGTCCATTGACACGACCGCATCATTCTGCTCTGTAGGCTGTAATTTCGCGGCCGCGTCATCCTAGCTTTCACGGGATGGGAAAGTCTCTGATCTTCATTCTTCTTTTTGCTCCAAAAAATCTTCTGACGCAGCCGTTTATGAAGTTGACGCTGCCACGTTAAAGTTTCTTCTTTGACAGATTGACGCGGCCACGTGGACATAGTGACACGGCCGCGTGGATCTATATTCTTCACAAAACTCTTCTCCCATGCGCAATTGACTCCCCGGCTTCTCTTCTTTTGCCTCTTTCCAGTTAGATCTTGCTATATGATCCCAAATCGGCATATATCTCCTGCAAAGCATGTGAGGGACCACAAAGCTAAAGAAGAGACAAAACGGGTGAAAACGGGGATGAATAGAGAATGAAACGGTGTAAAACGTGCATGAAAAAGAGTGGAAAACTATATATAATAATCACTCATCAATATACTTGAAGTTTTGAAGCATCCTTCTTTAACTTGATCACACAATCTTCTACACTTTGAGCTTTGATTGATCTTTAAGTGTCATGATCGGCCCCGGATATACACCCAGAAAACGACTGTAGTTTCACCGCAAGCGCACGGCGTAGTGATGAGCGGGTATCGAACTCAGGGAGGACAATTGACAGTATCCTACTTTGATTACCTAGATATCAAGGGAATAAGAATAGTTTGGATGGTAATGTTACAATCATTCAATAGCAAGTAAATATCAATATAATAAAAGCGTCTA
Source organism: Scilla litardierei (assembly GCA_030789695.1). Taxonomy (NCBI): domain Eukaryota; kingdom Viridiplantae; phylum Streptophyta; class Magnoliopsida; order Asparagales; family Asparagaceae; genus Scilla; species Scilla litardierei. The sequence goes on from CM061133.1 coordinate 229,798,500, forward strand.
GGGATAGGAAATCTCCACTACGGACCGTCTCTCATCCTTGTGAATTTGAATATCAATATTGCAAGGCTTGAATATAGGTGAACTAGTCACAAATTAATGTAGAACCAAGCTCACGCTCTCGCGCTATTGTCGGTCTATAGCAACCTAGATTAGAGCCCACTCTCGTCCAAACTCTAACCTAAGCTACTAGCGTGAAGATCGACATCATCGTCCAATCGCAACTCGAGCCCACTCTCGTGCAAACTCGAGCTACGATCTAGGTTATGATAGTTCGTATTCGTCCAATCTCTTGCAAACAAATATTGGTATAGATTTATAATAAAAATCCTAGCTTTGATCCAATCTCTTGCAAACCAATCTAGTGGATCTTAATTATAAACCTAAGTCGAATGCCTAGGCCTTCCAATCAATTGGGATCCAATCTCTTGCAAATCCCAATCGATTGAAATTCCTAGCCACTCGCAATAAATCAATCAAAACCCAACCTGTATCAATCCTAGTAACAAATCTATTCATTCATCACAATTCAAAAGATCGGATCCATAGGGTTCATCCACATGCCCTAGAACGACGAAACTACTCACAATTCATCATGAAAATCTCAGAAATAACAATTATAATCATAGCACAATTCATTGCAAAGAAGAGACAATTCATAAAAATGAGTTTTTTAATAAGAAAGAACAAACCAATGTTGTCGCCTATGATCTCCAGCTGAGATTTCACAAAATAATAGCCGTCAAAAAATAATAGAAGTCTCCCCTAAAACTAGGGTTAAAACTAGGCTTAAATACAAGCTAAAATCGTCCAAAAAATCATGAGAAAACTGCCCCTGCGCAACCCAGAATTTGTAATCCTGGCAGCAGTCGGATAGGGTCACTCGACCAAGTGACCTTGTCACATTGCCGAGTGACAGACCCAATAAAAAACAGTAAGTCTGGGGGTTTCAGGGGTCTGTCTCTCTGACTGACTCGGCCGAGTGGGCTTCTTCACTCGGTCGAGTGGGCTTCTTCGCTCGACCGAGTGAGCTTTCTCATTCGACCAAGTGGGCTTCCTCAGAAATTCCAGTAGCTCGGCCAAGTGGGCTTCCTCAGAAATTCCAGTAGGTTAGCAGCTTCTCTAGACGAATTCTCTGTACCACTCGGGCGAGTGAGCTTTCTCATTTGGCCAAGTGGCCTTCCTTGCTCGGCCGAGTGAACGCTGAAAATTTTTTGTGCGTATCCGTTTCACTCGGCCGAGTAGAGTTTCTGACTCGACCGAGTGAGCAGTCTACTCGGCCGAGTGAGGTACTCTTGAGCTCATTTCTTCTCCTCCTCGCCTCCTCGTTGATTCTATGGAATTTCTTCTCCTTCTGCTCACCCTCTATCACTGATAACTCCTTAAATAAGCCGTGGGCGACACTCCAAAGTGTGTGAAAGTCCTTTGATCTCATATTCTATCCAAATTGCTCCATATCTCCTGAAATACGACAAAAACAAGAAATAGTGAAAAGCAACGCGATATCGTCTAATAATCGTGGAAAACTCAATATGGATGATCAAAACGTCATAAAAACATGCAGAAAAAGGTGTAAAATAAGGAGCGATCAAAATCCCCCTAGCTTACCTCTTACTCGTCCTCGAGGAAGATGAGTAAAAGGCAAACCCGGCGGGTAAAAATAAAGAAAAGGAAAAAGAAGATAGAAAGAAAACAAAGAGGGAGGTGCTAGATCATTTCCTCAGGACGTGGACTCGCTTACTCAAATAGCATAAGGCGAATAAAAACATGCCAAAGATTTTTATCTCGATATCATGATATAAGGATGCATTCAACATAGAAACCCAAGAATATCAAAATAGTATGAAATATGGAATCATTCTAGAGTTAGCATCGTCTGAAACATATAAAGTGATATACATAATCATAGACCACACACTTTTCAATTGATCGCTTTCTATTTGGAGTATAAGAAGTATCACACAATATGAAGCAATAAGAATAGAAAGGAGTGGTTTTCATGAAATGCATGCTAAGTTTCAATTCCTGGACTTCATAAAACTTTTAGTAATCTCACCGAGTATAGAAAATTGCCTAGCTTAGGTTGTCATGCACAGTCAAGTAGTCACTCTCTCACACATCATTGGATCCACTCCCCCAAGCTTATCTATAAGCGTGGTGGCATCAAATTTAGCAATAAGACTTTTCCCCATTTTTTGAAGCTCCAAGAAACAAAAATGAAAGAGGGAAGAAAGAGAGAAAGAATATGAAGTGGGATCATGTATGAACTTCTTTTCTCTTTTCTTTTCTTTTCTCTTTTTTTTCATTTTTTTCATATCAATATATACAACTGTGATCCCAAATCAAAAGATAGAGAGATATACATAAATATATTTTTCTTTTTGCTTTTGGGTTATTGGAGCATGGATCTTTTATAGCGGGGGAATATGCCAATATAAGATTCGCTAAAGGGAGTTTCACCAATGATTTTAAGTATATAAATAGTGCTCAAGATATATGGAGAAAGAAAAATATGTAACACTCAGTTCACTCTATAGAATGTGCACGACAACTTCCAGCAGAGTAATGTAATCTACTCAGTTTGATCTCAGAAAGTAAACTAATCATGTCATATCAACATAACATACATCCAATCAACCTGAAAGTGAAGCGTACAATTTTCATGCATTAAGAAGTGATATAAGACAAGAAAGCAGTACTCCAAATTTAGGCTATCAATGCGTGAAGCTTGGTGTGTGTTTTCTACGAAGAGTATACTATATAAATCATCAGACTCAGCTAAAAGAAGAATTTCATCCATATTCATACATGAAAGTGTGGGTTACTATCTCAAATGCATAGCAAGCATGGCATATGATATCTGAAATCAAAACGATGGCATGACAAGATAATATGCATATAGAGATAAGCTAATAGCACATCATCATCATCACAGAAAATTCATCTCTAGCAAAAAGGATAAAAGAAATAAGGATAAATAAAAACTACTGTACATATGCAGCACACACAAAAGGTAAGAAAAACATAATGCATGAGAAAAAATGAAAAAGTGGGTGAAAATAAGTGTAAAAACAAAGAAAAGTGAGAAAATAATAAAATAAAAGGTGAAGAAAATAAAAAGTGCGTGATGAACTCACTCCCCCAAGCTAAACTGCGCAGTGTCCTCAATATGCAAAGTGTGGCACACCGAGAGACAAGATATGGGTGGGGTGGGTGAGGATGCAAGCAAGATGAAAATAAAATAATGAAAATGAGACGGGTATGCAAGTGATGCATGCAGAGATCAAAATGGCGTAATATGAGTGTCCCCAAAAATACATCCTCTCTCCCAAAATGGTATAGACAGATATGAGCAAAAAGTGACCAAAACGTGTGTGGAGGAGGGGTGCAAAATCAGCAGGCTGAAAATATCCAGTACAGCAGCAGCAAAAGCATGGAAGGCATCCAGTGTGCCCCTAGGTGGGTGGTGGTGCACTAGCACCGTCCTGTGGTGGAGGTGGTGGGCGTGGAGGCTACTGGGTGGGGGTAGGTGTCGGCTATGGCAGTCGCGCAAGAATCTGGTTCAAGCAAGCCTGAATACCAAGAAGTAAAGCGACGCGAGACTGGACAGCGCTGATGGTAGCAGGGAGAGCCCGGAAGTCTCCTCTAAGCTCACTAACTGCCCCCTCTAGAGTACGGATGTGCTGAACTAGGGTGTCGGGGGGAGGTGGAGCAGAGGGTCGTACTGGTGAGGAACGGGGCTGTCTCGCATGGCTACCATAAAGGATAGGTGCATCTACGGGGTGGGGCAGTGGTGGTGTGCTCACAGAAAGACGCTCAGCCTCAGTGGGAGGCTGAGACGAAGGAATAGAAGAAGAGGATGGAGCAACAGCAGAAGCTGACGTGGTGGCAGAGGGCGAGAAGAGTAGAGAGGTCTGTGACACAGACATGGGGAGAGACGTCACGACACTCTCAGTGTAAACAGCGGCAGTGGAGACAGAAGCATCGACGGCTGGGAAGGCCGTAAAGTGTGCAGAAAAAGACTCCTCAACGGTCGAGAACAATAATGTGGAAATGGTCTCCACGGCGGAGGCAAAAGAGGACTCGCCGCTCTCAACTATAATGGTGTGGAGCTCGAGGCTCACAGCAGAAATGGGTTCTATAAACATCGGCACGGTGGTGGTGGTGGTGGTGTGGGTGGACTCAGTTAGCGTACTCCCAACACTGACAGAAGTGCGTACAGAGGTGTCGGGAGGTGCAGAAAGGTCTGGTGCAGGCTGAGGTATCACAGGGATCTGGGGTGGAAGGAGGGGCTCCTGCTGAGCACCCTCGGGCTCTAGCACATATGTGGCAGGGATGAGGAGAGCCATCGCTGAAATCCACTCCCCGCCGGCGGTCTAAGCAGAGAGGTCCAATATGTGTCCGAGCAGGGCTCGGGAGAACCATGTAGTCAGCGCCAAAGGGACCGTGCAGCCACCCCCAGTGGTGCTGACCATGAGAACACAGCATCCTCATCCAGGCCATAACATATATGGAGAGTGAAGTGGGACCCGGTGGTCTAAGCAAGCCAGCAGAGAGGTCGACTCCGCACAAAAGGACCAAGAGGGTAATCAGACCGCCGCAACAGATAGACATCCTAGAGCCGACAGATATAATGATGCGGTCGATGTACCAACTGGCAATATCGATCTCTACGGTGGGGGACCAAAACGTCGCTACCTCTATCAAAGACCCTCGGTCGTGTCATCGCATAGAGCATGTAGAGCTCTGGCGTCGACAACGTCCCCGGCTCATACCTCGCTAGAAAAGTAGTCGCCATAAGGCGTTGTGCGCAGAGGCATGGGTGGAGGATAGTGGAGGCCTTGGCCTGACTAGGGTCAAAGGTAGGAGGCGATCCCATGATACGTGTCCAAAAAGCGTGCGTGTCGAATGACGGGGGTGGGATGTGCATGGAACCGTAGGCTCGGTCTGGGTCTAGGTCAACGGGCCACTGGAAGAATGCTTGGAGCATGTCAAGAGTGATCTCGCACTCCTGATCCATTAGTCTAAAGGAGCATCCCCATGGGTCCTAGAAATAGAACTAAGGACATCTAGTATCGGGCGGATATAAGTGTCCGCTGACACCGACAAGAAATCACGCCACCTCACATTGTCATACAACTGAAGCAGCCCCTCTAGTACCCCTAGGCACTCTAAATCTGCTAGGTGTGCAAACCTAGACGGTACGATCGAGCGATGGGAGATACGGTCAAATCTGGCACGGTGTGCGTCATCTCTAAACGTGATCCCCATCGCATCGATAGCGGGGGCTGGCTATGCCTGTGGTGGAATGGGTGCGGTAGGAGGCGGATGTGTGGGTGGTGGCGGGCTAGGTGGAGAGGAGTCCGCCCTAGCGGAAGAGGAGCCAGGATCGCTGGACCTCTTCTGCTTGGAAGCGGACGTCCGAGTGCATGACCTAGTACGTGGGGGCATGTGACCCGTGAATCATGCCAACCCGAATAAAAATGCGATGTGCTAAAAATGGAACGATTGTACCTGAGCACGACGTGAGAGCAAGTAGTGATGTGTGTGATGATTCGCCTCCTCCGAGAAGCTCCAAGGCATCCCGAATCTCCCGAATCTCCCCCAAGCTTACCAGAAACACAAATAAACAAATCAGCAATGGATCATCAATATATATTGGGGAAGATCGGGAATGAGAGATATATATGTGAATTAATTTCAATATGGGGCTTAATGGGCTTACGGATCAGAGAAATGGAGAAGAAGAGGCGAAATGGGGCTTAAAAGAGGAGAAGCGACGGTGGGGAAGGCAGCGTAGGTGGCAGCGGTGGGAGCATGGTCGCTGACGAGGTGGTGGCGACTCTCTGGCGGTCGGGGTGCTCGGGCGAACGGTGAAGGGGTTCGGGCGAGTCGAAGGGGAAAACGAAGAGGCTCGGGATGATTTGGGAATTTTGAGCGCTTGGGGTTCGAGCCTACGTGTGTTGGCTTATAAAGTATGGGTCACTCGACCGAGTGATGCGTTCACTCTACCGAGTGGCTCAGTGTTAAAATTTTTTCAAAATCTCCCTAGAGTTATGACTCGACCGAGTAGCTTTTCCCACTCAGCCGAGTGGCAAGGCCACTCCGTGATTATAAAGCATGGAGGGTATCAGATTCACTCGGTCGAGTACTAAGTCACTCGGCCGAGTGGCATATAAATACTGTAAATTGCAAAGAGTAGTTCTTAGGATCTTTCCTGATCAGTACCCTACTCGGCCGAGTAGGGTCTTCACTCGGCCGAGTGACATGTGCACTCGGCCGAGTGGCCTGTTGTTTTCAGCCTCGACTCTCTATTTTTGCTCCTCTTTCAGTTTTTCTCGTCCCGGTCAGTCTCTTCCTTCTCTTGAGGCCTGAGTGCATTCCTGGAGCGCTCTCCCCTACCATGGTCATCCTCCATATAAATGATTTCTCATTCTCCATCTCCTGTCATGAAAAATAGAGCCCGTTGCCACGATTTTTATTGACTCTAGACTCTAGACACTAAGAAAGATCTAAAACAAAAATAGAATTCAACTAAAAATTAGATAAAACCGTCGGGTTGCCTCCCGAGAAGCGCTCGTTTATGGTCTTGAGCTCGACCCCTTACGATATTCGTTTAGTGCTCGATATTCGACGCATGTGAGATGCACGCGTCAAATTTTCCGGTAAGGCCACTTGGATTTAGTTGTTGTTCTTCGTAGGCATTCCTCGGCTCCCCCTCGTCATGGATAGCAGTGGGGGATGAGTCCCCCAAGCTTGAGCTTTTATCGTTCTTCTTCTTTACGGTGACACCAATTTCTTATCACTTGGAGCTTTCTTCAAATTGTTTTCTGTGGAGAGCTTGCATAGCTCTCTAATTCTTACGACGTCAGCTTCGTCTTTGTCAACAACCAAATAATGATCCGACGGGTCTTCCAACTTTTCTCTATTGCTAGAAGATTGGCCTTCTTCGAAGCCATCATTTTGTAGGGCACCGATAGCATATGGCATAGCATATGGCATAGCATCATCAATGACCTCATCTAGGAGGTCCACATAATCGATGTCCTCTTGACAAGGCATATGCTTCATTGCTTTGGGAATATGAAGCTCCACCTCTATGTTTCCGACATTCAAAGACAAGGTGCCCTCTCTCATGTCAACTATCATGCCGGCGGTGGCTAAGAAGGGGCGTCCAAGAATTAGCGATGTATCGCGTTCCTCTTGATGTACATAACTACGAAGTCGCACGGCAAGCAAATTCATCCCGGTACTTGGAGCGGTATCTTCTCCGCAATTCCCACCGGCCTAGTAACCCGACCATCCGCTAGTTTTATTCTTATATCTGTCGGCTTCAAGTCGGTCCCCGTATTCAATTTCTTAAACATAGTTAGGGGCATTAGGGTCACGCTTGCTCACAAATCTACCAAGGCTTTTTGAAGCGGGACTCCTTCAAGCGTGCAAGGAATGCGGAAGCTTCCGGGATCTTTAAACTTTGTAGACTCCTTCTCCTTCCGGGTGAACCATGTACCTTGCTAGGCGAGCATTATCTTCTCCTTTCTCTTTTTTCCCGAAATTAAGTCTTTTAAGAACTTGGCATATGACGGGATCTCTACAATGGCGTCCAAGAAAGGGATATTAAGGCTCACTCCTTGCAAGTACTCAAGAAATTTGGCGAGCCGCTTCTCAATCTTTGCTCTTGATAACCTTTGTGGGAAGGGCACCGATGGCATATAGGTGCGCTCCTCGCGTGGCTTCACAATCTCAGAATTTTCACCGTCCTTTACCTCTTTTGGGCACTCCTCCTCAATAGCTGGCTCCTTGTCATCCAAAATTTCTTCCACGGGCTCCTTGGTTTGAACCATGGCGGGAGTAGTGTCCTTCCCACCCCTAGTAGTTACTGCCACCACCGCATTGATGTGACCGGTATTGCTCCATGGGTTTGGCTCTGGTTGAGTTGGTAATTGTTGAGTATTTTTGTTGAGCTTTGCTAGTTGCTCCGATAATTGCGCCATGACGGTATTAAGAGAGTCTTGTTGGGCGGTCAATCTAGCATTCACTTTCTTTTCTCCGCCATGCATTCTTCGATCCTCGCTTCATGGTCGGACCTCGGTGGTGCTTGTGGTGGATTAGGTGCTCTCCACCCTTGATTATACCCCGGCGGCCTATATGGTCCCGCTTGTTGCCTAGGCGGTAAGCTTTGTTGTGGTGGCCCTCTTGGTTGATAGTGAGGTTATGGTGGAGGACGAGCTTGAGGTTGTTGCGATGGTGGTGGGTTTAAAGCTCCATCATTATTAGCATATGAATAGCCCGGATGATTTCTCGTAGCCGGGTTTGCCCAATAACCGGTGTTTCTCGCAACATAGTGGACTTGGCTCCCTCTCCTTTCTCTCCTCCAACGAACATAACTTGAGCTTGGTCTTGCCAATCGCTCAATCCTCCCCCCAGTATAGAAATGGTGGGGGTCCCATGTGGCTCAGTAATAAACCTCTCCAATCTCTCTACTACCTTGTGGAGAGAGTCAAACTTCGTGGATAGCTCCGATATGGTCTTCACCTCTTAGATGCTTGTTGGCTTCAAGGAGGATGAAGAATGTCCTCTCTCGTCGCCCCATTGTTGGTTGTTAGAGGCCATCTCCTCTAGTAGGGCCGTAGCTTCATCCAGTGTCTTAAATAATATGGCTCCATTAGCGGTTGCATCGATGATTTGCTTGGTGTCGGTTGTAGTCCATTGTAAAAGCTATGTACAAGCTCCCATGCTTCAATGCTATGGTGGGGGCATTGGTGTTAGAGATCTTTAAAGTGCTCACATGCCCCAAATAGAGTTTCATGTGGTCCTTGCTTGAAGGACATGAGCGCGCTCCTTATCTTGACTGTCTTGGATGGTGGGTAGAATTTATTAACAAAGGCACTTGTCAACTCATCCCATGTAGTAAATATACCATCTACTTGCGTTCTCAACCAATATAATGCTTTGTCCCTAAGGGTGAATGGGAAGAGGCACAGTCGGATGGCGTCAGCCGGTACACCGGGCATCTGAAAAGTGGCGCACTTGGACAAGAACAACTGAAGGTGGTAGTGTGGATTCTTGTGTGATTTTCCATGAAATGGGTCTTGTTGCATTAGAACCACAAGTCCCATTTTAAGCTCGAAGTTCTTATCCGCCACCAACCCCGGCATCGCAATAGATTAAGTAGTAGGAGTAGTCTTAGGCCGTAACCTATCTCTAATAGAAACAAGTCTAGCCATGCGTGCCGCTAATTCTTCCGGTGTCTCCCGCCGGTTAATATGATTGTCCTCTTTGCAAGTCCCTTCTCGGCTCTAAGCTTCCTTGACGTACGCTCGATCTCTGGATCAAATAATAGATCTTCTCGATGCTCTGTCGATCTCGTGTACATGCACAGAAAAATAGAGTCTCGAGGGAATCGTTAGCACAATAGAGGATATAAAAAGATATAAATAATAAAAAGAAAAATAAATAACTAAGTAAAAAAAATAAAATATCGTCGCCTCCCCGGCAACGGCGCCAAAAACTTGATCGGCCCCAGATATACACCCGAAAAACGATTGTAGTTTTACCGCAAGCGTACGGCGTAGTGGCGAGCGGGTATCGAACTCAGGGAGGACAATTGACAGTATCCTACTTTGATTACCTAGCTATCAAGGGAATAAGAATAGTTTGGATGGTAATGTCACAATCGTTCAATAGCAAGTAAATATCACTATAATAAAAGCGTCTAGGGATAGGAAATCCCCACTACGGACCGTCTCTCATCCTTGTGAATTATGAATATCAATATTGCAAGGCTTGAATATAGGTGAACTAGTCACAACTTAATGTAGAACCAAGCTCACGCTCTTGCGCTATTGCCGGTCTATAGCAACCTAGATTAGAGCACACTCTCGTGCAAACTCTAACCTAAGCTACTAGCGTGAAGATCGACATCATCGTCCAATCGCAACTCGAGCCCACTCTTGTGCAAACTCGAGCTACGATCTAGGTTATGATAGTTCGTATTCGTCCAATCTCTTGCAAACGAATATTAGTATAGATTTATAATAAAAATCCTAGCTTTGATCCAATCTCTTGCAAACCAAATCTAGTGGATCTCAATTATAAACATAAGTCGAATGCGTAGGCCTTCTAATCAATTGGGATCCAATCTCTTGCAAATCCCAATCGATAGAAATTCCTAGCCACTCGCAATAAATCAATCAAAACCCAACCTTTCTCAATCCTAGCAACAAATCTATTCATTCATCACAATTCAAAAGATCGGGTCCATAGAGTTCATCCCCATGCCCTAGAACGACGAACCTACTCACAATTCATCATGAAAATCTCAAAAATAACAATTATAATCACAGCACAATTCATTGCAAAGAAGAGACAATTCATAAAAATGAGTTTTTAACAAGAAAGAACAAACCAATGTTGCCGTCTATGATCTCCAGCTGAGATTTCACAAAAGAATAGCCGTCAAAAAATAATAGAAGTCTCCCCTAAACTAGGGTTAAAACTAGGCTTATATACAAGCTAAAATCGTCCAAAAAAATCGTGACAAAACTGCCCATGCGCAGCCCAGAATTCGCAATCCTGGCAGCAGTCGGAGAGGGTCACTTGGCTGAGTGATCCTTGTCACTCGGCCGAGTGACAGACCCAATAAAAAACAGTAAGTCTGGTGGTTTCAGGGGTCTGTCGCTCTGACTGACTCGGCTGAGTGGGCTTCTTCACTCGGCCGAGTGAGCAATCATGCTCGGCCGAGTGGGCTTCCTCAGAAATTCCAGTATGTTGGCAGCTTCTCTGGACGAATTCTCTGTACCACTCGGGCGAGTGAGCTTTCTCACTCGGCCGAGTGGCCTTCCTTGCTCGGCCGAGTGAACACTGAAAATTTGATGTATGTATCCGTTTCACTTGGCCGAGTACAGCTTCTGACTCGGCCGAGTGAGCAGTCTACTCGGCCGAGTGAGGTACTCTTGAGCTCATTTCTTCTCCTCCTCGCCTCTTCGTCGATTCTATGGAATTTCTTCTCCTTCTGCTCATCCTCTATTGCTGATAACACCTCAAATAAGCCGTGGGCGACACTTCAAAGTACGTGAAAGTCCTTTGATCTCATTTTCATTCCAAATCGCTCCATATCTCCTGAAATACGACAAAAACAAGAAATAGTGAAAAGCAACGTGATATCGTCGAATAATCATGGAAAACGCAATATGGGCGATCAAAATGTCATGAAAACATGCAAAAAAGGTGTAAAATAAGAAGCGATCATGTCATTTATTGCAATATGATCTCCAAGATTTGATTAAGCAATGAATTAACTGTATGGAGGGGATTAGTCACAAGTTTTTATGTTTGTTCATAATCAAAACCAAGTAGGAAGAAGTATAATACTCAATAAGGAGATCTATGACGGGCTATGTCTTCACCCTATCAGGAGCTCTGATCTGTTGGCAGAGTATCCTTCAGTTTACAGTGGCATTGTCTACTACGAAGGTAGAGTACATCACATTGACTGAAGTGGAAAAAGGAAACGATATGGCTCATGGGCTTAATGAACGACCTAGGAATCTGCATTGTGATAGTAAAAGTGCGATGCATTTAGCTAATAATCAAGTCTTTCATGCACGCACCAAGTGATGCACCCGAAACCTACATCTAGATTCCACCCGGCGGTGTCACGATCGCCAGGCGTGGTATGGCCCCAAGATTTCAATTTCGGGCTCGATCCGCAAGCGCACGGTGTCAAGTTGTAGTATAAATGATATCGAATCCCATAGGAACGGTGATAGTGTATTTGGATTCTCAGTTCACTTATATATCTCGAAGTGAGATAGCTATCGGGTTGGAGGAATTGGTTGAGGTGTTATTGTTGTTTTAATAATAAAAAGGACTAGGGCATTAGAGACCACTGCTAAGATCGTCAGGGATCGACGTTGGAATAGGATCTTTACATTGCATTAAGACAAGGGGATTAATCTCCTAATTCATACCACTCTCGTGGGTTAGAATTGTGAGGTATTTCGATAGCTCTTGTAACGACTGCTTTTCGTGTATCTGGATTTATTATAATATAATATATGTTTTGGTGGATTTTCTCCTTTTGTGTGATTTCCGTCTCCGTAGCTTTCATTTTCGATCGTTTCGTCGTGTTTTCTCGTTTCTTCCTTAGGATCGTCGATTTCGAAGTATGTCATTCGTGAAGGACTTCATAACGGTCGTATCTTACTATTAGATCAAGCCTAGGAGTCTTAGGAATCGCTCCCGGGGCCCCGCGCTCCGTATCGGTACTTTTGGTGCTTATTAGCCGGTGTAAGAAGGGGCACCGACCAACTAGATGACGATCCAGTCGGTCGGCAATCCTTCTTGGACCGACTAGTTGGCTTTCTAAATTATTCAGGAGTTACTGTTTATCGGTAGTCGGTCTAAGAACGTTGGTTGACCGACTAGGTTGCAAACTAGTCGGTCAGCAATGCTTCTTTAACCGACTAACTCATCATCTAATTTTTAGTATCAATACTGTTCACTCTTAGTCGGTCTAAGAACGTTCATCGACCGACTAGATGTTAAACTAGTCGGTCAGTATTTGTTCATGGACCGACTAAATCCAAATCCTATTTTCGTTCAGAAGTTACTGTTTACACTTAGTCGGTCTGCGTTGGTCGACCGACCGACTAGTTGCCAAACTAGTCGGTTAGTGGTTGCTCTTTGACCGACTAATCTGTGTTAAAACCCTAATTTCTGGGCAGCCGCCAGCCCAACCTATTTATACCCCTCCCAAACGTTTTCTTCTCCCTCCACTCGACCTAAAACCCTAAAATCTCCCCCATTGAGCCCCCTTCTTCCCCAAGCCTTATTCCTTCATTCCAAGCACTAGATCCATCATCTAAACCATCCATCAACTCTTTCTACCTCTCATCTTCCCCAAAATCTCATCAAATCCCCAAAATCCCCCAAAAACCCTAATTCTCCAAACTTCTCCATTTGTTTCCAGATCTGGTCCTAGGGTTCTCCGGAGTGTTTCTTCCGCTTCCTCTCGGTAAGAAATCGATCTCTCGATGTTTTCATAACCTATTTGTATTTTTATGAAACCCTAATGAAATTTCATGTTGTTTGATGATTGTTTCCCCATAACAGCAATTTCCCCCGTAGATTAGCATCCGCGAGACGAACCTTCGTGATCGTCATCCCCGGTGCTAGGCAAGTGAAACTTGCCACTTAGGGTTTAGGCCATTTTTTAGGCCATTTGCTTGTTGTAGGCGTAAAAGAGACTAGGCGACGAAATGATACTCGCCTAGGCGCAAATTGGGGAACTAGCTTGACAACGAAGCTAGTTCCGACATTTAGCATGTTGCACAATTACCATGTCATGTTTAAATTTCATTAACGGTACGCAATTTAATTGTCATGTCATTGCATTCTTTAAGTGATCCCGTGATTGTGTAGCATCGCTACAATACTTGTGTTTCCTGGCTCGTGACCAGAAGCGAGCATAATGAGTTGCTAACCCCAACGCTCGATATTGAATTGTGAACTAAGAAACAAGCTCCCGTGCGGGGCAACCCTGGCTCACTTGCTGGGCTCATGTGCAGGGACCCTGGCTTGTTTACGTGTGGGATGGGGTAAGGGTTAAGCGGCCATTCAACTGGGAGTCTGCCCGATCAGCAACTGCAGTTGTAAGGCGTAAACTCTGGGGTGGGGTAGTGTTTAGTGCCGATCGGTGTGAATGATGTACCATTCAGCTGAAGGGCGTAAACATCTACAAACAACAGTGAAACGTGAATAGTGTTTAGTGCCGATCAGTGTGAATGATGTACCATTCAGCTGAAGGGCGTAAACATCTACAAAACAACGTGAAACGTGAATAGTGAATTGATTGAGATTGATAGTAGCTTGGCTACTCTTGTCTTGTCCCGATGATTGTTCTATTGTACAAATTGTCTTGCCATGTCTTGATTGTGCACCCATGTTATAACTGCCATGTCATGCATACTATAACTGCTAGGTTGCTAATTGCCTTACTTTCAGTTTCCTTGCCCAAGTCTTTTAAACTTGCTGACATGTGCCCCTTTACTCTTTTGGGTGACACATGTTAGATCCTAAGCCTGAGTACCTTGTTGAGGACGAGGTGTTTGCTGACGCCGAGCCCGAGCTTGTGTTTGACGGGGAGTACGTGGACACTGGGGACCAGTCCTAGTGTCTTCGTGGTGTTTTACTTTGGTTTTGACAGTTGTTTTGTTATCGGTGCGTAGCACCTATACTTTGTTATGTCGTTGCTTTTGTTGGCCTTGTTCTGGGCCTTTAGACTCTTTCTTTTAGCCTGGTGGCTTTTCTGGATGTTGGACTTATTTTCATGTTGGACAATTTATGAGATATGAGAATTTTATTTCTGTCTCAATGCTTGTGTTATTATTGTTGTTCCGTTGTGGTTACAGGGACCTGCTTATGTTTTATTGACGCTTATCGGGTTTGGGGCTTCACAGCTCCACTCTCGTGCGGACCTTTTCACGTCTCACCTCCGTTTTGGGAAGCGGGTCGTGACAGGTTTTGTTGGTGGCCCATACAGGTCCTTCTGTAACTGCGATTTTTGGAATAGCGATAATAATATTAGAATGTCTAATAAACTAAGTTCGACGTCCGAGTCATAAGCTATGAGTCTAATCTGCTTCGTTCTCTGTGCACTAGATGGCAGGAAGACGATTCACCCGTGGTGGGGGTAGTGGTGCGCTCCCTCATGATGAGGTGCCTGAGCGGGAACCCACCAACGGTGAGATGATGCGGATGATGCTCCAGATGATGCAAGTGCAGCAGGGCGTGCTCCTGCAAGTCCAGAATGCTCCACTTGCTCGAGCTGCCCGGGCTCTTCCGGATGCCCCTCGCTCTGAGCCAGGAGCGAAGCAATTTCGGGAGCTGGGTCCCGCATATTTTGATGGGTCTGAGGGTCCTCTGGCTGCCGATGAGTGGATTCGGAACATCGAGGACAATCTGAAGATTGCCAAGATCATCCCGGTTGGATGGGTTGATTTGGCGAAGAGGCAACTCAAGGATAATGCTCGGAATTGGTGGGATGCGGAAGAGAAGATGCTGGTGGAGCCGATAGCTTAGGCTACCTTCAAGGCCAGATTTGAGGGTGAGTTCTTCCCGAAAGCTGCCAGGGAAGAGATGCTGCAGCGTTTTATCGATTTGAAGCAAGGAAGCTCGTCGGTGGACCTATATCACCAAGAGTTTATGAGGCTGAGTCGGTTTGCACCAAAGATGGTGCAGGACGCTGAGGAGAGAGCTCAGAGGTTCCTGCAGGGACTTGCTTCGGAGCTCCAGAGTTTTGTGACCTCTTCTGACCGGGAGTCTTATCAGAAGGTTCTAGTAGCAGCCAAGAGGCAGGAGCTGCTCGTGAACCAGAGGAGGGGGTCTATTGTTGGTGCTGGAAAGAGGCCTGTGGAACAGGCGAGAGCTGTGGTTAGACCTGGATTCAGGCCTAATCAGTCCGCTCAGTTTAAGAGGCCAGGAGGGCCTATTCTGAAGACTTGCCATTTCTGCGGCAAGCCTGGCCACATCAAGGATCAGTGTCGGAAGTTTTTGGGCCAGTGTCTGGTTTGTGGTGATGCTTCCCATGTCGCGAAGGATTGTCGGCATGCGGGACAGCTGCGGAGGGCACCTGTTGCAGCTCAGCCGTTGCAGCAGCGAGCGTCTGTTCCTGCTGGTCGTGGAGCAGCTCTTGTTCCGCAGAGGCAGGCTTTTCAGCAGGCTGTTCCGCCAAGGAGGCAAGCTTTTCTGATGACCGCTGTGGAGAGCGAGGCTGTGGATGAGGTTATCGCAGGTAATCCTCAATCTAGCTGTTACTTTCCTAGTTGGTTTTGAATGTTAGATTATGTTGTTTGCTTGAACATGGTTGTTTGCTAGACTAGGGTTTGATTGTTAAATTGATTGTTAGGTGTGGTTTTGGTTTGCACATTTCCTGCACGAGTCCTCTTCGACTCTGGTGCATCGATGTGCATTATTTCTCGGAGCTTCGTGGAGAGGCATTCCTTGTCGACGTCCCCTCTTCCCAAGAGTTGGAATATCGTTACAGGGAATGGCATGGTCTCGGTGCATCGTGGTTGTAATTCTTGCTCGTTGGTGGTCTGTGGACAGAGCTTTTCGCTGATTTCATTGTCCACGACATCATCAACTATGATGCAGTTCTTGGGATGGACTGGCTTGCGAGCTTCTATGCTACGATCGACTGTCGGAGAAAGAAGGTGGTGTTCGAGATTCCCGGACATCCAGTATTTGAGTTCAGTCGTGGTAGCAGTTCGCTTGGTCCTGTCAGATTTCGGGCCAGACCAGTGGAGGCTGTGGCTATGCAGATGGAGCTGAAGTGGCCAGCTGTGGTGCGGGATTTTGGCGACGTCTTTCCCGAGGAGATGTCTGGTTTGCCACCTGATCGAGCCCTAGAATTTTCTATCGATCTTGTTCCAGGTGCGCAGCCGATTTCGAAGGCGCCGTATCGTATGGCACCTGCAGAATTGGAGGAGTTGTGGAAGCAGTTGGATGAGCTTTTGCAGAAGGGTTATATTAATCCTAGCGTGTCTCCGTGGGGAGCACCGGTGTTGCTGGTGAAGAAGAAGGATGGTTCGCGTCGTATGTGCGTGGACTATCGGGAGTTGAATGCGGTGACCATTAAGAATAAATACCCGTTGCCTCACATCGATGATATTTTTGATCAGCTTGGAGGTTCGAGGGTGTTTTCTAAATTGGATTTGAGGAGTGGTTACCATCAGTTGAAGGTGAAGAAGGATGATGTTCCGAAGACAGCGTTCGGGACGAAGTATGGACACTATGAGTTTGTGGTTATGCCTTTCGGCGTAACTAACGCGCCCGCAGTTTTCATGAATCTGATGAACCTGATTTTCTACGACTTTTTGGATAAGTTTGTCGTTATCTTCATTGACGACATTCTGATCTATTCGAAGTCGGAGGAAGAGCATGCCTCGCACTTAAGGACGGTGTTGGAGATTTTGAGGAAGCATCGGTTGTATGCTAAGTTTTCGAAGTGCGAGTTTTGGCTGGATAGAGTTGCTTTTCTCGGGCATGTGGTGACTGGAGATGGCATTTCAGTGGATCCCGAGAAGATTAGGGCCATCAGGGAGTGGCCTGTTCCGTCGTCTGCGTCTGAGATTCGGAGTTTCCTTGGACTTGCTGGTTACTATCGGCGTTTCATTAAGGACTTTTCCCGTATTGCTGAGCCGATGACCAGGTTGACGCGGAAGGATGTTGCTTTTGTTTGGTCGAGTGATTGTGGGAGTGCTTTTGGTATTCTGAAGGAGAGGTTGACGACGGCCCCTATTCTTGTTGTGCCTGATCGCAGCGGTGGATTTGAGATCTTTTGCGATGCCTCTGGCAAGGGTCTCGGTTGTGTGTTGCATCAGCACGGACATGTTATGGCGTATGCGTCTCGTCAGCTTAAGGTTCATGAGAAGAATTACCCGACACATGATTTGGAGTTGGCTGCCGTTGTGTTTGCTCTTAAGATTTGGAGGCACTTCCTGCTGAGTGAGAAAGTGAAGATTTTCACCGATCACAAAAGCTTGAAGTACATTTTCACTCAGAAGGAGCTCAACATGCGACAGCGTCGATGGTTGGAGCTTATGGCGGATTATGAGATTGATTTACAGTTTCACCCTGGCAAGGTGAATGTGGTCCCTGATGCTTTGAGTAGGCTTCCAGCGGTGATGATTTTGACCTCGCAGTGGAGATTGCATCAGGATTTTTGCGAGTCTGGCGTGGAGATTGTCCTTCCTGGGGAGGCTTCATCGTTGATGTACATGCAGGTACAGTCGACGATCGTGGAACGGATTAAGGCTGGCCAGGCTGAGGATCCGAATCTGGTGAAGATTCGGGAGCAGGTGGAAGCCGGTCTGCGGACTGACTTTTTGATTCATAAGGATAGCTCGCTGAGGTTCAGAGCCAGGTTGTGTGTGCCAGCTGGGGATATCAGAGAGGAGTTGATGGTGGAGGCACACAGTTCGCCGTATTCTGTGCATCCTGGTGGCACTAAGATGTACCAGGATCTTCGTCTGAATTATTGGTGGCATGGTATGAAGAGAAGCGTGGCTCGGAGTGTAGCCAAGTGCTTGGTTTGCCAGCAAGTGAAGGCGGATCATCAGCGTATGGCCGGGTTGCTACAACCGCTTCCGATTCCGGAGTGGAAATGGCAACACATCACTATGGATTTCGTGACTGGACTACCTCGGAGTCCGAAGCAGAATGACGCGATTTGGGTGATCGTAGATCGATTGACCAAATCCGCGCACTTTATTCCATTCCGAGTGGGACAGTCCACTGAGGCGCTAGCAAGGAGATATATGGAGGTAAAATTCTTTTACTCTCTGTTTTATTTCCTTTTCCTAGTTTGGATAGTGATGTAACGTGAATCGTGCAGGAGGTCGTGCGACTCCATGGAGTCCCCGTGAGTATCGTGTCGGACAGAGACACAAGGTTCACATCTCAGTTCTGGCAGAGTTTGCAGAAGAGCTTGGGTACGCGTCTGAGTTTCAGCACGGCGTACCATCCGCAGACGGATGGCCAGTCCGAGAGGACAATTCAGATTTTGGAAGACATGCTGAGGGCATGCATGTTGGATTTCAAGGGTTCGTGGCAGGACCATCTACATTTGGTGGAGTTCTCTTACAACAATAGCTTCCAGGCGAGTATTGGCATGGCGCCTTTCGCCGCTCTTTATGGGAGGAAATGTCGATCGCCATTGAGTTGGGATGAAGTTGGTGATCGGGAGCTGTTAGGACCTGAGATGATCGTGGAGGCCGTAGATATCGTCAGGAATATTCGGGAGAGGTTGAGGATTGCTCAGGACCGTTTTAAGCATTGGGCGGATGCTAAACGTCGTCCTTTGGAGTTTCAGCCGGGCGACCATGTGTTCTTGAAGATTTCCCCGAATCGCGGTGTGATTCGTTTTGGGAAGCGGGGGAAGTTGAGCCCGCGATACATTGGACCGTTTGACATTTTGGAGAGGGTTGGCGAGGTAGCTTATCGCTTGGCCTTGCCGCCATCTTTGGAAGGAGTTCACAATGTTTTCCATGTGTCACAGCTTCGTCGATACATTAGCGATCCATCTCATGCTGTGGATTTTTCGGAGATTACCGTTCGCCCCGATATGACGTATGACCAGCATCCAGTGCAGATTCTGGACAGGCGTCAGAAATCGCTTCGGAACAAGATTGTCAATCTTGTGATGGTGATGTGGCGGCGCGGCTCACCTGGAGAGTCTACTTGGGAGAATGAGGATGAGATGCGAGAGCGTTTTCCACTTTTGTTTCCGGACACGTGAGTGTTTGGAAATTCCGAGGACGGAATTTTTCTTAAGTTGGGGAGGATGTAACGACTGCTTTTCGTGTATCTGGATTTATTATAATATAATATATGTTTTGGTGGATTTTCTCCTTTTGTGTGATTTCCGTCTCCGTAGCTTTCATTTTCGATCATTTCGTCGTGTTTTCTCGTTTCTTCCTTAGGATCGTCGATTTCGAAGTATGTCATTCGTGAAGGACTTCATAACGGTCGTATCTTACTATTAGATCAAGCCTAGGAGTCTTAGGAATCGCTCCCGGGGCCCCGCGCTCCGTATCGGTACTTTTGGTGCTTATTAGCCGGTGTAAGAAGGGGCACCG
The DNA here is from genome assembly GCA_030789695.1 of Scilla litardierei. Lineage (NCBI taxonomy): Eukaryota > Viridiplantae > Streptophyta > Magnoliopsida > Asparagales > Asparagaceae > Scilla > Scilla litardierei. The sequence continues at coordinate 229,818,140 of CM061133.1, forward strand.
ACCGACTAGATGACGATCCAGTCGGTCGGCAATCCTTCTTGGACCGACTAGTTGGCTTTCTAAATTATTCAGGAGTTACTGTTTATCGTTAGTCGGTCTAAGAACGTTGGTTGACCGACTAGGTTGCAAACTAGTCGGTCAGCAATGCTTCTTTAACCGACTAACTCATCATCTAATTTTTAGTATCAATACTGTTCACTCTTAGTCGGTCTAAGAACGTTCATCGACCGAATAGATGTTAAACTAGTCGGTCAGTATTTGTTCATGGACCGACTAAATCCAAATCCTATTTTCGTTCAGAAGTTACTGTTTACACTTAGTCGGTCTGCGTTGGTCGACCGACCGACTAGTTGCCAAACTATCGGTCAGTGGTTGCTCTTTGACCGACTAATCTGTGTTAAAACCCTAATTTCTGGGCAGCTGCCAGCCCAACCTATTTATACCCCTCCCAAACGTTTTCTTCTCCCTCCACTCGACCTAAAACCCTAAAATCTCCCCCATTGAGCCCCCTTCTTCCCCAAGCCTTATTCCTTCATTCCAAGCCCTAGATCCATCATCTAAACCATCCATCAACTCTTTCTACCTCTCATCTTCCCCAAAATCTCATCAAATCCCCAAAATCCCCCAAAAACCCTAATTCTCCAAACTTCTCCATTTGTTTCCAGATCTGGTCCTAGGGTTCTCCGGAGTGTTTCTTCCGCTTCCTCTCGGTAAGAAATCGATCTCTCGATGTTTTCATTACCTATTTGTAATTTTATGAAACCCTAATGAAATTTCATGTTGTTTGATGATTGTTTCCCCATAACAGCGATTTCTCCCGTAGATTAGCATCCGCGAGACGAACCTTCGTGATCGTCATCCCCGGTGCTAGGCAAGTGAAACTTGACACCTAGGGTTTAGGCCATGTTTTAGGCCATTTGCTTGTTGTAGGCGTAAAAGAGACTAGGCGACGAAATGATACTCGCCTAGGCGCAAATTGGGGAACTAGCTTGACAACGAAGCTAGTTCCGACATTTAACATGTTGCACAATTACCATGTCATGTTTAAATTCCATTAACGGTACGCAATTTAATTGTCATGTCATTGCATTCTTTAAGTGATCCCGTGATTGCGTAGCATCGCTACAATACTTGTGTTTCCTGGCTCGTGACCAGAAGCGAGCATAATGAGTTGCTAACCCCAACGCTCGATATTGAATTGTGAACTAAGAAACAAGCTCCCGTGCGGGGCAACCCTGGCTCACTTGCTGGGCTCATGTGCAGGGACCCTGGCTTGTTTACGTGTGGGATGGGGTAAGGGTTAAGCGGCCATTCAACTGGGAGTCTGCCCGATCAGCAACTGCAGTTGTAAGGCGTAAACTCTGGGGTGGGGTAGTGTTTAGTGCCGATCGGTGTGAATGATGTACCATTCAGCTGAAGGGCGTAAACATCTACAAACAACAGTGAAACATGAATAGTTTTTAGTGCCGATCAGTGTGAATGATGTACCATTCAGCTGAAGGGCGTAAACATCTACAAAACAACGTGAAACGTGAATAGTGAATTGATTGAGATTGATAGTAGCTTGGCTACTCTTGTCTTGTCCCGATGATTGTTCTCTTGTACAAATTGTCTTGCCATGTCTTGATTGTGCACCCATGTTATAACTGCCATGTCATGCATACTATAACTGCTAGGTTGCTAGTTGCCTTACTTTCAGTTTCCTTGCCCAAGTCTTTTAGACTTGCTGACATGTGCCCCTTTACTCTTTTGGGTGACACATGTTAGATCCTGAGCCTGAGTACCTTGTTGAGGACGAGGTGTTTGCTAACGCCGAGCCCGAGCTTGTGTTTGACGGGGAGGACACTGGGGACCAGTCCTAGTGTCTTCGTGGTGTTTTACTTTGGTTTTGACAGTTGTTTTGTTATCGGTGCGTAGCACCTATACTTTGTTATGTCGTTGCTTTTGTTGGCCTTGTTCTGGGCCTTTAGACTCTTTCTTTTAGCCTGGTGGCTTTTCTGGATGTTGGACTTATTTTCATGTTGGACAATTTATGAGATATGAGAATTTTATTTCTGTCTCAATGCTTGTGTTATTATTGTTGTTCCGTTGTGGTTACAGGGACCTGCTTATGTTTTATTGACGCTTATCGGGTTTGGGGCTTCACAGCTCCACTCTCGTGCGGACCTTTTCACGTCTCGCCTCCATTTTGGGAAGCGGGTCGTGACAGCTCTCGTTGACGCAATGGCGGTAGCCGTCAACGTAGTGGTATAGTTCGTCGATGGATCCCCTCAAGGCACGAGCCAGACATGGTCACGAGCCTTGGTTGGATCCATCGATTTCCCTATTCGAATCCTAAAGATACCCCTTAAGAACATCAATTCCACAGACTGTGGACATGATCTCAGTACGGGTTATCTATGGATTCGATAGGATCGACCGAAATACTCCCCTAAATTCCTAATTCAATGTAGGGATCCAGATCTACGTCTTCCCCTTAGGATCTTAGGGTTAACCCATCAACCCTAGAAAGGACTACTCACTCATAGCAATATTGACGGATAAAAACACGATTTTTATGGAAGAAATCATCATAGCAATTGGTAGCATAAAGATATAGAACTTACAGCAAGAGATAGAGAAAAATCGTGATTAATAGATCCAAAGAGAAATCAAGAATCCCAAGCGCGAGAACAACTAAAATGAACTTCTAACAATTTCGATCCAAAAGTCTTCCACAAAAATCAATCTAAAAATCTACCAAGAATTCGCTAGAGCTCTCCTCCAAAAAGTATTCTTCCAAAAACCCAGAAATGAATCGCCCCATTTTCGAACATCGCCAGCTGCCTGCCTTCACTCCCCAGATCGTGCAACAACCGCTCAGAAAATACTTCCAAAAAAGGCCTCAGCATCTCCGTCCGAGTAGGCTACTCAGTCGAACACTTCGTTGCTTGGTCGGTCGATCGGTCTGAGCAGCTGTACTACTCGACTGAGCTTGACAGGGAATCGAAAATCTCTAAAATCTTCACTCTGCTTGCAAGGGCCGAGTCAGCTTAGCTCGGTCCGAGCAGAGAGCTGACTCAGTCGCTGAAAGGTTGCTCAGGCCGTGCAAGGAGCTGATTCAGCTTTGAAATTTGGCGCTACTCGACCGAGCACTTAGGTGCTCGGTCTGAGCCATCCTTGTATCAGCCTCCTCTACTGCTTTTGCATCTGCTTGATTGAGCAGCTCCTCTGCTCGGTCGAGTCGACTGGGAATCTCTTGCTGAAGCTGTTGAATGCAGCTCCTCCTCTCCTCCTGCTCTCTCTCTTCTCTTCCAATGGCTCCAAAAATATGGCGAACTCCTGCAAAGCTTTGCCAATGAGCTTACGAATGCGTCAGATGTGTACATACCCAGGTCGGGTCCCAAATCGCTCCAAAATCCCTGAAAACTCATAAAATACTATGAAACTCGAATATAACGTCAGAAATGCAATATCGTAGGAAAATACGAGATTTAGATGTGAAAATGGCATGGAATGCAATGTCATGATGATATGAAAAAGGTAGAAAATATGGACACATCACCAAGCATATCGATTTGAGATACCACTTCGTCCGTGACTACGTGGGCAAAGGAGACGAATACATCAACTTATTGAAGATCGGAATGGAAGACAACCTAGCGGATGTACTAACAAAGGTCGTATTAGGACTTAAGTTCAAGCTTTGCTTGGATTTGCTCAACATTGTTCCGAAGTGATGTCGATGAACCCCGGTAAGGGCGTTGAGGCTCAGTAGAGTCAAGTGAGCTCATCTGAGCAATATGAAGGGAACACGAGATGATTCTTGCCAAGGTGAAGCATTATGGCTTATTGTGTGACATAAGCCCAAATCTTGCCAAGGTGGAGATTTGTGAAAGTTGGCTCGATTTGAGGTGCAAAAGGAGTTGGAGATGTGCAGACAAGTAGTCTTGGGTACTGCATGTCTGGCGCTACATGGATAGTCATGGAGACTGAGGGCCGAGATAACTCTCACATGCCTGAGTCCTCAGTTTGGAGGACCTACAGTTTGGAAGCTCAACAACTCTATAGCCTGGCTTTCGATAACTTGAAAGCTTGGTAATTTGGTAGCTCGACACCTCGACAGCTCAGGCTTCAGCAGGGCATTAGGTAGCTCGGAGGCATCGACCACGGGATGTTGAATCCTATTTGAGTTAGAGTTGCCCTCTCAATAGAATTCTATTTGAGGTCGGACTATTCTCTAAGTAGAATTATATTAAGAGTAGAATTCATCTCCTAGTAGAACTCGTTTTGTGCCCATGCCATAGGGCCTCCAAAAGGGGCACTTAGGGGAGGGTTTTAGAGAGAGGTCTTTGAGAGGTTTTTAGAGACACCATTGAGAGCTTTGAGCCGCCATTGTTAAGAGCACATTTCTTGAGATTATAAATTTATCTTTTAAGGAGATCTTGCATGCTTCTTCTTTGTTGAGAAAATAGGAGTGTTTGAAATAAAAACTATTGAGTGTTCCCTTGGCCAGTCGAGACCTAAAGATACTATCTTTACTGTGCTCTTATTAGTTGTTGCTCGTTCCCTCAACACCAGATCGTCCGATAATCCTAAGTCTCCGCAAACCTGTGCACAACAAAAACGACCAGTCACCAATAATATCAGCGGCATTATCATCATTTTGCATATTACCGATGCATGTCGAGGGGATATTCCATTTATACAACACATTTTCCTAAGCACACTACACAATAAGTATTCTACATACATAATTTGAAATTGCTAAGCACATCACATACTTTTAACTCTGCTTCCTATTTGACACTCTCCATATCCAACTCCTTTTCCTCGTCATCACGCCTGCCACATCTTGTTGGATACAATGTATAGTTGGATACAACGATCGATGATTTGATGATAACAAACGTGTGTGAACATTCTGATGTGTATGCTAAGTGTTTTTCAGAAGTGGCAAGCACATAAATATTCAATTGGAGACTTAGTCAAAGCAGTGGAGAAAATTGCTACACATATGAAGACATGGTCAAAGATGGAGAGATAAGGAGGGATCACATTCATATCAGAAGTGATTGAACCAAATCCCATTACAAATCCTATTACCAATTGCCACGCAATTCAAATCACATGCAAATCAATTTGTGATTAAATGAGATCCTCTTCAAATCCAATTCAAACTCCAAATCCTATTATGATTGAAAGAAATCTTCCATATGATTATGTCAAATTCTATTTAAGTTTGAATTTCATCCAATCTCCTATTATTAAGGGATTCATCTTAAGCCTAATTGATCTCCTCATCTCTTATATAAATCTCCATCTTACGAGAGGTTTCATGCGGCCAAAACCCTAGTGCAATATTTAGCTTCAAGCATCATCAAACATCTCCATTGGTGCAAGCACATAGAAGGCCTCAATCCTACATTGCCGCAAGCACCCCTCATCTTCAACAAGGCTGCAACCTTTAGGTGTCGCAACTAGAGAGCCGCAACTCCTTGAAGGCCGCAACATTGTAGAGAGCCGCAACTCCTTGAAGGCCGCAACATTGTGGAGCCCGCAACTCATTGATGGCCGCAACTTTGTGGAGGCTGCAACACTTGGAGGCTGCAACACTTGGAGTCCGCAACATCAGGGAGGTCGTGACATTGAGTTGCTAACTAGGGGGACTTCAGACTGAGATATACGACAAATCTTGTCAGATCAGATCTGACCAAGCGCTAAATGATAGAGACAACGACATCATCACAAACTGAGCGATTCTAAAATCATTATTATTTTATATTCGTGAAATTAATGTATTGATCTTTGTAGAACACTTATACTCTTATTTTGAGGACTTGACTAGTTGGAGCTAGTCAAGAGAGATCTTTTACTAGGTTATTAGTGTTTGGCACTTTGGTGAGTGTTGTACGAACTTGGTGAGGGTAGAGTGGGTGCTCGTAGCTCTTTATAGTTGTACCCATAACATTATTAATGCTAGTAATTGCTTTGGGGCTGGAGTAGGTCGTTGGAACGACCGAACCAGGATAAATCTCTCGTGCACTCTGTGATTGATTTTATTTATACTCTGTGTCAAATTGATTGTGCTAAATAATTGCATGTGATATCGCGAGAATTTTTATTAGCCTATTCACCCCCTCTAGGCTTAGATCCAGATCCAACAAGTGGTATCAGAGCAAGTTAAAGGATCTAGGCTAGATGACTATGAGTATATCTGATTCTGCTTTTGCTGAAGGCCAGTCTACCGTTAAACCACTAAATTTAAAGGCACTGATTTTGCTTACTGGAAAACTAGAATGGGAATCTATTTAGTGTACATTGACTATAATGTGTGGAAAATTGTTGAAAAGTGTCATGCCCCACTTCCCATTATACTTGGGAGCGAGGACGTGAGTGGGTCCGTATGGGTTGAGCGGTGAAGCTCAAACCCAATAAGCGTCTGTGAATAAACCAGTCGCATGAACTTGCATGCATTCAGAAGCAACAGAAAAAAAATTAAATTTAAGCCAATATCAAGAAATGAGTGCACAAAAGTAATTAGGCCCAAAACATGGCCAACAATAGAGTTCTACAACGAAATGGGTACACACCCGACAGAAATGCAGCAAATAAAATCCTACACAGCAGCAGATATTGTCCTAGAACTAGTCCTCAGTGGGAAGAACTCCTGGATCAGTGCATGATGCACACGGAACTAACATCTAAAAGCCACCTGGTAGTGTCACTGATGCCAGGCGCTGAATGGGTCCTAAGTATCGGTTCCGGGCTCACGAACGCAAGCGTACGGTGTCAAGTTATAGTATAAAAGATATCGATCCCACAGGAAAAGTAGCGGTGTATTGATCTCAGGTTATTTCTAAATCTCAGAAAGAATTAGCAGACAGTTTGAACGATTGGTAGCAGTGTAAAATAAACCAATCTTAGAAAGAAGTAGCAGCGTAAAATAAAAGAAAATATATATATATAATGAAAATAAAAAGGAATAGCGCTCATCCCCCAAGCTAAACACAACATTGTCCTCACTGCTGAAAACACGCTGGTATGGCGGGAAATGAGGCCAGGGCAGGTGGGCGGATAAGAAAGCTATAAAAATACTTGGAAAATAAAATTGTGGAGATAAAAGAAAAAAGTGCATATACATATGCATGGAGTGATGCAAGAAATGCAGAATATGATATGATGCAAATGCTATATGGACATATGTAAAATGAGTATATACATGTGCATGATGATGGAGATATGAAAAATGCAAAATGGGTCCTCCCCCAAGCTGTGTAAGACTAGGGCCCCGTAGTGACAGATGGGCACTAAAAATAAGGGAGGGACTGCAGCAAAAATGTGATATGTGCATCAGACAGCGGCACCACCTTTTGGAGGTGGTGATGGGTCCCGCTACTGGAGACCAGAAGGAGGGAACGACAGCAGGCAAAGACTCGACTAGAGTGTCGACTGGTGGGGAAACAGAAGAGACGACAGGCCCAGACAATAATAAAACAGCTGGAGTGTCGACAGGAGTAGAACCGTGTGTGTCGACAACGGAAGTCCCCAGGTGAGGTGCAACCAACTCAAGGGTAGAAGTGACAGGCCCTGTAAAAGCCTGAGAGTGAGGCAAAGTGAGCGGTGCAGGAGGTTCAGAAGGGACAGGGTCTGGCATGGGGGAGGGCTGGTGTAAGGATCACCAAAGGTATGTGACTCCTCCTCAGAATATCTATAATCATGGTAATGTTATCCTCGAATCTTATGTGGTGCGCATCGATCGAGCGAGCGAAGTCGTCAAACTCACGCCGAAGAGTCGCAAGCCCGGTCTCCATGATGGTCAAGCACGCTTCAGAGACGTGAGAGCTAAGGGGAGAACGGGAGCTGCTAGACACCACTCTCGAAGGAAGGCCCCTTGAATGAGATCCATGGATCCTATTCTGAAAGACTGGAGAGGGTGAACTAGCAGGGATCTTGGCAGAGGCAGTAGGATGTGGGATGTGGCCGAGATCCGAGGCAGAGGTGGAAGCAGTAGCAGCGGTAGCAGAAAAAGGAGTCGTCGTAGACACAGAAGTGTGGACGACGTCATGACGCTCTTAGTGAATACTACCACTGCTGGTGTGGTGCTGGTGCCAGTTAGAAGGGATGTGGACCTTAAGGAGGTGGGAAGTGAAATGAGGAGGTCCACAATGACAGGTAGGGTGCGGGTGGGGTCCGGCTCCAGAAAGTGCGACTCGGTGGGCTCGGGAGTGGCAAAGAGGGCTGGCTCCAAGGTGGTAGAAAAAGTAAGGTTGGGAGCAACAGGAGCGACTGTATCCTCAGGTCCAGACACGGTAGGGGCAGCAGTAGTGACCTCGGGGCAAGAGGTGGAGACAGTCCCCGAGGTCTCTTGGGTGGGGGTGGGGGTGGGGATGGTGCTCACACTGGCAGACGTGTGGACAGAAGTGTGAGCAGGCGGTGGTGGGTGGGCAGGCTACGCTGCCACAATGGTAGCGAGGTCGGGATCCTCCTCATCTAAACTAAGCACCCAGTCGTCGTCGTCAACGTCGATGGGTGCTCCCGGGGGCTCGAGGACATGGATGGTGGGCAGGGGGTAGACGCGGTCAATCAACCAACTGGGCTAGACCAGGGCTATGTGGGTGAGGTGGGGGAGGGAAGCACCATGTACTGCTCATGGTGGGTGCCAAGGAGGTACGTCCAGTGGCATGCACCGTATGGCCTGATGATGGACATGCAGCCAAGCACGTCCAAAGTTAGGCGTGTGGGACCGGTGGGCCTCACTAAACCATCAAGTAGGTCCAGGCCGAGCATGCGTGCAAAAAGTGCGAAGAAACTGCCACAACAAATATCCGTGGAAGCATGGGCGGTCTGGATCAGCCAATGACATGGCCAATGGGCTGCGTCAGAAAGGATGAAAGTGTGGAGGAGCCAGTAGCATGGCGACGCTGAAGTCGAGTCATGCCCATAATATGGGAAAGCTCAGGAAGGTAAAGTGTCCCGACCTCAGGCCTAGAGAAGAGGGTGGTGGCGAGGTGGCACTGGGCATAGCGGAGGCAGGGTGGACTATACAAGAGGCCTTCGCCCTACTAGGACGATAGACTCCCAGACATGTAATGCGATGCCAGAACTCGCTGGCATCGAACGTGGATATCTCGTAGTCTGGGGAGAAGGCTCGACAGCGATCGGGGATGGCTGGGAACTGGAAGAAGGCGCGTATCTGGGCATGCGTGACCACTAGCTCATGGTTAAGCAGTCGAAAGCAGATGCCGTTGCCAGCTGGGGTGATCTCAATGGAGCTCAATGCCTCTAGAGTGAGGCGCGTATATGTGAGAGCATAGGCGGCGAGGAATCGGTTGAAACCAATCGTCTGGTATAGCCAATGGACCCCCTGCAGTAGTCCAAGGCTCCACAGAGTAGGGAGGTAGAGGAAGCGGGTGGGGATAATGGTATGGTAGAACATGGCTCGGAAGCGCTCTCGGTAAGCATCGTCTTGGAAGACGATGCCATAGGTCCTAAGGGTGGGGGTAGAGGTACGGGACGTGGTGGAGGAGCAGTCATAAGGATGGGAGGAACGACAGGGTGTGCAGGGGATGGAAGGAGTGATGCATTTATGGCTAGAGGCACAGGTGAGGGGGGTCGGGAGGAGTCGGACGAGGACATAGAGGGGTCCATCCACTTCTCCTCCTCAGGTGAGGGGCTACGTGTGTGACAGGGGCAGCATGACGGCCGGGAAGAGGAAGCACCAGTGTCGGCCTTCATCTTCCTGGGACGGGGTGGTGGCCTCGGCCTAAGGCGAGGCGGCATCGTGAGGAGGGTGCAAACGACTGACTGTGGTAAAATAAATATGAGAGAAAGGAATATACCCAAGCCGAGAGTCGCTGCGAAAGCAATCTGGAAGCATGTGCATGCTGCGAATCCAATGTATCCACCAAGATGCTCCTGATCCAGACGTCTCCTGGAAACATGTCAAAGTACCTGCAATAAGATGTGAAAATAATATCAATGGGCGATCTCAAATATAAATCGAATCGGAGCACAAAATTTTCGTAATTTAGCGAAGAGGGGTTCGAATTGGGGTGGAAGAAGGTTGGGAAGATGATGAGGGTAATGGGGATGTGGATGAGGGGCATAGGGGGTAAGGAGCTCGGACGTTGCTCGAGCACAGGTGGTGCTCGGGCGGTGGTGGTGGCGGTGGTGCGGCAACTCTGGCGATATGCCGGAGCTACGATGTTAGGGGACGTCGGGGGGGGAGAGGGGGAAGAGGGGGAAGAGAGGGTGTGAAAGGGAGAGGGGGGGTTGATTTGCTGCCGGTGTTGTGCGGCACCGGTGGCGATGCTCCGGCTAATTACTGGAGCAAGGGTTTGGGGGATTTTTAGGGTAGAGTGAGAGAGGGCGAGAGAGATATAGAGAGAAAGAGAGGTGAAGAGAGAGACAGCGGCGGGGCAGACTGAACAGGTGGCACGGTCGGTGGTGCAGGTGGCAGAGCCAGCGGCGATGGCGGTGGAGGAGGAGTCGAGTGGGGGGAGGATTAGGGCTGCTCGGGTAGATTTGGGGAGGTTTTAAAAAGGTTAGGGGTTTTAAAAAAATCAAGTTAGTTTATTTAAACCGAGCTGACTCGGCTTGAGTCGTCACCCCCCCCCCCCCCCCCCCCCCCCCCCCCGCGTAAGTCGTTGCTCGAGCCGAGCAGCTATAGCTTCTCAGTCGATTCTAAAAATATATAATTGAAAATTAAGCTTAGATTTCACTCCATGTAGCTCGACCGAGTAGGGTAGCTACTTGGTCGTGTCGAATTAGAAACAGAGTGATGTTTTTGGCTCTTTTCAGCTCCGACTGTTACTCGGCCGAGTAGGTAGCTACTCGGTCGAGTCATTTAAGACTTCCAGAACGCTGTTTTAAGCCATTTCTCTAGCTGACTGTTATTCAGCCGAGTAAGGGTCTACTCGGTCGAGTTGCCTGTAGCTTTTCTCTCCCCCAAGCTTGTGCTTCTCTATGGCGCTCTCCCTTGGTTCCTTTGCCTTCAACTCATCATGTGGTGCGCTCTCCCATCGTTCAACCTAAAAAAGGAAGAACTCGTCAGCTTTTTATGTTTTGTATTTTTTTTGAAGCAAATACATATTTATTTGGTTTTTGATGAATAGAGAAAATAAGACATAAAGTAAAACAAAAGCTAAATGATAAAAGGATCGGGTTACCTCCCGATAATCGCTTGTTTTAAGTCATTTGCTCGACTCCCTCAAGATTTTCAATGAATATTGGGCGCAACTAGATACGCCCGTCATGTTTGTCGATGATCCTATGAGGCGGTATGTGGCATGCATCTTCAAGGTGGCTCTCCTTGGCCGTATGGATTGGAGCTCCCAAATCTCGGTAGTGCAAGTATGTGTCCGAAGGCTCCTCGTCTAGTACTCGTAGAAAGGAAGCTACTACTTTGTTATGTATGATGTCGCCGTCGTCATCGATGCTCATCTTCACCGGATCTTTGGTGAACTCTTCCGAGGCATAGTCATTTGTGGCCTCATCCTCCAAAAGCTCTAGGTAGCTCGCATCTTCTTGAGGGGCACGTTCCCTCATAGGCTTTTGTAGATGAAATTCCACTCCTACCCACATTCATAGAAAGTGTTCCCTCACGAACATCTATTAATACTCCGACCGTCGCCATGAACGGACGGCCCAATATGAGTTGAGAGCTCCCTTTTTTGGCATATCCATGAAGATGAAATCCACATGTACGCAAAGCCCGGGCGGTATTTGCAAAATGATGTCCCACACTATGCCCACCGGATACGTGATGGAGTGGTCCGCCAATTGAATAGACATGTCGGTTGGCTCAAGCTCCGTTCTGGTATGTAGCCTCTTGAAAATGGAAAGCGACATCAAGCTAATGCTCACCCCAAAGCCTATCAAAGCCTGGCAATAAGGGTACCATCGATGGAGCACAGCACCGTAAAGCTCCCAGGGTCCGGCAAGTTCTTTGGGAGATGATTCTTGATAATTGATGTTGAGCCCTCTAAAAGCTTTACCTCCTCATGTCTTTTCTTCCCCGTAATGAGTTCTTTCAAAAAATTTGCATACGTGGGAATCTCTGTTATAGCATCCATAAAAGGAATGTTTAGTTGAATACCTTTAAGGAGCTCCATGAACTAAGCATTCTTCTTTTCCATCTTCGCCAATGCTAACCGTTGTAAATATGGTGGAGGAGATCGACTTTCCCTTTCTTTGGCGGTGTCCCTTGGAGTAGATTTGCCGGAAGTAGTGATGCTATCCTTCGGCGTCCTGGTGATGGTAGGCAAGGTAGAAGGTGAAGCTTCCCTCTCTCCAATAATAGAAGGCTCGGCAATAGCCTTTTCCTTGTCATTGCCAATAGGAACATCTTCATTTTGAGCTTGAACTGTCGGTTCTTGGCTTGCCTTACTGGAAACCGGCACCATTACCATGATAGTTTTCTTTCCTCCTCGTGTGGTGATGATGACTACTGCATTTGCTTGAGCCCTAAGGTTAGGCTCCAATTGTGAGGGCAATCTTCCTTGTGTCTTCAAGAATTGAGACATCTGAACCTTAAGCTCATCAAGGGGTGTATTAATATTCTTGAATTGAGTGGTGGTGTCATTGTTGAACTTGGTTTGTCCACTCATGAATGCTTCCAATGTGGCCTCTAAGTTAGGCCTTAGTGGCGTCGGTGCATATTGGTGTGGAGGGGGTGATTGAAGAACCATGGCGGTCTGTAGGGCCCGGATGGCCTAAACCCATTTTGTCGTTGTGGCCCTTGTTGTTGAGGAGGTGATTGAAGCGACCTTTAAAATTGTGGAGGTTGCAGCCCTCCATTTGGATTCCTATAAGATAATCCGGGGTGATTTCTAGCCACCGGATGTTGCCATTGGTTCCGTCCATCTCCTTGCAAAAAATGTACTTGCTCAGGTGGCATATCTGCTCCATCATATGATCCCTTATTAGGGACATAACTTTGCTCTAAATAATCTTCATGGGTAGAGTAGGCTAGAGGGCTAGAGGTGTTTGGAATAGCATCCAACCATTGTTTAATTCTTGTTATGCTTGCAAAGAGCTTCAATGTGAGTATCAAGATGACTAAAAAAATTTTCCTCGGGATTCTTAATGATGGAGCGCTCCTCGCTCCATTGCTGATTGTTTGCAGCCATGTGCTCCAGTAGAGATATCGCTTCTTCAGGTGATTTATCCAAAAGGGCGCCTTGTACGGCGGCATCTATGATCATCTTTGTGCTCGGCTGGAGCCTGTTGTAGAAACTCTGGACTAGATCCCAAGCCGGGATTCCGTGATGTGGACATTGGTGCTATCTTTAAATCTCTCCCATGCTTTATAAAGGGACTATTGAGCCAATTGCTTAAAGTTGGAGATGGCACCTCGAATCCTCACCGTTTTGGATAGTGGTTAAAATTTATCCACGAATGCTAGAGTCAGTTGATCCTAAGTGGTGAAGTGGTTGGAAGGATGAGCACACAACCAGTATGAGGCCTTGTCCCTCAAAGTAAAAGGAAAGAGCCTAAGCTTAATAGCATCGTCGCTTACATTCTTTACCTTGAATGTATCGCACTTTGCCAAGAAAGTATCAATGTGATGATTCGGGTTCTCATGTGGATGCCCATGGAAGGGATCCTGCTGCATCAGATTAATTAACCCGGTCTTCAGCTCAAATCTACCCGCTGCCAGTTATGGCCTCAAAATAGAAGAAGTGATCCCCTAGCTTCGCTTCATATAGTCTCAAATGGACCCAGTATGAGGCAGAGTGGTGGTACGCTCTATCATCGATCAAAGATGTCTAACCCCTTGTCAAAGCTTTGAGTGTTCGTGCGGCTCTTTCGATCTCGGGATCAAATAGAAATACCTTGTCAATGCTTTCGAGACGAGTAATCATGCACAACAACAACAAAAAACTCAGAAAAATACCTTGGGTAGCAAAGTAATAAAAGAGAATAAAAGGATGGAAAAACGAGAGATGGTAAGATTTGCTAACAATATCTTCAAAATAAGAATAACCTAAGTAACACCGTACAATCCTAGGCAACTGCGCCAAAAACTTGATGCACCTGAAACTAACACCTAAAAGCTACTTGGCAGTGTCACTGATGCCAGGCGATGAATGGGTCCTAAATATTGGTTCCAGGCTCACGAACACAAGAGGACGGTGTCAAGTTATAGTTTAAAAGATATCATCCCATAGGGAAAGTAGCAGTGTATTGATCTCAGGTTATTTCTAAATCTCAGAAAGAAGTAGCAGTCGGTTTGAACGTGGTTGGTTGGTGATGTTTGATCAATATAAAGAGACTATGGCTTTAGGACTCAACACTAGGACCGTTGGAGGTCGATGCTAGGTTGGGACTTCTACTTTGCATTGGTTTCATTGGGGGCTTGTAGCATCTAGAAAGTGAATTCATGTGTCTAGGCTTCATGTTTAACATACAGTATTCACCCCACTCTCGTGATAGATGCATACGATATATGAATTAAGGATCTACAATAATCTCACCACTCTCATGGGTCGAATGCTTTCAACTCGCACCACTCTCGTAGGTTAGAGCTTCGAGGTATTTTGATGGCTCTTATTGACGTAATGGCGGTAGCCGTCAATTAGTGGTATAGTTCATCGGTGAATCCCATCAAGACACGAGCCAGGCATGGTCATGAGTCTCAGTTGAATCCACTAACTTTCTAATTAAATCCATAAGATACTCCTTAAGCTAATCGATTCCACCAACCGTGAGCACGATCTCAGTACGAGTTGTCCTAGGGATTTTGCAAGATCAACCAAAATACCCCCCTTATATCCAATGCAACTTAAAAATCCTAACTTTGTATCTTTTTTCTTAGATCCTAGGGCTAATCCATTAGCCCTAGATAGAACTACTCATACATGGTTGAGAAAGCAAAGAAAGATTGGATTTTTACCATAGAATTCATCATAATTATCCAAAACATATAAAAGATTAGAATACATACCAAAAGCGATGTAGATCGATAGCAATCAAAGAGAATTAAGATCCAGTAGATTCCAGCCAGAAAATGTAATAAAAATCTGGTCTTTGTCTTCTACAATTAACGATGGCTCAATAAAACCTTAGATCTAAAACTCTCAATTAAATCTCAACTTACACTAAAACTCTAGCTAAAACTCTAGATCTCCAAAATATTACAGGAATTCTCCTTATATACAAGGGTCATAGACCCCACAAATAAATCTCAGAAATCTGGAAAGTTGGGCTCATATGTTGCCTGGGCACGTTGGCTACTCGACTAAGCAGGTGACTGCTTGGTCGAGTCGTCTCATTGGCCACAGTTCGCTGCTTCTGCTTACTTGTTTCTGATGCGGGCTACTCGATCGAGTAGCTCCTCTACTCGGTCGAATAACAGGGGTCCGAACTTGCCTCCAAAATGTTGCTGTCTTTAAGCTACTTGGGTCAAGTAGGTGCTCAGCCCAAAAATGTGCTTCTCTCAAGCGAAAGAGTCCGTGCAAGTAATATAGATCTGGGAGTCCAGATGTCGAATCCTCAGGAGAAAATCTGTTGCAACCACAAAGCTTAAATCAAGTAGAGATTCAACGTAAAGAGACTAACCACTTTTGATGACGATGGTTTGAATGGGTTTGATCGTGGTTTTGAATTCGTGAACAATACGAGCAAAGAAAGTTTCGTGTATGAAAATATCTATGAGAAGTATGCACATGGTATGGGTTCATTAGGATCCATGATTTGTATTAATTTGGTTGATTAAATATAACTCAACGAATTCTGTTTTTAAGAGCAATTCATCGGAGGATACCCTTGTGGGGATTAAAGCACAATATTGAATACAATCGTTGCTAAAGTTATAATCTTTTAAATATAAGATATGAAACTCCCTTTTGGGGAGATCAAAACTCACCCTTGTGGGGTGATCATCAACTCAATCACGTTCTTGTGGAAGATGAAGAGGAGATTTCAAATAAAGACTACAACTTTATCAACGTTAACAATTTTAGCGTGACAATTCAACCAAGCAAACACAAATCATATCCCCTAACTACACCATACCATGAACAATGAAAATTTAGAGCAATAGAAATAAAGAGAATTCAAAATACACAATAAAGTTCAAGAGATATCACCAAATACGCTCTCTTTTAGCCTAAGAAAACCCTTCTTCTTCCTCTAAAAAGCCTCTGAAAATTCCCTCAGGTTGCTCTCTGTAATCTCAGTGATTTGCTGTAAAAATCGGCTCCAAAATCGCCCAAATACGCCAAGAATATGGCCAAACCCCCAAAGAATACCTTATATAAGAACATTGCGGGTTTTATTGGCTTAACGTGTTGTAAATTCGCACCCAAATCACCTTAAAACCCAACCCATCAGCCGCCGCAATTTCCCACCGTTGGATCCAGGCGGGATGGAACGTGGACATGACACGTTTCCTTCAAAAGTCGTGCTTCGCCCGCATCCAACTTCGTTTCGAATTCAACTCGGGATGAATCCTGACCGTCGATCGCCTATCGGGTGGATTACAAGCGGCCACGTCGCCACTTACGATTGTCGTTGCGCTTTCCATTTGCGGGGCCATTTGTGGCCCTTAGATTCTAATTGAGCGGTCAAGCAGGTGCCACGTCGCTCATTAAAAATCCCCGCTTCTTTGTCGCTTCAGCTGATGTGCATGTACTTCGGTCATTGGAGACAGTTGGATGTGTGATCGTGCGGACGTAGCTTGGCCACGTCGCCCGCAGCATATGCATCGCGTTTCGATTTCGAATTCGAAGCGGGGGCGATGTTGTCCGTTGGATCTTGTTTCGACGGTGCAGATTAGTCCACGTCGCCTGAAGAAATAACGCTGCAGCCCGCTTCGTTCGCCTTCAATCGTGGCCGTTCGATCGCGATCGAACGGTATTTATTGAGCCGCATCGACTTGTCTTGGCAGCCGGTGGATCCCAGATCGACGGTAGCTATTAATCCAGCTATCACGTATGGGCGACGGAGCGTACATCGTATTTTTATATGTATTTGCTTGCGTATTTCTCGTGTATTTCTCCAATTAAACTGTATTCTGCATTCAAAAATTCACAGTAATTAGCACATATCTCAGAAAAATACAAATAAATAGTCGTTGGAATCGTGAGATAGAGACCAAGCCTTGAAAAAATATAAAAAGGCAGAAATACTCAATAAAATTCTTACTTCGTGTACAAATCAAGAGATATCTCTAATGAATAATGTTATACAAAATACGAATGTACTAGAGACCAATTAGGCATCATTTACACACAAAATATTGCTAGATGAGGGGTTAAATAAGCAATATTCAATCCGAATCACACCCTCCAACTAGCGATTTGCTAGTCCCTAGCAAAAAGAGCGATGAATACGGATGATTAGTAAAATAATAAACTCTATCAATTGCTTATGGCATGGCTCAATAATACGCTTTCCAACATGATTTAGACTATCAATATACTCAATCCATGAACAAGATCAATCACATGATATTTTCTCTAATTTAATTTGAATAAAGAACATGCAAGCATCGTTTTTCGCAAACGAAAGTATAACACGTCGTTATATTCTAGTTTTCTTGTTTCTAAGGAATTGGCATCTCAAAACGATCGTTCAAAACATGGGTGTTGAAATTGCTCAGTTTATTCGTCGTTTCTTTTCTCTTTTTCTTTTTATTTTCTTTTTATTAGTTCCGTGTAACGCGCATAAAGCAACATTTGCGGAAAAATGTATAACTTGGATCGATCCATCAAATGAGTGAGGTTCCGGTCAATGGCTCCTAAATCAGACGATAATAGGGCATTAGGCCAAAAAGGACCCCTCGGACTGTACTACTTGAGCTAACCAAGTTATTTATTTTCGTAACACACTTATTCGTTTCATTTTTTTTTTCATTTTTTCTCCTTTTTCTGTTTTTTCGTAAGCAACTCAACACCCATTCTTTGAACATAAACATTAATAACAATGGCCAAATTCCTCTTCAACTTGAAGACTATTCTAATAAATCGTGTATACTTAAGCTTTTTTCATCACATTAGCATGCATGAAATAAATTCAAACTATTTCGAGATATTAATCATAGAAATTCAAAGTTTTCATGAATAGCATATTAACGGAAATTCCATGAAGGAAAAATAATTAACTCAAGTCACAAACAATTTTTGGAACTCAATCAATGCATAATCATCCGTATTTGGAGTGTGAAGGAATTTTAAATGATGAGATTGGTGATATAATCTTTTCTTTCGCCTTGTTTTTGAAAAAAAAAATCCTAAGGTCTTGTAACGACCAGTTTTTGTCGATGATACTATCTGTTTCCCTATCGGGTATTTTCTCTGTATTCATAGATAGACGTTTCCGTCCCCGTGCACGTGCCAACTATTCCACGTTAATTATCATCGTCATTATTTCATGACACTAGGTTAATTTTCATTTTATTATTATTATTATTATTATTGGCTAAGTATCTCTTATTAGTCGATTTCAGTTTTGAAACTTAGAATTCAAATTTCAAAACTTTGATTCCTCAAATGAAACCTTCCTATTGTAAACCCATTAAGCCAAGTGATTAGCCGATATTCCCTTGTTTAACCTAGAAATTCTTGCTATTAAAACCTATTAAAGTCCTATAGATTAAATTCAAATCTTTACCTATTAAACCCTAGCCTTGTTGGACTTATGGCCGAATCACCTCACATGTTGTACGTTCACAGCCAGACACTTTATTTAAACCCATGCCATTCTTTTTTCTTCTTATAAACCATATGACAGCTAATAGTCCTTGTATACTAGCCTGTAAGTAACCTCCCTACCCTATAAACTTAAACCTAGGGTATCCTATCACACATCTACTTATTATAGTATAAGTCCTATGCTATTTCTATAGTTATAATAATCTATAGATGAAACCAACTGCCCTACTGTCCTTGCAACCCATTCACGTGCTAAACCCTACACAAACCCCAGGCCGGCCCATGTGAGGCTTTGTTCACCTGCTAGCTCTTCAAAAAATTACTTATGATCACCTAGTTGGCTATAACAAACCCTAGGCCTACTTTTTATAAAAGCCTGCTCTATTTCTCTAAACCCTACCCCATACTACAGCATACCGCATTCTTTTTGAAACCCTAAACTACCAGCCGCCGACCCAAGATTGCTCCATCTCCACGGCCACACCCGAGCCCCACTCCCATCTCCACGGCCATTCCTCCTCGTTGCGCCAACAACACCAAACCGAGCTCCCCATCTCATGGTCACAGCCCACGGCCCCTACCTCCTCTCATCCACCCGAGCAAAACCCCCCTCACGACCTCCCTCAACACCGGCAGCACGCCGTACAAGCCCTACCCGCGGCATCACCTTCTCGCACATCCCGTCGCCTCCCCATCATTGATGTGGCACCCCCACGCCCAGGCAACCGGAGATGCCGTCGTCCGACCCGGAGCAACGGGAAACCCGCGAACACGTAAGCCAACGGCATGGAGTATCATACGCAATGGCAGGAGTTGTCGCATGGGTGAACAGTACGTAAACTTATAACATCAGTGATATAATTTTTAGTGTTTTATATAGAGTACTTTAATAGTTATAGCTCCTAGCAAAGTGTCAGTACGGTTATACCATGTATACTTTATATATGTTAGAAGATATAGTAGGGTTATGATACAGGTTGGTACTCATATTTGTGTTATTATAAAACAGTGTGTTCATGTTAGACTCTAATACTATCTTATTGGTTAAACACTTCCAGCTTAATCTTATAAATTGAGGACTCAGGAATACTCGCGCCTTCCCTCTAGTCCCCTGACGCCGCTGTTTGTCGTCTTCCTCGCTGCCACGAGGAGTTTCAGACCGTAGAGGTCGCACGTATCGCTGTCGCTGCCCCACTCGCTGTGTAACGGTTAGTACCCCTACCCGTAACTCATAACCCACACCGTAAAGTAGAAGACTTAATAAAATTGGGTGATTAGACGCCGTAGGGGCATTTTTGTAAATCTGTCCTGAACAAGAAACGCCAATTCTGATTTTATTTTCTGCCAAAACAGCGAACCGAACCTCCCACATCATAGTATTCGTCGAGACGAATCCAACGACACCAAGAACGCCAAAAACAGGCAAGTATATGATTTGTTATGAATTTTAGAAGTTTCGGCACGTTTACGCCGCCTTCATGTATTGCTGAATAACCTGAAATTGTGACATGAAATAACGTAGGAAAGTGACACCATAATGATTAGGACGAAAATTGGGATCTAACGGTATATCATACGATATATCCCCAATTTAAACAACTAGAGAAAGAAATTGTTTCTGTAGCAAATTGAACGAAAAGGACGAAATCGTCATTATTGGAAATTACGGAACCGGTCGTTCGACCCACTTCCTCTTTGCAGAACTGTCACCATAAAACACTAATTTTTTATAACAATTAATTCAGTGAGTCTTGACATGATTAACAATAAGGACATCGTGAGATCGTGCGCCTCGAAGGCAGTATCGTGATATCGTGATGTCGTGTGAGTCGACTAGGCCGGCTCGTGTTCCGGCAAAACTTTTGGGTGGGGTTAGGGTTGAGCGGCCACTGGGCGTATGAAAGGTACTCTCCTCAAGAACACCACCCGACGCGGTGGGTTAGTGTCAATCACGGTAAGCCCCCGTGAGAGGAACGACCTTCTCATCACGACCTAAAGGCGAGAACCCTAGATTAGATGTGAATTCCTGACATGGACATTGCAACGCTAACTTGGTCATCTTGAAATTGAAAAGCTAACGAACTCAGTGAAATCCCAACTTTAATATTGCAACCGTCTAGAACTGCATGCTAGGATTGTTCGTTTTCCGTTTCTATAAATTGTTCAATATTTAATTGCTGCAGTCGTTTTTCTCAAATTATCAAATGCTTCAAAAATTCATATATCTTTCATATACTTCGCCTTGGGATGCTAACTCTTTCTTGCAGACCCCTAGCTGACATACATTCATGTTTGTGGATGTATGTCAGGTTCAGAGCTTGAGTACCAGGAGGACCAGTACGCGACGCCTGACTTGGAGAGCCAGAGTTGTCGAAGACGCCGAGACGATTTCTGTAGAAGACTAGAGTCTCTTTTCCGTCATTGCTTTGAGTCTTAGTTTAGTTCCTTGTAGTAGGATTAGTGTTTGGTTGTAGTTTCTTTTGGCCATGCTGAGGCCCTGTTGTTTTATTTTCTGTACGAACAATTCTGGAAGTGCCCATTTAATTTAATGAAATGTTTTCTAGTTGTTCTGATACGCAAATGCAAGGACCATTTTCTGTGTTTTTATCACAGACGCTTATTGAACTCGAGCTTCACCGCTCCAGTTCAAGCGGGCCGTGTAACGTTCTCGCTTCCGGTGTCTTTTGGGAAGCGGGGCGTTACAGGTTTTAGTGGTGGCCCATGCAGGTGCTGCAACTGCGAAATTCAGAACAATGAGAACACTTTTCATTAGCCAAAACATCCAGAATAGTTTCGTACTCAAAATTACTCGAATACCTCGTCTCAGTACGATAGGAAACCAGTACCAGGATGATAGGAATAGATAGACGCTTGTGCTCGTTAGTTAGATACCCTTGCCACGACTTAGTATTATCATCTTAGGAGTCACCCTATCGATTGATTATCCAGCTCTGACCTTATTAGACTTTTTGAGTTCGTTAGTCGTTCGCTTAGATTTATCGAATCTAGCGCCCAACCGAACGTAGCGATCGTCGCCAAGCCAGTCGAACCTGAGATGCCTGCGATGGGTAGACTTCGAAGCGTAGGATATTCCAGATCTATAGATAAGATCTCGATCTCGATCCTCAACGAACCTTCACCTTGGTTTCCCTATCGCAGTCTAGTCCGTTGAAGGACCTTAGTGCTAAACCTTAGTCGACCCAATAATTATTTCCCTCTGATTTTACAATTTCCTACTCATTACACTTCCATGCTAGCGATCGTAGAAGCCATCGTAGCGTATTTACAGAGTTACTTCTATGTTGTCCTCACGTTTCAATCGTCGAATATATTCCTTGTCCTCGATCCACTTTAAAATCTTCGGGTCCGCCATCTTGCTGATCCGGGATCTTCTAAAAAGTATTTTCAATATTTTCATTGAATTCTTCGCTAAGTTTAAAATCCTTTCGAAAACTTTTTACTTAGATTTTCTACATCTCAGTCGGCTTAAACCCAATCTTGATTATGAAATTCTTCTGACGTGATCTTTGGTCACTATCTTATAGAATTTCCTAACATACATCTTCCACGCTTCCATTTCACATAACTTCGTATGGCTACTCTACTTTCCTTATGTCACGATTTTTTTTAAAAAAAACGTTGCTTCCATCCAGCTGGCTCAAAATGTCACCCCCTTGTTTTTACTAGCATATTTCAAAACAGTCATTCATATATACTTTTAAAATACTTTCCTAAGTTAAATAGAACTTCAAAATCCTGTGTGTGTGTGTTTTATAATCATTGTCTTCAAATATTTTAAGAAAAGAAAATTTTCTGTTTTCTTTTTCAAGCCTAACTTTCATTTGCAAGACGAGCACTATGACACTATGCCATATTACTCTTCACATATTATTTGACTGATCACATTTTACGTTTTAATTCCTACCGTATGCTCGCTATCCTACATAAAGTATAACGATGTCATCTTTTTCCCTCACATATCCTTATCTTCCTAATTATTTAATTATTCTTAGATATTTTGTATCACCCAACCAAACTACTCGCTTATCCATACCACCACCGGAGCCGTCCATCACAGCATTAATTCACTACATCTCTCAACTCTGAATTCAACACTATTGATTAGTTTTCGCATTGGTGCTTATGAGTGCTTATGTCAGCTTTAATATAAGTATAGTGGGACCATTAGCAGTGATTGTAGTTTCGTTGTTGTGCATGTGTAGAGATAGTGGGTGTGGGCCCGTGCGTGTGAATCTCTATGTACCACTTAGGTCTACATGTGTTTTCCTTTAATATATTGGTATAGTGTGATGATCTGTTATGTCGTGAGTGCATGTACGTACGGTAAATTGTGATAGGTATGCATTCAGACGAGTGTAGAGTAGTAAGTGTCATATTTATATTTAGGCGAGTGATTAGCTATATCGCTATAAGAACATCTGTGCGTGTTAGATTTAGTATTGGCTAGTTACTAGGCATGTATGTACCTTAGCCGTACTTGTTAATGGTTGTAATTGTACGCTGATACAGTGATGTGCATGCTAGGTATTATGGTTGTGTGTGCGGATTTATGGTGTGATTTGTATGTTAGTATGTATGGCGTGTGCTTGCGCGTATATATGTACGTGGTTAGTTATAGGTGGGTGTATAAATATATATTGTATAAACAAGTGTGTTTTATGTATAGTAGAATTGTTATAATTACCCCTACTGGATGATGTATGAGCATGTATATACCAGGAAGTATGCCTAGTCGTATGTTCGTGACTACGTATATATGGATGTATGTAATAGTATACTAGCCCTATGTAAATTGATGTGGTTGTGAATATCAGTGTGTGTATATAGCTGTTCTATGTAGATATGAGGTAGGCGTGTAGTAGTTTAAGCATGTATATGTGTGTAAAATGAACGTATGTAAAGGTAATTGAAAGTGTGATATGTGAGTAAGTGTATGCATATGGATGTATATAGTTTCATCGTAATGTATGCATGACTGGGATACGATGACCTTAGCGCCTAAGCCCGCGCACCCCTATGTCAGCCTATTTAAGGAAGTCTGAGGACGGACTTGATCCTAAGGTGGGTAGACCACTATGACCCTAGTGCTATGAGTAAGGCGTATATAAATCTGTGTATGGTGTAAGATATTACGTGCATGTATATACGCATAGTGATATATATTATTACGTGTATATAGTAATATGCGGTATGTAAAAGTGATTGTATGATTTAAATGTTAATTGACAAAGAATGATTGTATTTTCATTAGTGGTATGTTTACGTGACCTGTGATACTATATCAGTACATGTTGTGAGTGTATAAGATGTATGATATTACCTTGTGTATTGGTAATAATGTGAGTGTGTAAAATTGATGGGGTTGAGTAGTAAGTATTACTATTCACCCGAGTATGATGTTGGATGGTATTATATTAAATGTGTTATGTTAATACGTAGTTAGTAATGTGTGTATGTGTATTGCTACTACTAATGGCATGTATGTTGATTGGTCTTATCAGTGGTAATACTATTGGAGTTGATGTAGGTATTAGAAATACTATTTGGATGTGGCATGTGGTTATTTAACGTGTGTATACACTAGAAGAGATATGCGAGTGTTACCCTGATATTTTCCCGGTACCTTAAGCGGATAAGATTCCGAGGGCGAATCATTTTTAAGGTGGGTAGGATGTAACGACCAGTTTTTGTCGATGATACTATCTGTTTCCCTATCGGGTATTTTCTCTGTATTCATAGATAGACGTTTCCGTCCCCGTGCACGTGCCAACTATTCCACGTTAATTATCACTGTCATTATTTCATGACACTAGGTTAATTTTCATTTTATTATTATTATTATTATTATTGGCTAAGTATCTCTTATTAGTCGATTTCAGTTTTGAAACTTAGAATTCAAATTTCAAAACTTTGATTCCTCAAATGAAACCTTCCTATTGTAAACCCATTAAGCCAATTGATTAGCCGATATTCCCTTGTTTAACCTAGAAATTCTTGCTATTAAAACCTATTAAAGTCCTATAGATTAAATTCAAATCTTTACCTATTAAACCCTAGCCTTGTTGGACTTATGGCCGAATCACCTCACATGCTGTACGTGTAGGATCCTGCCAAAACAGAGTTAGGATCGATACTATGAAGTTTAGACTTACGCTTGCGTATACGGCACGGTAGTCTACGAACTTCGCCTTCGAATTCGCCACGACGGATCGAGTCTTCTCACGAACGGAGTAAGGCTACTAAATCCACAATCTAAATCTCTACTTTAGATTAAGAACTTGGATAGAGGAAGAGAAAGGATTTCTGCAGAGCTTCGCTAGAATGAAGTTGCATGCATGAATTTCATGCAAAAAGGTGTAAGAAATGGCTTACCCTTGGGTCTTATTTATAGCCCCCAAGGTAGTTATTTTAGGGTAAGTTGTTCCTTTGGAACAACTTAATTAAGGTGTACCATGATACATGGCACATTATAAGCTTAAGTTGTACCATATGCATGGTACAACATAAGCTTAAGATATTCCCCCTTTATTAGCCATATGTCGCATGCACTTATGCATATATAATGCGACTTTCCCACTCATCCAGAGATCCTCTCCGCAAGGGAACAGATTCCCTTTGCACACGACTTCGTGTACGCGACGTTCGAGGTCCGTATTCCCTCGTACATCCCCTACAAGGGTGTACAAACGTCTTCCATATCCAACATCTCCCACTCACACTTGAGGGGATTGTAAGAGAACATCTTTCTCTTAGTTCTTTCATCTATCATACCGAGAAATAGACCGTGCGACCGTCATGCACGTAGAGTCTGTTGTTGTGCACTTGTTAGAGATACACAACGACCTCGAAGGTGCAAAGTTGAGTAGTTCAACGCATGCTTTACCCTAGATTATTTCTTCATATTTCTTATACTTTATATTCAACAATTGAATCCCATCTGGATTACAATTGGCTGGCCAGCTTTGAATCATTAAAGTCCAAATGCGAATATGAAATCAATCTTCCTCTTCTTGCGAACCTTCTGATCTTGACTAGACTCGCTTTTCTAACGTGCCCCGCCGAGCCGAATTATCATAGCCCATAAGTAACACGCTAAGATAGCGATCATTTCGTCAAATCTAAAGGAACCAATTGGAGTCCTTGAGGGTAAGAGTTAAGACCCATATGGCCTTTGAGTCTCACATAATAGCAAACACTATTGCTACTAACTCAGTGGTCGAAATGCATACGTGGTATGAACACGTATTACAACATCACTCCTTTCCCAGGGAGAGTATGTCTTAATGATGTTGTACGGATGAAAAGATCAGACACCACAGTGACTATCTTTTTGAGTCCCCTTACTACTCGTGAAATATTCACGGACTCTCATCCTGCATAAGACAGATAGGAAAAAATCCTATGAGATCTCTTTCAAATATCCTTGTGATACAGATCTCAGATCTTTTGTAAGCATCCATATGATGCAGATCTTTCATTCGACTATCTTGTTTAAGTCATGACTCTAAATCATTCGTCTAATGATTTTGACTTTAAACTAGTCTCATCTCTATCTTATCCATCTGATAAGATAAGGCGGTTGCTCATGTGAGAGAGCCAACCTTAATCTGTCCGACATACACATAATTCAGCTGAGATTTCAAAAATGTACACAAACATTTCTTAAGAAATTCATATGCAATGTTTAAAAAAAGAACTTATTCTTTTATTAATTTTGATCATTTACAGACATGGGAATTTACATTGGTACAACTCAGCTCTTACGCAATCCTTGAGATGATAAGTGTTTGTAAAACACATCTCTGGGGATCGCCTTCGTAAGCGGATCCGCTATCATCTCATGCGTAGATATGTACCTTATGTCTACCTTCTTGGTCTTATCATAGTCTTTTGCAAATTTGTAGCGGATATCTATGTGTTTGGTCTTACAATGGAATTTCGGATCTTTGACATAGGCTATAGATGCTTGACTGTCGCTGTGTATAGGTACAGCACCTGAGTCACTTGCATTAATTAGCCTGTCTAAGAACTTCCTAAGCCAAACAGCCTCTTGAACTGCCATGCTAAATGCTACAAACTCGGCTTCCATGGTTGAAAGTGCGATGCAGGATTGTTTCTTGCTACTCCAGGATATTGCACCAGATCCGAGTAGAAAAACATATCCTGAGGTCGATCGTCGCTCATCGAGATCACCCGCCCAATCAGCATCAGTGTAGCCTTCGAGCCTCAAGGCATCTCCTTGATAGCATAAAGCAAAGTCTGCAGTTCCTTTGAGATACCGCATTATCCTCTTAACCGCTTTCCAGTGTACTTGCCCTGGGTTGGATTGGTAACGACTTACCATTCCAACGGCAAAACAGATGTCCGGTCTTGTACACATCATAGCGTACATTAGACTACCAACTGCACTGGAATATGGAACTTTTTCCATAATCTCCTTCTCTTTTTGGTTCTTTGGACATGATTTCAGACATAAATTGTCGCACTTGCTTATTGGAGTATCAATGGACTTGCAGTCATGCATATTAAAACGTTCTAGAACCTTCTTTATATAAGTCTCCTGTGAAAGAGAAAGAAGTTTCTTTGAACGGTTCCTTGAAATCTTAACTCCAAGGATATATGCGGCTTCTCCCATGTCTTTCATCTCAAAAACTGATGAAAGCCAAGCCTTGATATCCATCACAAAGCCCTTGTCATTTCCGGCTATTAAAATGTCATCTACATATAGAGACATAATAACATACTTGTTCTTATTCCTCTTGATATATACACAGTTATCTTCATCAAGCATGGAAAATCCATTTGATAAGACAACCTCTTGAAATCGTATATACCATTGCCTCGAGGATTGTTTAAGACCATATATGGATTTAAGAAGTTTACAAACCTTATGTTCGTTTCCTTCTTTTACAAACCCTGTTGGTTGTTCCATATAGATCTCCTCGTCCAATTCTCCATTGAGAAAGGCAGTCTTTACATCCATTTGATGTAATTCGAGGTCTAAGCAAGCTACCATTGCCAGAATCAGGCGAATTGAGGTAAAACAAACAACAGGTGAGAAAGTCTCTTCGTAGTCTATCCCTTCCTGTTGCGTAAAACCTTTCGCGACAAGGCGAGCTTTATATCTGTCAATAGAGCCATCAGCCTTATGCTTGATCTTGAGAACACATTTGTTCCCAATAGCTCTACGTCCTCTGGGTAAGTCAACCAAGTCCCAGACTTGGTTAACTTTCATGGATTCTAACTCCTCTTGCATCGCTTCCATCCATTTGTCTTTAGCAGGGCAAGATACGGCCTGTTTGAAAGTAGCAGGCTCGTCATCTTCTTGTAGTAAAGTCATAAAGGTTTGCGGAAATTCATCCTCAAATCTTAGAGGAGCCAACCTTGTACGACTACTACGTCGTATTTGAGATTCTTCAAGTCCTTGTTGACTTGAATTTAGATCAATTCTAATATCACTCCCACTTGGAATGTCGTTAGAATTTCTCCCACTTGGATCATTATTCCCGTATGGAATAGGATAATCGTCATTCGTATAATCCATTGGTGAAGGCTGAAACGTATTTTCATTTTCACCAAGAATTCTCCCACTCGAATGAGGTAATCCTTCTTGATCATAAATCTCACATAGAGATAAGTCCTGACTTATCTCGCCCTGTCTTGGAAACTCGTTTTCCAAGAAAGTGACATCCCTCGACTCAAACTCAATTAGCCCACCATTGTCTTCCTGACTAATAAAAACATAACCTTTGGAGTTTTCTGCGTATCGTATAAAGATACATTTCCTTCCCCTTGGCCCAAGTTTGCCATACTTATGGGAGGAAATATGTGCGTAGGATGCACAACCCCAAGGTTTCAAAATGTTTAAGTCAGGAGACCTTTGGTTCCACAACTCATAAGGAGTGGAGCTAACTGATTTCGAGGGTACGCGGTTTAAAATGAAAGTGGCCGTCAATAATGCATCACCCCAAAAGGTGATTGGCAAGTTAGCTTGCGCCATCATTGAACGGACCATTTCCATTAAAGTCCTATTTCTCCTTTCTGCAACACCGTTTTGTTGAGGAGTATAAGGCATAGTTACCTGATGTACTATGCCTTTTTCATCACAAAGTTCCTTAAAACTTATTGATTGATATTCACCGCCCCTATCGGTTCGCAAGACCTTAATCTTGCGATCTAATTGATTCTCCACTAAACTCATATAGTTTTTAAAGCAAGCCAAAGCTTCACTTTTGTGGGATATAAAATAGATATGTCCGAATCGGGTGAAATCATCAATAAAAGTGATGAAATAGGACTTTTCGCGTCTTGTCTTGACATTCATCGGACCACATATGTCCGAATGGATAAGCTGTAATGGAACCTCGGCCCTTGTGTCGGTTCCAAACGGCTTGCGACAAGATTTCCCCACAAGGCAATGTTCGCAGGTCGACATTTCAACCTTTGAAACATTGGATAGAAGGCCATGTTTGGCAAGTCTATCCATACGCGTTGGTCCAATATGACCAAGCCTTGCGTGCCAACAATTCACATCAGACTCATAAGTCTTAGAATTTGCAACAAGGAAATTTTCATTACATGAGGAATCATACATTGTACTCATTACAATAAATCCTTTAAATACAAACCCAGTACCAATAAGAGTATTATTACAACTTAAGTCCATATTACAATCATGAAAAAACCAGCTATAGCCAAGACCCATTAATACAACCACAGAAATTATATTCCTTCGAATATCTAGAGCGAAGAGGACATCATGAAGTAGGAGAGTGCGGCCGTTGTCCAAGACTAGCTTGCAAGTCCCAACGCCTTTCACTTCAACACGTGTGTTGTTTCCTACATAGATCCACTTCGTTCCTTGGGGTATCCGGTGATACTCCACGAAGGACCGTCTGTCCCTTGCTATGTGGTCGGTGGCACCTGAATCAATTATCCAAAATGGATTAGATTCCACAAGAAATATTGAACTAGAAACACATATGTAACTAGTATATTTACAAGTTACCTCGTCGCCTCCACTCGTACACGAACGAGCATAGTGACCGAGCTTGTTGCACTTGAAGCACTTGATCCTCTTCAAGTCTTTCTTCTTGTGCCATTTCTTGTGCCCACCCTTATGTTTGGGTTTCTTGGTAGACTCAGGTTGCTTATTACGTTCATTAGTGAACTTCGAACGATTTTTCCGTTTCTTTCCCCCGTGTGAGGAACTAGCAACCATGTGCACTTCTGCACTTGGCTTGGCAGCCGCAAGCCGCTCTTCCTCTAATTCGAGGTGCTTGGAAACATCGCTGAAGGTCTTGATGCTCTCATTGTGAGTGAGATGCATCTTCATTTGGTCCCACCCATTTGGTAGGCAACGTATGACTGCTTGGATTTGTTGCTCATCCGTGAGCACATGACCTGCGTCCTTTAACTCTGATATAAGGTTCGCCATATGTCGCAGATGTTTCCCCATGGAATGATCTGGACGTTTCTTATATGTATCGAACTTTATAGTTAAGGCGCGAAGTTTGGACACCGATGTGCCACCGAACTTCTCCTCTAGCTTGGACCATATGTCCATGGATATGTCATGTTCTCGGAAGATGCGCATTATGTCATCAGCCATACTGCTTAATAACGTAATGCGCGCTATCTTATTCTTCCGAGACCAAGCATCAAAAGCTTCCTTGTCTCTTCGGTGTTGGGCCGTAGTGCCCAACTCCGGTTCAATCATAACGTTCTTTAGAGTTTCGAGCACTTCTTGCTCCTCTAGAACGTATTGTATCTTAATGGACCAAAGTTTGTAATTATCGCCGTTGAGTTTTTCACCTTTGTTTAACTCAGCGACGATATTCTTTGAAGCGGAAGACATTTTACTTTTAAAATGCTGCAAAAGACATAAAAACCGAAGGTTCGATCAAAAACACATTGCATAAAATTCTTAAAATATAACTCCCACTTGAAATTATATTATATTTGATAAGTTACTTTCGAAAAATATTGAAGATGTTGTTCTAGAATCGAAAAGGTCTCTTTGATTCCAATCACCATCTAGAACAACCTTCAATATTCCCCCATCACTTATCAAACAATAGTACTCTTATAGTACTAGCAGCGGAAAAACGAGTTTGAAAACGTATTTTTCAAATATAATTCCCACTTGAAATAATAATAGAATATCCCATATGGATAGTTCTAAAATCAACTCCCACTTGGAATGATATTCATAATTTGATAAGTTACTTTCGAAAAATATTGAAGATGTTACTCTATAGTCGGAAAGGTCACTATGTTTCCAATCACCATCTAGAGTAACTTTCAATATTTCTCCCTCACTTTATCAAATGTTAGTACTCTTATAGTACTTTGCAGCGGAAAAGCGTTTTTGAAAAACGTATTTTTCAAAAATTTAAAATACATTGGCTAATCTCCGTAGAGTAGAGCACAACGTCATAAGTACATTGGCTAATCTCCGTAGAGTAGAGCACAATGACATGGCTAATCTCGCATGAAGTAGAGCACTAAGGCTAATCTTCAAGGAGTAGAGCACAATTTCATAAGTACATTGGCTAATCTCCGTAGAGTAGAGCACAATGACTTGGCTAATCTCGCATGAAGTAGAACACTATGGCTAGTCTTCAAGGAGTAGAGCCCAAAGAAAAACTTCATTAAAACGTTAGTCCCGTATGAACTAGTTGGCACTGTGGTTAGCCCCGTATGGACTAATCGACACATTCGAGTTTGACCAAGGCCTTTTGTTACCCCGTATGGGTCATTTGGCAAGTTTGCAATCGACCCAGACCTTTTGTCGGATTGGTCGACCAAAAACACCAAATTGGTCGACCAATTTTTTTTGGTCTACAACTTCTTCCTGGCCAGGGCCTCTGCCCTGGCCGGGGCTTGGCCAAGGGCCGGCCAGGGGCCTTGGCCCCCTCGGCCAGGGCCTCTGCCCTGGCCGAGGCCGGCCAAGGCCGGCCAGGCCCTGGCCGAGGCCAGGGCATTGGCCCTGGCCTCTGCCAGGGCAGGCCAGCCGGCCCTGGCCCCTGCCAGGGCCGGCCAGGCCCTGGCCGAGGCCAGGGCGCTGGCCCTGGCCTCTGCCCGGGCCGCCTGGCCCTGGCAGTGGCCAGGGCGCCGGCCCTGGCCTCTGCCAGGGCCGGCCTGGCCGGCCAGGGCCGGCCCTGGCCTCTACCAGGGCCGGCCAGGCCGGCAGGCCTTGGCCAAGGCCGGCCATTGCCGGCCTGGCCTTGGCCGGCCACTGCCGGCCTGGCCATGGCCGGCCATGGCTTGGCCATGGCCGGTCATGGCCATGGCCATTTGGCATTGGCCGACCATGGCCCTTTTGGCCATGGCTGGCCACCCCCTTTGAATGGGGTTGCCGCACATACTCCTCCCCCTTGATGGGGTGGTCGCCGGTGGTTATTGGCCGTAGCCAACCCCCTCCGCAAGTGGAGGGGGGTGCATAGCCTTCATAGCCCATTTGGCCATGGTGCACATGCACCAATTTCCTCTTACCCGATGGAAATAACTACCATCATCTTCCTCGATGAAGCACCCGTTCGTCGATGAAGCACCCGTTCGTCGAGAAATTAGTTATTTCCTAATGGCCGTGTGCCAAAAATGAAAAATAACATACTACGTGAACGGTCGGTTCTTCCCGTCACGGAGAGTTCCTACCATATCCGTAATGATAGGAGACCCTAACGTGAAAAGAACAACCGCTGCGTTCTCTCCGTCACGAAGCGTTCCTACTATATCCGTAATAGTAGGAGACCCATTCGTGAAAAAGACAACGACTCGTTCATAGTTTCGACGGGGCGGTGGTTTGACCGGGGCGAACCCATATGGCTCTGATACCAATGTAGGATCCTGCCAAAACAGAGTTAGGATCGATACTATGAAGTTTAGACTTACGCTTGCGTATGCGGCACGGTAGTCTACGAACTTCGCCTTCGGATTCGCCACGACGGATCGAGTCTTCTCACGAACGGAGTAAGGCTACTAAATCCACAATCTAAATCTCTACTTTAGATTAAGAACTTGGATAGAGGAAGAGAAAGGATTTCTGCAGAGCTTCGCTAGAATGAAGTTGCATGCATGAATTTCATGCAAAAAGGTGTAAGAAATGGCTTACCCTTGGGTCTTATTTATAGCCCCCAAGGTAGTTATTTTAGGGTAAGTTGTTCCTTTGGAACAACTTAATTAAGGTGTACCATGATACATGGCACATTATAAGCTTAAGTTGTACCATATGCATGGTACAACATAAGCTTAAGATATTCCCCCTTTATTAGCCATATGTCGCATGCACTTATGCATATATAATACGACTTTCCCACTCATCCAGAGATCCTCTCCGCAAGGGAACAGATTCCCTTTGCACACGACTTCGTGTACGCGACGTTCGAGGTCCGTATTCCCTCGTACATCCCCTACAAGGGTGTACAAACGTCTTCCATATCCAACAGTACGTTCACAGCCAGACACTTTATTTAAACCCATGCCATTCTTTTTTCTTCTTATAAACCATATGACAGCTAATAGTCCTTGTATACTAGCCTGTAAGTAACCTCCCTACCCTATAAACTTAAACCTAGGGTATCCTATCACACATCTACTTATTATAGTATAAGTCCTATGCTATTTCTATAGTTATAATAATCTATAGATGAAACCAACTGCCCTACTGTCCTTGCAACCCATTCACGTGCTAAACCCTACACAAACCCCAGGCCGGCCCATGTGAGGCTTTGTTCACCTGCTAGCTCTTCAAAAAATTACTTATGATCACCTAGTTGGCTATAACAAACCCTAGGCCTACTTTTTATAAAAGCCTGCTCTATTTCTCTAAACCCTACCCCATACTACAGCATACCACATTCTTTTTGAAACCCTAAACTACCAGCCGCCGCCCCAAGATTGCTCCATCTCCACGGCCACACCCGAGCCCCACTCCCATCTCCACGGCCATTCCTCCTCGTTGCGCCAACAACACCAAACCGAGCTCCCCATCTCATGGTCACAGCCCACGGCCCCTACCTCCTCTCATCCACCCGAGCAAAACCCCCCTCACGGCCTCCCTCAACACCGGCAGCACGCCGTACAAGCCCTACCCGCGGCATCACCTTCTCGCACATCCCGTCGCCTCCCCATCATTGATGTGGCACCCCCACGCCCAGGCAACCGGAGACGCCGTCGTCCGACCCGGAGCAACGGGAAACCCGCGAACACGTAAGCCAACGGCATGGAGTATCATACGCAAGGGCAGGAGTTGTCGCATGGGTGAACAGTACGTAAACTTATAACATCAGTGATATAATTTTTAGTGTTTTATATAGAGTACTTTAATAGTTATAGCTCCTAGCAAAGTGTCAGTACGGTTATACCATGTATACTTTATATATGTTAGAAGATATAATAGGGTTATGATACAGGTTGGTACTCATATTTGTGTTATTATAAAACAGTGTGTTCATGTTAGACTCTAATACTATCTTATTGGTTAAACACTTCCAGCTTAATCTTATAAATTGAGGACTCAGGAATACTCGCGCCTTCCCTCTAGTCCCCTGACGCCGCTGTTTGTCGTCTTCCTCGCTGCCACGAGGAGTTTCAGACCGTAGACGTCGCACGTATCGCTGTCGCTGCCCCACTCGTTGTGTAACGGTTAGTACCCCTACCCGTAACTCATAACCCACACCGTAAAGTAGAAGACTTAATAAAATTGGGTGATTAGACGCCGTAGGGGCATTTTTGTAAATCTGTCCTGAACAAGAAACGCCAATTCTGATTTTATTTTCTGCCAAAACAGCGAACCGAACCTCCCACATCATAGTATTCGTCGAGACGAATCCAACGACACCAAGAACGCCAAAAACAGGCAAGTATATGATTTGTTATGAATTTTAGAAGTTTCGGCACGTTTACGCCGCCTTCATGTATTGCTGAATAACCTGAAATTGTGACGTGAAATAACGTAGGAAAGTGACACCATAATGATTAGGACGAAAATTGGGATCTAACGGTATATCATACGATATATCCCCAATATAAACAACTAGAGAAAGAAATTGTTTCTGTAGCAAATTGAACGAAAAGGACGAAATCGTCATTATTGGAAATTACGGAACCGGTTGTTCGACCCGCTTCCGCTTTGCAGAACTGTCACCATAAAACACTAATTATGATAACAATGAATTCAGTGAGTCTTGACATGATTAACAATATGGACATCGTGAGATCGTGCGCCTCGAAGGCAGTATCGTGATATCGTGATGTCGTGTGAGTCGACTAGGCCGGCTCGTGTTCCGGCAAAACTTTTGGGTGGGGTTAGGGTTGAGCGGCCACTGGGCGTATAAAAGGTACTCTCCTCAAGAACACCACCCGACGCGGTGGGTTAGTGTCAATCACGGTAAGCCCCCGTGAGAGGAACGACCTTCTCATCACGACCTAAAGGCGAGAACCCTAGATTAGATGTGAATTCCTGACATGGACATTGCAACGCTAACTTGGTCATCTTGAAATTGAAAATCTAACGAACTCAGTGAAATCCCAACTTTAATCTTGCAACCGTCTAGAACTGCATGCTAGGATTGTTCGTTTTCCGTTTCTATAAATTGTTCAATATTTAATTGCTGCAGTCGTTTTTCTCAAATTATCAAATGCTTCAAAAATTCATATATCTGTCATATACTTCGCCTTGGGATGCTAACTCTTTCTTGCAGACCCCTAGCTGACATACATTCATGTTTGGGGATGTATGTCAGGTTCAGAGCTTGAGTACTAGGAGGACCAGTACGCGACGCCTGACTTGGAGAGCCAGAGTTGTCGAAGACGCCGAGACGATTTCTGTAGAAGACTAGAGTCTCTTTTCCGTCATTGCTTTGAGTCTTAGTTTAGTTCCTTGTAGTAGGATTAGTGTTTGGTTGTAGTTTCTTTTGGCCATGCTGAGGCCCCGTTGTTTTATTTTCTGTACGAACAATTCTGGAAGTGCCCATTTAATTTAATGAAATGTTTTCTGGTTGTTCTGATACGCAAATGCAAGGACCATTTTCTGTGTTTTTATCACAGACGCTTATTGAACTCGAGCTTCACCGCTCCAGTTCAAGCGGGCCGTGTAACGTTCTCGCTTCCGGTGTCTTTTGGGAAGCGGGGCGTTACAGGTCTCATACACACCCCCCCAACTAAAGATGGACATTGTCCTCAATGTCGAAAGGGGTACGAGTTTATTCAAAGCAAGCAACCTAGAGAGCATATAAGAACTACACTAATGGAAAGAACACACAGTGGTCAAATGACGAATCCCGAATCTTTAATTGTGGAGGAAGTTGTTCAATTTGCTCCTTGCGCTCCTCGGCGAGTAATCTTCCTCCAATGACTAAACTAGATCCCAGCAACGTAACTCCCAGCATCTCTATAAGATGTTCGCCTGTATCCTGCAAGAGATGAGTCACGTCAATCCATTTTAGTCTAAGATTCTTTTCAATAAAAATATTCCAAACGTAGTCATCAAAATATGTGAAATAAATTAAAGCAAGTTGACGACTACTCCCTGAAAGATATGCACTACTCTCGGTATGATGCTCAGTCATTGGGGAGAGGGGTAAATGATTTGGGAAAAAACTGGAGGAGGGAATGGTTCTGGCTCCATGGCGATAATCTCTAAATACGTGCCCCTAGTCGTCTCCTCCTCCTGTTTATCCAAAATTGCTAGTGTATCCTCTCCTTTGCACACACTTCCAGCCATGTTAATGTTCTGATTAGTGCCTTCATCGTGATATGGCTCGCTTGATATACCTACAATAGAAGATGAACTCAAATTAGATTTTGGAAATTGAATTTCGAAAGAATCATTTTCATCTAAGCAAGTGGCAATCAGAGTAAGATTTTCAATGGATTTCTGAATCTACCGACTCCGAGCAAGGAAGTTTTCTTGGAATTGATAGGACGTAGCCTCCTGTGTCTGAATGAGCAAGTAAACTTCTTCTTTCAAGGGTTGCGATGGTACGTCTACGCTTTGCTCCCCTTGATCGAGGCTTCAAGGCTCCGTTGAATCGCACTCTGAAGTCTCTTTTATGGTTTCTTCATTCTCTTGTAAAGACTCCATGTATTTCCACGCCTCTGTCGGTGTCATGACTCCCAAGAATTCCTGCAGCTCTGGTCGTAGCCCATCTAGGAAGGACTCCATAAGCTCATCCTTTGTGTACCCATGCTACGGATAGCTCGATATTATGTCTGTGAACCTCCTCCATGCCTGAAAAAAAGTTTCACAATCAGTCTGATTAAAACTAACGATCTTGAGCTTCTCCATCCTATATTTGTGTGCAACAATGTACTCTGCATCATGCCAATTGTTTTTGCAATAGAAATTCATATACTCCATTTTTAAAAAAATAAAAGAAAAAAACAAAAGTTTATGTACAGTAAAGTGGAAAGATCTCACCGAAGGTCCTCTGAATGAAATAAACTCTGGTAACAAACCATTCTCCCTGGCAACGACGCCAAAAACTTGCTCAGCCCAAAATGTGCTTCTCTCAAGCGAAAGAGTCCGTGCAAGTAATATAGATCTGGGAGTCCAGATGTCGAATCCTCGGGAGAAAATCTATTGCAACCACAAAGCTTAAATCAAATAGAGATTCAATGTAAAGAGACTAACCACTTTTGATGACGATGGTTTGAATGGGTTTGATCATGGTTTTGAATTCGTGAACAATACGAGCAAAGAAAGTTTCGTGTATGAAAATATCTATGAGAAGTATGGACATGGTATGGGTTCATTAGGATCCATGATTTGTATTAATTTGGTTGATTAAATATAACTCAACGAATTCTCTTTTTGAGAGCAATTCATCGGAGGATACCCTTGTGGGGATTAAAGCACAATATTGAATATGATCGTTGCTAAAGTTATAATCTTTTAAATATAAGATATGAAACTCCCTTTTGGGGAGATCAAAACTCACCCTTGTCGGGTGATCATCAACTCAATCACGTTCTTGTGAAGATGAAGAGGAGATTTCAAATAAAGACTACAACTTTATCAACGTTAACAATTTTAGCGTGACAATTCAACCAAGCAAACACAAATCATATCATCTAACTACACTATACCATGCACAATGAAAATTTAGCCACACATACTGAAAATAATCAAAGATTTCATCACATTAAACATGGTTCTAAGCAATAGAAATAAAGAGAATTCAAAATACACAATAAAGTTCAAGAGATATCACCAAATACGCTCTCTTTTAGCCTAAGAAAACCCTTCTTCTTCCTCTAAAAAGCCTCTGAAAATTCCCTCAGGTTGCTCTCTATAATCTCAGGGATTTGCTGGAAAAATCGGCTCCAAAATCGCCCAAATACGCCAAGAATACGGCCAAAAACCCCTAAGAATACCTTATATAAGAACATTGCGGGTTTTATTGGCTTAACGGGTCGTAAATTCGCACCCAAATCACCTTAAAACCCAACCCATCAGCCACCGCAATTTCCCACCGTTGGATCCAGGCGGGATGGAACGTGGACATGCCACGTTTCCTTCAAAAGTCGTGCTTCGCCCGCATCCAACTTCGTTTCGAATTCAACTCGGGATGAATCCTGACCGTCGATCGCTTATCGGGTGGATTACAAGCGGCCACGTCGCCACTTGCGATTGCCGTTGCGCTTTCCATTTGCGGGGCCATTTGTGGCCCTTAGATTCTAATCGAGTGGTCAAGCAGGCACCACGTCACTCATTAAAAATCCCCGCTTCTTCGTCGCTTCGACTGATATGCATATACTTCGGTCATTGGAGACCGTTGGATGTGTGATTATGCGGACGTCGCTTGGCCACGTCGCCCGCAGCATATGCATCGCGTTTCGATTTCGAATTCGAAGCGGTGGCGATGTTGTCCATTGGATCTTGTTTCGACGGTGCAGATTAGTCCACGTCGCCCGAAGAAATAACGCTGCAGCCCGCTTCGTTCGCCTTCAATCGTGGCCGTTCGATCGCGATCGAACGGTATTTATTGAGCCGCGTCGACTTGTCTTGGCAGCCGGTGGATCCCAGATCGACGGTAGCTATTAATCCAGCTGTCACGTACAGGCGGCGGAGCGTACAGCGTATTTTTATACGTATTTGCTTGCGTATTTCTCGCGTATTTCTCCAATTAAACTGTATTCTGCATTCAAAAATTCACAGTAATTAGCACAGATCCCAGAAAAATACAAATAAATAGTCATTGGAATCGTGAGATCGAGACCAAGCCATGAAAAATATAAAAAGGTAGAAATACTCAATAAAATTCATACTTTGTGTTCAAATCAAGAGATATCTCTAATGAATAATGTTATACAAAATACGAATGTACTAGAGACCAATTAGGCATCATTTACACACAAAATATTGCTAGATGAGGGGTTAAATAAGTAATATTCAACCCGAATCAGTAGGTGACCTACTCAGTCGAGTAACATGGTCTTGGGAGAAGCTTGAATCTGTATTCTGAATTGGGTCGATTCGGGTCGAGTCGCCTAGCTGCTGGTCGAGTGGGCATGTCCGTTTCCTGGGCTATATCCGCGTGTAAGCTCGGCCGAGTAGCTGTAAGCTACTCGGCCCGAGTCACCTGGGAAACTGACTGGGCTGAGGGCTTTTGATGATCTCTCTCTCTCTCTCTCTCTCTCTCTCTCTCTCTCTCTCTCTCTCTCTCTCTCTCTCTCTCTCTCTCTCTCTCTCTCTCTCTTCCTCTTCTCCTCCGATCTTCTTCTAAACTGCGGTGAACTCCCATGGAGCCTTGCCAATGACGTCCTGGACGCGCTGGATGTGTCCATGTCCCAAATCCGCTCCAATTCACTCCAAAATCCCTGAAAATCCATAAATCTATGCAAAAACTAGAATATGACGTTACGTGCGCATATATATACATACATACATACATACATATACATATCTATTCTATAAAAGAGGACCTTTTTTGAATTTTGTCCCAGTCATAAGTCCAGTCACATTTTGTTTGTCCCAGTCATCAAGAGGCCACGTAAGCATGTGGATCCCGCAGGCAACATTTATTTTGAAAACTTAAAATTTTGAAATCTCAAAATTTACGGGGGAAATCTCAAAACTTTGTCTGCCAAAGTTTGGGGCATCTCTCTCTTTTGCTCCCTCCCCCAAAAGCTTTCTCGCTCCTCATTTCCACAAATTATTCGAGAGAGGGATTTGCTCGAGATTGAAGAGCTACGGTTAGGGGTTTGATTCTGTATCCTCTCGAATTTGCGTCATTTGTTTGATCTTTTGATCTCGAGCGGGAGAGCTGGAGGAGACGATGAGTGTGAATCCGAAGCCGCTGTCGGAGCATGAGGTGAGTTCGAATTTTCAACTTTTTTTCTCGAATCTTGGGTGGTTGCGTGGACCTTTGAAGGATTTTCTTTCCTCGATCTGTGAATTGCATGAGGTTCGGAAAAGCTAGGGTTTCTGTTTTGGGTGAATTTGGTGGGAAGAGGAGTTTCGCTGTTTATTGCTTGGAAATCTGCGTAGATGTCATGGTTCTGTCGGAAATTTGCTCTTTTCGCATGATTTTGTAAATCCGTGGGAAATCTTGATAGTGTCATTTCCATTTTTTGGAAGATATGTTATATGGGAGCTGACTGCATGGAATCTTTATTTTTACGGTATTTTGAATTATTTGGGATATCCTTATACGGTTCCATATGTTCTGTAATTTTATACCAAATTACTGGTTCCATAGATGTGGAGAGCATGCATGTGAATATTTATTTTTTAAAGAGTACTCTCAACATGGGAGTTCTACTCCACTCTTTCATGTCGTGTTTTTTATATGAACATTGTCCACAGAAATCTGTGGTGGAGCATGTGTATTGTGAATCTCATATCAAATCCACACTGTTAATAGCATTTTATATGGATTGCCATATGTTAGATGGTTCCTTGGATTTGATTGTTTGAGCCATTAATTTAATCAAGATTAGGATGCTAATGGTTTTGATAGGAGATAAGCCGAGGTTGGCACTATACCATGGTGTACTGCATATACATATGCTATTTTCCGAGGATGCAGAGGAGACCTTCTCCAGAGCAATAAACCATTTGATGGTAGGTTCTAATTCTTTAATAGTATGAGGTTTTATTTGTTACGTTAATTACAGTACTTTTACTCTTTTATTTTGTTACGTTATTTTGTGTGGGGAAGAAGGTCGAGTATTCATTTAATGGGTTGGAAGCAGCAACTTTAGCGAGACCCAATATTCTAGGAAGGCAAGGCCATAGATTGCATTGGTGAGCGATTTTGCCTTAAATGTTGTATTTTTATGCGGTTGTGATAGTGTTTTTGAGTTGATTTATTTGGAGGGGTTTTTTTCGCTGCAGGTTGTGGCTGTGCATGATTTCTAAATCTGAATCAAACTGACAACCTTCATGTTGAGAAATCAAATATCATTGGGAGGGATTTTTTTCAGACAACATGACTTCACCTGAAACATTCAAGGACATGACGAATATTTGAATGTTTCATCGAGTTTTATCGCTGCAGATTTCATTCAATAACTCGATACAAATGTTTCAGACAGATTACTCCTGGTGAAGGAATGTTTCACGCAAATGTTTCAGGTGAAGGAATGTTTCAAATTTCAGGTGTTTCAGACCCAACCTTCAATGTGACAGATTACTTGCAATTACTTGCAATTAACAGATTTGTATTGAGTCACATGCAATTAAAAGATTATAGATTTGTATTGCGTAGTATAATCTGAAACTATTTGTATTGCGTAGTATAATCTGTCACATGCAATTAACAGATTTGTATTGTGTAGTATAATCTGTCACATGCAATTAACAAATTTCAGGTGAATTAATGTTTCAGACAATCAATTCAAAGACTCGATACAAATCTGGATTAATTGCAAGGACACGTGTGTTTTTGGCTAGGTAATCTGCCTATCAAATCTTGGAGGAAATTTACTCGAGGGAGGGGTAGCAATGGCGATGCTGGGAGGTGATATTACTCAGTCCAGCAGTGGACAGCTAGAGAAGCCCAAATCAGACCAATCTTTTTGGCATTAGTTTGATTAATACGGTTAGTTATCATTGATATTTTGTTGTTTTTTTTAGAATTTGTTGGCTGTAGTTATTATCATTTAAATTAACTACTACAGCTACTTTGAAGGAGATTTGGGAGGCCAAGGATGAGATTTGGGGTGGGAAGTGCACAGATTACTTTGGTGAGTGATTATTAGATTAAACTTTGTGTTTTTACTCCATTTTGATTAGAGTTTTGTGTTCATTTATTTGGGGGTAGGGGGGATTTTTGTCTACAGGTTGTATGTTGTCTTTTGGCCGATGACATGCAGTTGGAGATGATCAGTGTTACAACTGCTTTGAAGGAGATTTGTATTGTTACCTACGTAATGAGTGTACAAATTTGATGGGATTTGGCGATTTTGCACGTGGACGTTGTAGTTTAAGTATATCAACATATTCACTTTAACTAACTGAGAATATTGCTCCTTTGAACTTAATCAGGTCAAGTATCAAGTTAAAATGATGATTTTTCTATTTTGGGGGAGACCAGCTTGCATGAACTTCATTGTGGGTGGTTGTGAATTTTTGGTAACGGTGAGAAATTACGCGTGGATAGAGGTCATGAACTTCATTGTAGCTTCATTTGTTTTTCACTATGATAAAAAACAAATTTCTAATGAGCTGAATAGTTGGGTTTTTATCGATTACGAATAACACCGAATAGTAGGGTCTCTGCAATATATGTACAGAAATTTGTCCAGTGTTGTCTTAATATTATATTCTCTATTTAAAATTTGATTTTGGCTACTACAATGTTATAGGGCCACCTATAGATGCATCTACAGATCAGAGAAGGAGATTATGAAGGCAAGCGTTGATATTTTTGTGCCTTCTTCTATCGTGATTCTAGCGAGTCTTCAAAATTTCTTTTATGCTTCCTTACTTTTTTCATTTTAATTGTAATTATACAATAAAAATTGACATTGATTGGAAACAGAGGACACCATTCAAGAAAATAGCTTTAGTTTAGATTTTTGTTTCCCACATTATTGTTTGTGTTAGTTTACAGGATACATTGTTCTATTCTTTTGTTTGTTTCTGTATTTAGAATCATGTCGTCATTTGTTCTATTCTTTTCATTGTTTATGTATTTAGAATCATGTTGTCATTTGTTTTATTCTTTTCTTTGCATTGGCACCTTCCCGGGCCATGGAGGAGTTTGATGTGCTCATGGTTAGTGGTTACTAAGGTCAACGGTTTTTAGGTTGTGACATCATTTGCATACTAAACAGAGGCTTTTGTTGTTTACCCCTCAGAATGCTGAAACTATAAATTCTGTTTTCATGGTTAGATGGTCTGTCTTTTGAGTTGGGGTCCGTGTTACAAGGAGGCAAAGACGCGAACAATGAGGAGGAGGTTCTGAAGCTTGCAAAATGCCATGTAAGTTCTGTTTTTGATTAGTTGTTTTTCCGATTTAATTTGTTTGGAACTGATAGCTTCAGAGCTTAATCTATGAATTCTTTGTAAAAATTACTTTTTTCCATGTTCCTTCAAAATTTTATGTTGAAGCTCTGAATTCATAGATTGTAGGTTCCTCCAAAATTGCTTCAAAATTTCCAGGTTCCTTCAAATTGATTTTTTCCAGGTTCCAGGTTCCTTCAAAATTGCCTGTTGATAGCAACACTTCCATGTGCTCATTGCATAGTTGGATAACATAAAATTTTTTCCAGGTTCCTTCAAAATTATAGATATGGTATGGGCCAGTGGGGGGAGCAGTGGACGGAGGTGTTGCTACCTTCAAAATTTTATGTTCTATTCACTGAGTGCCATATTAACCTACTAATTTTATGTTATCATGAAGGTGTGCATATATGTTTATATCTTTGCATAATCCTCTCAATGTGTGTGTTTTCAGTGAAATTCGGGTTTCAACTAGAAGTTCATATGAACTTGGGAATACTACTTCATATACTGCACATCTGGTTTTAAATCACTTACGCTGGGGACTTATCAGGTATGTATCCAACTATGCAATGAGCAC
Organism: Scilla litardierei; assembly: GCA_030789695.1. Taxonomy (NCBI): domain Eukaryota; kingdom Viridiplantae; phylum Streptophyta; class Magnoliopsida; order Asparagales; family Asparagaceae; genus Scilla; species Scilla litardierei. The sequence goes on from CM061133.1 coordinate 229,861,836, forward strand.
ATGGAAGAAAGACATGAATATTGACCTAACACACATATTATCGGCAACATATACATCACAATGCAAACTATTTTGAAGAGCAATATATATTAGAGCAATAACTACTGTGCCTAAGTTAAAAGTAATGGAATGTGGGCTGTTTCTGAAGAGCAATATTCTGAAGAGCAATACATATCACCTGGGCTGTTTCTTTTGATCAGTGGAAAAAAAAATCTAATTTTTCATTGTGCCCCACCAATTTTGAGGAGGAGCAGGTATGTGACTTTTGGATTGCTCCAACAATTAGTATATATTCATTCAAGCCTTTAAGTTTTATCTTGAGTTCATTTTATTAAAGAGTTTACCATAGTTTATTAATTTGTATCTATTTAAAAATTAACCTGGACTGTGCCATATTCATTTTGATAACCTGGACTGTGCCATATCTTTTCATTGGTACTTTTGATAACCTGGACTGTGCCATATTCATTTTGAGGTTGAAATTAGGAAATGTTGTGCCATACCCTCAAAAGCCAATTTTAATTTTGTGCCATATTCTGATCAATGATGCATGCAATTATACTAGCATAAGAGAATTTGAAAAACTGCAATTTTATAACATGTTTTGCATGAAAAACATATGTTTTTGGAAAAAATACAATTTTATAACATGTTTTACATAAAAAAATAAGAGAATTTGAAAAAACTGCAATTTTATAACATGTTTTGCATGAAAAACATAGGTATTTGAAAAAACTGCAATTTTATAACATGTTTTGCATGAAAAAAATAAGAGAATTTGAAAAAACTGCAATTTTATAACATGTTTTCCATGAAAAACATATGTATTTGAAAAAACTGCAATTTTATAACATGTTTTGCATGAAAAAAAAATAAGAGAATTTGAAAAAACTGCAATTTTATAACATGTTTTGCTTGAAAAACATAGGTATTTGAAAAAACTGCAATTTTATAACATGTTTTGCATAAAAAATAAGAGAATTTGAAAAATCTGCAATTTTATAACCTGTTTTCCATGAAAAACATACGTATTTGAAAAAACTGCAATTTTATAACATGTTTTGCATGAAATACATAGGTATTTGAAAAAACTGCAATTCTAAAACATATTTTGCATGAAAAAATAAAAGAACTTGAAAAAACTGCAATTTTATAGCATTTTTTGCATGGAAAACATATGTATTTGAAAAAACTGCAATTTTATAACATGTTTTGCATGAAAAAAATAAGAGAATTTGAAAAAACTGCAGTTTTATAGCATGTTTTGCATGAAAAACATAGGTATTTGAAGAAGCTGCCATTTTATAACATGTTTTGCATGAAAAAATAAGAGAATTTGAAAAAACTGCAATTTTATAACAAGTTTTGCATGAAAAACATATGTATTTGAAGAAACTGCAATTTAATAACATGTTTTGCTTGAAAAAATAATGGAATTTGAAAAAACTGCAACTTTATAACATGTTTTGCATGAAAAACATAGGTATTTGAAGAAACTGCAATTTAATAACATGTTTTGCATGAAAAAATAATGGAATTTGAAAAAACTGCAATTTTATACCATGTTTTGCATGAAAAACATATGTATTTGAAAAAACTGCAATTTTATAACATGTTTTGCATGAAAAAAATAAGAGAAGTTGAAAAAACTGCAATTTTATAACATGTTTTGCATGAAAAAAATAAGAGAAGTTGAAAAAACTGCAATTTTATAACATGTTTTTCATGAATAACATATGTATTTGAAAAAACTGCAATTTTATAACATGTTTTGACTGAAAAAAAATAAGAGAATTTGAAAAAACTGCAATTTTTTAACATGTTTTGCATGCAAACATATGAATTTGAAAAAACTGCAATTTTATAACATGTTTTGACTGAAAAAATAAGAGAATTTGAAAAAACTGCAATTTTATAACATGTTTTGCATGAAAAAAATAAGAGAATTTGAAAAAACTGCAATTTTATAACATGTTTTGCTTGAAAAACATAGGTATTTGAAGAAACTGCAATTTTATAACATGTTTTGCATGAAAAAAAAGAGAATTTGGAAAACTGCAAATTTATAACATGGTTTGCATGAAAAACATAGGTATTTGAAGAAACTGCAATTTTATAACATGTTTTGAATTATCGATTTTATTCTCATCATCTAAAAACTTACTTGATTTCTGCCTATTTACACACCGTAATTTAATTATCGATTTCTGCCTACTTTCATGATTTATTTTGTCATTAGCAGGTGGGATTTTGTTATTTCAATTGGGAATTTATCAATAGATGGTTGAAATAACAGATTAGTAGGTGGGATTTTTTTGTTAGCATTGCAGTTAGGTTGGAGATTACAGATGTGCATTTTGTTGGGTGCTATTCTCATCATTTAACAACTTACATGATTTCTACCTACTTACACACCTTACTTTAATCATTGCTTTCTGCATCCTTACAGGATTTAATTTGTCATTAGCTTCAAGTAAGGATTGTGGGTGGGTTATTTTGAGTATGCATTGTAAAAGTTGGAGGATTTGATGCTCATGGTATAATTGGTTTCCATCAAAAAATAATTTTATAGAAATTTTATGTTGTAGTCAGCATATGAGACTCACCAGCCTTGGGAATGATGTAATATAGAGTTTATTTAATGTATGTAATTTATTTAATACACTGAACTAAGATGACCATGGATGTGCCTCTTAATTGGATCAAATGCCACTCATTACTTATTGTTGCTAGGGAAAAAAAAATAAATTTTGACTTCTATGCATTTGAATTATACATTAGTAGTTCCACCCTTTGTTTTATAAGATACACTGAGAACAACATGATTAAGAAACCACCACATTATCTATTGTTGCTAGGAAAAAAAGAATTTTATTATTTCTATTTATTTTACAGCCTTAAAAACAAGCTCCATATTCATTTTACAGCCTTAAAAACTGCTTTTTGAAAACAAAATCCACATATGATTATAAGCAGTTTTTTATGAACTGATGCACCTGGATTTCAGGTGCAGCAGTATTATATTTCAGGTGCAGCAGTTTTTTTGGATGTTCATAAACAAAATCCACATATTCATAAAGAGAAAACTTTTACTTCTAAATCCTTAAAAACTGCTTTATGAAAACAAAATCCACTGAATACAAGTTTCTAAGGAATTATAATACCAGTATACCCCAAAAAAACTAAATTGGTTACTGATTTTAATAGAAGACATCAAACACAATCAATGTGTCGAAGACATTCAGTGTGTACTCTAGCTGCACCTAAAATAGCAATGTGAAATACACATTGAAACAGAGTGTTTGGCTCTTTTTGTAGCACAAAAGGAATGCACATCTCACTTTGATGCTTGAGAAGCCTGCTGAAAATTTTGAGGACGATCTTGATTGGCATTAGGAAGCTGCCACCGGTGAGAAGGTCTCCGTAGTGATCTTCTTGAGTCGCCACACTATCGTCTTCAATCGTTTGGCCCTCACGATTTATCCAATTGGTGAGTCACTTGATGCTTTTTTATGAATTAATACTCTGAATTGTTTTGGTCAATTTTGTTTGTTCTTTTTGTTTTGGTGTGGGCTGGTGTGATTTGATTCTAAAGGCACTTATTGTCTAATGCACTCATTGTCTCTAAGGTATTATTCTATTGAATTGAAATTCAAGGTTCCAAATGCTCCTTGCAAAATTTTCTTTTTTGGTTGAGAACACATGCAACCACCAGTAGACCTGATTCATATGGTTGTAATATATGTGATTTGGAATCAAAGGATTCCGAATTAAAATCCTACGATTGTGTATCTCTCCATAAATCGGGAAAAACATTGGATCTAATTTGCATATTTAAGTTTTTTTAGAAATGCTAGGAATTTTCAGAAGTTTGTATATGTGTGTGTGTGTGTATTGCATTCGTGACTAATCTGTGGACATAACCTTAACACCTATAAATTTATATGGCGATCTCTATATCATTTTCACTTTTTAGTGATGTGTGATCCCATCTCCCACTCCTATTATCTCCTCACTCTAAAAGCCACCAATCACGTGCAAGAAGCCTGGTGAATACACGATGAAGTAAATGATTGGATATTTGGTTTCTAAGTTCATAATAAGGACATAATTTATAGGTTTTGTTGTGGCAGTTAAGCTGAAGGAAGTTATTTTAGTAAATCTTGATATTCTTTGGTTGTAGCTCTGAGAAGCAGACGACATAGAACTGAATTGGGATTCTGTTAGCACTGCGATTAATATTTTGCAAAATAAAAAGGATGGTATGAGTGGTACTTGACTAGGGATCTAACTACTGAGAGTTTGATCCACTAGCTAGAAAATTTTATGTTTCTAAATCTAAAATATTTATGTCTGCTGCAAATTTATTTAAAGATACATCAGATATATCATGTATAATTGTCAAGCCTTTCATCGGTAATTAAAATATCATTTTGTTTTCATTATGCTAAGAGAGTCAGATGATGGTCTTATAACTTGATGTAGATAAAACTATTGTCGTATATGGCTTTTATGCAGCTCTCTCTCTCTCTTCTGAGCTCTTTCTTTTTTGCTGATCGATTTCTAAATAAATTGCATGGTTGTGAAGCATGGAAATATGTAATTGTTCTAATTTATGAAGGTATCCGGTGTGGAAAGTAGGTTTCGTCGTAAGGAGGAAGGCCAAGGTTGGCATGGCTTGAGGTTCCACCGCAAGGAGGAAGGCCAAGGTGGGGAAGGCTGCCATGGCTGAGGATTGGGTCATGGCTCAAATTGTTGAAGCAGATTGCAAAAGATCATGGCCTCATTCCCAAGTTTGAAGTACCAATTTTTCGAGTTTTTTTTGAGTTTCTAGAATTTATTATGTAATGCATGGATATTTAATTAAAAATGTGAAGGGAAAAGGATGAAAAGGAATGAAATTTGTTTAATTAGGATAAAAATGGTTCATCATTTTTCCCTAAATTGTACCATTTGTAAATGATTATTCAATTAAGTGTAAAATTTTTAATCAAAGAACCATGGCCAAATTTAAACATGTAGTATTGCTAAATAATTGTAGACATGTGCATCAATCCTGTAAATCATTTTATCTTAATTGAAATGCTTAACAAGATACATTAAATGTGAAGTTTGGAGACATAAATATCAAAATGAAACCATGCAGATGAGATGATTGGAGACATAAATATCAAAATGAAACCATGCTATATGATGCTTATCATCACAATCTTAGAATAATCATAAGACCATCAACCAAAATGAATTCATGAAATTAAATTAAATCCGACTGAAAATATAGATGTAATCTATATTACAAAAGAGGGATGTTATCAAGAGAAATTGGATAAAATAAGTTGGACAAGAGAAATTGGATAAGAGATGAGATTTTGAGGGATAAGAGAAGATGTGTGGAATTTTGCGCATACAATTCCGGGTTTTGCATTTTTGCCCATGGACCCACACACATCCACACACCCACACATTTTCGTGCCATAAAGCGCCTGCTAAATTTTTTTAAGCTAATTTTTTGTTCCGCGCCATTGGCGCCCCTGCCAAATTTGTTGTTCCACCCCGAAGGAACCCGCGTCGAATTTGTTGTTTCATGTCGAATGTGCCTGTGCCGAATTTGTTATTCCACGTCGAAGGCACCCGTGCCGCTAAATATTTTTGCGCTAATTCGTTTTTTCGCGCAATTTTGGCAGTAGAAATAATTTTTTGAGGAACAAAAATTTCGCGGTGGAAATTCTTAAATGAACCGTGCCCGCGGGCACGGGTTATGACTAGTATATATATATAATGGAAAAAATGAGCGATTCATGGAGAGGTGAGCGAGGCGATTCCGGGGCTCCTCCTAGGGCATCGATCGACGATAGGACGGCGGCCAAACTAGGACATGGCTTCTCACGGTCTTCTGCTGGAGAGACCCTCGACTCAGGTTGTGAAAAGGAGGAACTTTGGCAGGTCGTGAAGAGGAAGAAGGAGGCTCGACTCAGGCATCATGTACAGAGGCGACACCATCCTCTGGTTTTCAATCACTGACGGCCAGTGGGGATTTATGGGAAAGATCATTTGAGGCGCCTGGGTATCATGCCTGACTCAAGGATTGGACCTAAGTCTAGGCTGCCAAGTTCAGGAGGCGCAGATAGACTGTTTGATGGAATGCCTCTGAAGCAAGTGACCCAACCACAACAAATTTCGATTGACCCAGCAGCTGCGAAGCTGAGTTGGTCAGAAGTCTGCTCCAACAAATGCACGTACAGTGATTCGATTGGCATGAAATTTGTTCAACCAAAGATCAGGAATGATGGTACTTGTGTTGCTCACGTCTCTAATGATCTCTTGGAGAAGGGGGCTGAACATTGGAAATCCACTTTGGTCGGGTATGTCCTTGGTGATACACCACTGTATGGGCAAATCCAGGCTTGGATGGAGAGGCTTTGGAAGCCCAAGAAGAGGATTCAGTTATATAGCAAGGACAATGGCTTCTTCTACTTCAGGTTTGAATCCAGGGAGGAATGTGACAGGATTCTACATGGTGGCCCTTGGCTCTTTGATGGGCGATTGGTAGTGCTCAAATTATGGAACACTGGTCTTCGCCATGACCGGGACATCCTAACTACTGTTCCTATTTGGTTGCAAATGCATGGGGTGCCTGTTAATATGTGGAATATGGAGGCACTAAATATTCTGGCCTCTGTAGTGGGAAATCCATTGTGCCTGGATCAGGCCACAGCGAAATTGGAGAGAATCACCTACGCGAGATGTTTGGTGGAGGTAGATGTGAAGAAGGCATTGCCTAAAACAATTGAAGCTGAACTCGATGATGGTTCTTTATTAACATTTGAGGCGAAGTATGAAGTAGAACCACCTCGTTGCAGTCAGTGTGTCTGTTTCGGACATTCTGATGTGCAATGCCCTAATCAGATCAAACAACCATCTGCCATAGATAGGGGGAAAGGGATTGTGCACATTCTGTAGCGTAGCAAGGAGGCTACAACATCTCAGTTACTAAATGGTGAGGGGACTTCACATGATATTGATTTATGTAATAGGACGCAGACTGAAGCCATTTTAGCCAATGCCAGCACGTCTGAAGGGAGTAGTATGCAGCAGGCTGGGGCAGGGCTCTTTGAACCCTATCATTCGGCAGGTCCTCTGTGGACATTCCGCAAGTTGGTTAGCACTTTGAGGTGCTTACACATCCTGAAATCAAAGACTATCCCTCAGGCCTCAGAGGTCACGTTGAACATTGATAGAACCCGCAGCCGTGGAGCGGCTACTCCTGAGCCTAATTTAGAGATCACTTTGGAGGCTAGTGCAACACTCAGCCCTGGCATGAAGAGTAACGTTATTCATGATGCAGGATCATCAGATGCACTACCACAAGATCCACTGTTTGATAACCCAGATTGGAATGAGGAGCGACTGGAAATGCTGAATGAAGTTGATCTAATAAAAAGAAAGAAGCAAGGAGCACTCAGTGCCGGCCCTGCTACAAGGCAGAGCAGTAGGCTGAAGTAAGTGTTTACACATTTGCTCTCTCCACTAATCATTTATATGGCTATGTTGATTTGGAATACTCGCGGCTTGAACAATGTTGTGAGGTGGAAGGACCTCAGAGATAGAATTAAGATCCTAAATCCTTCGATTTTAGCTCTATTGGAGACTAAACTAAGAGCTGAAACTATCAGTAGTAAGTCTTGCATCCCAAAGGATTGGAGGACGGTGGATAACTTCCCTTTTCAGGGAGGAGGGCATATCTTAATGGGTTTTAATCCCATGGTGTGGCAAATGAGCGTACTCTCAATGTCCATACAACACATTACTGTCCGGTGTATCAATATAGGGGGATTCCCGTTTGCTCTCGCTGCTGTCTATGGAAGCAACATCTCTAATGAAAGAAGCCTTCTTTGGAAGCAACTGAAAGAGGATGCAGCAACCTTGAGCAATGAGGCATGGCTTGTGGGAGGTCATTTTAATTGTATATTGTCCACCAAGGACAAAGTGGGGGGGCCGTCGAGTGGAGGCTACCAAGTTATATGAATTCAACAACTGCCTTAATGATTGCCGATTGCAGACACTCAAACATACTGGGTCGCGGCTAAGTTTGTAATGCCCTACAAGCTACTGCACAAGTACTAGAGGGGGGGGGTGAATAGTACTTTAAAATAATAAGGAGTATGATTCCAAATTAAAATGCAAACAACTACCAAATCAATTTGCGGAAGCTAAAATTGAATGACAACACAAAATTAACAATGCTAACAAGAGATGTTACTGGGTTCGGATCCACCCAAGTCTCCCCGACTTGTTCCCGGTGATCCTACGTCCCAACCACCCGGATCCCTTCCGGATACTTGAGTTAGAAACCCTAACTCAAGATTTCCACTATGAAATACTTGTGAAAAACCTCCACAAGTCAAATCATACAAAATGTAATTTGTGACTCCCACAACCCGGGATCACAACCACACTCTCACAACCGAGAGTGAAACTTACAAATCAAATATGAATTGAAATAAAGAAACTTCTTACCGAACAAAATACCTATGCCTTGAGTATTGCTTACGAATTAGGGCAAGGATGATTTTGAGGAAGAAGTGGCACCAAACCCTAGCTCCAAGATGTAGAACAGCGATGGAGAGCTTTGGGGATGTTGGTGACCTAGAATCAAGCACTTGGCTTGGAAGGCTTCACACTCAATGAATCTCTCTTTGGAAGTAAGAGTTAGGAGAGATTATTGAATGGAGGGAATGAGCTTTTAATGAGCTTGGATTGATTTCTCTTGAACTCTAAACTTGCATTAATATCAGCCTTGGCAGCAATGAATGCAGCCCAACAAGTATTTATAGGAATGAAGAGAGAGAGAGAGAAAAACGTTTCAATTAGGGCTCCAACGGCTCTTTTCTGAACCCAACTAGTCGGTCAAAGAACAATCACCGACCGACTAGTTTATCAACTAGTCGGTCGGTCACTGAACGTAAACCGACTAATGAGTAAACTGAGAAAAGATCAAAGTACAGACTAAGGAACTAGTCGGTCTAAGAAGAGTAGCTGACCGACTAGTTTCACAACTAGTCGGTCGGTTACACAACGTGGACCGACTAACAGATAAAACTGAAGTCTGAGAAGAATTAGACTTAGTCGGTCCAAGAACAAATGTTGACCGACTAATTCACTAACTAGTCGGTCACCAAATGAACATAGACCGACTAACAATAAACAGTAAGTATGGTGAAAAATTTGGCATGTACAGTAAATTAAACTAGTCGGTCCAAGAAGGAAAGTTGACCGACTAGTTCATCAACTAGTCGGTCGATCAATGAACACAGACCGACTAATGATAAACAGTAGCTCAAGTGAAAATGTGCATGTTCAGGGAAAGCTCAACTAGTCGGTCACAGAAGCATCACTGACCGACTAGTTCACAGACTAGTCGGTCGGTGAGTCAACTTAGACCGACTAACTGTAAACAGTAAAGAGCTAAGAATTAACTGACAGAAACTAGTCGGTCCAAGAAGCTTGGCTGACCGACTAGATCACCATCTAGTCGGTCAGTTCTTCTTCTTGAACCAACTAACATGCACAAGAAGTCCCTAATCGAAGCGCGAAGCTTCGGGAAGAATTGTATGGACTTCTACTAAGATCCTAGAGCTAAGATATGAGCGTTATGAAGAATTAAAACGTAAGACCTACTCAAGGCTTAACATTCTATGAAAGAAGCTTAAAGACTATTAAATAAACTTGACGATACCGTCTTCAAAAGCTTCGATCGAATCTTCATGACTTCTATTTAGGTCCATAAGCTTCAACGAAGCTTTAGGCATACGATCACGTGCTTTGAGAAGTCTTGAGATGTCGTTATTGATATTCATGTGAATTTGGCGACGATCTCCATAACTGCGCTCACAAAGTGTTAGTTCATATTATATTTATGTTTGTTCATCATCCAAAACCAAATCCGGGGAGTCCAATATCCAACATTCTCCCCCTTTTTGGTGATGACAAACTAACATAAATAATAATCAAAAATAATAATTCAAATGAAATTTACTTACTCCCCCTGCATTGATGACACGTTAATTCCAATTTAAACAAAAATGATACGCATCAAGCAGACGAGTGAAGTATATTAAATGAGAATCGATTGTTGAATTATTGAAATACCAAATGAAGGTTGTTGAAATATCGGATTTGAAAATCCATTTATATATCTTAACTCCCCCTGAATCTAACACATCAAGTTAGATTCTTGGAGAAATGCTTTAAATTTTCATTTGGCACATCGTTATTATTATATCTCTCCCCCTTTGGCATAAGCAAAAAGAGCGGGAGGATAACAACGACAACAACAATGGCCTCAAATTAAAAAGCACGGGAGTCGTAGAATACGACGAAGGCTCAAGTGACACCAAAGAGAAAAATACGAATAGAATCAAGGCGTGTCAAAGATACCAACGTCGAAAAATCGTAAAACGAAATCATCAAAACTCAAATCAATTTAACGGATTGAGTTATGGAATATACTATCCAATATCAACATTTCTTGGTTAATTTAGTGCATGGAAAACAATTCTATGTTTTCATAGAAGAAATTTCTATTAAACCAAGTGAATATCGTCGAGCGACGAAATCAAACATCAGAGACATAAAAATTATACATTGCACAAAATAATGAAATGTCAACTCAGATATATATATATGTAATGCATGAAGCAGAGTACATCACCGATATACATACTGATGATCGACAGATCGGGGCACAAAAATACATCATACATCATCACAAAAAGAAATACATCATCTCTGAATGCAAAATACATCAGCACAGATATCAAAACAAAACATCACAATGATCCAAAATACATAGCCACACACACTATCCTACCCAACATCTCTCACAACTAGATATATCATCCAAAGAGTATCAGGAGAGGCCTCGAAGCAACTCAAGAGGCAGCGGGAGGACCAGAAGCAACTGCAGGCTCAGCAGGAGCAGAGGAGGTGACTGGATCAGCAAGAACGTCCGAAGCATCAGCAGGAGCGACGACAGAAGTGGAAACCACTGAAGCAGCGACCGTAGTGGCCTCGGGAGCACCAGTCGGAGTATCCACCACAGGAGTGGTGGCAACAGGTGTGCTCTCGGGGGCACCAGCAGACGTAGCAGCAACAGCAGCACCGGAAGAGGTATCACCAGCAGCAGCAGTACCAGCAGAAGTGCCCTCGGGGGCACGAGTCGAAGCACGACAGAGCTCCTCAATGTCCTCCTCAGCCATCTCATCAAACTCCTCATCCTCAGACACGGAAGGAGGAAGCTCAACATCCATCTGACGAGCCATACGGCAGACTACCTCCTCGGTACGAGCCAAGCAGGACTCGTGACGACGAAGTATCCGTAGGACTTCATCCAGGGTGGCAGAGGGAGCAGCAGAGGCACTGGCAGAGGCAGGGACAGACGCTGAAGGTGTCGTCCTCTGAACGTGACGAAGCGCCGCAAGAGATTTCTTGACGGCCATCGCATTCAGGGGAGGACCAAGGGGACGCTCATCGTCACGAGGCAACGTGACACGAAAATGACGAAATACGAGGGTCAACATGCAAGGAAATGGGATATGAGCCGATTTATTGGACTTTCGAATACACTCGAAAGAGTCAATCTTATCGAGTATAATTCGAGCCCAATTAATCGAGCTCCCCATGAAGATCGCATAGATAAGCTTCAAAAATGGCTGGGATGGTAAAGATGAGGAGCCGTACTTGGGAAGCAAGCACGACTTCAGAATCAGATTTAGGACCCACGCATTTGGCTTGAATGATTTAGATGGCACGCCAATCATGGCAGGAGGGATCTGATGGAAAATCTCTGAAAGGATGGTCTGATCAAGAGAAGAAATATCATCTACCGAGATATCAGAAGGAAGAAGGCCAGACAAAGAGATACCCAAAATCTCTCCTAAGATTTCCGCAGTGAGGACTATAGGAGTCCCCAAAACGGTCGTCTCAACAGAGTGGGTCTGATCGTACTGACCCCGGATCCTGTTCGCATAGAAAAGCTTAACTAATCTAGGGTAGGGGTGAGGATTCGCCTTCGGGTCATATCGAAGGTAATCGAGAAGACCCGACGACGACAGAAGATCAGCTAACCCTATAAAGTCGCTAAACTGGACGAAATGCTCCAGAAGCAGCGGGCAATGTTCGATACGGTTATACGCCGCGAGACACAAAGGGTCATCGCGACATAAGGAAATATCGACACCGCCCACCGGCATCGGACCCTTTCCCTTAGGCTTACGGGTAGACGTACGAGGGTGGGTGCTAGACTCGGGATGAATAGGAGGAGTGGGTTCCCTATGAGTCTCGGTCTCGGGGTTATACTCCGTATCGGAATCGGTAGGAGTATGGAACGAAGAGGCAGAGGCAAGAATTTTGGCCTTAGGCTTAGGCTTGGGTTTGGGTTTCGGTTGACCTTTAGGTTTAGCGGTCGTCGTCCTCTTCTTCTTGAGAGGAGGCGAAGACGACGAAGGAAGGGTGGTCTTGGCTCTACGCTTCGGAGGGGTTGGACGATCGGTATCCGAAGGGTTTGGATCAACGGTCATCAGAGAGGGGCTAGACGGAGTGATCGGAATACGTGTTCTTGCCATATTCGAAGCAAGACACGGGACAAGGAGATCAAACGAAGAAGCTCTAGCCGAAAAAAAAATAGATAAACCCTAAGAACCCTAAAAAACCGAGCAAGCCCTAGCTCTAGGAAAGGAAATCTAACCCTAGAAGGAGAAGAGATCACCTAGAAGGAGGGGCCGACGGTGGAGATCGATGGAGACGGCCGGAAAATGGCCGGAGAACGATCGGAAGTTGAAGGGTTTTGAGGGGAATCGGGGTTTCGAGCTGAGGGAGAAAGACTATGGACCGATTAGAATGAGAACAGACCGACTAAAATCATTTTAAGTCGGTCGAGATCGCAAATAACCAAACAGTCCCTGGCACAACTAGTCGGTCACAGTTCAAGCACTGACCGACTAGATCACGATCTAGTCGGTCGGTCAATGAGCTTGAACCGCCTAGTTGTAAACAGTGGCTGAATCCAAGATTTACTGACAAGATTTAGTCGGTCACAGTTCAAGCACTGACCGACTAGATCTCAATCTAGTCGGTCGGTCACTGAACATGAACCGACTAAGGAGTCCAAAACATGATAATCAATTTCTCTCCTTAATACGCTTGGACGATATATCTCAAAATTCTCAATAATCATTTAAACTACCCCAGTAAACATCGAAAAACAGAAGTTTGACGATTACTCACAAATCGAACGAAAAATCAAGATATCACATAAATTCCCGAAAAATCCAATAATTCTAGCATGAATGAGATATTGCCAAATATAATAGCATGCAAAATTATTGAATGAAACATGAATCCTATATCTCGGATTCACCCATAATCCCCAATTCTCGACGCAACCGCACAAAGGAGTCCTCCTTTAGGGGTTTCGTGAAAATATCGGCGATTTGCTTTTGGGTTTCAACGTACACTAAAATGATGTCCTTTTTAGCAACATGATCATCTAAAAAGTGGTGTCGGACATCTATGTGTTTCGAACGGGAATGATGTACCGGGTTCTTGGAAAGACATATTGCACTTTGGTTGTCAACCATGATAGGGCAAGTATCACAATTTATACCAAAGTCTTTAAGTGTGTGTCTCATCCAAAGAACTTGAGCACACGCGGCACCGGCGGCAATATATTCCGCCTCGGTGGTTGAAAGTGATACAGAATTTTGCTTCTTGGAAAACCAAGAGACAAGAGAATTTCCTATAAAATGGCAAGTGCCACTAGTACTTTTCCTGTCGGATTTGCATCCCGCATAATCGGCATCACTATATGAGATTAACTCATATGTGCTAGATTTCGGATAAAGTAATCCAAAATCTAAGGTGTAACTTAGATAGCGAAAAATACGCTTTACCGCTACTAAGTGAGATTCCTTAGGTTGAGATTGATAACGAGCACATACGCATACGGCGAACATAATATCGGGCCTACTTGCGGTAAGATAAAGCAAACTCCCTATCATACCTCGATATAGACGAATGTCTACATCCTTACCGCCCGTATCTTTATCAAGATGCGTTGTCGTGCTCATTGGAGTCTTTTTCCCGGAAGCACTCTCCATTCCAAATCGCTTTAGCAACTCCACCGTATACTTCGTTTGGTGGATGAAGATTGCATCGTCCATTTGGCGAATTTGGAGACCTAAGAAATACTTGAGCTCACCCATGTGGCTCATCTCAAATTGTTCCTTCATAACATTAGAAAACTCTTCGCAAAGAGCAAAGTTAGTAGCACCGAAAATAATATCATCAACATATATTTGAACTAAAATTATATCATTATTCGCATGCTTAACAAAAAGTGTAGAATCGGCTTCTCCCATTTTAAAATTCAAATCCAAAAGAAAATTCTTTAGGCGATCATACCAAGCTCGAGGAGCTTGTCTTAAGCCGTAAAGCGCTTTCTTTAGTTTAAAAACATGATTTGGAAATTTTTCATTTATGAAGCCCGGAGGTTGAGAAACGTAAACTTCCTCAACAACATCTCCGTTCAAAAATGCACTTTTAACATCCATTTGAAATAATTTAAAATCCTTATGGCATGCAAAAGACAATAATAATCTAATTGATTCTAATCTAGCTACCGGAGCGAAGGATTCTTCGAAATCAATACCTTCCTCTTGTCGATAGCCTTGAGCAACTAACCGAGCTTTGTTCCGGACGACGACTTGGTTTTCGTCGGTTTTGTTCTTGAAGATCCACTTTGTCCCTATGACGGTGTGGTTCTTCGATGGCAATGGAACAAGCTCCCAAACTTCATTTCTCTCGAATTGAATGAGCTCCTCTTCCATGGCTAAGATCCAAGCGCTATCTTCGCATGCTTCATTAATATTCTTTGGCTCTATCGAGGAGGCAAAGGCACAATGAGCGAAGTAGTTCACTTGCGATCTCGTCTTGACACTATCATGGATATTGCCAATGACTTGCTCATGAGGATGGTCACGAACGGTATGAAGCCATTTGGGAATACCTTGATCACTAGGAACATTCTCAACAACTTCATTAGTTGGGTTAGTCTCAATAGAATCAATAGAATCATTAGACTTAGAATTATCAAGTGAATCACATAAAACATCCATAGAATCATTTTCATTTGAAATTCTAGTTAGAACAAATCCTTCATTAAAAGATACATGAAGCGACTCCTCGATCGTTGAGGTTCGTTTGTTGAATATCCGGTAGGCTTTGCTACGCGAAGAATATCCAACAAAAATCCCCCCATCGGATCTTGGATCGAATTTGTCCAAACTACCATATGTGTTCTTAATAAAACATTTCGAACCAAAAACACGAAAATGTTTAACTTGAGGCAACCTACCAAACAACAATTCATAACAAGTTTGTTTAGTGCCGGGCCTCAAAAGTATTCTATTAAACACATAGCAAGCGGTGTGTACCACTTCCGCCCAAAATTGATGGCCAAGTTGGCTATCATCAAGCATAGTGCGAGCACACTCCACTAGCGTCCTATTCTTTCTCTCAACTACACCATTTTGAGGAGGTGCACGAGGGAAAGAGAAGGTGTGTGTAATACCAACTTCATCACAAAATGTCTCAAAAGACTCATTCTCAAATTCACCTCCATGATCACTACGAATAGTGACAATGGTGGTTCCTAAGAGATTTTGTACTTTCTTAACAAAAATTGTGAAGTTTTCAAAAGCTTCATTTTTATTACACAATGAAAATACCCATGTAAATCTTGAATAGTCATCTACAATGACAAGTCCATACCTTGCATTTCCTAAGGAAGCAACTCTAGTTGGCCCAAATAAGTCTAGATGTAATAGCTCTAGTGGCCGTTTAGTAGAAATGCTTTTCTTAGGTTTAAATGAAGATTTAGGAAGCTTGCCACGTTGACAACAATCACAAAAACTTTTCTTTTCAAAAACAAGCTTCGGAAAACCTTTAATGGAATTTAATTTTGAAAGCTTATAAAGTGTTCCAAAGTTCACATGTCCAAAGCGTCGATGCCATAAGTGTTGTTCACTTGTGTTGGCAACGAGGCATTGTTCATATGACTTAGGAAGATCCAAAATATAAATGTCTTTATGACGAGTTCCGGAAAATAATAATTTATCATTATCTTTTCTTAAAATATGACACAATCCTTTCGCAAAGCTAACTTTGTAACCTTTGTCACAAAGTTGGCTTATTGAAATAAGATTGTGATTTAAACCACTAACAAGATAAACATCACTAATTAGGGGTTTAGAAGGGTTACCCACTTTACCAACACCTATGATGGTTCCGCTCTCGTTGCCTCCAAATACGACGCGGTTTCCATTTGCTATGGGAACCACTCCGGAGAGCAAACTAGCGTCACCCGTCATGTGTTTTGAACACCCGCTATCGAGTATCCAATTTCCCTTGGAGCTTAATTTAAATTTGTTGCTCCTTTTCTTTTTCTTTTCCTTGAGTACCTAAAGATAGAGAATTTCATATCATGGTACCCAAGGTCATTGGGTCCAAAAGATTAGACCTTTGGAAGCCAAGTCCAATTGGACTTAGACTTCCCCACATAATTTCTACTATGCACAACATCTGAAAAATAAGCATTCATATACATTTGTTTTTCGTTCATGCTTGTGTCCTTTGGGCTCCAAATTGTGAAAATCTTGGGAGCCCTCATCCTATTGGGTGCATGCATTCGACGTTGATTTCTACGTGATGCATGTTGTGGATAGGCATAAGGAACATGATGGAATGGTGCACGATGAGAATTATTCATATGATGTTGTGGGTGAACATATGCATGTGAGGGAGCACGTGCATGAGGGTGTCTCACATTGTGTGCACGTGCCCGAGAATGTGTTGCATAAAAATCATCATATGTGTGAGACGGTGGAGTAGGACGTGTGTTCCTATGTGGCATGGTATTGGTGTACATGTAGGCATGCCCCTTCTTTGGAGGTCCACCCAAAGTGGGTTTCTTTCCAAAAGAGGGTGTGGACGAGGTGGAAGCACCATTGGTAGATGAACTACCAATAGAGTGTTTGCTCCCACTCGTTTAGGCTTCGGAAGTTGGCCTTACAAAAGTAGTGACCGACTTGGATGAATTTCCCATCATATACCCCAAGCCAATGTGGTGTTTGGCCGGAAGTAAGTCTTTTAGGATATTATCCAAGTGGCCCTTACCCTTGTTGAATTTGTTGATTCGGCCCAATGTGTCCTCATATTTCTCTTTGAGAGAACGCAAAGAAATGTCCAAAGTGGATATTTGCGATGTGAGCACATAAACACGAGATTTAAGATTCTCGTTCTCAATACTCAAAGTCGAGTTTTGAGAAGTCAAATCCTCTATCCTATGTTCTTCCGTATCCTCAATGCTAACATGTTCGAGTTTAGATTTGAGATTATCAATCTCATTTCTTAACTCTTCAACAACGGTGTCGTTGTTGGTGATGATAGTCTTAGGCGATGTTTGAATGCTAGCTAAGTCATCTTTTACCTTAGTATATCTATTTACTAATTTAGTGTATTTTGACCATAATTGAGAGTTAGCATTCCTAAGGTCATCCATGGTTACCTCATCGCTTTCTTCATCACTATCATCGGAAGAGGAGGATCCTTGATCGTGCTCCTCTCTTGCCATGAAACACATGTGCGCTTGCTCCACGTGCTCATCGTCCGACTCTCCGCTTGAAGAATCATCGGAGTCGGTGAAGGTAGCTCCGACAAGTCCCTTCTTGTTTCCTTTCGTGTACTTCTTGGACTTGTCATACTTTGGCGCCTTCCACTTCTCCTTGTGCTTATTGAGGGGACACTCCGCTTTCATGTGTCCCGGCTTATTGCACTTGAAACATAAAGGAGAGGAAGAGGCGTTAGTAGAACCAAATTTAGCTTTGTTCTTGAAGTTACCTTTTCGGAAGAAACGGTTGAACTTCTTGGCCATGAGTGCCATGGACTCCAAGTCCAACTCGTTTTCCGAGTCTTCATCATCGGTTGATGTGGATGTGGATGGAGCGGCCTTGAAAGCAATGGCCTTCTTCTTTGGCTCGTCTTGCTTTAGGTAGGACTTCATCTTTTCCTGCAATTTGAGCTTGCTATCCTTGCGTACCTCGTATGACATTAAAGTACCCATTAGTTGAACTACGGTGTACTTGTTCATGTCATTACCTTCCTCGATGGCGAAGGTACGCTTTTCCCAAGAAGAAGGAAGTCCTTCGATAAGCTTCGAACACTTCTCCTTTTGGGTGTAGGATTTGCCAAGAGCCTCTAACTCGTTTATGATGTCGACGAAGCGAGCGTAATACTCCTTCATCTTCTCGCCCTGTTGCATATGAAACATTTCGTAATCTTTGTTTACAACTACGAGTTTAAAGTCTCTTACCCGACTCGTCCCTTCATGAAGAATGAGGAGGGAGTTCCAAATTTGATATGCACTCTTACATGTGCATATCTTATTGAAGTCCTCGGGCTCCAATGCACATTGCAAGGCGTTCATTGCCTTGGCATTGCTTACCTCCGCGACGACCTCCGCGGTAGTCCATTTCTCGAAGTCTTCTTCTTCGGGCTCGATGTATTCCTTCATTGTGGTCCTCCATAGAGACGCACTCCGGAGGAAGGTTTCCATCCGGCATTTCCAGTACCCGTAGTTGGTACCGTTGAAGAATGGAGGCCTCGTAGAGGAATGTCCCTCCATCACCGAAGATGCTCCTTCACGGTTCCTGAAGGTGTCATAGTTGGAAGGTGGACGCACGGTCTTGTTGTCGTTGGCAGACATAGCTGTGTATCTGGCTCCGATACCAAATGTAATGCCCTACAAGCTACTGCACAAGTACTAGAGGGGGGTGAATAGTACTTTAAAATAATAAGGAGTATGATTCCAAATTAAAATGCAAACAACTACCAAATCAATTTGCGGAAGCTAAAATTGAATGACAACACAAAATTAACAATGCTAACAAGAGATGTTACTGGGTTCGGATCCACCCAAGTCTCCCCGACTTGTTCCCGGTGATCCTACGTCCCAACCACCCGGATCCCCTCCGGATACTTGAGTTAGAAACCCTAACTCAAGATTTCCACTATGAAATACTTGTGAAAAACCTCCACAAGTCAAATCATACAAAATGTAATTTGTGACTCCCACAACCCGGGATCACAACCACACTCTCACAACCGAGAGTGAAACTTACAAATCAAATATGAATTGAAATAAAGAAACTTCTTACCGAACAAAATACCTATGCCTTGAGTATTGCTTACGAATTAGGGCAAGGATGATTTTGAGGAAGAAGTGGCACCAAACCCTAGCTCCAAGATGTAGAACAGCGATGGAGAGCTTTGGGGATGTTGGTGACCTAGAATCAAGCACTTGGCTTGGAAGGCTTCACACTCAATGAATCTCTCTTTGGAAGTAAGAGTTAGGAGAGATTATTGAATGGAGGGAATGAGCTTTTAATGAGCTTGGATTGATTTCTCTTGAACTCTAAACTTGCATTAATATCAGCCTTGGCAGCAATGAATGCAGCCCAACAAGTATTTATAGGAATGAAGAGAGAGAGAGAGAGAGAGAAGAACGTTTCAATTAGGGCTCCAACGGCTCTTTTCTGAACCCAACTAGTCGGTCAAAGAACAATCACCGACCGACTAGTTTATCAACTAGTCGGTCGGTCACTGAACGTAAACCGACTAATGAGTAAACTGAGAAAAGATCAAAGTACAGACTAAGGAACTAGTCGGTCTAAGAAGAGTAGCTGACCGACTAGTTTCACAACTAGTCGGTCGGTTACACAACGTGGACCGACTAACAGATAAAACTGAAGTCTGAGAAGAATTAGACTTAGTCGGTCCAAGAACAAATGTTGACCGACTAATTCACTAACTAGTCGGTCACCAAATGAACATAGACCAACTAACAATAAACAGTAAGTATGGTGAAAAATTTGGCATGTACAGTAAATTAAACTAGTCGGTCCAAGAAGGAAAGTTGACCGACTAGTTCATCAACTAGTCGGTCGATCAATGAACACAGACCGACTAATGATAAACAGTAGCTCAAGTGAAAATGTGCATGTTCAGGGAAAGCTCAACTAGTCGGTCACAGAAGCATCACTGACCGACTAATTCACAGACTAGTCGGTCGGTGAGTCAACTTAGACCGACTAACTGTAAACAGTAAAGAGCTAAGAATTAACTGACAGAAACTAGTCGGTCCAAGAAGCTTGGCTGACCGACTAGGTCACCATCTAGTCGGTCAGTTCTTCTTCTTGAACCAACTAACATGCACAAGAAGTCCCTAATCGAAGCACGAAGCTTCGGGAAGAATTGTATGGACTTCTACTAAGATCCTAGAGCTAAGATATGAGCGTTATGAAGAATTAAAACGTAAGACCTACTCAAGGCTTAACATTCTATGAAAGAAGCTTAAAGACTATTAAATAAACTTGATGATACCGTCTTCAAAAGCTTCGATCGAATCTTCATGACTTCTATTTAGGTCCATAAGCTTCAACGAAGCTTTAGGCATACGATCACGTGCTTTGAGAAGTCTTGAGACGTCGTTATTGATATTCATGTGAATTTGGCGACGATCTCCATAACTGCGCTCACAAAGTGTTAGTTCATATTATATTTATGTTTGTTCATCATCCAAAATCAAATCCGGGGAGTCCAATATCCAACAAAGTTGGTGCAATAAACGTATGGGAGCGCAGTGCATCGCAGCTCAATTGGATCGCGTCCTTTACAATGATGTGTGGATTACCAAGCTCCCCGACTCTTTTTATGGTTATTTAGATCCTAATACCAGTGATCATGCTCGTATGGTTGTCAATCTCCACCCTCAGGTACTCACTGATCCGAAGCCCTTCAAATTTTTCAATCACTAGATTAATTTGCCGGGTTTCTATGATATTATCAAATCTTCTTCGGCGTACATGGACCGTGGGTCCCGTATGTTCTGACTTGCTTGTAAATTGTGACGAGTTAAATTGGAGCTTAAATCCTGGGCTAGAATTCACCAATCCAACAATTCTATCCAGATTTGCCGAGCCCAGCTTGAGGCCATTAGGAGTGAGAACTCTCTCCACTATGACCGTGACTTGCAGGAAAGAGAGCACAAATTGGCCAATGAGCTTGCTACTCTGATGGGTATGGAGGAAGAGATGTACCGTCAAAGAAGTAGGCAGGATTGGTTGGACCTTGGGGACAGAACACTAGATTCTTCTATAACGCGATGAAATCCAGACAATGCCGCAACAACTTAGGTCACTACTATTCAGAGCAAAACTTATGATGATATAAAATCTGGTGCGGCTAACTACTATGAATCCTTATACAATCAAAGCAACTACTGGAATGTTTTCCCGAAGCTTGTGCCCAAGAAGAAGATTAAACAGGAAACTGCTATATGGCTTGAAAGAATTGTGAGTGCTGATGAAATCAAGGAGGCAGTTTTCAGTATTGGCGCAACCAAAGCTCCTGGCCCAGATGGGTTCAACGGTTTTTCTACCATCACAATTGGAACATAATTGGATCTAATGTAGTTGCCGCAGTACAATCTTTCTTCAGATCGAGCTCCATGCTTCGGCAGGTAAATCACACATTCCTTACATTAGTGCCAAAAAGCTCAAATGCTACTTCTCTGGGAGATTACAGGCCTATAGCCTGTTGCAATGTTATTTATAAGATTATTAGCAAAATCATTTGCAACAGGCTACAGAGATTTATCCATGATCTTGTATCCCCGAATAAATCAGCTTTCTTGCTGGGGAGATTGCTTTCTGACTGTGCCATACTGGCTCATGAGCAAATCAGAGATTTTAGCAATCCAATGGGGGCCAGAGCGTGCTTAAAACTTGACCCCAGAAAGGTGTTTGATAGTGTGAACAGAGAGTTTGTGTATTTCATCTTACATCAGATGGGGTTTGGTCACAAGTTCATCGGTTGGATCAAGGAATGCATTTCCACGGCCTCCTTCTCCGTTATGGTCAATGGAACTCCAGTAGGATACTTTGGAGGAAACAGAGGGCTCAGGCAAGGCAACCCTCTTTCCCATATCTATTTGTCATTATTATGGAATGTTTCACACTTTTGCTGGACAAGGAGCTTACTAAAGGGAGTATCCAACCTATGAGACGAGCTGGTTCTATTTCTCATCTTCTATTTGCTGATGATTTACTGGTTTTCTGCCGTGCTAATCAGAAATCATTCAGGGGCCTTTTGCGGAACTTTACAGGTCTGGAAATCAATTGGGACAAGAGTATATCTATGTTTATCAAAGGAGTTAAGAATCCAGATGAACTAGCTAGCAAATTATAGCCAAACATGCTCATGCAATCACTACATACTTGGGTCTCCCCTTGTCTTCCAAGTACCCCAAGGCTCAAATGTATAACAGGCTCATTGAAAAGTGCAGGAAACGGCTGAGTGGTTGGACTTCTGTGACTTTATCGCTAGCTGGACAAATTTAACTGGTAAGAACAGTTATATATGGCATGATAATGTTTTGGGTGCAAGTGTATAGACTGCCTACATCTGTTTTGCGAACCTTAACATCTATGTGTAGAAAGTTCATTTGAGGTACAACTAAATCTTGGGCTTGGAGCGACTCTTGCAGACCTAAGGAGGAAGGGGGGTTAGATTAAGATTACTGGTAGATTTGAACCTTGCAGTGGGTATTAAGCTTACATGGAGATTACTTAAGTCTAGAGGGCTTTGGGCGGAGTACATGCGAGACAAATATAAGGATTCCGCCACATTCTATGAAGCTACAGAAGCTGCCACCCAATCTGGTACGTGGAAGTTTCTACTTCATTGTAGAAGTCTTTCGCAGAGGATAATTGTGAGGAAGGTAAGAGACGGGAAAGATACCCTTTTTGGCATGATAACTGGTTCTCGTGTGGACCTCTAAAATCACAATACAGTATACTGGATGGCGCCAGCAGAAAGAGAGTTTCCGAGTATTGGGACGGATCTAAGTGGAATGATTGCACTGACATTCAAATGCTCAAACCACTCCTTCAGCATCAGAAATTAACGGTGGGCGCTGATTATTGGGCTTGGAAAAATGATTCGGGCTGTCAGTTTAAAGAGGCTTGGGATGTTGTACATAACAAAGGCGCTCACTTCCCATTTTACAATCTTATTTGGTACAGTAAGCACATCCTGAAATACTCCGTAACTCTTTTGAGAGCTTTTAAAGATAAACTTCAAACAAAAAATCGCATGGAGAAATGGATGGACCTGGCATCAAACACGTGTGATCTGTGCTAGGGAGATAGCCCGGAGACAATCAATCATATTTATTTTCAATGTTCTTATTCAAGCTACATCATCCGCCGGTCATTGCTAAAGCTTGGCTTCACGAGCCCAGCTGATCTCACGCTTGCTGGAATTGGGAGCTCTTTTATGGGGAATTACAAGAAGAAGGGGCCGCTGGGTATACTTGCTAGGACAGTGCTTGCGGCTGTTGTTTGGCACCTTTGGCACGAGCGCAACAGACGTGTTTGAGAATAAGAGTAAACCCAAGACTGCTCTTTTGGAGGACATCGCTGTAGATGTACGCATTGTACTGCAAAATACAGATGAGATAGATGATGAGGCCGCGGATGCATACAATAATTGGGATATTCGGGGTATTGGATGACCATTCCAGGTCGTGCCTTCTGAGTGGTTGTATCTTGTAACGTATTTTGTTATGTCTTGTGGTTCTGGGAATGGATACTAAACCAATTGATCTAGGGTGACAACGCTTGTGTCCTCTCCCCTAGTCACTTGGTCTATCATACCAGACCATTTTGTAATTACTGTAGTTTCTTAATAAAATTTCTAACTTACCTTGCAATATATCTATATTACATTTGACAGAGTTTTTTGAATCCTAGGGCTGACTAGGACAAGCTGACTAGGACAAATGAGGGGGATAAAAAGTGGCTGAGATTTAATCTTGGATGATGAACAGTTGGGATTAAAAATTAAGATGAATGGTTTGTATTTTTGAGTTTGTGTGGGGCCCATTTCTTTTCGTAACTTGCCATTTGACTTGGGAAAGCAAGTCTGCTTTTGGGGGAGAGCAAGAGGCTTTTTTGGGGATAGCAACAACCATTTGATTCTAAGATCTTTTCCAAGACAGCAACAGACATTTAATTGCAGGAGAGAGAGGAAGAGAGATAAAATTTTGACTATCAATTTTTGTGTGAAACTAAATTCTCTGAAAAACTAAATTTTGGGATGAACTAAAATTTTTTGAACTTGAAAATTTCGCTGGGAGAACCCTACAATTTTGGAGATGAACTAAATTTGGATGGTACTAAATTTGTTGAGGAACTAAGATTTTTGTTATTAACTTAATTCCTTGGGATGAGCAAAATTCTTGGGGAACTAAGCTTTTGACATGGGAATATCTTAAATGAATCGTGCCCTACGGGCACGGGTTATGACTAGTATATATATATGTATAAATGTATATGTATGTATACATATGTATAAATGTATATGTATGTATATATATATATGTATATATGTATATGTATATATATGTATATATGTATATGTATATATATGTATATATATGTATTTTTTTTGGGAAAGTTAGTGCTATCTTTATTGAATATGAACAAGTGTAAGATACAATATGAGGCCTAGAAACAGAGAGGGGATAGGGCACAAGCGCCGTCACCCTCCACTGGCTAGACATCTATCCTATCCACACAATATATACAGGAAAAGAAACTAAATTTTATCAAACATCAAAGTCCCATCTTTCCATCGCTAATTTTGCTTCTTGACTTTCAGGCCACAGATTCACCAGAATGGTTCTCACATCCGATGCAATATCCTCAAATAATGTGGTCATCGGGCGTCTGCTAGCTTCAAAAATTCTTCTATTTCTTTCCTTCCATATATGCCAGATTATTGTGGAGAGGATTGTTTTTGCTAAAATACTAAGGGGGTCATTCTTGGTATAATGAGCAAGGAAATAATCACCGACCTTGTTGAGTTGAGGATCTATCTGGCTATTCACTCCCAACTTTAGCAGACTCCTTTTAAGTATGTAACTGGTGTAGTTACATTCAAAGAACAAGTGGTGAATATCCTCAGCTGAACCAGTATCACAAAAAGAGCAAGCTGTATCCACCATAGGAGCCCAAGCCGAAAGTGAGCATTTGGTCTGAAGCTTCCCAAGAAATGCTCGCAGAGTGGTTAGGGACATCTTTATGACGTTGTTCTTAAACCAAATAATTTTTGCCAAAGGAAACTTTTGTCTTCTTGATCTGATACCAACCCAGGCCGCTGAGAATTTAAAGTCAGCACCGGCCGCCTAAATCCAAGTATCATCTCCCGGTTCTAGAGTAATACTTTGAAGAGTAGGCCGCAAGAAATCAATCGCTGTATCTTGTTTCCAGCTATCACCATCCCAATAATCTGCCACTGTCTTTAGCGCCATCTCCCCAGGGACAACGTGAGTTTCAATTAGTGGGCCATTTGGCAACCAGTTATCTTGCCAAAATAAAGTAGACGATCCATCATGAACTTGTCTTTTGATTAAGTGGATAGAGTATTTCCTACAGTGAAGCATGAATTTCCAGGTACCAGACTGGGTAGGATTTGGTTTTGCACCATAGAAGCAAGCTGAGTCTCTGTAGTGATGTCTCATATAAGTCGCCCATAGACCGTTGTCAGTAAGTAATCGCCATGTTAATCTTACTCCCGCCGCTAGATTTAGATCAGGAAGAAGCCGTAGCCCCACTCCACCCTCCTCTTTAGGGGTGCAAATATCCTTCCAAGCCCATATATGCGAAGATCCCCATATAAACTTCCTACAGGCCGACGTAATAGTCTTTAGTATAGATTTTGGGATTTGGTATACCTGTAGCCAGAAGTTTAGCATTCCATATATCACTGTTCTGACAAGCTCAATTCGCCCCGAGATTGATAGCATAGTAGATGACCAACTTGATAATCGCTTCTTACACTTATCAACCAATCTATTATACATAGCAGCCTTATGATACTTTGAGGATAGTGGCAGGCCCAGGTATGTAGAAAAAGAGGTTCCAAGCTTAATGCCCAACTGGTTGGCCAACTCAGAAGGATGCTTAGTACCTTTACTGAAGATAACAGTACTTTTCTCCCAATTAATATTCAAACCAGTAAATTTGTTGAACTCATCCAGAATCAATGACAAACCATGAAAAGAGTGCTTATTTGCTCTGCAGAAAAGAAGCAAATCATCAGCGAATAGTAGATGTGATATAGATCCAGAGCACCTCATGGGATGAATAATGCCCTGAGTGATTGCTTTGTCCATCAACAGGGAGAAAGCTTCCATGCAAATCACAAAAAGAAAAGGCGATAGTGGATCACCCTGCCTGATACCCCTGTTTCCCTCAAAATAACCAGCAGGAGAGCCATTTATCATAATTGAATAAGTCGGAGTGTAAATACATGCCTGAATCCATGAAATAAATCTGCGACCAAAACCCATTCTGTGAAGAATGTAATAGATGAACTCCCGATTGACACTGTCAAATGCCTTTCGTAGGTCCAGCTTTAAGCATGCCCTGGCACCCATTGGGTTGCTAAAGTCCCTAATTTGCTCGTGAGCCAGAAGAGCACAATCCGACAGAAGCCTCCCTTTTAAGAAAGCGGATTGGTTTGGTGATATTAAATCATGGACCATATTTTTCAGCCTGTTACATAAAATCTTACTGATAGCTTTATAAATAACATTGCAGCAAGCAATGGGCCTATAATCGCCAAGACTAGAAGCATTTGCATTTTTAGGAACTAGAGTAAGATTAGTATGATTTATAGGATGCATAATCTCGCCAGATAGGAAAAAGGAGTGTATTGCACCAGATACATCATTACCTACTGTGCTCCACCCATGCTGGAAGAACTGGCTGTTGAAACCATCAGGACCAGGGGATTTATCCACCCATATTTGGAAGATCGCCTCCTTAATCTCATCAGATGAAATTTTCCGCTCTAGCCAAATCACAGCTTCAGGGGTAACAATTCTTTTGGTAACCAGTCTGGGGAAGACATTCCAATAGTCAACCTGAGTATAAAGATTTTCATAGAATTTTGGTGCTTCCGCCTGAATACTCTCATGGGGGTTGATAATACTTCCATTCGCATTTAGGTGATTCAGGTTGTTATGGCAAAGGCGAGCATTGATAGAAGTGTAAAAAAATGAGAGTTCTTGTCTCCAAGAGCAAGCCAATCCTGACGGCTCTTCTAGCGCAGCATGTCCTCCAATGCAATCAGTGTATTTAATTTCTTAGCAAGATTCCACTCTTCGACCTGTAGATGAATGTCATAGTTTAATTCCGGGTTCTCCCTTGCCTCTTTAAGCTCCGCCCTACAGGTATTAGTAGATTTTAGAACATTGTATTCCTGCGCCCAGTGTTTAAGAATTGGCTTCAGGTGCCGCAACCGAGTAGATAACATGTGCATCGGGGTGCCAGCAACATGATAGCTCCAAGTCCCCGCCAGCAGTTCTTGATAGCCCGGTAAATTTGTCCAAGCGTTGAAGAACTTGAACGGTTTTGGTAGGGAGGCCAATTTGGGGTAGAGCATGAGTAGCATTGGTTTATGATCACTGGTAAAAGATTCCAAGTATTGAACAAACGAGTATGGAAGTACCTCAAGCCAGCGAGAATTACATAGGACCCTATCCAACCTCGCTGAAATTCTCGCAACCCCCAGTCTTTGATTGCACCAGCTCAAAGAGTTGCCCACACTCTTCATGTCGCCAAGCCCACACTTGCGCACGCATTCATTAAAATCATACAACGGTTTGGGATCACAACGCCTACCTCCCAATTTTTCATTGGAGAACCTGATACAATTGTAGTCCCCCCCGACTATCCAAGCTTCTCCCTGAACTAGTGCGGCATCCGCTTCAAGGAAGTCCCAAAGCTGTAGTCTCTCGCTCATTCTATTAGAGCCATACACCCCTGAGACTATAACAGAGAGGCCGCCCACATTAGTACATCTCAAAGTAATGTGTTGGCTTGACACAGAGATAGTAGCTGCTTGCCAGAGACTTTCCAATCCTATTAAAATTCTTCCTCCCGAATGATGAGTAAAATTATCAAACAATAACCAATCTTTAGGAAAACTAGATCGCCACTTATTACCTTCTGCCTTCAACTTAGTCTCAACAAGAATAACCATTGTTGGTTTAATAATTTTGAGTCTATCACGGAGGTCTCGTCTTCTAACCACATTATTTAGACCTCGTGCATTCCATATAAAGATGCTCATTAAATTACTGGATTTTGATTGGCTTCCCCGAAGCCACCTCCCTTATTCTCAAGCTTCTACGAGTGTTCCCCGTGTTTGCTTCTTACAGACTAGGTTCCTTGGTTTTGTTAATTCCTTTGCCATCCAAAACAACAGTAGCCTCGATGGCGTCCGATTCCCATTCAGGATTTATCATAGTAGACGGGCCATACAATGGAGTATCATGGGGAGCTTGTGGCGCAAACCCCTGAGAAGTGCTCCTTTGATCTTCCCCAGCAACAGCTTCAGATGTAGGTTGAGTGGTAGTTCTAAAGCTTTCGGATTCATGGCTATCAGGGTTTGATGTATTCCCTCCGAGATTTGCTGTAGGGATTGGGGTACTTGCCTTCGGTGGAGATGCTGGCCCAGCAATTGGATCATTTGTTGCCGCTACCCCAGGACTAGCAACTGTGGAGGCCTTTGATGGCAGCTGAATAGGTGAAGAGCCTCTCACAGTATCCGCTAGTTCCTCCCCCAGGGTTTCATCCTTAGCACTAAGGACATGAGCATCAGAGGTGCTCCCAGCGGAAGGCCCCGAATTTGTGCTATCCAGATTTGCCAAGATGGAAGTGGTATCCACATTGCCAGTAAAATTTAATTCCTTAACAACGTCCGGCTGCACTCCTCCTGTATGTGCCTTTGAGCTTTCCCCCTTCCCAGTAGTACCAATAGTAATGTTATTTATAGCTTGGTTGAACTTCACTTCCTTACCTTTGGATTGAACAGGTAATACCTCTGTGTTTGTGACTTGGATCGAAGGGAGCTTTACTTTATTTGGGCATTGAGAATCTGAATGGCCAAAACAGACACAATGAGAACATCTGGGCGGCTCTCCTTCAACCTTAAATTCTATATTGATTTTAACCCCACTCTCCAGAACAACCAGGACAGTGGATGGAATAGGCTTTTTTGCATCAATCTCGACCAAACATCTGGCGTAAGAGATCCTCTCTAAATTTGCAGTTTGTCGATCCAGACAAAGGGGCACGCCAATAACAGATGCAATTATATTGAAAATTTCTTTGGTCCATAAGCCAAGCGGGATGCCATGTAGCTATGCCCACACCGGCACAGCGGATAATATATCTCTTTCATGTCTGAGAGTGGGGCTCCATCTCTGCAACACCAACAGACGACCGTCAAAGAGCCAAGGTCCCCCGTGCAAAATCCTCTCACATTCATTGCCATCTTCAAATTTAAAGTAGAAAAAACCATTTTCTCTACTGTAGATCTTAAGCCCCTTTTTAATGAACCACAGACGATCCACCCAAGCCCGAATCTGCCCATAGTAGGGAATGTCCCCAAGTACATACCCCACAAGGGTATCACTCCATTGCGCTTGACCCCTAGCAAGAATAGAACTGATAATCCTTGCAAATTCCGAACCCCCCTCATCCCTGATAGGTGCTACAAATTCCATGGTTAGATTTGAGCCATAAGATCGCCTATTTGCACATTTATCCGCCCAAGAGAGTTTGATTCCCTTCGTGTCAACTCTAATATCCACAGGCGGTCTAACAGGCTTTTTATCAAACATGTTGCCTACATTGCCAGGCTTTTGAATTGAGTGACTGGCCTTGCATTCTTCTCACCCCAGGCCTGCCAATGTGATGTTGCTGGCCATTTATCAGGGGACGTCTCCTACCTCCCTGAAGATTCCCGATCCCATCTAATCCAGGCCGAGCCCTCCTCCTAGTAACGGTTGTCCAACCACCAATAGTGCCTCCCACATCCTTCACCTCAGAAGGAGTTACTCCGAATTCTCCCCGCCTCACCCCGATGGGAGGCGCTCCATTGATCTGAGCCGTAACAAAGCCCGAGTTGAGATCCTTTCCACCACGATCCCCAACACTGTTGTTAGACGCTCCATGGATAGGCCCGCTACCTTGAGACCTCTCCATATCCAAGACGAGATCGATTCCCCGACCATCTTCTTCGTTAACCACTCCGGAATCAGATCCGCCGCCAGGGTCACAAATCGCCTCACCGAGAATTCCGCTCTCCATTATACTCTAATATATATATATATATATGTATATATATGTATGTATATATATGTATATATATGTATGAATTAATTTCGCCAAATCAGACTGCATTTCTAAAAGGAAGGCTATTATCTGACAGTTGTCTACTTGCCCACGAATATATTAGAGATTTCAGTAATCCTATGGGAAGTAGAGCTTGCCTAAAATTGGATCTTCGGAAGGCTTTTGATAGTGCAAATAGAGAGTTTATTTATTACTTTCTTCGTCAAATGGGATTCTCAAATATATTTATTGGATGGATTCGGGAATGTATATCAACGGCTACCTTCTCTGTGATGGTGAATGGTTCTCCTGCGGGATTTTTTAAAGGAAACAGAGGAATTCGTCAAGGTGATCCACTATCCCCTTATCTTTTTGTTATTATTATGGAAGCCTTCTCCATTCTAGTTGCAAAATATTTATCTCGGCGTGCTATAGAGCCTATGTGGCGTTCTGATACCATCACCCACTTATTATTTGCTGATGATTTACTAGTGTTTTGTCGGGCTAGTAAAAAGACTTTTCATGGGATAAAAGAAATGCTTAATGAGTTTTCTAACTATACTGGGCTCCATGTAAATTGGGATAAAAGCTCAGTGCTATTCAGTAAAGGGGTAAAGGTCAAGAATGAATTAGCTGATTATTTGGGCATCAGGCATGCTACTACAATTACCACATGATTGGGATTGCCGCTATCTTCTAAATATCCCAGGTCCCCTTTGTACAGCAGATTAGTGGATAAATGCAGGAAGAGCCTGATGGGATGGACCTCCTCTTTATTGTCTATTGCTGGGCGCATTGAGTTGGTAAGATCAGTAATATATGGAATGGTTGCATTTTGGATGCAAGCATTTCGTATTCCAGCCTCTATTCTACGTACCATTACATCAGATTGCAGACGGTTCATCATGGGACCATCGAGGGCCTGGGCGTGGAAAGATATTTGCAAGCCCAAATCAGAAGGAGGGGTTGGTATTAGATTGTTGGACGATCTAAATGAAGCTGCTGGTATTAGGCTCACTTGGCGATATCTTACGTCAGATACTATTTGGGCGGCACAAATGAAACGAAGATATGATGAAAATGGGATTTTTTATGCAGCAAAAGGATCCTGCGCTCATTCAGGTACTTGGAAGCGTATGCTGAACTGCAGAACCATCTCTCAGAAATTAATCAAAAGACATGTCAGAGATGGTCAGTCAACCCTCTTTTGGCATGATAATTGGCTGAGCTGTGGTCCTTTGAATAATCTATATGACATTCCTGTAGACTCATCTTTAAAAAGGGTAAGTGAATACTGGATTGATGGGAACTGGGTTGAAGATCCGGCTATCACTCACATCAAGCCGTTGTTGCAAAATATAAAACTTACTTACGGGGCTGATAGGTGGGCCTGGATACCAGGAGATTCTTTTCAATTTCGGTAAGCTTGGGAGGGTGTTCGTACGCCAGGTACCGTATTTCCATTTCACAAATTAATTTGGTATCGTAATCATGTGCCAAAGATGTCCATTGCTCTCCTCCGTGCATTCAAGGGAAAATTGCTTACAAAAGATATGTTGAGTAAATGGGGAATTAATACTGAAGTGAATTGTGTCCTTTGTGACGGAAATTTAGAGGAAAATGTCAATCATCTTTTCTTTGACTGTACCTACTCTCGTTACATTCTAACTCGGGCATTGCTCAAGCTTAATATTAAATCTTCTATAGAGCCTACGATAATGGATGTTGGGAAATACTTCTTGGCAAACTTTGGTGGGAAAAATACGACTGGTGTTCTTGGGAAAACTATACTATCGGCAACAGTCTGGCATATCTGGCGTGAAAGAAATAGGAGAATTTTTGAAAACAAAAAGCGGTGCAAGATTGCGCTCTTTGAGGAAATTGTTTCTGATATCAGGTTTGTTATGAGAGATCAAGAGACTTCAGGAGCTGATGAAGATGAGGTTTTAAGCAATTGGATTTTCAGGGATAATGGGTGAGTAGCTGGCGGAATTATTTATGTTGCGCTTATGCGGACTCCTCTTCTTGCTAACTGGAGATTTTCGGCCTGTCTTTTATATATGCTCCCTGTAGACTTCCAGGCTAGCATATAATTGCGTTCCGAATTGTTTTTCCCAACTTTCAAAGTTCTGTGTTTGCTGCCATTTGAAGATGTGCAGATATTAGTTCTGGGCGGTAATGCATTGTTTGGTTGTACGGTGCCCATCATTGTCATTATTTGGGCAATATCTTCAACTAGGAACTTCTGGCAATGACTTATGTATGTGTTTAATTCTAGTTTTTTTAATAATTCTTGGCTGTCTATGTTTTGTGGCAGGCCTGACCCATGTATCTTACTTTGATGTGGTTTGAACTAAGGGGCTGGCAGGTAGTAGAGAGTGACGACGCCTGTGTCCGCTCCTCCCTCTATTTTGTCTAGTCCCTTTAATTCTACCACTTTGTACATGGTTGTATATTATAATATAAATCTTTTTACCTTTCAAAAAAAAATATATGTATGTATGTATATATATGTATATATAGGTATGTATATATATGTATGTATATATATATGTGTGTATATATATATATATCTATATTACAAACGAGAGATGTTATCAAGAGAAATTGGATAAGAGATATTGGACAAGAGAAATTGGATAAGAGATATCTATTATATAAAAGACGGATGTTATCAAGAGAAATTGATAAGAGAATTTGGACATGAGAATTTGGATAAGAGAATATGGATATCTATTATATAAAACATGGAAATTGGATAAAAGAAAATATAAGAGATGAGATTTTGAGGGATAAAAGAGGAGGTGAGGAATTTTGCACATTCAACCCCGGTTTTTGTATTTTTGCCCATGGACCCTCCCCACCCACCCACCCACCCACACTTTTTATTCTCACCCCTTCCGACCATTTTTTTCCAGTTCTATGAAGATTTTGAATCTTTTCCTACTAGGACAAAGCTTTGTCCTACGTGGCAAGTTTGTCCTAGGTGGTAATGACAATTTTGGGGGGACTTAAATTTTGGGGGAAAACTTAAATTTGGGGGGAAACTTGAAATTTTGTGGGAAAACTTGAAATTTGGGGGAACTTTAAATTTGTGGGGGAGAAAAACTCAGCCATTAAATAAACCGTGCCCTATGGGCACGGGTAATGACTAGTATGTATATATATATGGATTTCAGAGGCGAATATGATATGAAAAGAAATGAACTGATGCGATAAAAACATGGAAAATATAGATACATCAGTGTACTCCTGGATCAGTCTACTCCTGGTCCTGTATGTCAGTCTCCTCAAGCAGCTCGTCTTCGATGTAACCTGTCTCGTGTCCTAACTTAAATTTCAAACAACATAGAAATGTATGTCAGCAATGGTCCTTGGCAAGCAAAAGCATAAGAGAGACCATTGGCAAGGTTTTCGAATTAGTTTTCATGGCAGTTAAACATTACAAAGAAAATGAGCAGTTATAAATTTTAAACAGTGTGAACAGGAAATCATATTAGCATGGTAGTTCTAACATAAGCAAAAGCAATAACAATTTTACATGTTAGACATTTTAAAATGGCAGTTTTCAAGCTATTCTTTA
The DNA here is from genome assembly GCA_030789695.1 of Scilla litardierei. Taxonomy (NCBI): domain Eukaryota; kingdom Viridiplantae; phylum Streptophyta; class Magnoliopsida; order Asparagales; family Asparagaceae; genus Scilla; species Scilla litardierei. The sequence continues at coordinate 229,895,784 of CM061133.1, forward strand.
TTGTTTCTAACTAGTGACTAATTCCCACGTAGTTAGGCGGATAACAAGTGAATCGACCTTCTCGTGCCCTCGAAGGTGACCCGTTTACTTTCGACTAGTGTTCGCGAGCCTAACCCCATCCACGTGTACTTTCTGGACCACAAGCCAGAATCAGCCAAACCGACCAGTATGATTTATAATATTGGAACACGAGCCAGACTAGCCAAATCGGCCCACAAGAAAGCCAAACCTGGCATGCAAGATTTATGATTAGTCAAACCGGCCTGCAATAGTCATGATTTTTCAAGTAGTTCAAGGTATCCATACATTTCCAGAAATGTTGCAATTCACAAGGCATATTCAATTAACTTATTAAAGTGTCCACACGCACACACGCGGGTTTTTATCTTGCAATACACAACAGATAACATGTGAAGTTTGGTGGTGCATTAAATGAAACGGTATTTAAGACATGGAAAAATGCACACTTTCCTGGTTGGAGCAATTTTTAGTGTTCAGACGATTGTAACAAGAGGCGTGGTTATCTGCGTCAACAGAGTTAAGGTATTAAGTTAACGATTCTCAATCAATTAAATTACTATAATAATGTTCACATAATACCTTTTATTGTTTGTATATATGCATATAACTTATCATATTACTGTATTATATAGTTCTATTGTACATAAAGGATTGTTATATAACACTTAACATACATACAATACATATACTGATATTACTAACATTATATATAATAATGTAACTTACTGCTAACTTATATATTACTAACTGTATATATATATACTAACTTAGTGATAATACTAACATCTTACTTTATTATATGCTGATATATAATAACTTACTGGATACATATAAAACTAAAACTTATATATACTAACTTATTGTTATTATAAAACTAATTGACTTATATTATAATAACAAATATCATATTAAAACTAACTTTCTAAAACTTATGTGTTTAATTCTTTAGCGATACTCATGCAGGCGGGGTGACGATGGAGCGTACGACGTTGGGAGGTGGGACAGCTGCTGTAGGCGGTCCGTCAGCGGTTCGGGGGTGGTGCAGATGGCGTTGGAGAGGGCTAGAAGAGGCTAGTCGAGGAGGTCGCCGTTGAGGGGAGAGGTGGAACGTGGAGAGGTTCAGGGTGGAGAGGCTGGGGAGGAGACGGCGGTGTGATGTTCGGAGAGGGGTGTTGTCGAAGGAGGCTGAGAGGTGGTAGGGCTGTTGCTGGGTGGTCTGTGGGGAGGAGGGGAAGGTGTTCTACAAGAGGGTGCTGGACGGAGGGCGGTGAGGATGGAGGAGGCGGAGGAGTTTGGGTGGTTGCGGGGCTAAGGGTGGTTGTCGACGTGGGGCGGAGGACATGATGGCGGGGTGATGGTGAGGGCTGGAGGAGGTTGTGCTCGCCAGAGTTTGTGGGGTGCAGCAGTTGGAAGGAGCGTTGGAGGATGCTGAGGGTGGTTCGATGAGGAGGTGGCGATGCGGATTTGATGTGTTGGATCTGGATCCTAGCCTAGAGGAGGGGTGACTAGGCTAATAAAAAAATTCTCGCGCAACCCACAAGAAATCACACGCAGTTAAGAGCACAAGCAGAGTAAATGAGAGACAATCACAGAGTACACACAGATATACCCTGGTTCAGTCGCACCAACGACCTACGTCCAGCCCCAAGCAAATACCAGTATTAATAAGTTCCTTCCGTACATCTACAATGGGGTCCTAGCTCCAATTCACCACCTAGACTGTACCACACTCAACAAAGTGTAGAACTCTATCAACCTAGTAATGCATACCTTGACTGCAACAACACGGTAAGACCCTCTTGTCTAGCCCCAACCAGACAAGTCCAAAATAGTCACAAAATATCGGTAAAGTTTCCCCTACAGAGATCGCTACACCAATACAAAGATAAATAAATAGAGTTTTAGAAATGCTCAGTAATGGTGTGTCATCTCTGTCGTTCAGCGTGTGTCAGATCTCGTCTGACGTAGATGTAGATGTCCCGTCTCTCGTCTCTAGTCCCAACTTCTTGGATGAAGATCTGAATGCGTAAGCCTCTGATATTGATGACATCTTTGTGGTTGCGACTCCCTTTGATGTTGCGGCTAGTATGGAGATTGCAAGTTGCGACTACTTGAGAATCTCAAGAGTTTTCGGCCATAAAGAGATTTTTCGAGCCACAGGAACTTGCGTATATCTCTGGGCTTTTGTGCGGCTCCCTGAAAATAAAACCAAAGAAGAAACAATGCGGCGGCGCTCTGGAAAAACACAATGTTTGAAGTGTGTCTCTCCTGATTTTGTTTTGAGGAAAAAAACAAACCCCCCTTGGAAAAAAATTCGGCTGCCTCCTCAATAAAAGAGCACACAATATTTGTGTTTTGAAGAAGAGCTCCTCTCTCTCTCTCTCTCATGCGATGGAGAAGGGGATTGAAAAAAAATTTATCTCTTGCCCTTTTTTAAACCTGCGGCTATCACAAAAACCCACACACACAAAAACTAAAAATGATTGAGGAGCAACCCTTTTTATTTCGGCTCTTGGAAATTTAAGAAGTGCGGCGCTTGAACAAAACACTAGGACAAAAAACGTTCGGCTGCTGCTTGTTTTTTTGTTGAAACAATGTGCTCTCTTGGGATTTATTTAAGAATGATTCGGCCTGGGTAATTTTGATTGGGAGGAGAGGATTCGGCCAGTTGGGGTTTGTGTGGAAAGCTCTCTTGAAATAGAGTTTTTGCTGGCTTAGGATTTTTGCAAAAAGAAAATCACAGATCTCCACTTGGAACCTAAGAGTGCGGCAAACTTAGGGGATTTTTTTATGGAGGCTTCAATAGGGAACTTGGTTCTTCATGTTTTTGGCACTAGAGGAATTGTGGCCGGCCTTAATGAGTTTTGCTGGAATTTTTGGTGTAGCCGCACGAAAACTTAGGGTTCATGAAGGTTGGGTATATATAGGGATGGGAGATAGGTTTGGTAGACTATTGTAGAATACCTAGAAAATAGGAATTATCGATTCGCACCCATCTGTGAATAGGAACCCATATGGAATTAGTATTGGCTAAGGAGTTTGAATGGCAATAGGATTTGATCCAGTCTCCAAACAAGATTTGGCTCCATCTCTCCATATTGGATCAAGTCCAAGTTGCACATGACTAGCCACTTTTCCCATCAAATTGACCAAGTCGCCTTTGAGCGTGTCATTCCTGAAAAGCACTTAACACACACGTTAAATAGTTTGCACACGTTTGTCATCATAAAACTAAAGTTCCTATATCGTTGCGTCCAACATGATGGTGGTCAGCGGTGGTGGCAAGGAGCTTTGTGGGCTGATGGCGAGTCGTTGAGAGGGTGGTTGTGGTTTGTCGTTGCCGGAGGGAAGTCGAAGATGGGGACGGGCGTGATGAGTTGGGAGGAAGAAGACGGTGGTGTCGGAGTTGTAAGGGTGGTAGTGGGTGGCAGGTTTGTTGGCAGAGGAGATGGACGCTAAGCTTGGAGATTTTTTCCACGGTCTTGAGGTGGGAGAAGGAGGAGGAGGTCAGAGACGAGGTCTATGGTTGGGGTTTGAGGGCGAGAGGATGATGTTGTGGGTTTCGATGGGAGGAGGAGCTCGTGGGATGGTTCTGTCGAAGGTAAGACAGCGAGGTCGGGGAGGAGCAGGCACGGTTTGCGTGCGGTTTTGAAGAAGGAGAAGAAGGAGACGTGTGAGTTGGTTGCGAGGTTGTGGGATGAGAACATGGGCTTGTTGGTTGCCGCATGCAAGGGAGAATCTCACAATGGGAAGGCAGAGGGTAGTTAAGATATTACGGGATTAGTAAAAATTAGTTTAGTTTTAGATTTTATTAGATGAAAATAGGTTTAATTAAGGTATTAAAACTACTTAGGATAATCAAGTTAGGATAATATTTGATAAAATCGGTTTAGTTAAAAATTTATATTTAAGAATTAAAATTTGAGAAAATTAGTATAGAAAAAGTAATTAGAGTATTACAATTTCACCCTTTGACACGATGTCGTCCGAAAATTATATGGAAAATACCGGGATGGTCGTGGCGTCGTGAAGATCAGGAATACGGGGTCCGATTGCGAGTTCGAGCCATGGAAAATAGCAAATAAAATCATGATGCAAAAATACACACAATCCAATGTATCAAAGAAGTACGTATGCAATATATACGACAGAACGTGGCTGTTACATTCTACCCACCTTAAGAAAAATTCCGTCCTCGGAATTTCTATCAACCAATGAGCATGGAATAAATATGGATAACGCTCTCGCATTTCATCTTCCCGCTCCCAGGTGGATTCTCCAAGCGAGTCATGACGCCACATTACTCTCACGAGCTCGATGACCTGTTCCTGAGCGTCTTCTGACATCGATCTAAGATCTACACCGGCTCTGCTCATATGTCAGGTCCGGTCGAACCGTAATCTCTGAGTAATCGACAGCATGAGAAGGGTCGCCGATGTAACGACGCAACTGAGATACATGAAAAACATCATGTACACCCTCCAATGAAGGCGGCAGTGCTAGGCGATAAGCTACCTCTCCAACTTGCTCTAGCACGTCGAAAGGCCAAATGAATCTCGGATTGAGCTTGCATCGCTTCCCAAAGCAAATCACTCCTCTATTCGGGGATATCTTTAAGAACACATGATCTCCAACCTTGAACTCCAAAGGACGGCATTTTGCATCAGTCCATTGCTTTTATCGATCATGTACGATACGAAGCTTGTCCCTGATATTTCGCACTACGTCCACAGCCTAGACTATCATCTCTGGTCCCAACAACTTTCTATCACCAATGCCATCCCAACTCAGTGTAGATCGACATTTCCTTTCATAAAGTGCAGCAAATGGCGCCATGCTAATGATGGCTTGGTAGCTGTTGTTGAGGCAAACTCCTCCAAATGTAGGTGATCCTCCCACGAACCTTTAAGATCCAACATGCAAGCTCGCAACATGTCCTCCAATATCTCGATAATATGCTCCGACTGTCCATCCGTCTGCTGGTGATATACAGTACTGAAACTTAGACTGGTACCCAGATTCGACTGCAGAATCTTCCAGAACTGAGACGTGAATCTCCTGTCTCGGTCGGAGACGATAGTCACGGGAACTCCATACACTCGCACAATCTCCTGTACGATTATCATTCACATCACTACATATACTATAAAGAAGTTATAAAAGTATAAGAAAAATAATTACCTCCATATACTTCTTCGCAAGTATCTCCGTAGATTGTCCTACTCGGAAGGGTATAAAATGCGTAGACTTGGTTAGTCGGTCTAACCCAAATCACATCATTTTGCTTGGTGCTCTGATGTAGTCCAGTCACAAAGTACATGGTGATGTGTTGCCACTTCCACTCCAGGATCGGCAGGGGTTGAAGTAATCCAGTAATACGATGATGTTCAGCCTTCACTTGCTCACACACAAGGCACTTGGCGATGCTTCAAGCTATGCTCCTCTTCATACCATGCCACCAAAACTTCAGACGAAGGTCCTTGTACATCTTGGTACCGCCAGGATGAATGGAATAGGAAGAGCTATGAGCTTCATTCATCAGTTCTTCTCTGATATCACCTGAAGGTACACAGATCCTACTGCCGTATCTTAGGGAACCATCCTCATGAATGATAAAATCTGTCCGAAGTCCAGCTTCAACTTGCTCTCTGATCTTCTGTAGCTTTGCATCTCCAGACTGTACAGCTTTGATCCGATCCACAATCGTCGACTGAATCTGCATATTCATCAACGATGATGTGCCTCCAGGCAAACAACTTCTAAACTCATCTCCTGCGGATCTTGTTGAACTGTAAGAGTCATGACTGTTGGAAGTCTACTCAAAGCGTCGGGTACGACATTAACCTTTCATGGATGATATTGGAGTTGTTGGATCTGGATCCTAGCCTAGAAGGAGGGGTGAATAGGCTAATAAAAAATTCTCATGCAACCCATGAGAAATCACACGCAGTTAAAGGCACAACAGAGTAAATGAGAGACAATCATAGAGCACAGATATACCATGGTTCGGTTGCATCAACGACCTACGTCCAGTTCCAAGCAAATACTAGCATTAATAAGTTCCTTCTGTACACCTACAATGAGGTCTTAGCTCCAACTCCCCACCTAGACTGTACCGAACTCAACAAAGTGTAAAACCCTATCAACCTAGTAAATGTGTATCTTGACTGCAACAACACGTCAAGACCCTCTTGTCTAGCCCCAACCAGACAAGTCCCAAAAGTAACACAAATAGTGGTAAAAGTTTTCCCTACAGAGAACATTATACTAAGACACGAATATAAAGAGTAAAGGGTTTAGAAATGCTCAGTTCGTGTCTGTGTAATCGTCTCTGTCAATCAGTACATTGTCAGCTCCAATCTGACGCAAACTGTGTCTCGATCCGACTCCTGGATCTCAATCAGGCTCAACTAGCACTCTGGTCTATGCGTATAACAATCCAGTTCAAAATCAATTAATTGGCGGTCTATGCGCACAGCAATTCCCTTAAATAAAACACGTCAGAGCAATTCCCTTAATAGAAGGTATGCAATGAATGCAAAGAGGGAAAAGAAATATACCTTCGCGTTGCTATTTGACTAAGGAGCTAAAAGAGTGAGACTTTCACTTCATTGCTCCTCGCCAAATCTCCATCCCACCTACATGAAAGGTGTTAAGTGTGACCGTGAAATCCAACAAGATCCACTAGTGTTAGCCATTAAAGATTTAGGAACCCACACGTGTTTGAACTTTATGTTTGTGTTCCTAAACTTACAATAATGGGATGTGTGACCAACACTATCACAAGTAAAGCACTTTGCATGCATATTTTTCACAATAGAAGGCACATTATGGAATTTTTTAAATTTGGGCTTTTCAACATTTTTCAAACCAAATCCAAGTCCTCTTCTATTATTGTCGTATAATTATTTTTAAGTATGGAATCCAACGAATGTTTACCAATTGAAAATTTTCTTAATGACAATTCTAGATTAGAAACTTTGGATTTTAAAAGTTTATTTTCATCCACAAGCAAAGTACATTTACGTATAAAAGCTTTCTTTTTTTCTCCTCCTTCTTTTCAAATTCAACCATTTTTCTTTTAAGATCGTTATTTAACATGCACATTTTATCATTAAGCTCTCTAATCATATAATCCTTTTCAGTTTTGAGCTTAATTAAATCTTACTTAAGCACGCTAATTCATTCAATAAGGAAGGGCAAGAGAGACACATAACTTCTTCATTAAAGCATGATTTTTCCTTTTTCATTATAACAATGGTAGAATCACGTTCATCGAGTTTTTCTTTAAGAATGTCAACTTCTTCAGAAATATCACAGTTTTCCTTTTGTAATTTAAAGCTGGCATTCCTATAATCAATTAACGTGAGTTCTAGCTCATTAATCTCATTTTGCATTCCTTTACAAATATCTAACAATTCAGCTTTAGTAAAGGAATTTAGCTCATTGCTCTTTGCCATTAAGCAGACGACAACGGAGTGGGTTACCACCTCTTCATCCTCATCCTCAGCTTTGCTGTCCATGTCCCAAGTTAGCATCTTGGATTTTCATTTATCTTTAGCAACCTGGGCAGTCTCTTTCCTGCAATGCTTTGCGAAGTGTCCCTTTTTCATGCATTTGAAGCATTCTACTCTATTAGCAGAATCTTGTTCAGAGAATTTTTATAGTAATTAAAAGTGTTAGAGAGAATGAACCTTCTATGCATTTCTAATCTTCCTTGAGGAGTTCTGACGAACTTTCTAAAGTTTCTAACCATTAGCGCCATCTCCTCCTCATCATCTTCATCTTCGCTAGCTTTCAGAGCAAGTGGCTTTGAAGCTTTCTCCTTCTCCTCGGGTTTCTCTCTTTCTTCAATATTTTGTAATTCAAGCTCGTGTGACATTAGATTACCTATCATGTCCTCTACCCTCATCTGTGATAGATCATTCGCTTCTTGGATGGCTGTGACTTTAGGCCTGAAAGAGCTTGGCAGTGCTCTTAATAATTTCCTCACCTGTTCAAGACTAGAATATGGCTTATCAAGCGAGCTAGACTTGTAGACGATATTGGTGAATCTTGCAAACATCTCTGATATGGTCTCTGATGGTAGCATGTGAAATCCCTCGTACTCTGTATTCAGAAGTGCAAGTCTAGACTCCTTCACCTATGACGTTCCCTCGTCCGTCACCTTTATTGTATGCCATATTTCCTGCGCAGTTAGACAAAGTGAGATACGATTGAATTCAGATTTATATAATGAACAAATGAGAGCATTCATAGCTTTAGCATTAAGAGAATAAAGCCTCCAATAATTATCATCCCATTTATCATCAGGTTTAAGCATCTCAGTATTTTCAATTTTAATGACAGGGGGTTTATAGCCTTTTTCAACAATTTTCCAAGCTTTATAATCAATAGAAATCAAGTAGATTCTCATACGACTTTTCCAATAAGCATAATCTACTCCATTGAATCTTGGGGGACGTGAAATGGACTGACCCTAAGCAAAAGAACTATCAATCTGATCCATGGTCAATCCTAGGCTAGATCCGAAAACCTGCTCTGATACCACTTATTGGATCTGGATCCTAGCCTAGAGGGGGGTGAATAGGCTAATAAAAAATTCGTGTGCAACCCACGAGAAATCACACGCAGTTAAAGGCACAACCAGAGTAAATGAGAGACAATTACAGAGTACGCACAGATATACCCTGGTTCGGTCGCATCAACGACCTACGTCCAGCCCCAAGCAAATACTAGCATTAATAAGTTCCTTTTGTACACCTATAATGTGGCCCTAGCTCCAACTCCCCACCTAGACTGTACCACACTCAACAAAGTGCAGAACCCTATCAACCTAATAAATGTGTATCTTGACTGCAACAATACGTCAAGACCCACTTGTCTAGCCCCAACCAGACAAGTCCCAAAAGTAACACAAATAGTGGTAAAAGTTTCCCCTACAGAGAACGTTACACTAAGACACGAATATAAAAAGTAAAGGGTTTAGAAATGCTCAGTTCGTGTCCACGTAATCGTCTCTGTCAATCAGCACGATGTCAGCTCCAATCTGACGCAAACGGTGTCTCGATCTGACTCTTGGATCTCAATCAGGCTCAACTAGCACTCTGGTCTGTGCGTATAGCAATCCAGTTCAAAATCAATTAATAGACGGTTTGCGCAAATAGAAATTCCCTTAAATAAAACACGTCAGCAGCTCACGCGAATTTTGTTTCCTTTCGTTTCACGTGGATGCCACGTCAGCGAAGTTCTTTCGTTTTCATGTATTCGGCATGTGACGTGCGTTTATATTTTATATATTCACGCATGTCTTCTCCGTAATTTTCCGTCGTTTTTTGTAATTTTGAGTCCGTCCTTTTGTGATTTTTAGTTCCTTGTCACTTTCATTGTGTTTGTGTGCTTTTGCAGGATATTACTGGCGCAGGGGATACAAGGCCAACATCATGAGTCCCCGGAGCAACGGGAGGTATCGCACGAGATCCTGAGAGCAAATCATCAAGAGAAACCACGTATCAGCTCTCAACCGATTGGGTGGACAGTCCCACCCGATCGGTTCGTGCGGCCGTATCAGACCCGAGGAAGAAGCAACTCCACCCGATTGGTTCAGTGATCTGGTGGAGTGACACAAGTTGTTGTTTTGAGTGCCAAAGTTCACCCGATCGGTTGACTTGTCAACCGATCGGGTCACCTGTAGCAGCTGCTTCCCCAAGCTCGAGAATTCAAAGACTCACCTAATCGGTTCAGCGATCGGGTGAGATTTATTAAAGCCGAAGACCAAGTCCAACGATCGTCTCACCCGATCGGATGAAGTTTCAACCAATCTGGTGAACGTTTATTTTTGTCTTTTAGTGGGAATATTCCCTAGCATCTTGCCAAAATGTATAAATAAAGCTAGATTTCCCAGAAAACGTAATCCCCATTTTCTTAAGCTGTTTTTAGGGGTTTTGGCTGCTCTGAATTTATTTTCATTTGTAAGTTTCATGATCGTTTCAATACTTTAATATTGCGTTTATATTACTATTTGCTACAGTAATCTATTGCTTGATTTTCATTTTGATGGCTATAATTTGTTTTATCGCTTTTCATGCCATGATTAGTAAGTAGTTCTTAAATCAGGGACATTGGTGGAAGCCCCTTCGTGGGGTCTCCCTAGAACGACCATAGGATTAGGGATTCGATAGGATATAGGGATTTAGATGGTTACGCAGGGGCGTTTTATTGTCACTGGCAGGAGAAAGACCGCCTTTGACCGTCGGGCTAAGGGGAAATAAAACGGAAGTTTGATTCCCTAGCCACAGCTCATCCCTCTAGCATAGACATTGATTCCTCGCGCGTGAGAACGGCTTGGATGAAATGTCGGGAGCAATCGTTGCGAGCTTAGTGCTCCCGGAGTCGGGCGGTGTTGGATATGGGAATGCCTATCGTCCGAACCCGGGTAGACCTAGCGATCATCCTGGGCATCGATCGGAATATCGGGCCCATGGGACGCTAGGCGCCACTATTAGAGGCAACGTCTCACCGCTAAACCCTAGAATCTGATCACATTCCTATCCGTCGGTTGTAATAGTGAGAACTCGTGATAGGGCGGAAGCCAAGGTCCTAGGTTTCCCTTTTTATCCTTACACCTTTTCCATTAGTTTACCATCGTGACATCCAGTAAGCGATTAAGCTAGCTCACCCACCGGGTGATCCGGATCCCGATTGTTCACAAGCACAACACACGCCTCCATGTGTTCGACCCCCAAGCCACACTTCGACACCGTGCACTTGCGGTTACAAATTCTAATCCTAGTATCCCCGTCCTGATTTAAGTGCCAAACAGACAGGCGGTCAAGCTTTATGGCGCCGTTGCCGGGGAGGCAACGTGCTTGTTACGATTAGGACCCTGTAATCCCTGAGACTAGGTCACATCCTTACCCCGTGATAATTTTCACATTCTACACTTTTATTTTTATTTTTTTATTTTTTATTCCTTTTTTTTATTTTTTTTATTTTTTGTTTTTATTTTTTGTTTTTATTTGGCATCATACAATACATGCTTCACGGTATATCTTGAATTTTCATGCGCAGGAACTCGAGAAGTCTTGACAACGTAGTTCCTTTAGATCCCGAGATCAACGCCACCCTGAGACGTTTGAATGCAGAGAGGAGAAGAAGAGAAGAAATTGCCGCCATGGCAGGAAATATCACTCCTCAAAAGTCTTTGCTCGAGTACTTGATGCCGTCCATTGGGTCCACATCCAGCATTCAACCTCCGGCCATTATAACCGGAAAATTTGAGCTGAAGCAATCACTTGTGGCTTGGATCCAGCAGGACCAATTTTCTGGAGCTCCTATGGAGAACTCGATCGAGCACTTGGACTCTTTTTTGGAGAAGTGCGAGATGTTCAAGATCAATGGCGTATCAACCAAGGCTATTCGGTTGATATTGTTCTCATTCTCTCTACAAGACAAGGCAAAGCAATGGTTGAGGGGGAAGGACCCCAACACATTCACAACCTGGGGGCGGCTCTCAAATGCATTCCTAAACAATTTCTTTCCTCCGGGGAAGATGATGAAGCTAAGGAGCGAAATCTCCTCTTTCTCCCAGGCAAGCCATGAGTCCATGCATGAAGCATGGGTGAGGTACAAGTAAATGCAGAGAAAATGTCCTCACCACGAGCTCCCCCGCTGGCAGATCATCAACTTGTTTTACAATGGACTGAGGGACGACTTGAAGTCCTCCATGGATGCCGCAGCGGGTGGATCCTTCATGGCAAAAAATGAAGTGGATGCCGAAAATATTTTGGAAAATATTGCATCCAACAATGAGAGGTGGAGCGACGAGCATGCTACGCCAAAAGTTGGAGGAATGCATCGAGTTGAGGAAGTAGATAAGCTGTCAAGCAAATTCGATTTGCTTTCGACTCAGATTTCACCATTCATGGTTGGAGCCGGTGCCGCTAACCAACAGCATGTAGCGGCAGTGGAAACTGAAGTAATGGGAGACTTCGATGTTGGAGACATCTCGGCGGCCGTGGATCAAGCTAGTGCCCTATTTTATAATCCCACGGGAAATGCGCCCTATCCATCGAGGACGAGTTCCAATCCTGGATATTCTCCCAACAACCGGAACCATCCAAATTTCAGCTACAGGGCACCCTACCAGCAACTTCAGCAGCCTCATCAGCAACAACAATATCAGCCTCCTCCGCCTAAACAACAAATGTATCAGCAGTTTTCTCCTCGAAATCAGCAACCTCTACCCCAACAACAACGAGTGGTCCCTCCAATTGAGAACATCCTGACTCAGTACATTGTGAATCAGGAGAAGGTCACTCATCAACTACAGCTTGGGCAGAAGGCCTTGGCCGATCAAGTGACCCAACTGGGGTTACAAGTGGCCAACCTCCAGAAGGCACAAGGACAACTGCCGGGTCAACCGAAGGTGAACCCTAGGGGACCAAGACAAACGCTAGCCTTGACACACGGTCAAGCGAATGTCTCTGCCATTGTCCTGAGGAGTGGGAAGAAGATTCCAGTGCAGGAGGCTGAGAGAGATAATGAAGAACCATTTGTCAATGAGAAACTGAATATGGAAATGAACAACAATGGAGCTTCTACATCGAGCCTCGTGACTCCGGAGGGAGATTCTGGGGAGAAGAAGAAGAATGAGGGCGATGACTCGAGGGTTTTCAAGCCTTCAGTACCATTTTCACAGAGGCTTACCAAGGCCAAAATTGATGAAAAGTATGGTAAGTTCTTCGAGATGGTGAAGGACCTGAGTCTGCAAATCCCGTTTCTGGAAGCAATCGAGACTATCCCCTCGTACGCAAAATTCCTTAAGGACCTTGTGACGAAGGGGACAAGAAAGGAAAAAGTGGTCCTTATGGCGGAATGTAGCGCCCTGATTCAATGAGCAAATCCACCGAAACTCAAGGACCCAGAAAGTTTTTCTATCCTGTGCTCCATAGGGGAGGTATCTATAAATAGAGCGCTTGTCGATTTGGGAGTAAGTGTAAGTTTGATGCCCCTATCGCTGTACAAAAGGATCAATATGGGTGAACTTGAACCCACGGGGATGACCCTGCAGCTCGCAGATAGATCAATGAAGTACCCGGTGGGAGTGGTCGATGACTTGCCAATCAATGTCCGCGGTGTGCGTGTGCTGGTGGATTTCGTGGTTATGGACATGCCTGAGGACAATCACACTCCGATTATCCTCGGAAGACATTTAATGGCAACCGTCGGTGTGCTCATCGACGTAAAGAAGGGGAAATTGTCCTTAATCATCGGAGATCAAACAGTAGAATTTGACTTGGCGTTATCGATGAAGTTACCACCAGAGGAACCCAAGTGCAACCTTTTGGAAATCGAAGAAGAGAGGGTTAATGAAGCAGGAGCTTGGGAAGTTCTTTCTAGGAACCCCTGACCGAACCCCCGCCGGGCGCGGCTCTTGCGCGCCGGATGTTGTGCAATGGTGCGAACAGGGGCGAGGAGATTTAAATATTTGTAACCGCAAGCGCACGGTGTTGTAGTGTGGCTTGGGGGTCGAACACAGGGAGGCGAGGATGTGCTTGTGTCAAAGAGGATCAGAGTCACCCCATGGGCGAGCTAGCCCAGATCGAATGAAGGGTTGTCACGGTAAAGGAATGCAAGGTGTAGACAATATGAAGGAAAAACCCGGGACTTTGGTTTCGACCACAACGAGCGACCCTCATCGATACGGCCTACGGGTAGGATGGCGATCGGAATTAGGGTCTAATGGTGAGACGTTGCCTCTGAAAGTGGTACCGGCATCCCATGGGCCCGATATTCTGGTCGGTGCCCAGGATGATACGCCGGACTTCCCGGGTTCGATCAGTGGGTACTCCCGTGTCCATTAACACTGATCGACTCTGGGAGCACTAAGCTCGCAACGATAACTCCCAACGTCTCATCCTGCCGCTCCCGCGCGCTAGGATTCGGCGTCTACGCTAAGGGCGTGAGCTATGGCTAGGGAGTCAACCGCCAAGTTTATTCCCACTTGGCCCAACGGTCAAAGGCGGTCTTTTTCCCACCGATGACAATAAAACACCCCGCATAACCGTTAGATTCCTAATCCCTATCGATTTCCTAACCCTATGGACGCATCGGGAAGAGCCCCCGAAGGGGTTTCTGCCAAAATCCCAGATTTGGGAACTACTCACACATATTTAGTAAAAAGTGATCTAAACGAAAATGAACCGTAAAAATCATGATCAGACAATAGTAATGCGATGGTAGTAAAGCAATTAAGACAATACTAAAGTTTTACAAAGATCCGAAAACTTACAAAAACTGGAAAATTACAGCCGTCACAAAATGAAGAAAACAGCAAAAAATAACCAACTCCTGGATCTGGGAAACCTAGGGTTCTATTTATAGAAAACGACATCACCCGATCGGTTGACAAGTCAACCGATCGGGTGAGCCGCTTCACAAAATTACAGCGCAATGCGGGGTTTCACCCGGTCAGGATGAACCGGTCGGTTGGATCTTGGATGCGGTCGGTTGGATCTTGGCGCCGACCGGGTGAGGAGACCGGTTGGAACTTCGTGTCTCTGCTGTTGAAATTCAGCTACAGGTGAACCGATCGGGTGAAGGTCACCCGATCGGTTGGCAATTCAGCTCCGAATTCCAGAGAATTTGAGCTTTTGACCCGGTCACTTAACCGACCGGGTGACTTCTCGTGAGCTCCAAGCTGCGCCCGGGTGATGCACGCGTGCATCACCCAATCGGTTGGAGATGACCAACCGACCGGGTGAGGGGCTGAAAGGTGCAATCTTCGTCGTTTGACCCCCTGGGTCACGCGTGACTCCTCCCATTGCTTCAGGGACACATGATATCATCGTTTTATGCTTTAAATGCCAGCAAACTCCTGCAAAACACGGAAAACACGGAAAAGTGAAAGAAAACAAGAAAACACAAGAAAACACGAGAAAACGAATAAAAGACGGCGGTAAAATACGGAAAAACACGGAAGAAAACGTGTGTAAATATATGAAATATAAACGCACGTCAAAATCCCCCAAGCTGAACTCTTCCTCGTCCTCGAGGAAGACGAGCGAGAGTAGGAGCTCGGAGGGAGAAAATAGAGAGAAAGAGAGAAAAAGAAAACTCTATATCCTAGATCGCCCGTCAGGGCCAACAAAATCAAAAATGACACACCAAGCAAGCAAACACCAAATCACATCACTAAACCAAGGAGTACGAGTCCAGACAAGTGCCGTGGGCCCACGCGGTGAAGCGCGAGTGAGTGTGGTCGTGTGCTAGCAGTCCGTGTCACTATCTACGATGTGCGATAAAGCTCGATATACGCAAATCCAGGAAATGACCCAAATATCAATTCTAATTGAATAAAGCGGTGAATATATGTAGTTCAAGTATGCATGAGAATAGAGAGAATCGAAACATATCATGCGTCAGGGACTCCACAACTAGGGTTAAGGAAATCACACCACTATAGCCTAGATATTAGCTAAAAAGTTCCTAAGCCAAGTGTTTTCGAAACCGATGGGGGTTGAGATGAGGTGGAGAAGAACACTCGGTGAAAATTCTCGCCTTCCCTTTATTCTCGGCAAGTAGTAAAATATTCACATGGGAATTTTTTTGGGTTTTGGGTATTTGTATTTTTTTTGGCTTTTTGGCTATACAAAAATTTTCTTTTCTTTTCTTTTTGGGCTTTTCTTTTCTTTTCTCTTTTTTTTTTTGGATTTTTGGGGTTTTTTTGGCTATACACATGTGTACTCTCCCAAGTGGGAGAACGGTACACGTCGAGGAGATTTGCACCAAGTAAAACAAAAAAGAAGTCGGAATCTAAACACTTGGGCAAAGGAAGCTATTCTCGCTAAATAGAGCATGGGCTAAATGGATTATCCTAGTCCTTAATTGTGGAATCCCGACACATGCGAAATGAAGCATACGATATGTATTAATCATGCATATAGAAACAGGCAAGAGAGGCAAATACCGCATTATTCATATCGACTCATGATAATCTAGGGGTCACTCCTGGACAAGTATATAAAGTAAAATCACAAAGCAGAAGCACACCAAACAGCTAGGCACGACACACGACTCACAAAAAGCTAAGTGGGCCCACGATGCGTGAAATGCAAGAGGACTCGATATCCTAGAGTTAGTGAGTGTGATTATCGATGCTATGCTAGGTGCGTGTGATTTTGTGGCAATTCATCATAGGGTTCATCTCTAGGAGAAAGAGATAAAAAAGAAGAAAAGAAAAATTAAAAACACGATGAAAACAACACAAAAGCGAGAAAGAAAGACTCAAATGACGCACAAAGTGCGACTCCCCCAAGCTGAAGCTTGCATTGCCCTCAATGCAATAAGAGTGAGTACCGGAGGGCAATGGAAATGGGGGGGAATACACACCGACACAAAAAGAAATGAAAATCATGGAAAACACAGATACGAAACTGAAAATAAAGAAAAATCACGATCAAACCACACGACACGAAAAATAGAAAAAGAAAGAAGGAAAATGAACAAACTACACGACACGACACGACACGATCAAAACACATGACACGACACGACAAAAAGTAAAACAAGCACACACACAAAAAGAAAATAAAACATGACAACACACCCAAAATAGACTTCCCCCAAGCTAGACATGACAATGCTAGCAATGAAATATGAACGTGAAAGTGCAGAAATATGCAAGGGGGATGTCAAAAAAACAAAGTGAAAGGAAATAAAAATAAAAATAAAAAAGGAAGCGGTTCGACACGTGAATGAGTCCTCCCCCTAGCAGTGGTAAAGCAAGGCCCCGCAAAGACAGATGGGCACTAGAAATAGGGGGGACAAAAGCGGGATGGGAAAATATCAAGCAGAGGCGCCACCCTCTGGGGGTGGTGATGGGGGCCTGTGCTGGGGACCAGTAGTGGTCGGGGGTGGGATGTGAAGCTCGGGTGGGTCAGTGCGAATGTGGCGAACGAAGCTTTGAAGAAAGGGCAGGTCTCGGTCGACGGAATCTTGAGTTATCCGACCACCATGTCCAGCTAGGAGGATCATGGCCATGAATCGGTCGGCTTGGTCGTCGTCTTGGAATGACATCCCGTATTCGGGATCGTCAACGTAAGGGGGGAGTGGTGCGTGGGGGTGGTAGATGAATTGGTGGTGGTGGATTGAGCAGGGGGTTGTGTGCGACGAGCGCGACGGGTGGGCCTGGGGTTGGAAGAGCTGGCGTCGGTGGGCTTAGCATGGCGGGGAGGCATTGTGCAGGAGTCGTATGTGTGTGTGTGTGTGTATGCAAAATACAATGAGTAAACACAAACATGACCAACGAGCAAAATGGAATAATTGGGGCAAAATAAAAATTGAGCTAAGGAGCGAGTTTACCCAAATGAGATGAAGATCGTTGCTCGTAGACGCCCCAATGCTACTCGATAGGAGCACATGTGAAGCCGCGGCAATCTCTTCAGCAAGTTTCGAATTGGGGGAGAATGGGTGAAAGTTAGGGTTTTGTGTGCGGGTGGAATCGAGGAAGATGGAGAGAAATCAATGGAGAGATGGATAGGGAGGGGGGGAATCGATTGGGGTTGATTTAGGGGAAGAACGAGGTCAGGCGCAAGAAGAGAAGGCGAAACGTCGATCTGGGATTCGAAAATGGGCGAGGGCGGATCGAACGGGCGGGGGGCGTCTATTTATAGGGATTTAAGTCGACCCGGTCGGGTGAGTTTTCACCCGATCGGTTGACTTCGTGGTCGAAAAGTTTGGCTGAAGAGACGCTACAGGCGACCCGATCGGTTGAGAACTCAACTGATCGGTTCGCCGCTCCACACATTTTCCCGAGAACTCAGAGTTTCTCACCCGGTCCCTCAACCGGTCTCGCTTCTTGTCACCTGGTCGGTTGATAAATCCCTGAAATTTTCCCGAGATTTTCCCCAGGTCACCCGGTCTGCTCACCCGGTCTCTTCTTTCTCCACCCGGTCGGTTCATTTGGTGACAGACACGGCTGTTAGCTGATACATCCCAACCGATCGGGTGAGTTATCACCCGATCGGTTGGGGCCTTGTTTTCTGCAAAAACCCCAAAATCGCCTAAGTTCACGACGGAAGTTCTTGCTGCTGGATTTATTTATAAAAGTAGATAAAATAAAGTTGAAAACATTCCTAAAAATTGAAACAAAAGTTTAGAGCATGGGTTGCCTCCCATGAAGCGCTTTTGTTTAACGTCGTTTAGCTCGACGCCCGTTGATGATGTTCATGGTGGGCGATACGGGTGTTGCCCAAAATCCGGCATCTCTTCAGCTCCAGAGGTTGTGGTAATTGGTGTAGTCGGCGGCTGTAAAAAGATTTGCTCGACTACCCTCCCCTTGTCTACAGGATCCGGGGGCTTCTCCCTCAAATTGGCGTCTACTGCCATATTTTTCAGGATCCAGACCTCATCACCGGTGAGGTCCATATGTTCTTTTACTTTTCTCCTCGTTGGAGGAGACTTAGGGAATCCGGGAGGGATCACATGTCGCGCGACCGCCTCATTAGCAACTTCATTCTTTGGGGAGCCAACTTGCTCTCCAAAGTCCCCCAAGCTATCGGGGGGATTCCTTGAGAGCACTTTCCAGGCACTTGTTTCAACAGCTCTATCTTCTTCATTCTCCAGCACACTGATACTCGGATCGTCTAGGGGATTTGGATGCTTCATCGACAAGCCTAAGTCAAATTCGACTCTTTCTTGGCCCACATTGAGGGAAAGCTTCCCATTCTTCACGTCTATCAAAACTCCGGCGGTTGCCATAAATGGTCGTCCAAGAATAATTGGGGTGTGCTTGTCTTCTGGCATGTCCATCACCACAAAATCAACCGGTACATGTACTCCTTGCACATCGACGGGGAGGTCGTCCACCACTCCCATCGGATACTTGACCGAACGGTCAGCAAGTTGCAATGTCATGCCGGTGGGCTCTAAGTCTCCCATCCCTATTCTCTTGTAAAACGATAGGGGCATTAAGCTGACGCTCACGCCTAGATCGATGAGCACCCTCTGGATTTGCACTTCCCCAATAGAGCAAGGGATGGAGAAACTTCCGGGGTCCTTGAGCTTGGGCGGATTTGCGCGCTGAATAAGTGCGCTGCACTCCGCCGTTAACACGACCTTCTCTTTTCTAGATCCCCGTGTCACCAAGTCTTTCAGAAATTTGGCATATGAGGGGATTGTCTCGATGGCCTCGAGGAAGGGGATTTGTAAGCTCATATCTTTCACCATGGCAAAGAATTTACCATACTTCTCATCGATTTTGGCTTTGGCAAGTCGTTGTGGGAAAGGCACAACAGTCTTGAACACTCTTAGGTTCCCTTCCTCATCTTTCTTCTTCTCCTCTCTATGAACTCCCTTCGGAGTAGTTGGTTTTGGTGACGAATCACCGTCGTCATTTAATTTCTCAGTTGGTCGTTCCACGACCAACGGTGCTTCCTGCATTTTGGGGGGTTCTCTCGTAGGTATTTGCATTCTGCTCCTCAAGACGATGGCAGACACGTTCTCATGCTCATGTGTGAGCGCCAAGGTCCGATTTACCCCCTAGAGTTCACCTCGGGCTGTGGCGGTAAAAGATTCTGCGGTCTCTGAAGGTTCGCCACTTGCAACCCCAGCTGGGTCACCTGATCAGTGAGGACTCTTTGTCCCATCTCCAACTTCAGATTTATCTTCTCCTGATTGGTGATGTATTGAGTTAAGAGGGACTCAACCGGAGAAATGGCCCTCTGCTGGCCGTATTGCTGCTGGGTGGGCTGTTGATTCCTAGGAGCATACTGTTAATACTGGGGCGGAGGTTGTTGCTGCTGAAATTGTTGCTGCTGAAACTGCTGTTGGGGCCTAGCCGGCTGATATATCTGCTGTTGTTGCTGAGCCGGCTGTTGATAAGGCGCCCGGTAACTAAGGTTCGGATGATTCCGGTTGTTGGGAGAGTAGGCCGGGTTGGAGTTGGTTCGTGGTGGAAAAGGCGCATTCCCCGTAGGATTGTAAAATAGTGCGCTCGCCTGATCCAACGGTGGTGAGATGTCACCACCGTCGAACTCTCCAAAAGCTTCGGACTCCACCGTAGTAATCTGTTGTGTACCGGTGCCACCGACGCCTACCATCAATGCGGAGATCTGGGTTGACAGTAAGTCAGACTTGCTTGACAATTTGTCGACGTCTTCGACTCTATGGATGCCCCCAGACCTTGGTGTGGCTCTCTCATCACACCACCGTTCATTGTTGGATGCCATATTTTCCAAAATTTGCCCGGCATCTTCTTTGCTTCTTGACATGAAGGACCCTCCAGCCGCGGCGTCCATGGAAGATTTTAAATCATCCCTCAACCCATTATAAAACAGATTTATGATCTGCCACTTGGGGAGCTCATGGTGGGGACATCTTCTCTGCATCTCCCTGTATCTCATCCAAGCCTCATGCAAGGACTCGTGGCTGGCCTGGGAGGAGGAGATCTCACTCCTCAGCTTCATGGTCTTCCCCGGGGGGAAAGAACTTCGTCAGGAAAGCATTTGAGAGCTTCTCCCAGGTGTTGAATGTATTTGGGTCCTTCCCCCTAAGCCACAGCTTGGCCTTATCTTGCAAGGAGAAGGGGAACAGCTTCAGTCGGATCGCATCAGTTGTGACACCATTTATCCGGAAGGTGTCACATTTCACCAAGAAGGAGTCTAGATGCTCAATCGGGCTCTCCATGGGTGCACCTGAAAATTGATCCTGCTGGATCCACGTCACCAAAGATGGCTTAAGCTCGAAGCTTTGGGCCGTAATAGCTGGAGGATGAATGGCGGAGGTGGACTCGATGGAAGGCATCGAGTACTCCAACAGGGACTTGTGAGGCGGGGTGTTCCCCCCCATGGCTTCAGGATCCTCTCTTCTTTGCTTCTCGACGGCCAAACGCCCTAGGGTGGCGTTTATCTCTGGATCAACGGGGATCAAGTCGTCGAGACTTCTTGAACTCCTGCGCATGAAAAACAACAAACACCCGTGAAGCGACAATTGGAAAAGAAACAGATAAGATAAGAAATAAAAATAAAAATAAGAAAATAAAAAGGAAAAAGAAGAATGCGAAGATTATCGTGAGGTAGGGATGAGAGCTAGACACTAGGTTTCATGAGATCCAAAAATAACAAGCATGTTGCCTCCCCGGTAATGGCGCCATAAACTTGACCGAACCCCCGCCGGGCGCGGCTCTTGCGCGCCGGATGTTGTGCAATGGTGCGAACGGGGGCGAGGAGATTTAAATATTTGTAACCGTAAGCGCACGGTGTTGTAGTGTGGCTTGGGGGTCGAACACAAGGAGGCGAGGATGTGCTTGTGTCAAAGAGGATTAGAGTCACCCCATGGGCGAGCTAGCCCAGATCGAATGAAGGGTTGTCACGGTAAAGGAATGCAAGGTGTAGACAATATGAAGGAAAACCCCAAGACTTTGGTTTCGACCCCCAACGAGCGACCCTCGTCGATACGACCTACGGGTAGGATGGCGATCGGAATTAGGGTCTAATGGTGAGACGTTGCCTCTGAAAGTGGTACCGGCATCCCATGGGCCCGATATTCTGGTCGGTGCCCAGGATGATATGCCGGACTTCCCGGGTTCGATCAGTGGGCACTCCCGTGTCCATTAACACTGATTGACTCCAGGAGCACTAAGCTCACAACGATAACTCCCAACATCTCATCCTGCCGCTCCTACGCGCTAGGATTCGGCGTCTACGCTAAGGGCGAGAGCTATGGCTAGGGAGTCAACCGCCAAGTTTATTCCCCCTTGGCCCAACGGTCAAAGGCGGTCTTTTTCCCGCCGATGACAATTAAACACCATGTGTAACCGTTAGATTCCTAATCCCTATCGATTTCCTAACCCTATGGATGCATCGGGAAGAGCCCCCGAAGGGATTTCTGCCAAAATCCCAGATTTGGGAACTACTCACACATATTTAGTAAAAAGTGATCTAAACGAAAATGAAACGTAAAAATCATGATCAGACAATAGTAATGTGATGGTAGTAAAGCAATTAAGATAATACTAAAGTTTTACAAAGATCCAAAAACTTACAAAAACTGGAAAATTACAGCCGTCACAAAATGAAGAAAACAGCAAAAAATAACCAATTCCTGGATCTGGGAAACCTAGGGTTCTATTTATAGAAAACGACATCACCCGATCGGTTGACAAGTCAACCGATCGGGTGAGCCGCTTCATAAAATTACAGCGCAATGCGGGGTTTCACCCGGTCAGGATGAACCGGTCGGTTGGATCTTGGATGCGGTCGGTTGGATCTTGGCGCCGACCGGGTGAGGAGACCGGTTGGAACTTCGTGTCTCGACTGTTGAAATTCAGCTACAGGTGAACCGATCGGGTGAAGGTCACCCGATCGGTTGGCAATTCAGCTCCGAATTCCAGAGACTTTGAGCTTTTGACCCGGTCACTGAACCGATCGGGTGACTTCTCGTGAGCTCCAAGCTGCGCCCGGGTGGTGCACGCGTGCATCACCCGATCGATTGGAGATGACCAACCGATCGGGTGAGGGGCTGAAAGGTATAATCTTCGTCGTTTGACCCCCTGGGTCACGCGTGACTCCTCCCGTTGCTCCGGAGACACATGATATCATCGTTTTATACCCCAAATGCCAGCAAACTCCTGCAAAACACGGAAAACACGGAAAAGTGAAAGAAAACAAGAAAACACGAGAAAACACGAGAAAACGAATAAAAGACGACGGTAAAATACGGAAAAACACGGAAGAAAACGTGCGTAAATATATGAAATATAAACGCACGTCAACCCCCCTAAAGACTTGGATGGAATCGAGGAACAGACTAGACTGGATGGAGAGAAAGTTCTTGAGCCAGAATGTGTCTCACAGTGAACCCCCGGACCTAGAAAGAGAGCTCGGACGAAGAGCAAGGGGAAAGAGCCTCCGTTGCCGAAGTTCAAATTTTGAAGAGAGTGGCTAGTGTTGCCAGCATAAAAGAGAAACCCTCGGATATCACCAGTGGGGGAGTTATTGAGACCATCCATTTGTCGTCGATGTCAACAATCAGGATTTCTGCCCCAACTGCTAAGAGGACGCCGACCGTTGAGCGTCACCTGTTCAAGCCCCCCTGAATATCATATCGGGAGTCGAGCAAACGACAATAAAAATAGCGCTTCATGGGAGGTACCCATGTTCTGAACTTCTGTCGATTTTCGATAGGATTAGTTTACTAATTTTTGTAAATAAATACTGTTGTGGGGATTTTTGTCGGGACACTTAGAGGATTTATACTTTTTGTGCAGGAATAGCCCCACCCGATCGGGTCATACATCAACCGATCGGGTGGCTCGATTCAGTAAGTGGCCAGCTTCAGTCGAAGAGTGAACCGATCGGGTGATAAAGTGGGTCGCTGATCGGGTGATGAAAACAGAAGCTTGGGATGTTTTTCGGAGAGCGATCAATCGATCGGGTGAGATCTCACCCGATCGGGTGACCTATAGCAGCTGATCCAACAGAAAATTTTGAAAATTAATCCACCCGATCGGGTGATTTTCACCTGATCGGTTTGCCCAAACCCTATATAAACGGCCCCCCACCTGACTTCACTTCACCCAACCTCCAGAAAATTCGTTCGAACGGTTCATTTTCCCTTCTTCCAAAACGATCTCAGCCATCACTCCCACTACTCCAAATCGTACTCCCGCACTTCCTCCACTAGTTTCCAACCATCAGAACCCTCCCATCAACCACGTTCAAACCGCAAATCACTCAAAACCCTAGCCCTAATCCCCCAACTTTCAAAATTTCTGTTCTCTTTGGATTGGCATGCGGCGGCTCCCCGAATCACTTCTTCGTACATTGCGGGATCTTTTGGAAGCTAGGAGTCGCATCATTGCCGGGTAAACTCGCTCCATAGCTTGATTTTTTACATTGCCCAGGAATTTTTATTTTGTCACTTTTTCATTTGTTACGTGCATCCATATATCATCCTGCATATTACACCAAATCGCCACAACATCATGGCAAAAGACAAAGATAAGGGTAAGCAACCCATGGTGGTGGTGGAGCTGTCTCGCAAGAGTAAACGATCCACACGTTCTACGCGTTGACGTGTTCCTCCACCATCGCCTACCCAACCACAACCCCAACCTATCGTACCTGTGGTGGACCCACTGCTTGGACCGCAGGGAGTTCGTTTTATGAGCCAAGCACATAAAGATTTCTATTCTCGCCTCAGCCGACGTTCTCACCTAGCCACCAAGTTCGCACATGATCAAACCCTATACAATCTCGGTGTTTTCACCAAAGTCGAAGCCATATTCACAAACTTAGGTTGGCTTGGTTTCTTCCACTCCCATACCCTATCCTACCCCGTTCTCACACTAGAATTTCTCTCAACTATCAAAATTGAGACGGGGTCAAATATCGATTTTTGCCATCGACACTGAAACTTTCGTACCCCAGTGACCACCATCAATGATATTTTCGGTTTCCCCATTCTTGAGGGCAGCATCCTCCCTAATGAATTGCATGCCAACTTTGATGTCGACTTCTTTTAGGGCGCCTCACATTACACGATCATTATCCTAGGGGTAAGGCCAAGGCCTCTTCTATTATCCACCTGGTCTTCCGTCTCGCCCATCGCATTATCTCTAGCACCTTCTTTCCACAGGATGAGTCCGGCACTGTGACCATCCCAGATTTATTCATTTTATGGGCGATGACCTTTCCTTACATTCCCGGTGTTGACGGGATTACTTTCGAGGCACCGCGTATATGCATCAATATCGCTGCGTGGCTGATTCAAAAGCTTATTGATATTAGCCGTGCAAATAAAGGAAAATATTATTGCGGTGGCCTCATCACTATCATTGCACTACACCCTCCCTTCAACATCGTGCTTCCCCCCCCCCCTCGATTTTCCTCATGCCCCAGGATCCACCTATCTTGACATCGATGTCCTGAGCGATCGGTTTGCTTTCCATTATGGCCATCCCCATGCTCCTTACACCATTCTCCCAACCCTAACCATGTCACCATCAAGCTTTCAAGAGATTGGTCTTTTCCACCATATCCTGAATTTGTGGGGGGGGCTACACCTTCAATTTGCTCTCCCTGACGCTCTTAAACCACCTTCACCTGCCGTCCACTTGGGCGAGCAGGATATCCTTGAGTTCAGAGGAGACCCCGGGGTTGGACCTAGTGTCATCACCCCGGCTGCTGCTATCGTTTCTTCTGAGGCCCTGATCACGGCCCTGCATGGCCTGGCCTCTCATGTCGACACGACCACTGCTACCGACACACACTCTGACGTGTGTTATGCTACTTCAGCTCGCCTCGCTCTCGAGGCCGAGATGGCTACCTTGCGTGCTGGCACATCCTCCTCCACCTCCTCGGATCCATCTACTTCCTTCCTATCACATCCATGTTTCCTCGCTCTCGAGCGAAACGTCGCCGCCATTCTCCGCCTTCTTACCCATGTCAACGGTCCTCCACCACCATCTCCACCCTCTTCGCCTCCTCCATCGCCTCCTCGACGATAATCCCCTCCCCCACCACTACCGTCGACCCTCCACTCCCACCACCTTTCACCTCCGTCACCATCGCCTACTCGCGTTGCAAGAAACAGATGACTGTGCGCGCGAGATCACTACCCACACCCTCCTCGTCAATTGCCGTATCCTTACCACCTTCTGTTACCACCGATGCCCCACCCATCATTCACACCCCTACCGAGCCCATCCGTTCACCATATCCACCCCTTTCTCCACTTCTTCGCATGCCCGTCCCATCTCCCGACCACACCCCTCCAATCTCTTCCGAGGAGGATGAGGAGCCTGCCGCTCATGCACCTTGATTTCCCTTTTTTCTGATTTTCCCCTAGCCATTTGTTTTGCGTCACCTTAATCATATCTTTTTTCTAGAATTATTGAGATCAGCTTGGGGGAAATCAATATTTTGTGATTGTCGTCGTGTCACTTGTTTGCTGTGTGCTTGTTTTGTATGTTGGTGTGTATGTCTTTTGTATAGTTTGTTTCGGTATTTATTTTCTTTATTTTTCTATGTCTTTCTTTGTCGGTGCGTATTTCCTCCCATCTTTCATTACCCTCCAGCATTTACTCATATTGCTTTGAGGGCAATGCAACGTTCAGCTTTAGGGAGTCACACTATGTGCGTCAGTATTATCTTTTTCACCGTTTTTGAGTCGTTTTCATCGTGTTTTTCTTTTTCTTGCCATCCTTTTATTCTCCCTCTCCTAGAGATGACCCCGCATGATGAAACTGCCACTGAACCACACACACTTAGCTAAGCTACGATAACCATTCTCACTAACCCTAGGAAGCCGAGTTCTATTGCATTTTATGCTCTGTGGGTTCACTTTGCCTTTTGTGTGAGTTGTGTTGTGACTAGCTAGTTGGCGTGCTTCTACGTTGTGATTTTGTTTTATATGCCAGTCCTTGGATGACCCCTAGACTATCATGCTTCAATTTTGAATATGCGGTATATTTCCTCCACTGTCTGCTTCTTTATGCATGACTCATCTCTATATTTACGCTTCAAACCGCATGTGTCAGAACTCTACCAATATGACTAGGATAACCCATGTTGCTTAGGCTCTGATTCGCAAAAAAATTCCTTTGTCCCAAGTGTTTAGAATTCGAATTCTTTTTTGTTTTACCTGGTGCAAATCCCATCGTCGTGTGTTGTTCTTCCACTTGGGAGAGTACACAGTTTTGCCACTCACCTGCGCATCGTTCTCCCGCTTTTGGAGAATACGCATTATCCTACTTTTAAAAAAAGAGAGGAGAAAAGAAAGAACATGTATATCTAAAATCCAAAAAAATATCCAAATATCCAAAACCCAAATAAAACAAATTCCTGTTGTGAATATTACTCCTATCCGCCGTGAATAAAGGGAAGGAGAGAATTTGCACCAAGTGCTCTCATCCACACCTACTCAACCCCTTTCGTTTTCAAACACACTTGGCATAGGAGCTTCCTAGCAATCATCTAGGCAATCATGCGGTGATTTCCTAGTTTCTAGCAGTAGAGTCCCTGACATATGATATGTTTCTATTCTTACACTATTCTCATGCATGCTTGAACTATTATTCACCACTAACTCGAATTGATTCGATATTTGGGTCATTCCATGGGTATGTGTATATGGAGCTCGATTGCACGATTTGGATAGCAACACCATTTGCTAGCTCACAACCACACTCACTTGCACTTCACCGCATGGACCCATGACACTAGTAGGGACTCGTATTCCTGGGCTTAGTGCTATGCTTCTCGTGAGCTTACTTAGTGTGTCGTGTTAGTTTTCGTTGGCTGTGACGGGTAATCTAGGATTTCCTTTTCTTTATCTTTCTTTCTTTCTATTTTCCCCTCCGAGCTCCTATTCTCATTCGTCTTCCTCGAGGACAAGGAAGGGTTCAGCTTGGGGGATTTTGACGCGCATTTATGTTTTATATATTCATGCATGTCTTCTCCATAATTTCCCGTCGTTTTTTTGTTATTTTGAGTGCTTCCTTTTGTGATTTTTAGTTCCTTGTCACTTTCATTGTGTTTATGTGCTTTTGCAAGATATTGCTGGCGCAGGGGACATACAAGGCCAACATCATGAGTCCCCGGAGTAACGGGAGGTATCTTCACGAGATCCTGAGAGCAAATCATCAAGAGAAACCGCGTATCAGCTCTCAACCGATCGGGTGGACAGTCCCACCCGATCGGTTTGTGCGACCGTATCAGACCCGAGGAAGAAGCAACTCCACCCAATCGGTTCAGTGATCGGGTGGATGTGACACAGGTTGTTGTTTTGAGTGCCAAAGTTCACCCGATCGGTTGACTTGTTAACCGATCGGGTCACCTGTAGCAGCTGCTTCCCCAAGCTCGAGAATTCAAAGACTCACTCGATCAGTTCAGCGATCGGGTGAGGTTTATCAAAGCCGAAGACCAAGTCCAACGATCGTCTCACCCGATCGGGTGAAGTTTCAACCGATCGGGTGAACGTTTATTTTGTCTTTTAGTGGGAATATTCCCTAGATCTTGCCAAAATGTATAAATAGAGCAAGGTTTCCCAGAAAACGTAATCCCCATTTTCTTAAGTTGTTTTTAGGGGTTTTGGCTGCTCTGAATTTATTTTCATTTGTAAGTTTCATGATCGTTTCAATACTTTAATATTGCGTTTATATTACCATTTGCTACAGTAATCTATTGCTTGATTTTCATTTTGATGGCTATAATCTGTTTTATTGCTTTTCATGCCATGATTAGTAAGTAGTTCTTAAATCTGGGACATTGGTGGAAACCCCTTCGTGGGTTCTCCCTAGAACGACCATAGGATTAGGGATTCGATAGGATATATGGATTTAGATGGTTACGCGGGGGCGTTTTATTGTCACTGGCAGAAGAAAGACCGTCTTTGACCGTCGGGCCAAGGAAAAATAAAACGGAAGTTTGATTCCCTAGCCACTGCTCACCCACTTAGACATTGATTCCTCGCACATGGGAACGACTTGGATGAAATGCCGGGAGCAATCGTTGCGAGCTTAGTGCTCCCGGAGTCCGGCGGTGTTGGACATGGGAATGCCCACCGTCCGAACCCGGGTAGACCTAGCGATCATCCTGGACATCGACCAGAATATCGGGCCCATGGGACGCTAGGCACCACTATTAGAGGCAACATCTCACCGCTAAACCCTAGAATCCGATCACATTCCTATCCTTCGGTCTTAATAGTGAGAACTCGTGATAGGGCGTAAGCCAAGGTCCTAGGTTGCCCTTTATATCTCTTACACCTTTTGCAATAGTTTACCATCGTGACATCCAACAAGCGATTAAGCTAGCTCACCCACCGGGTGATCTGGATCCCGATTGTTCACAAGCACAACACACGCCTCCCTGTGTTCAACTCCCAAGCCACACTTCGACACCGTGTGCTTGCGGTTACAAATTCTAATCCTAGTATCTCCGTCCTGATTTGAGTGCCAAACGGACGGGCGGTCAGCATGTAACGGCGCTTATCTTTCATCGTCCAACGTTCCCGAGATCTCTTCTACGGTGACACCGAGTTTGGCAAGCTTTGCGTGGATGCAGGAACTCTGGACGCGGTGACATAGACTCAAGACCACTACAACGGCGACTTCTGATGACTCCAGTGGCAGCGACTCTCCTTCGACGGCGGGAGCTCGAGGCGGCGGGCTTCACACCGACTTCTCTGGTGACTCTGCATGGCGATCTTCGCTTTGCTCAACGACGACAGCGGCCGCCACCTCGACTTCGATCGCTTCTTCTTCCTTGATCTCTACAGTGATGTGGCGGTTTGAACGGCAACGCGATCACGGTAGCGGCAAGCTTCCGTCCACGGCAGCGATGTTGATCTCCACGTCTTGGTAGCGAGATCTTCGACTGCGAGATTATCAGCTTCGACTTCTGAGATCTTCGATGGGACGGTGATAGCTCATTGTCAACTCCGACTTCTCTGATATCGACGGGAGCGTGGCTTCGACAGCGGTCTCTTAATGGCGAACGACAGCTTTGAGGATGTCGATGGAGACGGTCACTTGACCGACGGCTAGGGAATGCTGCTTCGTCTTCACGATAAGATGACATCGGACTTCTCTTTGAAGAGCTTTGGATATGAAGGGTTGCAGCAATCTTCGGTGACGAGGGAACTTCGATGAGCAACGGTGGACTACGTGCAATGTCAACCCAAGGCGACGGTGGTCTCCTGCTCTCGATGATGATGAAGAGGGTGATGGAGCATGCGTGAGTGATGAGGCATTGCTTGATGCGAGAGTAGTTGAAGAGGATATGGGCTTGGCTCGTACAGCAATGAAAATGATACGGAGGATTGTGCGTGAGGCTCTTTGGCTTGGAGAGGTCTCTTTTTGCCTTGGGAATTAATATTTTGGTCGTACCCTACTTCCCTTTTTTGTGCCGCCCTTTGTTCTCCTTATAGGTGCCCTTATATAGGTTGGGGGTCATTTGGATGCGTGACTTGCCTTCCTATACGTTGGCGCTAGGGTTTTTAAGAGATTGGTTATTCAAATTTGGCTAGGATGTATATGGATGAGATTGAGGAGATTTTGTTGGGATTTGATTTGAATATGAATAGGAATTTGGTAGAGTCAAATATTTGCAAATCTAGCTAAAAGATTTGAACTCAAATTGGCCTCCATCTCATCCCATATTGGACCAAGTCTAATTTGCTTTGTGTATGGCACTTTGACCAAGTCCATTAGCTATGTGGATAGCAATTCCTCCAACGCTTAGAATAACGACTTTGCCATTCCTGAATCACACTTAGCACACACGTTAAATAGTTCACACACGTTTGTCATCATCAAACTAGAGACCCTAGATCGTTGCGTCCAATAGGAGGTCAATGTCGTAATCAGCCATCAGCTCTAACCAACTGTGCTACCTCATATTCAACTCCTTCTGAGTGAAAATGTATTTCAAACTTTTGTGATCTGTGAAAATTTTCACTCTCTCACTCAGTAAGAAATGTCTCCAAATTTTCAGGGCAAAGATGACAGTGGCTAGCTTCAAGTCGTGAGTCGGATAATTCTTCTCGTGAACCTTCAACTGCCGAGAAGCATATGCGACCACATGACCATGCTGGTACATGACATATCCAAGGCCCTTGCCTGATGCATCACATAAGATCTCAAATCCTCCAGTCCTATCTGGTATAGCTGGACTGGTGCAGACGTCAGCCTTGCTTCAATATCCCAAATGCCTGCTCACAATAGTCTGACCATATAAACTTGACATCCTTCCTCGTCAATCGAGTCATGGGCTTGGCTATCCTCGAGAAATCCTTGATGAATCGACAGTAGTAACCCGCCAATCCTATGAAACTCCTGATGTTTGATGCCGACCGAGGGGTAGGCCAATTGTTGACTGATGCAACCTTCTCTGGGTCGACAGAGATACCGTCGCCCGATACCACATGACCAAGAAATGCAATTCGGTCAAGCCAAAATTCGCACTTGCTGTACTTGGTATACAACTGATGACGATGAAACGTCTTCAAAACAATTCGCAGGTTTTCGGCATGCTCCTCCTCGCTCTTCGAGTAGACCAATATATCATCAATGAATATCACAACGAATTTATCCAAAAACACGTACAATATGATATTCATGAGATTCATGAATACTACAGGGGCGTTGGTCACACCAAGCGGCATGACAACAAACTCGTAGTGCACATACTTGGTCCGAAAGACCGTCTAGTAGATATCTTCGTTCTTGAACTTCACCTGATGGTATCCACTTCTCAGAACCAACTTCGAGAAAACTTGATATCCATCGAGTTGATCGAAGATGTCATCGATGCGAGGTAACATGTACTTATTCTTCACAGTGACTTTATTCAACTCCCGATAATCCATGCACATCCTTCTTGATCCGTCCTTCTTCTTGACCAACAGAACAGATGCACCCCCAGGGAGATACGCTGGGATAGATGAATATTTTCTGCTGCAGATCATCCAATTTCTTTCGTAGCTCTTCAAGTTCTGCAGGAGCCATACGGTAAGGAACTTTTGAGATCGGTTGAGTATTCGACATCATGTCGATGCTGAATTCCAGAGCTCGGTCAGGCGGCAATCCAGAAATATCCTCTGGAAATACATCATTGAAGTCTCAAACCACTGTAGGCTTCTCCTGTTCGACTTGCATAGATGCGACCTGAAATTTGATAGTTCCGAGCGAACGTCTTCCATTGATGAATTCGAAGACCGGATGGTTGGGAATCTCAAATACTACTTTCTTCTTGTGACAGTTAATAGTAGCATAGAAAGTTCCTAACTAATCCATGCCGAGAATAGCATCAAAGTTAGGCATGTCCAGGACAATGAAATCTGCATATAGCTCATGTCATGTATAATGCACCCACTTCTATGCTGAGACAAAAAGTCTCCCTACCATGCTGAGGCAAGAAACTCGCGTAAATTTTGTGTACACGATACTTTTATATGTTTTGGCTAATGATAGAATTTCTATTGTTCTGAAGTTTCGCAAATTGCACAACCTGTATGGGCCACCACAAAAACCTGTCACACACCACTTCCCATTATACTTTGGAGCGAGGACACGAGCGGGTCCGTATGGTCTGAGCAATGAAGCTCAAACCCAATAAGAATTTGTGAATAAACCAATCGCAGGAACTTGCATGCATTCAGAAGCAACAGAAATAACTTTAAATTTAAGCCAGCATCCGGAAATGAGTACATAAAAGTAATAAGGCCCAAAACATGTCCAACAATAGAGTTCTACAATGAAATGGGCACACACCCTATAGAAATGCAGCAAATAAAATCCTACACAGCAACAGATAGTGTCCAGCAACTAGTCCTTAGTGGGGAGAACTCCTGGATCAGTGTACTCCTGGTCCTGTGGATCAGTCTCCTCAAGCAGCTCGTCTTCAATGTAACATGTCTCGTGTCCTGACATACATTTCAAACAACATGGAAATGTATGTCAGCACGGGTCCTTGGCAAGCAAAAGCGTAAAAGAGACTCTTAGCAAGGTTTTCGAATTAGTTTTCATGGCAGTTAAACATTACAGAGAAAATGAGCAGTTATAAATTTTAACCAGTGTGAATAGGAAATCATATTAGCATGGCAGTTCTAAGATAAGTAAAAGCAATAAAATTTTTACATGTTAGACATTTTAAGATGGCAGTTTTCAAGCTATTCTTTAGTGTTTCTAACTAGTGACTAAGGCCCACATCGTTAGGCGGATAGCATGTGAATCTACATTCTCGTGCCCTCGAAGGTGACCATTTACTTCCGACTAGTGCCCGCGAGCCCAACCTCACCCAAGTACTTTCTGGACCACGAGCCAGAATCAACCAAATCGGTCGCATGATTTATAATACTGGAACATGAGCCAGACTCGCCAAACTGGCCCATAAGAAAGCCAAACCTGGCATCCAAGATCTATGATTAGCCAAACCGGCCCATAATAGTCATGATTTTTCAAGTGGTTCAAGGTATCCATACATGTCCAGAAATGTTGCAGTTCACAAGGCATATTCAATTAACTTATTAAAGTGTCCACACGCACACACGCGGGTTTTTATCTTGCAATACACAGCAGGTAACATGTGAAGTTTGGTGTCGCATTAAATGAAACAGTATTTAAGACATGGAAAATGCACGCTTGCCTGGTTGGAGCGATTTTAAGTGTTCAGACAATTGTAATGAGAGGCGCGATTATCTGCGTCAACAGAGTTATGGTTTTAAATTAACGTTTTCTGTTCACAGAATACCTTTTACTATTTGTATATATACATATAACTTATCATATTACTGTATTATATAATTCTATTATACATATAGGATTGTTATATAACACTTAACATATATACAATACATATACAGATATTACTAACATTATATATAATAATGTAATTTACTGCTTACTTATGTATTACTAACTGTATCTATATACTAACTTACTGATAATACTAACAGCTTACTTTATTATATACTGACTAGTCCTAACCCGTGGCGGCGGGCACGGTTTATTTAAGATCCCCCCGGCGAAATCTTTGTTCTCCAAAAAATTATTTTCACAGCCAAAATTTAAAAGAATAACAAATTAGTGTAAAAATATTTAGCAGCACGAGCACCTTCAGCGTGGGTGCCTTCAGGCGGAAAAACAAATACGGCGCGGCCGCCTTTGGCGTGGAACAACAATTCGGTGCTGAACAACAAATTTGACAAATTCGGCACAGGCGCCTTCGGTGCGGACTAACAAATTAGCGCAAAAAATTGTGCGGGAGTCATTTGTTAAATGTATGGAACAATAATTTCAGCACAGACGCCTTTAGCACGAAACAACAAATTAGCATAAAAAATTTAGCAGGCGCCTTCGGCGCGAAACAACAAACCTTTGTGTATTTTTCGGTGATGGTATTAACTTAAATTTTTTAGGCTAATTTTTTTACTTTGTTTAATTTAATTTTAAAGTTTCGGTTTCCAAGACACTTTTCCCCCAAAATTTAAGTTTTCTCACTAAAATTTTCACAAAATCCAATCTCAACCATTGATTTACCAAGATCAAATCGTAGCCACTCTTTATCTTGTCCTAGTCAGCTCTAGAATTCAAAAAAGGTTGTCAAATGTATAATAGATATATAATAACATACTGGAGACATATAAACTAGAACTTATATATATTAACTTACTGTTATTATAAAACTAACTGACTTATATTATAAAACTAATATCATATTAAAATTAACTTTCCAAAACTTACCTGTTTAATTCTTTAGCGATACTCATGCAGGGGGTGGCGACGGAGCGTCTGACGTTGGGAGGCGGGACGGCTGCTGCAAGCGGTCCGTCAGCGGTTGGGGGCGGCGCATGTGGCATTGGCGAGGGCTGGAAGAGGCTGGTCGAGGGGGTCGCCGTCGAGGGGAGAGGCGGAACATGGAGAGGTTCGAGGTGGAGAGGCTGGTGAGGCGATGGCGATGTGATGTTTGGAGAGGGATTTTGTCGGATGAGGCTGAGAGGCGGTAGGGTTGTTTGCAGGGTGGTAGGAGGGAAGGAGGGCAAGGTGTTTTATAAGAGGGTGTTGGACGGAGGGAGATTGTTAATTATATTGAAAGCCTACAATCATTTCATGCACAATGCTCCAAATATGATAGTCATTTAAGTTTCATGTTCAGGATATCAGTTGTAACGGTCTGTTTTCGATTGTACGCTTTGTCGTGCACGTAGTCTTGTTCGTGCACGTATTTATTTTAGACTGTCTGTATCCGAACCCTATGGTGTGATATGTCGTTGTGACCCTCTCAGAGAGTATTAAATTGTGGAATTATTTTGGAACGTCATTTCACGGGTCGTTCTCCCACGATTTGACCTTATTTGAAGAGACGTTGCGATATTCACTTTTGTCGTAAGGCCTTTTTATTTTTAATTTCGTTTCTCGTCGTCGAAATTGTGATCCATCTTCTTAGTTGCGTTTCTCTCGTCCGTGCGGTCACCCCAGTATTTATCTTACAATTTTTGGGCTTCGTTTGACCTACTTTCACTTTTTGTCCAACTTAATTATTGAATTAACCCCAAGTTTCACATGGCACATATCCCCTATTAATTAACAATAATCTTTAGCTCCCCTAATTTTGACTTAGACTTTTATCCCCTTATGGGCCGCACACCAGCAAGAGAGAGGGAGAGAGAGTGTGTGTGCTTTGGTTGTTAATAATAACAATTCTATATCAAAAATAAATCCTATAACAAACCATATACCCTAACCCTAGAGTACCTAGCCACGTTCTCAGCCTTCCCCTATTAATATTGACCTAGGCTATCAATTTTTTTTCACAGCAAACACTTCTAAGCTGCCGGCCCTACTTCTCTTTTCACGCAACACATGCAAAACCCTAGCACCCGGGGGTTTTTCTTGCGCTCTCCGCCTAAACCCATCGCCGACCGCCCTCAGACCGCCCCCAAACTTCCTCCTCCCTCCTACGCCGCCGTGAACCGCCATAGACTGCCGCAAAAGCTCCCTTGTGCGGCTGTTTTGCACAACATTGTGCTGCTGCTGCTACTGCGGCCACCACCGCCGTTGCCGCCGCTGCCAGCCGCCGCTGCTGCCCCCTCTGGTGTGCCCCGACTCCCCTCTGACCCTCTGTGCCGCTGTGGGCCTCCCTCAGGCTGCCATCGCCTGGAAACATCGAGCCATCTCGCTATTTCGTGTTTTTACGACGTCGCCACACGTCGTATCGTCTCTCGTCGCTCTTCTCGCTGTTGGGTTCCTCCGACAGTCCTCTACCTCTCCTAGGGGTGTTTTTCGACGTTACGATCATCCCCTACGACGCTCAAATGTCAAAGTCTCTGTGAACGTCGACCCGTTCGTCTCGGTTCGTTGTTACGGCTTCCCGGGAGCCGTAAAACGTCTACCGATCATTTGCTCGCTGTTTGAAATCTGGTTCGCTGATCTCATTGCTGTTCGAGGATTGGCGAGCACAGAATCTAATTTTGGAATCTGGATTAGGAGCGTGTTCTATTATTCCAACCCCTGGCGTCGCTACCCGACGCCAGTGTAGCTCTCGTGTCGTGTAAGGGTGATTTTCTGAACACTTAGGACCCCCAACCCATGCATACTAATCAAGATAAGAAATAAGTAATTTAATTAGTTGATAAATCACTAATGAAGATAATTTAAACTGGGACTGTAGGTTCGTGAATCCGAGCACATAGGTAGTTTGGACTGGTTGGACGGTATTTTCAGAACGACTGATTGCAGGCAAGTGAAACTTGCCAATTTGTGCTTTAGGCCATGTTTTAGGTCATTCCCCGTTTTTAGCGTAAAAGAGACTAGGCGACGAAATGCTACTCACCTAGACGCAACTTTAAGATCTAGCTTGACAACAAAGCTAGATCTGTCACCCTGCCATGTCATTCATGCATTATTGCCTATCACGTTTAATTTACATATCTGTATGCTCTTTACTTTTGCTCTACCATGCCTGTCACGTTTAATTTCCTTATCTGTACGCACATTAATTGTACCCATGCCATTCCATGCATCTTAATGTCATTCCATGCTTGAATGTTGCATTCGTAGCACACGCTACTTATACTTGCTTGTTGAGGCTAGGCACCTGCGTTGCAGGCACAACCCTATGCCAAATACACTTCCTGCTCGTGATCCAGAAGCGGGCTACATGTGTTGGTCAAAATCCAATGCCCGATACAAGTGGAGGGGTAGGGTTAAGCGATCATTTGAGCTTAGGAGTTGGCCCGTACAGCCACTCCAGCCAAAAGGCGTAAACTATGTGCACGACGTGTTACTTGACTAGTAAAATCCATATGAATGTTTTAGTAGCTTTACTACTGATTAGGGTTCAATATTTTATATTTTACCCCTCATTAAATGGTATTTTGTGCATAATTTGTGTTCATTTTGGCTCCGATACGCACATTTTGATGATATCACTTAATATTGGAGCTTACCATTTTTATATGCCTAAAACATAATTTTTACAGCTTATTAGCATCTTCATCTTGGTCTCCTATTATTTTTCAGTTATATTTTGTGAAGTCCCGATTCCAACGCATATTTTTCCAGAATTTTTGGAGGTCGGAGCAATTTACTGCATTTTTTGGAAGACAAGGTGACGGTGCTGAAAATTTCTGGGCTAGAAAGTCTGCTTTTCCCTACTTTTGCAGAATTCTGCTATCATTGAAGTATATATTCTGGCCTAGTGATATTTTTCTAGTATTTTACACTTTGTTACGGTTCCACCACTGCCTAGAACACGTCATTTCGAGGTCGGATGATTTTTCTAGAATTTTCGTAAGACAGTGTGACGATGCTGAAAATTTCTACAGATTTGCCCCTCTTGTGAAGAAATCTGCTATCATTCCAGTGTATTTTCCGGCCTAGTGATATTTTTCTGGTGTTGTACACTTTGTTACGGTTCCATCACCGCCTGGAACACATCATTCCGAGGTCGGATGCTTTTTCTAGAATTTTCGCAAGACATGGTGACGGTGCTGAAAATTTCTGCAGATTTGGGATTAGTTGCGGGTTTAGGCGCGGATCTGACCCGTTTGAGCTGTTTTCAGACCCGAAATTCTGAGTCTATTTCTTGGGCTTTCCTTCCCTCTTTTCCCCTCATTCCACTCTCCTCCTTCTTCATTCTTAGGGTTAGAGACCATCGGAGAGGAGCAAGAAAGCTTGGAGGAGCACTTTGGAAAAGAAAGGTTATGTTTTTCTTAGAGAAATCTTGGTGAACTCTTTCCCTTTCTTTGTGTATTTTCATTTGGTGATTTGTAATGATATTGGATGATTGTTTTTAGAGATGAAAATGTCTCTGTTATTGCTATGAGTAGCTAGATCTCATTGTGTGTGGTTGTGTGGTTATGTTGCTTGCTTGGGCTATGGAATTTCATTCTTGCATGTTTAAAAGTTTATGTGGTAGGATTTTTTTGGGATATACTTTGAATTAGGGATCCTAGTGGGTATCCTTAGAGTAGACTTTGCCTAGTGGTACCATTCATATATGCTTGGTTGTTTATTATCTCGATTTTCCATACCCTACTTTCATTGCACACCAAGTGTTTGTTAAAATGCCACATCCACCGATTGCGCTTTCCTTAGCCGGAAAGACAATTGAGTTATTCTCGGATTGAACCCATATGCTTAGCAACCTCATTCCCACACACCACACAAGCTTCCTCGTCTATTTCCCTCTCTGATTCTCGAACCCTAGGATGTTGGTTTGGTAGATGGTCTCACCCACATTTTCACGCGCATTTCCACCATTAGCTTAGTTGGTTGTAGTTTCGTCTTTATCTCTCCTTTATTAATTGAACTTGCGATTGCAAAACGACTTGTCCCCGTGATTCGACCCGGTCTCACCGGATATAAATTTATTACTTGACGTCCTCCTACACTTGGGAGTAGCGCTTAAGCATCACATACTTGAGATGCATTCAAGCAATTGGCGTCGTTGCCGGGGACAACGGTTTTTGCATTTACATTTTTTATTGATTTAGGAAATTTTGACGTGATACATCCTACTATTTAGTGTGAGTCTTTTTTATTCTTTATCTTCCATTTATTATCTTTTATCTTTATTTATTTTTCACTTTTTGAGTCCTTTGCTATCTTTATTTTCATTTTCCTTTATAAAAATTCAAAAAAAAGCTATGGACTTTAACGACATAAATTCTTTGTATGATGCACTTTCGTTTTCTTTGCACAGGACTGCTTCTTTGAAGCTCAAAATTGCCGTCTTTGCTCAAATTGACGGTGAATCCTTCTATCAAGCTTGGAGGAGGTTCATGGATTTATTAAGCGGCTGTCCACATCATGGATTCACGATAGACCATCTTTTCCAGTTTTTCTACGAGGGGTTGAAGGAGGAGATGCAGGACTACATGGCGATGTTGGACGATGGGGCTCTATTTGACATGTCACCTGAGGATGCTTTGGAGTACTTGGAGTCCATGGAGGATATGGCACGACCATTGGATGGGACTTCAAGGAGTGATCCATTAGCGCCAGATCACGATAGCATTGGAGCATCCCTTGACCAAGGAGAGCAAATCGTGGACGCACCCTTGCAACCCTTGGGCGAGGAACTTCAATTGCTTATTCAGACATAGGAGGCTCAATCCCGATATTTTCTGCGGAGCATGGAGACTCGAAGCCAGTATATTCATGAGATCATTTCCAGTCTCGTATTGCTTGCCTCTTGCTTGGGAGAAGGAGATTTGTGTGAAGATGGAGAGGACGAGCGTGAAATTTTGGATGGAGTGGAGGAGGAGACTAGTAGGGCCACGAGCTCATCGATCATTTTGGTGGAGTCCGAACCATGCTCTCCCCCAATCTTGTCCCAAAATCCAGCATTCCTTTCCCCCGTGGACATGCATCATATAGAGATGGATGCAATCACTTTAGGGAGTTTTCGTCAACTTGATTTAAATTCTTTATCTTATGTTGACGACTATATTTGGATCACTTTTGTTGAAAGGCAACGGTGTCGGCTTTGGATTGACACACCCTCTCTCTCGCAAGGCACTATTGGAAATTTTATGGAGGGAGCACTTGTTGGTGTGTTGCTAGGGTCCAAAGTGATTTGTGGAGGGAAGACACTCGCGGAGGAGCGTAAAGATCTAATTGAGCAACTTTCCTCACCGTTATACATCCGAGATCCTCCTTTTGACCCCGGTGATCTCCTTCTAGTAGTATAGAAATTTTAATTTAATGCACTTTCTATGCTTTTTAGGATAGTTTTATTTCAATAAACCTCTACTTTTTCAACATTGAGGACAATGTTTGTCTTTGGTTGGGGGGAGAGTAGTAGGTGGTTTCAGGATGTTTAGTTAGTTGTTTTCATTTTAAATTTTGTTTTTGTGTTTTTTGTTTGGAGACATCCATTTTGACATCACCAATCATTTTGCAAGAATATCATTTACCCTCCTTGCTCTCTTGCTAGTTATTTGCCTAGTCCCTTGTCGTTTCATCTTTGTGCATGTTTTCAGATTCAAATTCTATTTTTAAATCCTAAATTGTGATTGGCATGCATTTGATTGTTTTTTCTTCATGAAATAAATTTTAATATGCCATTTTTAATGTGAGAGCTTAACTCCATGAATTTTGTCTTCAAATGAGTTAAATTAGCTTTGAACAAGCTTTGCGATGCATGAGTATGGATTAAGCCAATTGAGTAGAGTAGTTTTCAATTCTATGGGTTATGATTATGTGCCTAGTGTGGTTGGTTGGTGTGTTGAACAAAAGAGATAAAGAAGGCAAAAAGAAAGCAAAAGAAAAGGAAAGCAAAAGAAAAGGAAAACAAAAAAGAGAAAGAAGGCAAAAAGAAAGCAAAAGAAAAGGAAAGCAAAAGAAAAGGAAAACAAAAAAGAGAAAGAATAAGAATAAGTGCATCGTTCTTCTAGTTTTGTCGAGTAGCCGGGTCCTCGTGCCTCAAGAAGCATTGAGGATTCGCGTCGAAAGATAGGATTTAGGGGAGTGCACCAGAAAAAAAAGTGAATCTTAGGTGATTTGGGTTATTAGGTCTGCGGGGTCCTTTTTGGCCCAATGCCCTGAAATCGTCTGATTTGGGAGTCATTGACTGAAAACTCATTACATGGGTCATCTTAAGTTTCATACAAAGAAAAAGAAGAATAAATTCACAAATCCAACCTCCAAAATTAGGAAAGTGTTGTTTTGGCAAAACCCTGAGATTTGCGAAACTATGATACAACGTTGTGTTTTAATCCTCATTCGTGCAAAACATTGCTTGTTCTCCTTTATTTGAACCAAATTGAAGTGTTGTTCATGGGTTTGTTCTCATTCATGGATTGGTATATTGAATTTGAGATTTTGTTGAAAACTTTATTTTCGCCATGAATAATTTTGAGTTTGATATGTGCTTTAATTGAGAATCCGAATTTATCGCTTGTTTTGCTAGGGACTAGCAAAAAGCTAGTTGGGGGGTGTGATTAGGGTTCAATATTGTATATTTTACCCCTCATTAGATGGTATTTTATGCATAATTTGTGTTCATTTTGGCTCCGATACGCGCATTTTGATGATATCACTTAATATTGGAGCTTATCGTTTTTATATGCCTAAAACATAATTTTTACAGCTTATTAGCATCTTCATCTTGGTCTCCTATTATTTTTCCGTTAAATTTCGTGAAGTCCCGATTCCAACGCATATTTTTGCAGAATTTTTGGAGGTCGGAGCAATTTACTGCATTTTTGGAAGACAAGGTGACGGTGCTCAAAATTTCTGGACTAGAAAGTCTGCTTTTCCCTTCTTGTGCAGAATTCTGCTATCATTTCAGTATATATTCTGACCTAGTGATATTTTTCTAGTATTTTATACTTTGTTACGGTTCCATCGCCGCCTGGAACACGTCATTCCGAGTTCGGATGATATTTCTAGACTTTTCGCAAGACAGTGTGACGGTGCTGAAAATTTCTACAGATTTGCCCCTCTTGTGAAGAAATCTGCTATCATTTCAGTGTATTTTCCGGCCTAGTGATATTTTTCTTTTGTTGTACACTTTGTTACGGTTCCATCTCCGCCTGGAACACGTCATTTCAAGGTCGGATGATTTTTCTAGAATTTTTGCAAGACAGTGTGACGGTGCTGAAAATTTCTGCAGATTTGGGATTAGTTGCGGGTTTGGGTGCGGATCCGACCCGTTTGGGCTATTTTCAGACCCGAAATTCTGAGTCTATTTCTTGGGCTTTCCTCTCCTCTTTTCCCCTCATTCCACTCTCCTTCTTCTTCATTCTTAGGGTTAGAGACCATTGGAGAGGAGCAAGAAAGCTTGGAGGAGCACTTTGGAAGAGAAAGGTTATGTT
Source organism: Scilla litardierei (assembly GCA_030789695.1). Taxonomy (NCBI): domain Eukaryota; kingdom Viridiplantae; phylum Streptophyta; class Magnoliopsida; order Asparagales; family Asparagaceae; genus Scilla; species Scilla litardierei. Next base: position 229,937,634 of record CM061133.1, read on the forward strand.
TTTCTTAGAGAAATCTTGGTGAACTCTTTTCCTTTCTTTGTGTATTTTGATTTGGTGATTTGTAATGATATTGGATGATGATTTTTAGAGATGAAAATGTCTCTTTTATTGCTATGAGTAGCTAGATCTCATTGTGTGTGGTTGTGTGGTGATGTTGCTTGCTTGGGCTATGGAATTTCATTCTTGCATGTTTAAAAGTTTATGTGGTAGTATTTTTTTGGGATATACTTTGAATTAGGGATCCTAGTGGGTATCCCTAGAGTGGACTTTGCCTAGTGGTACCATTCATATATGCTTGGTTGTTTATTATCTCGATTTTCCATACCCTACTTTCATTGCACACCAAGTGTTTGTTAAAATGCCACATCCACTGATTGCGCTTTCCTTAGCCGGAAAGACAATTGAGTTATCCTCGGATTGAACACATATGCTTAGCAACCTCATTCCCACACACCACACAAGCTTCCTCGCCTATTTCCCTCTCCGATTCTCGAACCCTAGGATGTTGGTTTGGTAGATGGTCTCACCCACATTTTCACGCGCATTTCCACCATTAGCTTAGTTGGTTGTAGTTTCGTCTTTATCTCTCCTTTATTAATTGAACTTACGATTGCAAAACGACTTGTCCCCGTGATCCGACCCGGTCTCACCGGATATAAATTTATTACTTGACGTCCTCATACACTTGGGAGTAGCGCTTAAGCATCACATACTTGAGACACGTTCAAGCAGCTACCCTTGCCATGTTATATTTGTTGTCATGTTATACTTGTTGCCATGTCATGCTTGTTGCATCATCTTACTTGTTACATCCATGCATTAAACTGCCATGTCATCGCACATTTTAGAACTACTAGGTTGCTCTCCTTCTTTTAGTTTCCTTGCACAAGTCTCTTATAGACTTGCTGACATGCGCCCTCGTCTCTTTTGGGTGTGGCATGTTAGTTGCTGAGCCAGAGCCCGTTGCAGAGGACGAGGTGTTTGTTGACGTTGAGCCTGGGTCCGCTGTTGACGTGGAGTACGAGGACACCGGCGACCAGTCGTAGAGACTTCTTCGGTGTTGCTTCTGCTTAGTTGTTGTTAGTTTGTCGATGCGTAGCACCTTTCTTTCTGTACGTTTGATTATTTATTTTGGCCATGCTTGGGCCTTTAGACTCTTCTTTTTAGCCTGGTGGCTTTTCTGTGATGTTGGACTTTATTTGTGGACGTTCTGAGATTGGAATAATATTATCTGTCTCTTTTCTTTCTTATTATTTTTGTTCTGTTTCGCATTTGTAAGGACCTATACTTGGTTATTCCAGATGCTTTACAGACTAGAGCCTCACAGCTTCAAGTCTGAGCGGACTTCTCACGCCTCGCCTCCATTTTAGGGAAGCTGGTCGTGACAGGTTTTATTGGTGGCCCATGCAGGTCTCACTTGCAATTGCAAATTATCGGAACAACGATAATAATTATAGAATGTCCATTAAATAAATTAAAACGTCCAAGTCATAAGCTTTGAGTCTAATTTAATTCGTTTTCTATGTTATTAGACGGCTGGAAGACGACAGACCCGAGCTGGTTAAGGGCCTAACTGTGTTACGGTGCCGGATAGAGAGCCCACCAATACTGAAGTCATGAGGATGATGCATCAGATGATGCAGGTGCAGCAGGGCATGCTCCAGAATGCCCCTCGCTTTGAGCTGGGAGCGAAGCAGTTTCGGGAGCTGGGCCCGACTTATTTTGATGGATCTGAAGGACCATTGGCTGCAGAGGAGTGGATCCGGAATACGAAGGACAATCTGAGGATGTCAAAGAACAACCTGGCTGGATGGGTTGATTTGGTGAAGAAACAGCTCAAGGATAATGCCCGCAGCTGGTGGGATGCAGAGGAGGAGCTGTTGGTGAGACCTATTCCTTGGGAAATTTTCAAGGCTAGGTTCGATGAGGAGTATTTTCCGAAGGCTGCCAGGAGGGAGATGTTGCAGCGATTCATTGATCTGAAGCAGGGAAATTTATCGGTGGACCAGTATCATCAGGAGTTCACCAGGCTGAGTCATTTCGCACCGAAGATGGTGCAGGATGTCGAGGAGAGAGCTCAGAGGTTTCTACACGGTCTTTCCCTAGATTTACAGAGCCTGATGTCTTCATCAGATTTGGAGTCTTATCAGAAGTTACTGGTAGCTGTTAGGAGGCAGGAGCTGATTGCGAGCCAAAAGAGAGGACAGACTTCTGGAGCTGGGAAGAGGCCTATGGAGCATGTCAGAGCAGTGGTTAGGCCTGGGTTCAAGCCTAACCAGTCGGTGCAGTTCAAGAGGTCAGGTGGGCCTACTCTGAAGACTTTCCATTTCTACGGCAAGACTGGGCATGTCAAGGAGCAGTGCAGGAATATGTTGGGGCAGTGCTTGGTTTGTGGCGATCCTGCTCATGTCATGAATGATTGCCCGAAGTCTAGACAGCCATGGAAGGACCAGTTGCAGCTCAGCCGTTGCAACAGAGAGCACCTGTACCTGCTGGACGTGGGACAGCCCTTGTTCCACAGAAGCAAGCTTTTCAGCTGGCTTTACAGCCGAGGAGACAGGCTTTCCTGATGACGGCAATTGAGACTGAGGTTGTGGATAAGGTTATTGCAGGTAACCCTCAGTCTAGCCTGTTTCTTTCCTTAGTTGATCTTGTTCGTTAGAATTTGTCTGTTATTTGAATATGTTATGTTTGCTAGAGTAGGATTTGATTGTTAGATTGTTTGTTAGGTGTGATTTTGGTTTGCACATTTCCTGCACGAGTCCCCTTTGACTCTGGTGCATCGATGTGTATTATATCCCGGAGCTTCGTGGAGAAGCATTCTTTGTCGACGTCCCCTCTTCCCAAGAGTTGGGATATCGTTACAGGGAAGGCGTGATCTCGGTGCATCGTGGTTGAAATTCTTGTCCTTTGGTGGTCTGTGTACATGAGCTTTACGCTGACTTTATTGTCCATGACATCATCAACTATGATGCCGTCCTTGGGATGGACTAGCTTGGGAGTTTCTATGCCACGATCGATTACAGACGGAAGAAGGTGGTGTTCGAGATCCCAGGTCATCCGGTGTTCAAGTTCAGCTGAGGCAGCAGTTTGCTTGGTCCTGTCAGGTTTCGGGCCAAGCAGGTGGAGATCGTTGCCATGCAGATGGAGCAGAGTAGACCAGCTGTGGTGCGAGAATTCGACGACGTCTTCCCCGAGGAGATGTCTGGACTGCGGCCCGATCGAGCTCTTGAGTTTTCGATCGATCTTATTCCGGGAGCGCAGCCCATTTCGAAGGCTCCGTATCGTATGGCTCCAACTGAGTTGGAGGAATTGCGTAGGCAGCTGGATGAGCTTTTACAGAAGGGGTATATTAATCACAGTGTGTCTCTGTGGGGAGCACCGGTGTTGCTGGTGAAGAAAAAGGATGGTTCACGTCGCATGTGCATGGACTACAGGGAGCTGAATGCCGTCACCGTCAAGAATCGATATCCATTGCCTCGTATAGATGACATCTTTGATTAGCTAGGAGGATCGAGAGTGTTCTCTAAGTTGGACCTGAGGAGTGGCTATCACCAGCTGAAGGTGAGGAAGGAAGATATCCAGAAGATAGCGTTCAGGACGAAGTATGGTGACTACGAGTCCATGGTTATGCCTTTCGGTGTAACCAATGCGCCCGTAGTTTTTATGAACCCGATGAACCTGATCTTCTACGACTTTCTAGATAAGTTTGTTGTTATCTTTATTGACGACATCTTGATCTATTCAAAGTCGGAGGAAGAGCATGCATCACACTTGAGGACAGTATTGGAGATTTTGAGGAAGCATCGTTTGTATGCTAAGTATTCCAAGTGTAAGTTCTGGCTTGATTGGGTTGCTTTTATTGGGCACGTGGTGTCAGGATATGGAATATCAGTGGATCCTGAGAAGATTAAGGCTATCAGAGAGTGGCCGGTCCCACAGTCAGCGCCTGAGATCCGGAGTTTCCTTGGACTTGCAGGTTATTATCGACGTTTCATTAAGGACTTTTCTCGGATTGCTGAGCCGATGACTCGATTGACGAGGAAGGATGTGCCATACGTTTGGTCTGATGATTACGAGGAGGCCTTTTCTATTCTGAAGGAGAGGTTGACGACTGCCTATGTTCTTGATGTGTCCGATCGGAGTGGAGGATTTGAGATCTTTTGCAATGCTTCTGGCAAAGGTCTCGGTTGTGCTTTGCATCAGCATGGGCACGTGGTTGCGTATGCTTCTCGTCAGCTTAAGGCTCATGAAAATAATTACCCGACACACGATTTGGAGTTGGCTGCAGTCGTATTTGTGCTCAAGATTTGGAGGCACTTCTTGCTGAGTCAGAAGGTGAAGATCTTCACCGATCACAAAAGCTTGAAGTATATCTTTACGCAGAAGGAGCTCAACATGCGACAGCGTCGATGGTTAGAGCTCATGGCAGATTATGAGATCGACTTGCAGTTTCACCCTGGCAAGGTGAATGTGGTTCCAGATGCGCTGTGTAGACTTCCAGCGGTGATGATGTTGACTTCGCAGTGGAGGTTGCAGCAGGATTTTTGCGAGTCTGGTATTGAGATCATATTCCCTGGGGAGGCTTCATCGTTGATGTGTATGCAGATACAGTCGATGATCATGGATCAGATCAAGGCAGGTCAAGCTGGAGATCCGAAGCTGGTGAGGATTCGAGAGCAGGTAGAAGCCGGTCTACGGACTGACTTTCGGATTCGTGAGGATGGCTCGCTGAGGTTTGGAGCCAGAGTGTGTGTGTCAGCTGGAGATATCAGAGAGGAGTTGCTTGTTGAGGCACACAGCTCACCGTATTCTGTGCATCCTGGAGGTACTAAGATGTACAAGGATTTCATCTGAATTATTGGTGGCATGGTATGAAGCGGAGTGTGTCTCGGAGCGTAGCCAAGTGTTTGGTCTGTCAGCAGGTAAAGGCGGAGCATCAGCGTACGGCAGGGTTGTTGCAACCGCTTCCGATTCCGGAGTGGAAGTGGCAACACATCATTATGGATTTCGTGACTGGACTACCTCGGAGTTCGAAGCAGAATGACGTGATTTGGGTGATCGTGGACCGATTGACCAAATCCACGCACTTTATTCCCTTCCGAGTAGGACAGTCCACCGAGACGCTAGCGAGGAGATATATGGAGGTAAATTCTTTTACTCTCTGTTTTTATTTCCTTTATCTAGTTTAGATAGTGATGTAACATGAATCGTGCAGGAGATCGTGCGACTTCACGGAGTCCCCGTGAGTATCGTGTCAGACAGAGACACGAGATTCACTTCTCAGTTTTGGCAGAGTCTGCAGAAGAGTCTGGGTATGAGTTTGAGTTTCAGTACGGCGTACCACCCGCAGACAGATGGCCAGTCCGAGAGGACGATACATATTTTGAGGACATGCTGAGAGCGTGTATGTTGGACTTCAAGGGATCTTGGGAGGATCATCTCCATCATGTGGAGTTTACCTACAATAACAGCTACCAGGCGAGTATTGGCATGGCGCCATTCTTCGCGCTAAATGGGAAAAAATGTCGATCGCCACTGAGCTGGGATGACATTGGAGGTAGAGAGCTGTTAGGACCAGAGATGATCATGGAGGCTGTGGATGTTGTGAGGAACATCCGGAAGAAGCTGAGGATCGCGCAGGACCGTTTTAAGCATTGGGCAGATGCTAAACGGAGGCCTTTGGAGTTTCAGCCTAGAGATCATGTCTTTCTGAAGATTTCTCCGAACCATGGAGTTATCCGATTTGGAAAGAGAGGCAAGCTGAGTTCGAGGTACATTGGGCCATTTGATGTCCTGGAGAGAGTTGGAGCAGTCGCTTATCGTTTGGCGTTGCCGCCGTCACTGGAGGGTGTTCACGACGTATTTCACGTATCTCAGTTATGTCGATACGTCAGTGATCCATCTCATGCTGTGGATTTCTCGGAGATCACGGTTCGTCTGGATCTTACCTATGATCAGTAACCAGTAGAGATTCTGGATCGACGGCAGAAGCAGCTGAGGAATAAGACCGTCGACTTGGTTAGAGTGCAGTGGCGTCATGGTTCCCCTGGGGAGTCCACCTGGGAGCGTGAGGATGATATGAGAGAGCGCTTCCCACACTTGTTTTCAAGCAGAGATTGATGTTGATTCCGAGGGCGGAATCATTCATAAGGTGGGGAGGATGTAATGGTCTGTTTTCGATTGTACGCTTTGTCGTGCACGTAGTCTTGTTCGTGCACGTATTTATTTTAGACTTTGTCTGTATCTGAACCCTATGGTGTGATATGTCGTTGTGACCCTCTCAGAGAGTATTAAATTGTGGAATTGTTTTGGAACGTCATTTCACGGGTCGTTCTCCCACGATTTGACCTTGTTTGAAGAGACGTCGCGATATTCACTTTTGTCGTGAGGCCTTTTTATTTTTAATTTCGTTTCTCGTCGTCAAAATTGTGATCCGTATTTTTAGTTGTGTTTCTCTCGTCCGTGCAGTCACCCCAGTATTTATCTTACAATTTTTGGGCTTCGTTTGACCTACTTTCACTTTTTGCCCAACTTAATTATTGAATTAACCCTAAGTTTCACATGGCACATATCCCGTATTAATTAATTATAGTCTTTAGCTCCCCTAATTTTGACTTAGACTTTTATCCCCTTATGGGCCGCACACCAGCATGAGAGAGGGAGAGAGTGTGTGTGATTTGGTTGTTTATAATAACAATTCTATATCAAAAATAAATCCTATAACAAACCCTATACCCTAACCCTAGAGCCCCTAGCCACATTCTCAGCCTTCCCCTATTAATATTGACCTAGGCTATCAAATTTTTTCACAGCAAACACTTCTAAGCCGCCGGACCTACTTCTCTTTTCACGCAACACACGCAAAACCCTAGCACCCGGGGGTTTTTCTTAGCTCTCCGCCTAAACCCGTCGCCAACCACCCTCAGACCACCGCCCGACCTTCCTCCTCCCTCATATGCCACCGTGAACCGTCGTAGACTGCCGCAAAAGCTCCCCTGCATCGCTGTTTTGCACATCATTTCGCTGCAGCTGCAGCAGCGGCCACCACCGCCGCTGCCGCCGCTGCCGGCCGCCGCCGCAGCCCCCTCCAGTGTGCCCCGACTCCCCTCTGACCCTCTGCGTCAACATGGGCCTCCCTCAGGCCACCATCGCCTGGAAACAACGAGCCATCTCGCTTTTTCGTGTTTTTACGATGTCGCCACACGTCGTATCGTCTCTCGTCGCTCTTCTCGCTGTTGGGTTCCTCTGACCGTCATCTACCTCTCCTAGGGGTGTTTTTCGACGTTACAATCATCCCCTATGACGCTCAAACATTGTAGTCTCCGTGTACGTCGACCCGTTCGTCTCGGTTCGTTGTTACGGCTTCTCGGGAGCCGTAAAACATCTACCGATCACTTGCTCGCTGTTTGGAATCTTGTTCACTGATCTCATCGCTGTTCAAGGATTGTCAAGCGCGGAATCTAATTTTGGAATCTGGATTAGGAGCGCATTCTATTATTCCAACCCCTGGCGTCGCTACCCGACGCCAGTGTAGCTCTCGCGTCGTGTAAGTGTAATTTTCTGAACACTTAGGACCCCCAACCCATGCATGCTAATCAAGATAAATAATCAGTAATTTAATTGGTTGATAAATGACTAATGAAGATAATTTAAACTGGGACTGTAGGTTCGGGAATCCGAGCACATAGGTAGTATGGACTGGTTGGACGGTATTTTCAGAACGACTGATTGCAAGCAAGTGAAACTTGCCAATTTGTGCTTTAGGCCATGCTTTAGGCCATTCCCTGTTTTTAGCGTAAAAGAGACTAGGCAACGAAATGATACTCGCCTAGACGCAACTTTAAGATCTAGCTTGACAACGAAGCTAGATATGTCACCCAGCCATGTCATTCATGCATTATTGCCTGTCACGTTTAATTTACATAGCTGTATGCTCTTTACTTTTGCTCTGCCATGCCTGTCACATTTAATTTCCTTATCTTTACGCACATTAATTGTACCCATGCCATGCCATGCATCTTAATGTCATTCCATGCTTGAATGTTGCATTCGTAGCACACGCTACTTATACTTACTTGTTGAGGCTAGGCACCTGCGTTGCAGGCACAACCCTATGCCAAATACACTTCCTGGCTCGTGATCCAGAAGCAGGCTTCATGTTTTGGTCAAAAGCTAATGCCCGATACACGTGGAGGGGTAGGGTTAAGCGATCACTTGAGCTTAGGAGTTGGCCCGTACAGCCACTTCAGCCAAAAGGCGTAAACTCTGTGCATGACGTGTTACTTGACTTGTAAAATCCATGTGAATATTTTAGTAGCTTTGCTACCCTTGTCATGTTATACTTGTTGCCATGTTATACTTGTTGCCATGTTATACTTGTTGTCATGTCATGCTTGTTGCATCATCTTACTTGTTACATCCATGCATTAAACTGCCATGTCATCGCATATTTTAGAACTGCTAGGTTGCTCTCCTTCTTTTAGTTTCCTTGCACAAGTCTCTTGTAGACTTGCTGACATGCGCCCTCGTCTCTTTTGGGTGTCGCATGTTAGTTGCTGAGCCAGAGCCCGTTGCAGAGGACGAGGTGTTTGTTGACGTTGAGCCTGGGTCCGCTGTTGATGTAGAGTACGAGGACACCGGCGACCAGTCGTAGAGACTTCTTCGGTGTTGCTTCTGCTTAGTTGTCGTTAGTTTGTCTGTGCGTAGCACCTTTCTTTCTTTACGTTTGATTATTTCTAGTGGCCATGCTTGGGCCTTTAGACTCTTCTTTTTAGCCTGGTGGCTTTTCTGTGATGTTGGACTTTATTTGTGGACGTTCTGAGATTGGAATAATATTATCTGTCTCTTTTCTTTATTATTATTTTTTTTCTTTTTCGCATTTGCAAGGACATATACTTGGTTATTCCAGACGCTTTACAGACTGGAGCCTCACAGCTTCAAGTCTGAGCGGACGTCTCATGCCTCGCCTCCATTTTAGGGAAGTGGGTCGTGACATCAGTCCCAGCTTCTATCAAGTATTCAGAGTAAATGCAAAGGGTATATGTATTTTTATTCATCGTATGTTTTCCAAACACCTTTAAATTCAGTGTAAATGTGCATGTTAGCTACAGGAAAAAATCATGGCAGGATTTATGTGTGTGTAAATGACAGGGTTGAATTAGTGACACACACAAATGGCAGGATTGGTGTGTGTAAATGGCAGGATTTTTGTGTGTGTGTGTGTGTGTGTGTGTGTGTGTGTGTGTGTGTGTAAATGGCAGTATTTGTGTAAATGGAACCATTTTACATACACATACACAATCCGGGCAGGGCTGGAAAAAATCAAGTTAAAATGTGCCTAATAATGAGAAATGTCACTGTTAATAAATGATCCAAACGTTTTAGTCCCATCCTGTTAACTAATGAAAATCATATAGGTTAGTTTCATATGCATATGATTGTTCCATCATGTTAACTAATGAATATTTTGTTAACTATTGTTAACTAATGGTTCTTGGATATCATGCATCCAAGTTAAAATATCAAGTTAAAATATCAAAGATTGGATGATTTTTTTTTCAGAGCTATTAATAATTAATAAAGCATGTGTAAAATGAACACAATAAATTGATGACACAAACTCTTGAGTTAATTGAGAAAAAGATATTACCGATGGTTTTATATTACGATCACTTAATTTGATTGAGAAAGACCTGCAACAAATTACATGAGACTAATTAATTAATACAAATTAAGAGGGAAAATTTGTATATGGCATGATTTTTGTATATGGCAGATTCTGTGTATATGGCAGGATATACACAAATAGTGACACACATAAAGCATATATCCTGCCATTTACACACACATACAGCAGATATGGGACATGGATGAAATAAATCATGAGAGGTTTTTGATGGTAAAAATGCGCATGTTAATGAGAAATGTGCATGTTAACTATAGGAAAAATCATGGCAGGATTTGTGTGTATGTGTGTGTAAATGGCAGGGCTGAATTAGTGACACACAAATGGCAGGATTGGTGTGTGTAAATTGTTGGATATGGAAGACGTTAGTACACCCTTGTAGGGGATGTACGAGGGAATACGGACCTCGAACGTCGCGTACACGAAGTCGTGTGCAAAGGGAATATGTTCCCTTGCGGAGATGTAACGACCACTGTCCGGTTGTACGTATTTTAGCGCGTATGTGGATTGTGGTGCGTATTTTTCGTATTTGTTTGTATTATTTTGTTCCGTATCTCGGACGCGTGACCGGACCCCGTATTTACGATCCTCTCCGAGGCGCGATCGCCCCAGTACCTTCCGTTTAATTTTTGGACGTCGGGGCACAAATTCGTAATAATCCGATATGATTTTTAGCTAACTATATATATATTTATATTATATATGTATTAAGAGTTCAACCCCTCTTTTTATTTGAACGTACTGAAGGGCAAGCTTTAAGATTAATATTAAAAAGAAAAGAGGGTAGAGTTTTCACATTGAAGCTTTCAACGTGTAGCATGGAATTCAAACCATTGGTTTCAAAAAAAATGAATGAAAAAAAAAAGAGATCAAAACTTTTCAAACCTGTTAACAAATCAAAATCCCAACGCCTTGCCTCTGACCCGTTCACCCGTAACAACCTCCATCATCTCACGTTATACCCCTCTCTCCACCCACGTACAGAGCCCTACCCTATTTTTAATAAACAAAACTACCTGAGGACCCTAGGCCCATAACACACAGTAAGGTTTTAATATAAAAACAACTATTTTCGTTTCTCCCATAACCCAACAGCCCAACCTATGCCTAGGCTATTATTTAAAGATTAGAACCCTAGTTTTTCTCAAAACCTATCAACCCTCAGCCGCCCTGTATTCATCTCGCCCCAGCCTTCACGCAAACAAGCCCCTCCGGCCTCATCATCCCCAACCCCGAGGCCTGCTCTTCTCCCTCCACACGACGTGCCCAGGCGACGGTCTCCTCTTCCCCTACTCGACTTCAGTCACCTTCCTCCGCCCCACCTGAGGCAGCTGCGCCCTCCCCGTCGACTCATCACCACCATCTCCGACCTCTCGCCGCCATTTTTGACGAGCCTCTCCCCTCCGTTCACCCCTGCACAGCGCCCCCTCTTCTCGCCGTACCGCCACATCGAGCTTGCCCCGACCCGCGGAGCCCCCTCCCCTGTTTCACTTCGCCTTCGCCCGCTCCGACCGCCTCACCCCGAGGACAGCCGTGCTTCCTCCCTGCCACCTCGCCTCGCAGCCAGCATCCCTCCAGCCAGCAATCCATACGGTGCCCTCTCCTCTTCAACGCCACCTCCGGTTCGCCACCTCCCCGAAGTCGTGCACAGCCCCAAGTCACCGTCTTCCCCTTGCCAAGTCACCGCCCGATCTTCCCCCGCAACCGAACATCGAAACCGTAAGTTTTCTTTCCGCATGAACAGAAACTTTTATAGGGAATAAGGTTTTATCTAAGTTTTATAGGTTATTAAAATATGTTAGGTTGTGTTTATTAAACAAAGGCCAGTTAGGTCATTGAGCAACTTTATAATTTTAATTAGTATATATACTGTTAGTGTATCCACCTTTGATCTGTAAGTGGCAAGTTAGTACTACTATCAATATGTTAGTTGCTAATATTCATGTTAGTATAAATCTCTGTCATTATTAGTATGTTCAAGGTAGCATATATTATGATATATTATAGAACAGTATTGCATGGGTTTAGTTTGATAAGTATATATATGTGTTATGTGGTTAGCAGTAAATATTAGTGCCCATGAATCATGAATAGTAATTTATTAAATGTTAGCACATTTGTAAATTTATACGTTGGTACTTATAAAAAAAATAGGTTGGTAGGTGAAACATGTTAGTAATACAACACATCATTAACAGTTGGTAGATCATACCCATATTACGATATGAACATCACCCTAGGAGTGGGAACTTAATGAAAACAGATGTTTTATTATTTAACTATATTGGGACGAACCTAATTCAGTAATGTGTTTGATCAGACTAGAGAGCCAGCGGTACCATAGTGTAACGCTCGTCAGGACGAACATGTGGCACTCGATACCACCGAAAACAGGCAAGTGTGCAATTAAATATGAATTTTTGAGGTTGATAATACTTACGTCATTTTTACTTTAATGCGTATATCTTGAAAACCGCGCGTATAACGGCACATGAGAATGTTTTAGACTAAGAATGTGACATTTTGACATACAACTCGATAAGTTTCCAATTTTGAACATTAGCAGAGAAAATTGTTTCCCGTAACCAGTAATTCATCCCGACATCCCTTCAATTTTGGTAAATGTTGTGCACTATGAAACATTGACAACTGGAAATGAATGAATATCTTGCTTGGACACTAACGAGAGTGACATCGTGAAATCGTGCGCCTCAAAGGCGAACTCGTGATTCGTGATGTCGTGTGAGTCGACTAGGCCGGCTCGTGTTCCGGCAAAACTTTTGGGTGGGGTTAGGGTTGAGCGGCCACTGGGCGTATGAAAGGTACTCTCCTCAAGAACACCACCCGACGCGGTGGGTTAGTGTCAATCACGGTAAGCCCCCGTGAGAGGAACGACCTTCTCATCACGACCTAAAGGCGAGAACCCTAGATTAGATGTGAATTCTTGACATGGACATTGTAACGCTAACTTGGTCTCATGAAAACCGATATGCAAATGAACTCACAGAGAAATACCTTACTTTAATTCTTGCAACTACCTAGAACTGCCATGCTAGGGTTGTTTAAATTTTACTTCGTTTTTAAATTGCCATTTTAAAATGTTGTTGTGGACACCTTGTATGCTAATAATTGTCACTTCTTAATTCATATTATATGCACACTTTGCCTTGGTTTCTGACCTTTGCTTGCAGACCTTGCTGACATACATTCATGTCTTTTTGGATGTATGTCAGATCCCGAGTTTGAGTGCTAGGAAGATCCTTACGAGACGCCTGACTTAGAGAGCCGGAGTCCGCCGTAGACGTCGAGTCTCTCCTTGCGGAGGACTGGAGACCTTCACCGTCGTCGATCTTCTTTAGTGTACGTTTCTTTTGTTGCTACTTTAGCCCTGTTGTGGTTTGTCGTTTAATTTTGTGTATGTACTTAATATTTCTGGATGTGGATTTTATCTTTGAATGTATTCTTATTGTTCTGAAAAGCACGCAAGAACCTGCCTTATTGTCAACACCACGCTTATTGGACTAGAGCACCACCGCTCTAGTCCAAGCGGACCGCGTAACGTTCTCGCTTCCGGTGTCTTTTGGGAAGCGGGGCGTTACAGGTTTTAGTGGTGGCCCATGCAGGTCGTGCATTTGCAAACTCAGAACAGTAGAAATACTAAAACATCCAGAATTAGTTCGTACACAAAATTGCTCGAATGCCTTGTCTCAGCACGATAGGAAACCAATACCAGGATAATAGGAAGAGTGGTTAGACGCTCGTGCCCTTTAGTCAGAGACCCTTTCCAGGACTTAGTATTGTCATCTTGGGAGTCACCCTAGCGATTGATCATCCAGCTGTGACCTAATTGGACTTCTTGAGTTCATTAGTCGTTCGCTTAGATTCATCGAATCTAGGGCCCAACCGAACGTAGCGATCGTCGCCGTGCAAGTCGAACCCGAGACGCCTGCAAGGAGTAGACTATGAAGCGTAGGATATTCCAGATGTATAAGATCTCTATCTCGATCCTCAACGAGCCCTTATCTCAGCTTCCATATCGCAGTCTAGTTTGTTGAAGAGCCTTAGTACTAAACCTTAGTCGACCCAATGATTATTTTCTCCCTAATTTTCTTTTATAATTCCTAATCATTACACTTCCATCATAATGATCGTAGTATTCCATCGTAGCAGATTCGCAAAGTTATTTCCTAATCGTATTTACGCTTTGATCATTCAATTCTATTCCCTGCCCTCGATTCGCGTGATCCCTCCATAACAGCCATTATTAACTCTTGAATCTTCTCCATTGCATATCCCGAATCTTTTAAAAGTACTTTCAATAGCCCTTTTATTGGATTCCTCGCCAGTTTATTTCCTTTGGAAATCTTATATACTTAGATTCCATACCTTCAGTTGATTTAAACACAATCTTGATTATAAAGTTCTCTTGACAAAATCTTTAATTACTATCTCATAACGATTTTTCTAACCTTTATCATCCGTACTTCTATGTTTACCTTACTTTCTTCATATAATGAACTTCGTTTTTAAACCTTATTTCCATTTCCCTAATCCGATATATCATTTCTTTCCTGCAATACTACTGAAATTCAAAACAACTTATCGTACATATTTTAAAGTACTTTTCTATACTAACTAGAACTCCAATTTTTCAAAGTGTCAGTTGGGTATTCATCGTATTTATATATCAAAATTTTTGTCCAAATCTATCTCTGTTTGCATTCAGAAAACAAATCACTACATCACTATGCTCATATTATTATTGTCGTCAATTATTTGACTAATCGTATTTAACGTTTTACCTTATATCGCATAATCGCCATTCGACTTCAGATTCTTTACTATTGGCTAGTCATCACATTAGTTTTTAGCATTGCTCATTTCGACTTTAGCGAGTCCAGTTTAAAATTTCTTTATAATCCTTTTAAATGTTACCTTCCTTTTTAATCCATCATCAGTGGGTTAATTTTGTTATTCGTTATATTGTTTGAATATTGGATAGGGCCAATACTATTATGGGATTTTATTTACAGATATGCGTAGCTTGAGATTATAAAAGGTATAGTTAGGATTAGTTGATTATGAACACGAATAACTTAGATTACTCCAATTTATGAGATGATAAAGAGAATGAGGTGTTCAAGACTTATTTTGATAATACCTGTGCGTAACAGACCCTATAAAGTATTCTTGGTGAAAGAATTGTACACGGGAAGATAAGTAACAGCTAAGAGTAGCTATGAAAGTATAATACTATTTATGGTGATAATGATAAGGAGTAAAGTATTTAAAGTAACAAAACTTGATTATACGGGTAGAATGATGAAGGTTTTAGGAATGATACGATGTGTTGATACGAACGGATAGTTGTGTGGATGGATCTAAAATTGCTTAAGGTAAGATATATGGGAAATGATAAGATGTGATTTAATAGTTCAGTAATTATGGTGAATAAATTTATGAGTCATCACGATGAAGAAGGTATTGGGAACATGAAATTGTTGAATGTAAATGACGAAGTATGCTATGCGTATTTGTACTTATTGTCATAGAATAGTAATTGGTATGGCATCGTTATAGCGATTGAATGATATAAGGATAAGATTGAACTTGGATGATATCATCAATTATAGTGCTACAGGTTAGGTTAGACGATGAACAAGATGATGACACGTTAATGGATAAGACGACGGATAGGAATAAACAGGTTTGAAGAATTTGGCTACGGAGGAATTATACATTAGAAATCTCCCAGGAAATGTTACTGCTCTGATAACAAATGATAAGTGAAGAATTGATGGAATTTACAAAAGGATTTTGTTTAGTGATATTTAGTAAGGTTGTTGGTGTAAAATATTGATTATTTTAAAGCGAGAACCTTGAGTTAGAATTTAGGCGGTGTTGATTGATCTATAGTTAAGAGTTAGGATGTGATTATAATTGTAGCGTTATTCAGCGATGAGACGAGTAATGATGCATTGTTTGACGAACGCTTGATTGAAGTTACCGTTTAGCGTTCATTAAGTCGGAACTTTGGGGTTGCAGTTATAGGTATATACTTTTCCACTCACCCTTATCCTAAACAATTTGGTGCAATTTCATTAGTAGTCGTCCGTAGTTATGTTACTCGTCCACTAATAGTTAGATCATCGATAGTGCATCGGCATCCGAACCCATTTTGAATTAAATCTTGACCACCTCACCTGTACCGATTCCTGACTAAATTTCATTTCTCCGTCTCGTGGTTTTTTTCAAATCAGAGTTTACCTCGTAGAAATACGACGAGATGTATAAGTTTTATCGGTATCAGTCTAAGGTACTCAAAGTTCTGGGAAATTCCGAGGACGGAATTTTTCTTAAGGTGGGTAGGATGTAACGACCACTGTCCGGTTGTACGTATTTTAGCGCGTATGTTGATTGTGGTGCGTATTTTTCGTATTTGTTTGTATTATTTTGTTCCGTAGCTCGGACGCGTGACCGGACCCCGTATTTACGATCCTCTCCGAGGCGCGATCGCCCCAGTACCTTCCGTTTAATTTTTGGACGTCGGGGCACAAATTCGTAATAATCCGATATGATTTTTAGCTAACTATATATATATTTATATTATATATGTATTAAGAGTTCAACCCCTCTTTTTATTTGAACGTACTGAAGGGCAAGCTTTAAGATTAATATTAAAAAGAAAAGAGGGTAGAGTTTTCACATTGAAGCTTTCAACGTGTAGCATGGAATTCAAACCATTGGTTTCAAAAAAAATGAATGAAAAAAAAAAGAGATCAAAACTTTTCAAACCTGTTAACAAATCAAAATCCCAACGCCTTGCCCTCTGACCCGTTCACCCGTAACAACCTCCATCATCTCACGTTATACCCCTCTCTCCACCCACGTACAGAGCCCTACCCTATTTTTAATAAACAAAACTACCTGAGGACCCTAGGCCCATAACACACAGTAAGGTTTTAATATAAAAACAACTATTTTCGTTTCTCCCATAACCCAACAGCCCGACCTATACCTAGGCTATTATTTAAAGATTAGAACCCTAGTTTTTCTCTAAACCTATCAACCCTCAGCCGCCCTGTATTCATCTCGCCCCAGCCTTCACGCAAACAAGCCCCTCCGGCCTCATCATCCCCAACCCCGAGGCCTGCTCTTCTCCCTCCACACGACGTGCCCAGGCGACGGTCTCCTCTTCCCCTACTCGACTTCAGTCACCTTCCTCCGCCCCACCTGAGGCAGCTGCGCCCTCCCCGTCGACTCATCACCACCATCTCCGACCTCTCGCCGCCATTTTTGACGAGCCTCTCCCCTCCGTTCACCCCTGCACAGCGCCCCCTCTTCTCGCCGTACCGCCACATCGAGCTTGCCCCGACCCGCGGAGCCCCCTCCCCTGTTTCACTTCGCCTTCGCCCGCTCCGACCGCCTCACCCCGAGGACAGCCGTGCTTCCTCCCTGCCACCTCGCCTCGCAGCCAGCATCCCTCCAGCCAGCAATCCATACGGTGCCCTCTCCTCTTCAACGCCGCCTCCGGTTCGCCACCTCCCCGAAGTCGTGCACAGCCCCAAGTCACCGTCTTCCCCTTGCCAAGTCACCGCCCGATCTTCCCCCGCAACCGAACATCGAAACCGTAAGTTTTCTTTCCGCATGAACAGAAACTTTTATAGGGAATAAGGTTTTATCTAAGTTTTATAGGTTATTAAAATATGTTAGGTTGTGTTTATTAAACAAAGGCCAGTTAGGTCATTGAGCAACTTTATAATTTTAATTAGTATATATACTGTTAGTGTATCCACCTTTGATCTGTAAGTGGCAAGTTAGTACTACTATCAATATGTTAGTTGCTAATATTCATGTTAGTATAAATCTCTGTCATTATTAGTATGTTCAAGGTAGCATATATTATGATATATTATAGAACAGTATTGCATGGGTTTAGTTTGATAAGTATATATATGTGTTATGTGGTTAGCAGTAAATATTAGTGCCCATGAATCATGAATAGTAATTTATTAAATGTTAGCACATTTGTAAATTTATACGTTGGTACTTATAAAAAAAATAGGTTGGTAGGTGAAACATGTTAGTAATACAACACATCATTAACAGTTGGTAGATCATACCCATATTACGATATGAACATCACCCTAGGAGTGGGAACTTAATGAAAACAGATGTTTTATTATTTAACTATATTGGGACGAACCTAATTCAGTAATGTGTTTGATCAGACTAGAGAGCCAGCGGTACCATAGTGTAACGCTCGTCAGGACGAACATGTGGCACTCGATACCACCGAAAACAGGCAAGTGTGCAATTAAATATGAATTTTTGAGGTTGATAATACTTACGTCATTTTTACTTTAATGCGTATATCTTGAAAACCGCGCGTATAACGGCACATGAGAATGTTTTAGACTAAGAATGTGACATTTTGACATACAACTCGATAAGTTTCCAATTTTGAACATTAGCAGAGAAAATTGTTTCCCGTAACCAGTAATTCATCCCGACATCCCTTCAATTTTGGTAAATGTTGTGCACTATGAAACATTGACAACTGGAAATGAATGAATATCTTGCTTGGACATTAGAGAGTGACATCGTGAAATCGTGCGCCTCGAAGGCGAAATCGTGATTCGTGATGTCGTGTGAGTCGACTAGGCCGGCTCGTGTTCCGGCAAAACTTTTGGGTGGGGTTAGGGTTGAGCGGCCACTGGGCGTATGAAAGGTACTCTCCTCAAGAGCACCACCCGACGCGGTGGGTTAGTGTCAATCACGGTAAGCCCCCGTGAGAGGAACGACCTTCTCATCACGACCTAAAGGCGAGAACCCTAGATTAGATGTGAATTCTTGACATGGACATTGTAACGCTAACTTGGTCTCATGAAAACCGATATGCAAATGAACTCACAAAGAAATACCTTACTTTAATTCTTGCAACTACCTAGAATTGCCATGCTAGGGTTGTTTAAATTTTACTTCGTTTTTAAATTTCCATTTTAAAATGTTGTTGTGGACACCTTGTATGCTAATAATTGTCACTTCTTAATTCATATTATATGCACACTTTGCCTTGGTTTATGACCTTTGCTTGCAGACCTTGCTGACATACATTCATGTCTTTTTTTGGATGTATGTCAGATCCCGAGTTTGAGTGCTAGGAAGATCCTTACGAGACGCCTGACTTAGAGAGCCGGAGTCCGCCGTAGACGTCGAGTCTCTCCTTGCAGAGGACTGGAGACCTTCACCGTCGTCGATCTTCTTTAGTGTACGTTTCTTTTGTTGCTACTTTAGCCATGTTGTGGCTTGTCGTTTAATTTTGTGCATGTACTTAATATTTCTGGATGTGGATTTTATCTTTGAATGTATTCTTATTGTTCTGAAAAGCACGCAAGAACCTGCCTTATTGTCAACACCACGCTTATTGGACTAGAGCACCACCGCTCTAGTCCAAGCGGACCGCGTAACGTTCTCGCTTCCGGTGTCTTTTGGGAAGCGGGGCGTTACAGGAGAGGATCTCTAGATTGATGGGAAAGTCGCATTATATGTGCATAAGTGCATGCGACATATGGCTAATAAAGGGGTAATATCTTAAGCTTATGTTGTACCATGCATATGGTACAACTTAAGCTTATAATATGCCATGTACGATGGTACACCTTAGTTAAATTGTTCCAAAGGAACAATTACTCCTAAAATAACTACCTTGGGGGCTATAAATAAGACCCAAGGGTTAGCCATTTTTTTACACTTTTGCATGGCATTCTTGCATGCATTTCATTCTAGCGAAGCTCTGCCGAAATCCTTCCTCTCTCTTTATCCAAGTTCTTAATCTAAAAGTAGAGATTTAGATTGTGGATTTAGTAGCCTTACTCCATTTGTGAGAAGACTCGATCCGTCGTGGCGAATCCGAAGGTGAAGTTCTGTGACTACCGTGCCGCATACGCAAGTGTAAGTCTCAACTTCATTTATCGATCCTAACTCTGTTTTGGCAGGATCCTACATTGGTATCAGAGCCATACAGGTTCGCCCCGGTCAAACCGTCGCCCCGTCGAAACTATGAACGAGTCGTTGTCCTTTTCACGAATGGGTATCCTACCATTACGGATATGGTAGGAACGCTTCGTGACGGAGAGAACGCAGCGGTTGTTCTTTTCACGTTAGGGTCTTCTGTCATTATGGATATGGCAGGAACTCTCCGTGACGGGAAGAACCGACCGTTCATATCGTCAAACTCGCTCTCTTCATGGATGCTGAGTCTCCATTCATAGGGAATGGGCGCTCTCTTCATGTGGAGCACGTAGTTTACGAATTTTTGAAGTGGGTTCATTTTTTGGCACACGGCCATTGGAGGACAACTACTTCCTCGACGAACGGGTGCTTCACCGGAGAAGAAGGTGGTGGTTATTCCCATCGGGGAAGATGAATTTTAGTGCATGTGCACCATGGCCAAATGGGCTATGAAGGCCATGCACCCCCCTCCCATGCGGAGGGGGTTGGCTACGGCCAATAACCACCGCGGCAACCCCCTCCGGCGGGGGTGTGCGGCCACCCCACACAAGGGGAGGCCGGCCATGGCCAAAGGGCCATGGCCGGCCAAGGCCAAAATGGCCTTGGCCATGACCGGCCATGGCCAAGCCATGGCCGGCCATGGCCAGGCCGGCAGTGGCCGGCCCCGGCCAAGGCCAGGGGCCGGCCTGGCCGGCCCCGGCAAAGGCCAGGGCCGGCCCTGGCCGGCCTGATCGGCCCTGGCAGTGGCCAGGGCCGGCGCCCTGGCCTCGGCCAGGGCCTGGCCAGCCCTGGCAGTGGCCAGGGCCGACGCCCTGGCCTCGGCCAGGGCCCCTGGCCGGTCAGGACAGAGGCCCTGGCCGGCCCTTGGCCAGCCTCGGCCAGGGCAGAGGCCATGGCCGGAGGAATTTCAGACCAATTAGGCAAAAGGCCTTGGTCGAATATGAACGTGCCGACTAGCCCATACGGGGCCAAACGACAGTCGTCTGCATCAAAATTCTCTCATACGGGGGGAAACGCCTGGATCCATACGGGAGCCGGCGACGATAGTTTGCAGAAAAATCCCAAAAGGGGGATCCGACCTTGGCACGGCTACGGCTCATTCCCGACAAATGGTCAGGAAGTGCCGAATATTTCACTAGTATCATAAGGGTACTAAGATGAAATATACATTTTTTTAAAAAAAATACGTTTTCATACGTTTTGAAAAATACGTTTTCAAAAACGCTTTTCCGCTGCGAAGTACTATAAGAGTACTAACATTTGATAAAGTGAGGGAGAAATATTGAAAGTTACTCTAGATGGTGATTGGAAACATAGTGACCTTTCCGATTCTAGAGTAACATCTTCAATATTTTTCGAAAGTAACTTATCAAATTATAAATATCATTCCAAGTGGGAGTTGAAATTAGAACTATCCAAATGGGATATTCTACTATCACTTCAAATGGGAATTGTATTTTAAGAATTTTCAATGCAATTTTTTGATCAAACCTTTGGTTTTATGTCTTTTGCAGCATTTTAAAAGTAAAATGTCGTCCGCTTCAAAGAATATCGTTGCTGAGTTAAACAGAGGTGAAAAACTCAACGGCGATAATTACAAACTTTGGTCCATCAAGATACAATACGTTCTAGAGGAGCAAGAAGTGCTCGAAACTCTAAAGAACGTTATGATTGAACCCGAGTTGGGCACTACGGCCCAACACCGACGAGACAAGGAAGCTTTTGATGCTTGGTCTCGGAAGAACAAGATAGCGCGCATTACGTTATTAAGCATTATGGCTGATGACATAATGCGCATCTTCCGAGAACATGACCTAGCCATGGACATATGGTCCAAGTTAGAGGAGAAGTTCGGTGGCACATCGGTGTCCAAACTTCGCTCCTTAAATATAAGGTTCGATTCATATAAGAAACGTCCAGATCATTCCATGGGGAAACATCTGCGACATATGGCGAACCTTATCTCAGAGTTAAAGGACGCAGGTCATGTGCTCACTGATGAGCAACAAATCTAAGCAGTTATACGTTCCCTACCAAATGGGTGGGATCAAATGAAGATGCATCTCACTCACAATGAGAGCATCAAGACCTTCAGCGATGTTTCCAAGCACCTCGAATTAGAGGAAGAGCGGCTTGCGGCTGCCAAGCCAAGTGCAGAAGTGCACATGGTTGCTAGTTCCTCACACGGGGGAAAGAAACGGAAAGATCGTTCGAAGTTCACTAATGAACGTAATAAGCAACCTGAGTCTACCAAGAAACCCAAACATAAGGGTGGGCACAAGAAATGGAAAAAGAAGAAAGACTTGAAGAGGATCAAGTGCTTCAAGTGCAACAAGCTCGGTCACTATGCTCGTTCATGTACGAGTGGAAGCGACGAGGTAACTTGTAAATATACTAGTTACATATGTGTTTCTAGTTCAATATTTCTTGTGGAATCTAATCTATTTTGGATAATTGATTCAGGTGCCACCGACCACATAGCAAGGGACAGACGGTCCTTCGTGGAGTATCACCGGATACCCCAAGGAACGAAGTGGATCTATGTAGGAAACAACACACGTGTTGAAGTGAAAGGCGTTGGGACTTGCAAGCTAGTCTTGGACAACGGCCGCACTCTCCTACTTCATGATGTCCTCTTCGCTCCAGATATTCGAAGGAATATAATTTCTGTGGTCGTATTAATGGGTCTTGGCTATAACTGGTTTTTTCATGATTGTAATGTGGACTTAAGTTGTAATAATACTCTTATTGGTACTGGGTTTGTATTTAAAGGATTTATTGTAATGAGTACAATGTATGATTCCTCATGTAATGAAAATTTCCTTATTGCAAATTCTAAGACTTATGAGTCTGATGTGATTTGTTGGCACGCAAGGCTTGGTCATATTGGACCAACGCGTATGGATAGACTTGCCAAACGTGGCCTTCTATCCAATGTTTCAAAGGATGAAATGTCGACCTGCGAACATTGCCTTGTGGGGAAATCTTGTCGCAAGCCGTTTGGAACAGGCACAAGGGCCGAGGTTCCATTACAGCTTATCCATTCGGACATATGTGGTCCGATGAATGTCAAGACAAGACGCGGAAAGTCCTATTTCATCACTTTTATTGATGATTTCACCCGATTCGGACATATTTATTTGATATCCCACAAAAGTGAAGCTTTGGCTTGCTTTAAAAACTATATGAGTTTAGTGGAGAATCAATTAGATCGTAAGATTAAGGTCTTGCGAACCGATAGGGGCGTTGAATATCAATCAACAAGTTTTAAGGAACTTTGTGATGAAAAAGGCATAGTACATCAGGTAACTATGCCTTATACTCCTCAACAAAATGGTGTTGCAGAAAGGAGAAATAGGACTTTAATGGAAATGGTCCGTTCAATGATGGCGCAAGCTAACTTGCCAATCACCTTTTGGGGTGATGCATTATTGACGGCCGCTTTCATTTTAAACCGCGTACCCTCGAAATCAGTTAGCTCCACTCCTTATGAGTTGTGGAACCAAAGGTCTCCTGACTTAAACATTTTGAAACCTTGGGGTTGTGCATCCTACGCACATATTTCCTCACATAAGTATGGCAAACTTGGGCCAAGGGGAAGGAAATGTATCTTTATACGATACGCAGAAAACTCCAAAGGTTATGTTTTTGTTAGTCAGGAAGACAATGGAGGTCTAATTGAGTTTGAGTCGAGGGATGTCACTTTCTTGGAAAATGAGTTTCCAAGACAGGGCGAGATAAGTCGGGACTTATCTCTATTTAAGATTTATGATCAAGAAGGATTACCTCATTCGAGTGGGAGAATTCTTGGTGAAAACGAAAATACGTTTCAACCTTCACCAATGGATTATACGAATGACGATTATCCTATTCCATACGGGAATAATGATCCGTGTGGGAGCAATTCTAACGACATTCCAAGTGGGAGTGATATTAGAATTGATCTAAATTCGAGTCAACAAGGACTTGAAGAATCTCAAATACGACGTAGTAGTCGTACAAGGTTGGCTCCTCTAAGATTTGAGGATGAATTTCCGCAAACCTTTATGACTTTACTACAAGAAGATGACGAGCCTGCTACTTTCAAACAGGCCATATCTTGCCCTGCTAAAGACAAATGGATGGAAGCGATGCAAGAGGAGTTAGAACCCATGAAAGTTAACCAAGTCTGGGACTTAGTTGACTTACCCAGAGGACGAAGAGCTATTGGGAACAAATGGGTTCTCAAGATCAAGCATAAGGCTGATGGCTCTATTGACAGATATAAAGCTCGCCTTGTCGCGAAAGGTTTTACGCAACAGGAAGGGATAGACTACGAAGAGACCTTCTCACCTGTTGTTCGTTTTACCTCAATTCGCCTGATTCTGGCAATGGTAGCTTGCTTAGACCTCGAATTACATCAAATGGATGTAAAGACTGCCTTTCTCAATGGAGAATTGGACGAGGAGATCTATATGGAACAACCAACAGGGTTTGTAAAAGAAGGAAACGAACATAAGGTTTGTAAACTTCTTAAATCCATATATGGTCTTAAACAATCCTCGAGGCAATGGTATATACGATTTCAAGAGGTTGTCTTATCAAATGGATTTTCCATGCTTGATGAAGATAACTGTGTATATATCAAGGGGAATAAGAACAAGTATGTTATTATGTCTCTATATGTAGATGACATTTTAATAGTCGGAAATGACAAGGGCTTTGTGATGGATATCAAGGCTTGGCTTTCGTCAGTTTTTGAGATGAAAGACATGGGAGAAGCCGCATATATCCTTGGAGTTAAGATTTCAATGAATCGTTCAAAGAAACTTCTTTCTTTTTCACAGGAGACTTATATAAAGAAGGTTCTAGAACGTTTTAATATGCAGGACTGCAAGTTCATTGATACTCCAATAAGCAAGTGCGACAATTTATGTCTGAAATCATGTCCGAAGAACCAAAAAGAGAAGGAGGTTATGGAAAAAGTTCCATATTCCAGTGCAGTTGGTAGTCTAATGTACGCTATGATGTGTACAAGACCGGACATCTGTTTTGCCGTTGGAATGGTAAGTCATTACCAATCCAACCCAGGGCAAGTATACTGGAAAGCGGTTAAGAGGATAATGCGGTATCTCAAAGGAACTGCAGACTTTGCTTTATGCTATCAAGGAGATGCCTTGAGGCTCGAAGGCTACACTGATGCTGATTGGGCGGGTGATCTCGATGAGCAACGATCGACCTCAGGATATGTTTTTTTACTCGGATCTGGTGCAATATCCTGGAGTAGCAAGAAACAATCCGGCATCGCACTTTCAACCATGGAAGCCGAGTTTGTAGCATTTAGCATGGCAGTCCAAGAGGCTGTTTGGCTTAGGAAGTTCTTAGACAGGCTAATTAATGCAAGTGACTCAGGTGCTGTACCCATACACAGCGACAGTCAAGCATCTATAGCTTATGTCAAAGATCCGAAATTCCATTGTAAGACCAAACACATAGATATCCGCTACAAATTTGCAAAAGACTATGATAAGAGCAAGAAGGTAGACATAAGGTACATATCTACGCACGAGATGATAGCGAATCCGCTTACGAAGGCGATCCCCAGAGATGTGTTTTACAAACACTTATCATCTCAAGGATTGCGTAAGAGCTGAGTTGTACCAATGTAAATTCCCATGTCTGTAAATGATCAAAATTAATAAAAGAATAAGTTCTTTTTTCAAACATTGCATATGAGTTTCTTGAGAAATGTTTTGTACATTTTTGAAATCTCAGCTATACCTTTTAGTATGTCGGACAGATTGAGGTTGGCTCTCTCACATGAGCAACCGCCTTATTCTATCAGACGGATAGAATAGAGATGAGACCTGTTTGAAGTCAAAATCATCAGACGGATGATTTAGAGTCATGACTTAAACAAAATGGTCGTATGAAAGATCTGCATCATATGGATGCTTACAAAAGATCTGAGATCTGTATCACAAGGATATTTAAAAGAGATCTCATAGGATTTTTTTTTAATCCTATCTGTCTTATGCAGGATGAGAGTCCGGGAATATTTCATGGGTAGTAAGGGGACTCAAAAGATAGGCACTGTGGTGTCTGATCTTTCATCCGTACAACATCATTAAGACATACTCTCCTTGGAAAAGGAGTGATGTTGTAATACGTGTTCATACCACGTATGCATTTCGACCACTGAGTTAGTAGCAATAGTGTTTGCTATTATGTGAGACTCAAAGGCCATATGGGTCTTAACTCTTACCCTCAAGGACTCCAATTGGTTCCTTTAGATTTGATGAGATGATCGCTATCTTAGCGTGTTGCTAATGGGCTATGATAATTCGGCTCGGCGGGACACGTTAGAAAAGCGAATCAAGTCAAGATCAGAAGGTTCGCAAGAAAAGGAAGATTGATTTCATATTCACATTTGGACTTTAATGATTCAAAGCTGGCCAGCCAATTGTGATCCAGATGGGATTCAATTGTTGAATATAAAGTATAAGAAATGTGAAGAAATAATCTAGGGTAAAGCATGTGTTGAACTACTCAACTTTGCACCTTCGAGGTCGTTGTGTATCTCTAACAAGTGCACAACAACAGACTCTACGCGCATGACGGTCGCACGGTCTATTTCTCGGTATGATAGATGAAAGAACTAAGAGAAAGACGTTCTCTTACAATCCCCTCAAGTGTGAGTGGGAGATGTTGGATATGGAAGACGTTAGTACACCCTTGTAGGGGATGTACGAGGGAATACGGACCTCGAACGTCGCGTACACGAAGTCGTGTGCAAAGGGAATATGTTCCCTTGCGGAGAGGATCTCTAGATTGATGGGAAAGTCGCATTATATGTGCATAAGTGCATGCGACATATGGCTAATAAAGGGGTAATATCTTAAGCTTATGTTGTACCATGCATATGGTACAACTTAAGCTTATAATATGCCATGTACGATGGTACACCTTAGTTAAATTGTTCCAAAGGAATAATTACTCCTAAAATAACTACCTTGGGGGCTATAAATAAGACCCAAGGGTTAGCCATTTTTTTACACTTTTGCATGGCATTCTTGCATGCATTTCATTCTAGCGAAGCTCTGCCGAAATCCTTCCTCTCTCTTTATCCAAGTTCTTAATCTAAAAGTAGAGATTTAGATTGTGGATTTAGTAGCCTTACTCCATTTGTGAGAATACTCGATCCGTCGTGGCGAATCCGAAGGCGAAGTTCTGTGACTACCGTGCCGCATACGCAAGCGTAAGTCTCAACTTCATTTATCGATCCTAACTCTGTTTTGGCAGGATCCTACATAAATGGCAGGATGTGGGTGTGTGTGTAACTGTGTAAATGGCAGTATTTGTGTAAATGGAACCATTTTACACACACACAAATCTGGCCGGGCTGGAAAAAATCATGTTAAAATGTGCCTAATAATGAGAAATGTCCCTGTTAAAAAAAGATCCAAACTTTTTAGTTCCATCCTGTTAACTAATGAAAATCATAGAGGTTAGTTCCATATGCATATGATTGTTCCATCATGTTAACTAATAAATATTTTGTTAACTATTGTTAACTAATGTTTCTAGCATATCATGCATCCAAGTTAAAATATCAAATTAAAATATCAAATTTTGGATGATTTTTTTCCAGTGCTATTAATAATTAATAAAGCATGTGTAAAATGAACAAAATAAATTGATGACACAAACACTTGAGTTGATTGAGAAGAAGATATTACCAAAGGCTTTTCATTACGATCACTTAATTTGATTCAAAAAGACATGAAACAAATTGCATGAGAGTATTTAATTAATAAAAATTGAAAGTGGAAGTTTTGTGTATGGCAGGATCTTTGTATATGGCAGATTCTGTGTATATGGCAGAATATACACAAATAATGACACACACAAATCATATATCATGCAATTTACACACACAAACACCATACATGGAACATGGCTGAAAAAATCATGAGAGGTTTTTGATGTTAAAAATGCGCCTATAAATGACAAATGTGCATGTTAACTACAGAAAAAATCATGGCATGATTTGTGTATGTAAATGGCAGGGCTGAATTAGTGACATACACAAATGGCAGGATTTGTGTGTGTGTGTGTGTGTAAATTGCAGGATTTGTGTGTGTGTACCGTCAAAACTATTCTCTTATTCTGGTTGACATCAAGATTTTCCTTTACTTCCTAATAAAGACAACAAAGAAAGTTAGAACAAAGAAAGTTAGATAGATGACCACCCCGCGTTAACCGTGATTAGCAGTTTGTTGGATCAGCGTGAGTTAATATCTCCTAGTACAAAGAAAGTTAGAAAGATGCATGAATTTTAACTCAGCTATTCAACTCAACAAAGTTTACAATTTGAGTATAAAATACAAAACAGTCTCCACTAAGCATCACATGTAATCTTATCAACATGTATCAACGTTCTTGTGGAAAATTAAATAGAGTAAAATTATAAGTAGACCTACATTCTTTATTTCTATTTGATGTATTTGATATTGGCATTTGATTATATTGGCACTGAATTTAGGCTTCCATTTGATACTTCTCTAAGCATAATATGAATGCATATACCATATAGTTGACCATCTAAGTGAACCATATATCCTACAGTTTCGATGAATGTTTCTTGTGCATGCCATATTATTAACTCCCACATTCTGCATCAAAATTTTTTACTTTCGGATAAGCTACACAAATATTCAGTGTGCATTTCAAAAACCTAATATTGCTCTACCAGTTTCACTACACTCCAAAACTACTTGCCTGTATATTGAACATGTACCCTTACAATGAAATTATACTCAATGCAGTTTGATAAACACCACACAATATACTAACTCATCGGCTACCATAATTCATCATTTTCACGATGGAGCATAACAGATAGGAAAACATGAACCAAGTATCAACAAAGGTGCTCCAACTGCTTGGGCATCAAGAGCATAGCCTTCAGATCATTAAGCATCAACGTCATGCCAATCTTTAATTCAAATTAAACACTACAACTTGCCAAGTCCAGGTGACCCAAAGAAAGGCTAGCAGCGTCCGTAGGGTGATGAGGCAAGCAGACCCACCCAAATAAAAAACCCAAGCAAGAGGTTTTCCCACAATCACACGATGATCTCATACACATTCAAGCTTTAGAAAAAATTCATCATCTCCTTCCTCCAAACAGTAGCCATCAATTTTATAGCATGAAAAAAAAAATCAGAAAATCTCATTTCAGTTATAGGCAAAAGGAGAGAGAAATTTAACATTTCAATTTGAAAAGGAAAACACAACAACAAACTAATATAAGACCGTACCTTAATTTTCTTGAGCAAATTATATCCTGTCATCCCAAGCAAACAATAATATGTAATTATCAAGTTCCTCTCAATCTCCTATAAGTAGAACAAAATCAAAACCATTAGCTGCCTACGTTTACAAAACAAATTCATTGAGCAAATTAACACCAAAAACTCCAGAGCCTTGATCCTAAAATCAATTATGGTAAATGTAAGACAAAAAAGTATCGGAACAACGAAAATAATCAAAAACAAAGGATGGGTACTTCTCATTTGGTAAAACATGCATTGAGTAAATTGAAACACATTAAAGACCTTCTTGAACATTTTTTATTAGTCGATTATAGGTTACAACCCACATTTGGTCCTTATATTTCTCTTGGAACTCGTAGCTTTTCTCTATCAAATACTTTGACCTATTCAGTGTAATAATTTTTGCATGAACAAAACATAAAAACTTCTATAAGTAGGAAGGATAAAAGTGCTAGATCTATTTTAGGATGGGGGAACATGGTAAAGTCTGCTTTAAATTGGTAAAATGAACTATTCAATAAGTTTTCTTTAAACTGACCAAAGAATCTATAACTGCAAGGAAAACATAATTCATCTACATGCTTTAAAGAAAAAGAATGGTTATTATTCTGTCAATACCCACAAATTATGGACAGTTATAGAATAACCATATGCTCTACCCACTTCTAACGAAACTGAGAATAATCAATTCTTGTAAAAAGAAATACAACAATGATCCAACATGGATCCTATTCTTTAAAAAACAACTGCACAAATTTTTACTTTGACATGTATAAAATATAGTAGTTAACATCTAATCTATTAAGCAATATTGCTGGATTAACTCACCAAATATGCAGACGGTTTCTGAAGAATTTGGCATTAAATTAACTTAACACAATGCTGAGCTTCATTTATGCAACATCAAGAAGGATTGACATCTTCATCTTCAATGAGTTCAGGAATGGCAACTCACTTCGGCTACCGTGCCATTTGGGATACAGACCAAATGAATATGCATGCCTCACCTTAATTAAACCCACCATAGTAGCATCTCTACAGTTGATGGAGAGAACATATAAGAGGATGATCATAATATAAATAATTTCAAAGACATGACTGCATGCTCATACCTGCAAGAAGCATCACGACATGCATAGGCAGAGGGCCCAAAAATCTCAAAAGGAACAAAAAGAACTCATTGTAGATAAACCATGTATAAATTGAGAACATTGCCATCAACAAAATTACATAGCGACCACCAAATGTCATCTCCATGATATCTCCACGTTTCTGTAGATCATATAACATGGAGGGAAAAGCCATCAGTTATGAACTCTAACAAATAAAATTCCTTCATGCATATTAAATCGGATGAAATTGAAAAGAAAACACAAAACCATACTAAAACATCAAAGCTCAATTAAAAAAATAGAACCATTAAACAAAGGGAGCAAACATAGAGGACCAGAAAATGAAAGTAACCATTTGGTTGATTACAGTAAAAATTTGAACTAACCCATAAAAATAGTCATCATGGACCATAAAGCACATAAATAACTCATAACTACAGGATGCATCACCACACTCCATCTGTAATATCCCCTGCAAACCAAAAAAATCAATTAACCTTCTTCATTTAAAAATAATAAAAACTCTGCAATTAATGTTTTGTAGCAAACGCTCCATTTTCTCATGCTCGAGCCCGGTGGGGATCGGCATTACATCCTCCACCTTCTTCTTCAACATATCCTACAAACCATTCTTCATTCAAAAAATGAAAAAAAATCTGCAAATGAGCATCTCCAATGAGCATCTGATCAGGTAGCTTAGCCTCGGAACCCACCTTTGGTTGTCCTTACCACCACCAAATTTGTTGCATAAATTGGCCTGCAACCATTGTTCTAAATTTACCATGGAAGTACACAATATGCTTAAAAGTATGGCCATGATGTTGTAATCCCTTAATTAAATTCATCTGTACAATTCAGATTTCTTATTATATGCATCCCACAAATTATATATCACATTTTGATGTCCACATTCATTTTGAAAGCATATGGAAGTATCACCTGCCTTTTTTATTTTTTTCATTTGAATGACATGCCTAAATAGATAGACTATTAGTTTCCAAAAAAGCTATTTTCCAAAACCATTCCTCTTTCTCCTGGATCACTCAAAAGTAAGAAGTAATAGTAGCAGGGATATCCATGTACTTTCCACATTGAATTTTAAGAATAAGACTACTATGGTTTCTCATATTTTAAAAAATTTACCTAAACATTAGAGGTAATTTATGTTTACGTAAAAAAGTTCTACATTTCACACTTGATGCATTAGGTAGATGGTGCATAATGCACTTTTATTAGCAGGATAGAAAATTCAAAGATTATAAAATGATATATACATCATGCCCAAGCTATCACCTGAACGATTGGAGACTCGCAGAGTGAAGACAGCATCCGAGACGCAAATGGCCCTTTGGGATGCAAGCTGAAGGACTGTTCGCTAACTATCCCGCGATTAAACCCATTAACAATAAAAAACACATCTCTTTTCACATCCCCGGCTTCTCCTTCTTCCTTTGGTTCTTCACTCTTCTTCTTATCTGCAACAACCAAAAGGGTCTTGTTCGGGATTTGCAAGTCAGTTTCGTCGAAAGAGGGGGAACAAACAAAAATAGTGCCCATATTCCTTTACAAAGTGACAATTTAATAGTAACAATTATTATCAACAAAATTAACAAACCAAATTACTATTAACAAAATTAACAGTAAAAATTAACAGATCTTTGAAGAACTATTAATCAAACAAAAATTATTATCAACAAAAAGGGACTTGTTGTAAACTTGGTGGCTACGGAATCCGTAGCCCTGTATTTATAGCAATAGTGTTACATAATGGGTGGATATCCAATAACAAGTTGGGCCTCCAAAAGCCCGTTTATAACACTTCCCCTTATCCATCCATTGTTGTAAGCTGTAATGAACGCTTCAGGATTCATAGAGCTTATCTGATCATGGGTCTATGGATACTTCTGGATCCCAAGTTTAAGAGCCCTTGCCTGGTTAAAACCTTTGCCATGGAAACCCCAGTGGGAAATACCAGTGGCTAAGGGAAAAGAGTACAAGTCTCTGTAACTTCCCCTGATCGATGGATATCATCAAAGGTGGATGCTTCTGGATCCAGAGTTGATGTGGGTTGCCTCGTTAAAACCTTTGGGAAAACCCCAGTGGGAAAAACCAATAGCCAAAGAAAACCCAGTGGGAAACCCCTTGAAAAGCCAGTGGGAAACCCCTGATCGATGGAAAACCCAGTGGGAAAAACCAATAGCCAAGGAAAAAGAGTACAGCCCGACATTAACTCCCCCTGAAAAGCTTCAGGCTTGTAAATCTCTCAACTGTCTCATCCCAATTCCTAGTACAAGTTTTCTAAAGGTACTGCGAGGTAAAGCTTTAGTAAATAGATCTGCCAAGTTGTTACAAGACTGGATCTGTTGGATATCGATCTGGTTGTCTACTTGTTGTTCATGCGTCCAGAAGAGCTTGGGGGAAATGTGTTTCGTCCTGTCACCTTTGATGTAGCCACCTCGTAGTTGAGCGATGCAGGCAGCATTGTCTTCATACATGGTGGTTGGTCCAAGATCTCCCGTCTTCATGCCGGTGGTCTTGAGGATGTGGTGGATGACTGATCGAAGCAAGAAGCATTCTCTGCTAGCTTCGTGGTTCGCTATGAGCTCGGAGTGGTTGGATGAGGTCACTGTCGAAGTCTGTTTCATAGATCTCCATGAGATGGATGTCCCACTGTATGTGAACATGAAACTGGTCTGGGACTTTGCGGTGTGTGGGTCGGACCTGTATCCTGCATCTGCATAACCGACTAAGTCAGAGGATACACCTTTCTTGAAGTATAGTCCCAGGTCCACAGACCCTTGGAGGCAACGCAGAAGGTGCTTCACTCCGTTCCAGTGGCGCTTTGAGGGCGCTGAACTGTATCTGGCTAGTAGGTTAACTGCGAACGCTATATCGGGACGCGTGCAGTTTGCCAGGTATATGAGTGCTCCAATCGCACTTAGGTAGGGTACTTCAGGACCCAGTGCTTCCTCCCACTCTTCCAGCAGTCGGAAGGGGTCTGTTTTAACATCCAATGATCTGATGACCATTGGTGTGCTAAGCGGATGACATTTGTCCATAAGGAAGTTTTTCAGCAACTTCTTTGTGTATGTCGATTGGTGTAACAGGATTCCTATGCTCAAGTGTTCAATTTGTAAGCCTAGGCAGAACTTCATTTCTCCAAGGTCTTTCATCTCAAAAGTCTCTGTAGGACTCTTGGATATCTCACCTATCTCTTCAGGAGATCCGATGATGTTTAGGTCGTCTACGTAGACGGCAATGATTATGAATCATGTTCCCTTTGCTCTTATAAAGATGCAAGGATAGACTTCATTTGTTGTGAATCCTTGTTGCACTAGGAACTCACTAACTCTGTTGTACCACATTCTCCCCAACTGTTTTAGACCATACAGTGATCTTTGGAGTTTGACAGAATAGACGTCCCGAGGTCTTTCTGTCATTTTTGTCGGTAGTTTATATCCTCTGGGATTTTCATATAGATATCCTTATCTATATTTCCATATAGGTATGTAGTCACAACATCCATGAGCTGCATATCCAGGCCTTCCTTTGTAGATAGGCCAATAATGAAACGGAAAGTGATCGCATCCATGACCGGGGAATAGGTATCGTCAAAGTCTATTCCTGGTCGTTGGGAAAAGCCTTGAGCAACAAGGCACGCTTCGTAGCGCACGATCTCATTATTCTCGTTTCTTTTTCTCACGAATACCCATTTATATCCCACAGGTTTAACACCCTTTGGTGTTAGGACTGCAGGTCCAAAAACGTTGCGCTTCGAGAGTGAGTCCAGCTCTACTCCTATTGCCTCGTTCCACTTTGGCCAATCCTCTCTGCGTTTACATTCTGCTAGAGAGCATGGATCGGTCTCATCGTCGTATTTAGTGACGTGAGTGGCAATAATGAGCGTGAAGTTATCATCGATGATTGTGCTTTTTCTGTCCAGTACCTCCCCAGTATGTACATAGTTTAATGATATTTCTCCTACATTTTTCTCTTCAGGGGTTTTTAGGAGGGGAGAGGTATATGGGCTGAGCTCAGCATCCTGTGGTGTTATTGTTATTATTGCTCCAGGATTTTTCCTCTTTCAAGGGTTTTTATCTTTGGAGCCTGGGGGTCGTCCTCTCTTTTGTTGAGGTACGACCGCTTCTGCTGCAGGTGGATTGCATCCATCTTTGGGTATGTCAATCCTAGCTGGTGTATTTGTAGCAGGGACGTGTGATCTGACAATCTTCTGGTTGTTAGTGAATTTGTCAGGTAAAATATGAACAGTAATTTGTATTTGAAGGATCTTCAGGATCTCGTCTTCACATTGGTTTGTACGTGGATCAAAATGGGATAAAGTTTTGGTATCCCATGAAATGGTCTTTGAAGCTTCTGGCTTCTCTGTGTTAATGCCTAGTTTGGGAAAATTGCTTTCGTCAAACTCACAATCTGCTAGACGTGCCTTAAAGGCGTCCCCCGTTAAAGGTTCCAGGTATCTAATGATCGATGGTGAGTCGAATCCAATGTAGATACCCAGTCGACGTTGAGGACCCATCTTGGTCCTCTGCGGTGGTGCTATGGGGACATAGACAGCACATCCGAATATCCTCAGATAAGAGATATCCGGCGGGTTCCCATATACAAGTTGCATCAGAGAATAAGATTGACTCCTTGACGGTCGTAATCTTATTAGCGATGCAGCGTGCAAGCTGGCATGTCCCCATGAGTTCACCGGCAACTGGCATTGCATAAATAATGGACGAGCAATCCATTGTAGTCTCTTTATAAGAGATTCGGCTAACCCGTTCTGGGTGTGAACATCAACTACAGGATGTTCAACTTCTATGCCGGTTGCTTGGCAGTAGTCTAGGAAGACTTGTGATGTGAATTCCCCAGCGTTGTCCTGACGCAATTTCTTGATCTGGTTATCTAGCAAATGTGCCCGCAACTTTATTATTTGTGCCAGTAGCTTTGCAAAGGCTACG
Source organism: Scilla litardierei (assembly GCA_030789695.1). Taxonomy (NCBI): domain Eukaryota; kingdom Viridiplantae; phylum Streptophyta; class Magnoliopsida; order Asparagales; family Asparagaceae; genus Scilla; species Scilla litardierei. Next base: position 229,972,732 of record CM061133.1, read on the forward strand.
TTGCAGGTGGACAGGACGCACACATACGACCATTTGGAAGATGCGTCAATCAGTATTATGTAGTACCGAAATGGTCCACTTGCGGGGTGAATATGCCCGCAAGTGTCTCCATGTATTCTCTCTAGGAAACTCGGAGACTCAGAGTCCCCCTTCAAGGGGATGGTCTCGTAATCAATTTCCCTTTGTGACAAGGGGGACAAGGAGATGCACCCTTTTGAAGTAGCTTCAGGATTTTCGAGTTAATTCCACGGGATTGGGATATGATGCGACGCATCATATTTCTTCCAGGGTGTCCTAGTCTATTGTACCAGAGTTGGAATTCTGGTTAATTATTGCACTTCTGGTGCTCGAGTGTGTTTGCTTCCATTGCTCTTATCCTTGTATGATAGAGACCCGACGGCAGTCCCTCAAAACACTCGACGGTGGTTTTAGCACCATTTTAATGAGACGTTACATACATGAATTCTCTGTTTTGTGTACTCACCATCTCAAGGTGGTATCCGTCTTTAAAGCTTAACAGATTTCTATGGGAGCTAGGGGAGAAAAGCGCATCTTTTATTAGTAGTTGTGTTTTGTTGGGGAGAATAAAATGTGCTTCCCCTTATCCTTCAATAATTCCTGATGGACCGGATATTGTATTCACGGTTCCATCGTATTTATCAATGCTTTGGAAAAAGCAGATGTCTTGGAGGATCGTGTGCGTAGAGGCACGGTCCCCTAAGCATTTATAATCCATCTAATTTTAAGAGAAAAACATCGCAGTATAAGGCACAAGAAAAGATATACTACTAATAATTATTCAATGTCTAAAAAGTTCATCCAACATGCTAGAAAGCAAACAAGCAGATAGTAAATTGTTTTTCAAAAATTACAATGCATAGAAAAGTAGATAATGCATCAGTCGAGCAGGTCATCGTTTAAGAAGTCCTCAGCGATGAACCTGATTGGTGTCAGGTCTTCTTGTTCCACCAGGTTTGTCTCAGCTTGCTTCTGGCTCACTTTGTACAAGTCATGTAGGTGGCGTGGAGTCCGACAATTCCTGGACCAATGTCCAGTCATGCCACACCTGTGGCACTTATCTTCCCAGTCCTTTCTGGGGGCAGATGTCTGGCCGTCGTTCTTTCTCTTCCACACATTTTTCTTCTTTTCCTCATTATTGGTTCTTGGAGGGGGTCCTCTAGCCTGCTTCTTCATTGCCTTACCCTTCTGGGGTTTGCCTTTGAAGTTGCTCCTCTTATTCTGGGAGGAGCTGTGATGCGCTTCAGGCACAGGAGCAGTGCCGGTAGGGCGTGAGTTATGGATGGCCAGAAGGAGGTCTCTATTTTGCTCTGCCATCAGAAGGCATGAGAGAAGCTCTGAATATTTCGTGAACTTTCGTTCACGATACTGCTGCATTAATATAACATCCTTCTCGTGGAAGGATGTATACGTCTTCTCTAACATGCGCTCCTCCGTCACCTTCTCACCACACAACTTCAGGCGTGAGGTGATACTAAAAAGTGTCGAGTTATACTCGGCAATAGACTTAAAGTCTTGGAGACGGAGGTTCTCCCATTCATATCGCGCTCAGGGAAGTATAACATCTCTTTGATGTTTATACCTATCCTCGAGGGCTGTCCATAACTCATAAGAGTCTTCCACCGTGAGGTACTCAGCCTTCAGGGTCCGATCGATATGGCGTCTGATATAGATAATTGCTTTCACTTTATCTATATCAGAAACCTTATCGCCTACAGCGATGGCATGGCTCAGTCCCTGTGCACGCAGATGGAATTTTATGTCCAACTGCCAGCTTAAATAGTTCTTGCATGTAGCATCCAATACGTCAAAATCGACGCTCGCAATTTTGGTCATTATCTCTCTAGCATGTTTAAAAATAAGCAATAATTAGATATTTTTAAAGAAAAATAAATAATTAAGCATTTCAGACACAGATATCTGCTGCGTGGATTGGCTAATCACCATATTAATTACAGTCCATACAGTCCCAAAAAGAATGAAAGTACAACTCGGGAACCCACGTGGGGCCCCTATTCTCCTGGAATGGATCTTCATCTTCGTGAGACGTCCGCCGGTCTTGTAATTTTTTACAATAATATCCTCACTGCATTTTTCTCTCAAAAAAAGAAAAGAAAGCGAAGGAAATAATGATGATAGCTAGCCGATCCAAAACCACAGCAAATATACACATACGTCACATGCAGAAAAATGCAACAAGCATTACATTGTAGACATATAATCATCACAGGCAGTTTTAATCATTACAGGCAGTTTTAATCATCACAGACAGTTTTATAGTGGAAATGAAAATATTTTCATTTAATAATTATTGGACCACTGGGCAACGTCATACACCGTTAGGTTAGTTGACTAACGGCAGAGCGGTCGCAGGATCTTCCTAATTATTAAACGCATGATAATCAGATAATCCAACCAAAATGCGATGAATTAAAAACGTGTAATTTGTCCAGATTTTTAACGAAAAGGGAATCGTAATTAAATCTGAAAATAATTCGAAAAATAGAAAATTTTTGTGGTCAAACCCTAGTTAGGGTTTTTGGTCACGTGAGTTTCCGCTTCTAGCGGATAGGGTTTTCGGACACGCGCGCACAAGGGGGGACCGCTGCAGGCGGCGGGGCCCGTCTACCGCTCTAGCGGTGGCGCACGGGGGGCCCGCCGCTGCAGCCGGCAGTGGATCCGTCGCTGCAGGCGGTGGGTTCTACCCGCCGCTTCCAGCGGCGGGATCTGCCCGCCACTGCAGGCGGCGGGATCGCCCGCCGCTGCGAGCGACGGCAATTGCCACACGCCGCTGCGAGCGGCGGCGGTGATTGCGCGGGATGGGGGGTCGCGTGACGGCTTCTGGCCGCGTTGCAAATAGGAATCCCCCTAGGGTTTAATGGTTTTTGGGGAAGAAGATAAAAATCCGATTTTTATTGGAAAAATCCATTTTTAATCTTCAAAAATGCGTTTTTTATTGTAAAAAGTTGACTTTTAACAATAAAAATGTTGATTTTTCATTAAACAATCGATCCAAGTATTTGGATCTAAACATATGCGCATATGAACTTAGATCTAGGGAAAAGAATTACCTTTAGATCCTACCCGCCGGATCTAGCGCCGTTCGGTGAAGGAAGCCCGTGTTGTGATATGGTTCCCCGGATTTGGTTTTGGATGATGAGCAAACATAAATAATGGATACTAACTTATTTGTGAGCGCAGTTATGGAGATCGTCGCCAAAATACCACGTACAACAAAAGCGACGTCTCAAGACTTCTCAATACGCGTGATCGTGTGCCTGGAGCTTCGTTGAAGCTCAAGGAGCAATATTGAAGTCAAGAGAAATGAAGATTGAAGCTTTGAAGACGGCTCGTAAGGTTGATTTTTATAGTCTTCTAGCTTCATAGATTAGAATGTTAAGCCTTGAGTAGGACTTACTTTATAATCTTCATTTCGCTCATATCTTAGAGCTAGGATTATCATAGAAGCCATTAGAAACTTTCCCGAAGCCTATCGCTTCTTCCCTCGGCGTCTTATGCATGTTAGTTGGTTCAAGAAGAGTCACCAACCGACTAGATGACGATCTAGTCGGTCGGCAACTCTACATGAACCGACTAGTTTGCCTTCTCTATATTCAGCTCTTTCCATGACTACAGTTAGTCGGTCAAAGAAGAGTCACTGACCGACTAGATGACGATCTAGTCGGTCAAGAGTCCTTCTCAGACCGACTAGTTGTGTACAGTCATTTTCAGCCTGAGCTACTGTTTCGAGTTAGTCGGTCAAAGAACGTTTACCGACCGACTAGTTGAGAAACTAGTCGGTCAGCATTTGTTCTTAAACCGACTAAGTCAACTTGAAGTCTACCTATTCTATTTCAACGTTAGTCGGTCAAAGATCATTCACCGACCGACTAGTTGTGAAACTAGTCGGTCGGCAAGTCTTCTTAGACCGACTAGTTGTCTTTGCCTGTACTTCGACTTCTTGGCTGTTCTACCGTTAGTCGGTCTACGTTGTATCACCGACCGACTAGTTAATGAACTAGTCGGTCAGTGATCCTTCTTTGACCGACTAGTCTGCTTCAGAATAGAGCCGTTGGGATTCTTTCAAACTCGATTTCTCTTGCCCCTTTAAATAGAATCCTGATTCGTTTGAAGAAGAGTTAGAGGTCCTATTTCCAAGCAATTTCAGACCTAAGAGAAGAGCTCTCCCAAGCTAATTCAAAGCTCTCTCTCCCTCACAAGAATCTCTCCCTCAACATCTTGAGCCCTAATTCCTCAAGAGAGATTCTCTCCATTGTGAGCTTCTCAAGCCAAGAGCTTGATCCTAGTCACCATACTCCACCCTAGGCTTCCATTGCTGGTCATCTTCTTGAAGCTAGGGTTTGGTGACATCCTCTTCCTCAAAATCCATCATTGCCCTAATTTGGTAAGTATACTCAAGGCATAGGATTTTGTAAGGTAAGAGTTTATTTCATTTCAATCGTATTTGAATTGTGTCTCTCGGTTGTGAGAGAGGTTGTGATCCCGGTTTGTCGGAGTCACATGTCTTTTGTATGATTTGACTTGTGAAGGTTTTTCACAAGTATTTCATAGTGGAAATCTTGAGTTAGGGTTGCTAACTCAAGTATCCGGAGGGGATCCGGGTGGTTGGGACGTAGGATCACCGGGAACAAGTCGGGGAGACTTGGGTGAATCCGAACCCAGTAATATTGTTTGTTTGCGTATGTTTTAATTCTTGTTGATAGTTGTTTAATTCCGCATTGTCGTTTGTTTCTTGCACAATAATTAGGAATAACTATCTTGATTATTTTAAGTAATATTCACCCCCCCCCCCCCTCTAGTACGTGTGCAGTAGCTACCACAGGGCACTACAATTGGTATCAGAGCCAAGGTTAAAGCTACAAGTTCAAAGCTATGACGAACAACGACTACAACGTCTTCAAGAACCGCGATGGAGCTTCTTCTGTTATGGAAGGACTATCCTCTGTTAGGCCTCCACACTTCAACGGTACCAACTACGGGTACTGGAAATGCCGGATGCAAATTTTCCTCCGGAGCGCTTCACTATGGAGAGCCACCATGACGGAGTATGTCGAGCCTTCCGAAGAAGATTTCGCAAAGTGGACTCCCGCGGAGGTCGCCGCGGAAGTAGCCAATGCCAAGGCAATGAATGCCTTGAATTGTGCGTTGGAGCCCGAGGACTTCAACAAGATATGCACATGTAAGAGTGCATATCAAATATGGAATCAACTCCTCATATTGCACGAAGGATCGAGTACGGTAAAAGATTCTAAACTCGTCGTTGCTAATAAAGAATTTGAGTTGTTTCATATGGAGCAGGGCGAAACCATGAAGGATTATTACGCTCGCTTCGTGGATATATCAAACGACTTGGAAGCTCTTGGGAAGACCTACACCCAAAAGGAGAAAGTCTCTAAGATAATCGATGGACTTCCTTCTTGTTGGGAGAAGCGTACCTTCGCCATCGAGGAAGGTAATGACATGAATAAATATACCGTCGTACAACTAATGGGTACCTTGTTGTCTTATGAGGTACGCAAGGATAGTAAGATCCGGATGAGGGAAAAGATGAAGGCATACTTGAAGCAAGACGAGCCAAAGAAAAAGGCAATTGCATTCAAGGCCACTCCATCTACCGATGATGAAGATTCGGAAGAAGAAGAGGACGAAGAATTGGACATGGAAGCATTGGCCAATATGGCAAAGAAATTCATCCGATTCTTCTGACAAGGTAAGTTGAATCGTAAATCTAAATTTATTTCGACTAATGTTTCTACTCCCGTGTGTTACAAATGCAACAAGCCAGGACATATCAAGCCGGATTGTCCTCTCTACAAACATAAGGGAAAATGGAAGGGATCCAAGCTCGACAAGTCAAGAAAGCACAAGAAAGGGCTTGTCGGCACTTTCACCGACTCCGACTCCTCAAGTGGAGAATCGGACGATGAAAGAGTGGAGATTGCACACACGTGCTTCATGGGAAAAGAGGATTGTGATGAAGAGACTTCCTCCGATGAAAGCGAGGATGGAAGCGAGGATGAAGGCGAAGAGGTAACCAATGATGAACTTAGAATAGCCAATGAACAACTATGGAATAAGTTTTCTAATATGGCTACTAAGTTTATGAAGACTAAAAATGAATTAGATAGTCTTAAAAAATCGCCTAAGCCTTTCATCGTCAACAACGACACCGTTGTTGATGGGTTGAGAAATGAGATTGAAAATCTCAAGTCTCAACTTGAGCATGTTCATATCGAAGATTCGGATGAACATGTGATAGCGGATTTGATGTCTCAAATCTCAACTTTGAGTATTGAGAATAAAAATCTCAAGTCACGTGTTTGTGCACTCGCATCGCAAGTGTCCACTTTGGATGCTTCTTTGCATTCTCTCACCGAGAAGCATGAGAGCACATTAGGCCGAATTCATGAATTCAACAAAGGTAAGGGCAAGTTGGATGATATCCTAAATGACTTACCTCCGGCCAATCATCACATTGGTTTGGGGTATAAGATGGGAGAGTCATCCAAATCGTCCGCCACCTTTGTTAGGCCATCTTCCGATGCTTCTACTAGTGGAAGTAAACACGTCATGGGTAGATCTTCTACCAATGGTGCTTCCGCTAGGAACACGCCCCCATTTGGAAAGAAACCCACTTTGGGTGGACCTCCAAAGAAGGGTCATGCCTTCATGTATACCATGCCACGTAGGAACACACATCCTACCCCACATGTTAGCACACATGATGATTTTTATGCTCCGCACCCACGAGCACGTGCACACCCTATGAGACACACTCATGCACGTGTTCCTCCACATTCATATGTTCATCCTCATTCTCATATGAATAATTATCGTCATGCACCATTGCATCGCATGCCATATGCTTACCCACGTCATGCATCACATAGAAATCAACAACGTATGCATGTTCCCAATAGGATTAGGACTCCCAAGACATACACTATTTGGGGTCCGAAGAACACAAGCATGCATGCTAAGAATTTGTATGTGAAATCGTTTATAAATGATGTTATTTTGAATGATGATTATGTTGGGAAATCAAGTTCCTCTTGGACTTGGTTTCCGAAGGGTTAGTTTCCTTTGACCCTTCATTGCTTGGTACCATAAGTTTTAATTTCATTTTTATGGGTACCAAAGCAATTGTGGTATGTATGGGTTACATTTAATTTGAATTTAGTTAGCTAAATTTATTGCCTAACCCATAGGATCCAAAAGGATTTTTGGATACCAAAATGATATTCTCTAGGTTGAATCCACCATGAGATACCAACCCTACCAACTCCGTGATTTGCAAGGATTTTCGTTCGATTGGAGTTGTTGGTGCTTGAGTGATGCACCAAAGTAGGGGGAGCTTAATGTTGTAAGTATGTTCATACTTTTGATTCATATTGGTATCCATTGGTAGAATATATTACAATTGGTATCATTTTGCTTCATTTGGTATGCTAGATTTGTGTATGCCATTGTTATATGATGTTCTATCCATTTTTTTTGGCATAACATTCTTGCATGCAACATTTAGTATGCACATCGGATTATTTTTGTCTCTGATGTTGACTTCGTCGTTCGACGATTTTATGGATTTAATAGAATTCTTTCTATGGAAACATAGAATTGTTTTCCATGCATTCTATTGATTTTGGAGAGTATGTTCCAAAACTCAATAAGTAAAATTGATTTGAGTTTTGATGATTTTGGATTTCGTTTTTCGCCTATGGCTTGATGATTTCGTTTTCCGATTTTCGCCGATGATTTTATGATTTCGGTTTTCGAGTTTCACCTATGGCTAGATGATTTCGTATTTCGTATTTCGCCTATGGTTTGATGATTTCGGTTTCCGATTTTCGACTTTGGTCTCCTTGACACGCTTTGCTTTTATTCGGTATTTTACATTTGATATTTTGCATTGGTGTTATTTTGGACCTTGGTCGTATTCTTTGACTCCCATGCATTATTTTTAGCCATTGGTTGTGTTGTTGTTCTCCTCCTGCTCTTTTTGCTAATGCCAAAGGGGGAGAGATATAATAATGACAATGTGCTAATTAATAATTCAAAGGAATTTACCATGAATCTAATTTGATGTGTTAGATTCAGGGGGAGTAAAGATATAAAATGGATTTAGATCCTATATGTTAATATGTGGTTCATATTTCATATCTTCCCTCGCTGCTTGATGCATATGAATATTATTGAATATGGAACTAACATGTCATCAATGCAGGGGGAGTAAGTAAATCTCATATTGAATCATTATTATTGTTATTATTTATGTTGGTTTGTCATCACCAAAAAGGGGGAGAATGTTGTGATATGGTTCCCCGGATTTGGTTTTGGATGATGAGCAAACATAAATAATGGATACTAACTTATTTTTTAGCGCAGTTATGGAGATCGTCGCCAAAATACCACGTACAACAAAAGCGACGTCTCAAGACTTCTCAATACGCGTGATCGTGTGCCTGGAGCTTCGTTGAAGCTCAAGGAGCAATATTGAAGTCAAGAGGAATGAAGATTGAAGCTTTGAAGACGGCTCGTAAGGTTGATTTTTATAGTCTTCTAGCTTCATAGATTAGAATGTTAAGCCTTGAGTAGGACTTACTTTATAATCTTCATTTCGCTCATATCTTAGAGCTAGGATTATCATAGAAGCCATTAGAAACTTTCCCGAAGCCTATCGCTTCTTCCCTCGGCGTCTTGTGTATGTTAGTTGGTTCAAGAAGAGTCACCAACCGACTAGATGACGATCTAGTCGGTCGGCAACTCTACATGAACCGACTAGTTTGCCTTCTCTATATTCAGCTCTTTCCATGACTACAGTTAGTCGGTCAAAGAAGAGTCACCGACCGACTAGATGACGATCTAGTCGGTCAAGAGTCCTTCTCAGACCGACTAGTTGTGTACAGTCATTTTCAGCCTGAGCTACTGTTTCGAGTTAGTCGGTCAAAGAACGTTTACCGACCGACTAGTTGAGAAACTAGTCGGTCAGCATTTGTTCTTAAACCGACTAAGTCAACTTGAAGTCTACCTATTCTATTTCAACGTTAGTCGGTCAAAGATCATTCACCGACCGACTAGTTGTGAAACTAGTCGGTCGGCAAGTCTTCTTAGACCGACTAGTTGTCTTTGCCTGTACTTTGACTTCTTGGCTGTTCTACCGTTAGTCGGTCTACGTTGTATCACCGACCGACTAGTTGATGAACTAGTCGGTCAGTGATCCTTCTTTGACCGACTAGTCTGCTTCAGAATAGAGCCGTTGGGATTCTTTCAAACTCGATTTCTCTTGCCCCTTTAAATAGAATCCTGATTCGTTTGAAGAAGAGTTAGAGGTCCTATTTCCAAGCAATTTCAGACCTAAGAGAAGAGCTCTCCCAAGCTAATTCAAAGCTCTCTCTCCCTCACAAGAATCTCTCCCTCAACATCTTGAGCCCTAATTCCTCAAGAGAGATTCTCTCCATTGTGAGCTTCTCAAGCCAAGAGCTTGATCCTAGTCACCATACTCCACCCTAGGCTTCCATTGCTGGTCATCTTCTTGAAGCTAGGGTTTGGTGACATCCTCTTCCTCAAAATCCATCATTGCCCTAATTTGGTAAGTATACTCAAGGCATAGGATTTTGTAAGGTAAGAGTTTATTTCATTTCAATCGTATTTGAATTGTGTCTCTCGGTTGTGAGAGAGGTTGTGATCCCGGTTTGTCGGAGTCACATGTCTTTTGTATGATTTGACTTGTGAAGGTTTTTCACAAGTATTTCATAGTGGAAATCTTGAGTTAGGGTTGCTAACTCAAGTATCCGGAGGGGATCCGGGTGGTTGGGACGTAGGATCACCGGGAACAAGTCGGGGAGACTTGGGTGAATCCGAACCCAGTAATATTGTTTGTTTGCGTATGTTTTAATTCTTGTTGATAGTTGTTTAATTCCGCATTGTCGTTTGTTTCTTGCACAATAATTAGGAATAACTATCTTGATTATTTTAAGTACTATTCACCCCCCCTCTAGTACGTGTGCAGTAGCTACCACAGGGCACTACAGCCCGTTCGCGTCACGTTCGTCCGTCGGCAGAGGTTCGGCTCAGCCTCAAGCGTGCTGATAACGTTGTAAACTTGGTGTCTACGGAATCTGTAGCCCTGTATTTATAGCAATAGGGCTACATAATGGTTGGATATCCAATAACAAGTTGGGCCTCCAAAAGCCCGTTTATAACAGGACTTTTATTTATTGTCAATTAACAGTAAAACAAAGAGAAGGGGGACATTATACTTGTGACGCTTGTAGAAAAGATCCCAGTATTTCTTGGCATCCATCACATACTTCTCTGCATGTCGGGAAAAAATTAACTGAAAGAAATCACAAATTGAGAGAAAAATCGATTAAAATGGTGGAGAAAATAAATAAAAGATCCACCTTTCCAAAGATTGGTTACTTGTTCGTTCTTCTTCTTTTTATACAACATCCAGACGGGCTTTGTTCAGGATTTGACATGAGCCATGTATACAATTATATACATGAGACATGTAATGCAATTAAATCAATTACATGATTATATACATGAGTAGTGTATACATGATTATACGTGTGAGCCGTGAGCCGTGAGTTTACACGTAAGCCGTGAGACATGAGTATACAATCCAGTCCAATCCAATTAAATCATAAGCAATGTAATCAAAAGTCGTGTACACATGAATATATACAAAGAGCCATGCATTTTCCATCCGAAACTGATACATTTTGCTAATAAAACAGATCATGCATTGAGGGAAACTGATACATTCTGGAATCATTTTCATTTAAGGGAAACTGAATTACATGGTTATATACAAAGAGCCATGCAATCAAATTCTTTCCATTTATTTAATTCTTCATTTTCTTTCCTTTTGAATTTATTTGGTAGTGAAAGGAAAATGCATGGCTCTTTGTATATATTCATGTAATTTAATTATTTCCCATTTTTTGTATATATTCATGTAATCAAATTCTTGGAAAATTCAGGAAAAAGCATTGAGGGAAAGAATTTGATTGCCATTTGAATGAATTTGATTACATGCATTGTCCCAAGAAAGAATATAAACTTAAATGTATTGTCTGGAAAGAATTTGTATATGTCAGTTTCAGATAGATGGAAAGAATTTGATTACATGCTTAATTCAAACGGCAGTATAAATGGAAAGAATTTGATTGCCAGATTAATTGCCAGATTTGCTAATTTAATTGCCATTTAAAGCAAACAGCATATAGAGATTTCACCATTTAATTGCCAGATTTGCTAATTTCCATCAATTTGATTACATGCTTAATTCAAATGGCATTATAAATGGAAATAATTTGATAGCCAGATTAATTGCCAGATTTGCTAATTTAATTGTCATTTAATTGCCAATTAAATCAAAGAGCATATAGAGATTTCACCATTTAATTGCCAGATTTGCTAATTTCCATCAATTTGATTTTATGCTTAATTCAAACGACATAATAAATGGAAAGAATTTGAATTGCCAGATTTGGTAATTTAATTGGCATTTAATTGTCAATTAAATCAAACATCATATAGAGATTTCACCATTTAATTGCCGGATTTGCTAATTTCCATCAATTTGATTGCATACTTAATTCAAACGGCATTATAAATGGAAAGAATTTGACTGCCAGATTAATTGCCAGATTTGCTAATTTATTTGCCATTTAAATTCCAATTAAATCAAACAACATATAAAGATTTCACCATTTAATTGCTAGATTTTCTAACTTCCATCAACTTAATTGCCAGATGACTGCCTTTTTAGGTGAGTGCTTGTGTGTGTGTGTGTGTGTGTGGGTCATGATAGATGGTGGGTGACGAAGGTGCCATGAAGTAAATTGCAGGTAACATGCTATATGTAAGATTTCATAATGTTTATAAATGCCATTTTTAAATAAAAAAAGTGAAAAATTAAATTATGAAGGCATTAACGGTCATCTGTATCAGATGATATGCCCAACAGATCCACATGTAATGTATCAAAAATTGTAAATTTATGTTAAGTATAAGTAATCAACTAATTATATAAGTAGCAATATTCCATGGTAGTATGTTAGGCCAAATCTTGGAAATGTTTCTGATCTCTGAGTCATGCATGCATATTGCTTGTGTATGCGTATACATGTGTCATGGTATAATTCAGAATTGTTTCCTGACTTCAAACTACCAAGTAGTTTCACTATCTCTATGATATATGAAAGCTTTAATTACTCTGAAATCATTTTCTATTTTTATGCTAGCTGAACTCTATATGTTCATGACTTGGATGCTCTTTTTATAAATAAAATAAGATTTAAAAGTAGTCTAAAAGCTCGAAAAGAAGTTCAGACTGTTATGGTGTCTCGTTGATACGTCTATTTTACGAAGGCCCAACAACATAGGCCCAAAAGCACAGCCCACCGAACGAAGCCCGAAAGATACGATCCTGGGTGCCCGACCGCCGATCGGAAGCCCATCTGCGCGATCAGGCCCGCCCGGAAAAGCCCCATAGAGAGCCCCCAAATGTCGATCCGACCCGGCCCCGACGAGGCACGAGTCACTCACCCGCTCCAGCGATAACCGTTCCCCCGATCCTGTGGCCACTTAATGGCTGTGATGGGGAGGTGCTGGCATGGCGCAGGGAGCGGCGACGGGGGGCGGATTGAGGGGGCACGATCGAGGGCAGACGAGCGACGTGGGTTGGGGGAAATCACGGCGGGAGGTCTATAAAAGGGTTAGAAGGACGACAGGACAAAGGACCGCATCTCAGGTATCTAAAACCTAAGGTACTCCATCAACGACCTTGTTCCCCCATTTCATCTCCTTCCTCCCCCGCTCGCGCCGTGAGACGCCGTTCCGATCTCCTCTCGAGTCGAACCGTCTCCGCCGGGCCTCCTCTTTCAGATCACTGTCTGACTTAGGCATCAGAGGGGATTTGGCCGGAACCAAGGTCCGGCCCCCTGACGAGCGTTCTCGTCTGCGCAGGAGGACGTCAGACCCACGGGCCGAGGCTTCCCCTCCGCCCCTCGCCGACCGTGCAACCAGCTGGACGATCGAGGCTACCCCTCGTCGTCCGACCGCCGAGGCCGTGCACGCCCGACCGAGGCTGTAACGACTGCTTTTCATGTATTTGGATTTATTATAATATAATATATGTTTTGGTGAATTTTCTCCTCAAGTGTGGTTTTCGTCTCCGTAGCTTTCATTTTCGATCGATTCGTCATATTTTCTCGTTTCTTCCTTAGGATCGTCGATTTCGAAGTATGTCATTCGTGACGGGCCTCATAACGGTCGTATCTTACTATTAGATCAAGCCTAGGAGTCTTAGGAATCGATCCCGGGGCCCCACGCTCCGTATCGGAACTTTTCTGTGCTCATTAGCCGGTATAAGAAGGGGCACCGACCGACTAGATGACGATCCAGTCGGTCGGCAATCCTTCTTGGACCGACTAGTTAGCTTTCTAAATTTCTCAGGAGTTACTGTTTATCGTTAGTCGGTCTAAGAACGTTGGTTGACCGACTAGGTTGCAAACTAGTCGGTCAGCAATGCTTCTTAAACCGACTAACTCATCATATTATTTTTGTATCAGTTACTGTTTACTCTTAGTCGGTCTAAGAACGTTCATCGACCGACTAGATGCTAAACTAGTCGGTCAGTACTTGTTCATGGACCGACTAACTCTAAATCCTATTTTCGTTCAGGAGTTACTGTTTACACTTAGTCGGTCTGAGTTGGTCGACCGACCGACTAGTTGTCAAACTAGTCGGTCAGTGGTTGTTCTTTGACCGACTAACCAGTGTTAAAACCCTAATTTCTGGGCAGCCGCCAGCCCAACCTATTTAAACCCAACCCAAACGTTTTCTTCTTCCCCAACACGACCCAAAACCCTAAAATCTTCCCCCTTGAGCCCCCATCTTCCTCCAAGCTTCAATCCTTCATTCCAAGCCCCAAATCCATCTTCCAAACCATCCATCCACTCTTTCTATCTCTCATCTTCCCCAAAATCTCACCAAATCCATCAAAATCCCCAAATCCCCCAAAACCCTAGTTTCCCCAAACTTCTCCATTTGCTTCCAGATCTGATCCTAGGGTTCCCCGGAGTGTTTCTTCCGCCTCCTCTCGGTAAGAAATCGATCTACCGTTGTTTTCATATCCTATTGTAATTTTTATGAAACCCTAATAAAATACTTGTGTTTTGATGATTGTTCCCCATAACAGCGATTCCCCGTAAGCTAGCATCCGCGGAAACGAACTTTCGTAACCGTCATCCCCGGTGATAGGCAAGTGAAACTTGCCTCTCTTGATTTGGGCCATGTCTTAGGCCATTTACCATGCTTTAGCGTAAAAGAGACTAAACGGTGAAAGGATAGCCGTTTAGACGCCATTGACCTAGCTTGACAACGAAGCTTGGTCCGTCACCCCCATCATGCTCATATGTCACGTCTACTTTAAATTAACGGTACGCGAATATGTTCATGTCATTGCATTTTGCCTGTCACGTTTAAATTCCATTAACGGTACGCAATTATCTGTTCATGGCATTGCATAGTGATTATTTATCGTGACTGCGTAGCACACGCTACGATACTATGTTTCCTGGCTCGTGTTCCAGAAGCGAGCCCTGTAGTTGCTAACCCCAACGCTCGGATACCGGCTAGGTGTACTCCTATGCCATACACACACTTATTTTCCTGGCTCATGACCAGAAGCGAGCATAATGAGTTGCTAACCACAACGCTCGACACATGTGGGTGGGGTAAGAGATAAGCGGACTGAGCCCGAGTTGGCTTGATCAGCCACTCCGGCCAGCAGGCGAAATCTCTAGTGTTTAAGTGATTGATAGTGATAGAGATAAACGAGTTGGCCAGCAAGTGGACTCTCTATGCACTAAGTGTTAAGTGATAAGTGATAAGTGATAAGTGTTAAATGATAAGTGACTAGTGAATTGGTAGCTTTTGCTACATCGTGAGTGCTTGCCTCTCTTTTAAACTGTTGCATCATATTCAACTGCCATGCCATTGTTTAACATTTAAATGCTAGGTTGTTAGTCACTTTCAGTTTCCTAGCCCAAGTCTTTTTAGACTTGCTGACATGTGCCCCTTTCTCTTTTGGGTGACGCATGTTAGACCTTGAGCCTGAGTTGCTTGCTGAGGGTGAGGTGTTTGTGGACCACGAGCTTGCGCCCGTGTTGGACGGGGAGTACGTGGACACTGGGGACCAGTCCTAGTGTCTTCGTGGTGTTTTACCTTTGTTAGACAGTTGTTTTGTTGTCGGTGCGTAGCACCTTTACTCTGTTATGATGTTGCTTTTGTTTGGCCTTGTTCTGGGCCCTTAGACTCTTTCTTTTAGCCTGGTGGCTTTTCTGTGATGTTGGATATTTTGTGGACAAACTTTGGGATTGGTATTTCATATCCATCTCATATTATTATTATTGTTGTTGTTGTTGTTTTGATTGCAATTACAGGGACCTGCTTATACTAAATTGACGCTTATCGGGTTTGGGGCTTCACCGCTCCACTCCCGTGCGGACCTTTTCACGTCTCGCCTCCATTTTAGGGAAGCGGGTCGTGACAGGTTTTAGTGGTGGCCCATGCAGGTCTCCTCTGTAACTGCGATTATCGGGATAACAATAATAATGCAAGATTGTCCGACAAATAAGTTCGACATCTGAGCCCTAAGCTGTGAGTCTAACCGTTTCGTTTTCCGCGTCATTAGATGGTAGGAAGGCGAATCACCCGTGGTGGTGGTGGTGGTGCGCCCCCTCATGACGAGTAGCCTTAGCGGGAGCCCACTAATGGAGAGATGATGCGGATGATGTTGCAGATGATGCAAGTTCAGCAGGGTGTGCTCCTGCAGGTGCAGAATGCTCCGGTGACTCGAGCTGCTCGGGTGGTGGAAGCCCCTCGCCCTGAGCCCGGGGCGAAGCAGTTCAGAGAGCTGGGTCCTGCGTATTTTGATGGAACCGAAGGTCCACTAGCTGCTGATGAATGGATGAGGAATATCGAGGACAATCTGAAGATGTCCAAGGTCAACGAGGTTAGTTGGGTTGACTTGGCGAAGCGCCAGCTAAAGGATAACGCCAGGAACTGGTGGGATGCTGAAGAAAAGATGTTAGTGGAGCCGATCGTCTGGGCTACCTTCAAGGCCAGATTTGATGGTGAGTTCTTCCCGAAGGCTGCCAGGGAAGAGATGCTGCAGCGTTTTATCGATCTGAAGCAGGGGAACTCGTCGGTGGACATGTACCACCAGGAGTTCATGAGGCTGAGTCGGTTTGCGCCGAAGATGGTGCAGGACGCTGAGGAGAGAGCTCAGAGGTTCCTGCAGGGACTTGCTTCGGAGCTCCAGAGCTTTGTGACCTCTTCTGACCGGGAATCTTATCAGAAGGTTTTGGTCGCTGCCAAGAGGCAGGAGCTGCTTGTGAACCAGAGGAAGGGGTGCGTTCGGCCGGGTTGAAGAATGACGTGATTTGGGTAATCGTGGATCGGTTGACCAAATCTGCGCATTTTATTCCGTTCCGAGTGGGACAGTCCACTGAGGCGCTGGCGAGGAGGTATATGGAGGAGGTCGTGCGACTTCATGGAGTCCCCGTGAGTATCGTGTCGGACAGAGACACGAGGTTCACATCTCAGTTCTGGCAGAGTTTGCAGAAGAGCTTGGGTACGCGTCTGAGTTTTAGCACGGCGTACCATCCGCAGACGGATGGCCAGTCCGAGAGGACGATTCAGATTTTGGAAGACATGCTGAGGGCGTGCATGTTGGATTTCAAGGGTTCGTGGGAGGACCATCTACATCTGGTAGAGTTTTCCTACAACAACAGCTTCCAGGCGAGTATTGGCATGGCGCCTTTCGCCGCTCTTTATGGGAGGAAATGTCGATCGCCATTGAGTAGGGATGACATTGGTGATCGGGAGTTGTTGGGACCTGAGATGATCGTGGAGGCCGTGGATATCGTCAGGAATATTCGGGAGAGGTTGAGAATTGCTCAGGACCGTTTTAAGCATTGGGCGGATACTAAACGTCGTCCTTTGAAGTTTCAGCCGGGCGACCATGTGTTCTTGAAGATTTCCCCGAATCGTGGTGTGATTCGTTTTGGGAAGCGTGGGAAGTTGAGCCCGCGATACATTGGACCGTTTGACGTTTTGGAGAGGGTTGGCGAGGTAGCTTATCGCTTGGCCTTGCCGCCGTCTTTGGAAGGAGTTCACAATGTTTTCCATGTGTCGCAGCTTCGTCGATACATTAGCGACCTGTCTCATGCGGTGGATTTTTCGGAGATTACCGTTCGCCCCGATATGACGTATGACCAGCATCCAGTGCAGATTCTGGACAGGCGTCAGAAGTCGCTTCGGAACAAGATTGTCAATCTTGTGAGGGTGATGTGGCGACACGGCTCACCTGGAGAGTCTACTTGGGAGAATGAGGATGAGATGCGAGAGCGTTTCCCACTTTTGTTTCCGGACTCGTGAGTTTTTGGAAATTCCGAGGACGGAATTTTTCTTAAGTTGGGGAGGATGTAACGACTGCTTTTCATGTATTTGGATTTATTATAATATAATATATGTTTTGGTGAATTTTCTCCTCAAGTGTGGTTTTCGTCTCCGTAGCTTTCATTTTCGATCGATTCGTCGTATTTTCTCGTTTCTTCCTTAGGATCGTCGATTTCGAAGTATGTCATTCGTGACGGGCCTCATAACGGTCGTATCTTACTATTAGATCAAGCCTAGGAGTCTTAGGAATCGATCCCGGGGCCCCGCGCTCCGTATCGGAACTTTTCTGTGCTCATTAGCCGGTATAAGAAGGGGCACCGACCGACTAGATGACGATCCAGTCGGTCAGCAATCCTTCTTGGACCGACTAGTTAGCTTTCTAAATTTCTCAGGAGTTACTGTTTATCGTTAGTCGGTCTAAGAACGTTGGTTGACCGACTAGGTTGCAAACTAGTCGGTCAGCAATGCTTCTTGAACCGACTAACTCATCATATTATTTTTGTATCAGTTACTGTTTACTCTTAGTCGGTCTAAGAACGTTCATCGACCGACTAGATGCTAAACTAGTCGGTCAGTACTTGTTCATGGACCGACTAACTCTAAATCCTATTTTCATTCAGGAGTTATTGTTTACACTTAGTCGGTCTGAGTTGGTCGACCGACCGACTAGTTGCCAAACTAGTCGGTCAGTGGTTGTTCTTTGACCGACTAACCAGTGTTAAAACCCTAATTTCTGGGCAACCGCCAGCCCAACCTATTTAAACCCAACCCAAACGTTTTCTTCTTCCCCAACACGACCCAAAACCCTAAAATCTTCCCCCTTGAGCCCCCATCTTCCTCCAAGCTTCAATCCTTCATTCCAAGCCCCAAATCCATCTTCCAAACCATCCATCCACTCTTTCTATCTCTCATCTTCCCCAAAATCTCACCAAATCCATCAAAATCCCCAAATCCCCCAAAACCCTAGTTTCCCCAAACTTCTCCATTTGCTTCCAGATCTGATCCTAGGGTTCCCCAGAGTGTTTCTTCCGCCTCCTCTCGGTAAGAAATCGATCTACCGTTGTTTTCATATCCTATTGTAATTTTTATGAAACCCTAATAAAATACTTGTGTTTTAATGATTGTTCCCCATAACAGCGATTCCCCGTAAGCTAGCATCCGCGGAAACGAACTTTCGTAACCGTCATCCCCGGTGATAGGCAAGTGAAACTTGCCTCTCTTGATTTGGGCCATGTCTTAGGCCATTTACCATGCTTTAGCGTAAAAGAGACTAAACGGTGAAAGGATAGCCGTTTAGACGCCATTGACCTAGCTTGACAACGAAGCTTGGTCCGTCACCCCCATCATGCTCATATGTCACGTCTACTTTAAATTAACGGTACGCGAATATGTTCATGTCATTGCATTTTGCCTGTCACGTTTAAATTCCATTAACGGTACGCAATTATCTGTTCATGGCATTGCATAGTGATTATTTATCGTGACTGCGTAGCACACGCTACGATACTATGTTTCCTGGCTCGTGTTCCAGAAGCGAGCCCTGTAGTTGCTAACCCCAACGCTCGGATACCGGCTAGGTGTACTCCTATGCCATACACACACTTATTTTCCTGGCTCGTGACCAGAAGCGAGCATAATGAGTTGCTAACCACAACGCTCGACACATGTGGGTGGGGTAAGAGATAAGCGGACTGAGCCCGAGTTGGCTTGATTAGCCACTCCGGCCAGCAGGCGAAATCTCTAGTGTTTAAGTGATTGATAGTGATAGAGATAAACGAGTTGGCCAGCAAGTGGACTCTCTATGCACTAAGTGTTAAGTGATAAGTGATAAGTGATAAGTGTTAAATGATAAGTGACTAGTGAATTGGTAGCTTTTGCTACATCGTGAGTGCTTGCCTCTCTTTTAAACTGTTGCATCATATTCAACTGCCATGCCATTGTTTAACATTTAAATGCTAGGTTGTTAGTCACTTTCAGTTTCCTTGCCCAAGTCTTTTTAGACTTGCTGACATGTGCCCCTTTCTCTTTTGGGTGACGCATGTTAGACCTTGAGCCTGAGTTGCTTGCTGAGGGTGAGGTGTTTGCGGACCACGAGCTTGCGCCCGTGTTGGATGGGGAGTACGTGGACACTGGGGACCAGTCCTAGTGTCTTCGTGGTGTTTTACCTTTGTTAGACAGTTGTTTTGTTGTCGGTGCGTAGCACCTTTACTCTGTTATGATGTTGCTTTTGTTTGGCCTTGTTCTGGGCCCTTAGACTCTTTCTTTTAGCCTGGTGGCTTTTCTGTGATGTTGGATATTTTGTGGACAAACTTTGGGATTGGTATTTCATATCCGTCTCATATTATTATTATTATTGTTGTTGTTTCGATTGCAATTACAGGGACCTGCTTATACTAAATTGACGCTTATCGGGTTTGGGGCTTCACCGCTCCACTCCCGTGCGGACCTTTTCACGTCTCGCCTCCATTTTAGGGAAGCGGGTCGTGACAGAGGCCGAGCGTCTCAACCCGGGCCGAGGCTTCCCCTCGCCCTACCAACGACCGAGGACACTGATTCGGCCCAGCCGACGCGCTTCACGTCGTCTGCAGTTCCGACTCACGCCTCGTCTGCACCGACTCGACACACCCGAGGGACCCAAGCGGGCCCCTTGACCACGTTGACCGGGTTGCCCACGGTCAACGCTTTTGTAGTGAGAAAACACTCTGAAACATCTGGCGCCGTCTGTGGGATCCGCAAACCGTCCCACGAAGAAGCAAACCACACCCGCAATGGCACGAGCCAGCAACGGAAGGAAACGCATGCCCCCCATCCCGGAGGAGGGGAATGGCGCATCCAACGGCAACCTCGAGGACACGCCCGTCAACAATCACCCCACCGCAGGAGAAGCAATCGACACCACTCGAGAGACCGATCGCGGCGGAGCGGGAGCTCCCGCCGGAGGAGCCGGGAACGACGGGTCAGCCCGACTCCCAGTGTGGCGAGGGCCGTGGAGCCGACCCCGCCGGCGCCTGTGCTCCCTCCACCACTGAACGAACCAGAGGCGGGCGGGTGTCGAACCCCCGGGGGGATCCACGGAGACCGGTGTCCCCTATCGCGGAGAATAACCGACACGCGGTTCCCCTCTCGATTCAAGATCCCGACGCTGGGGTAGTATGACGGGATAGGGGACCCGGGAAACCACGTGATGGACTACGAGGGGGACATGTCCTTCCAAGGAGCCGACGATGACCTGCTCTGCCGGGGCTTCTATTCGACTCTCAGGGGAGCGGCGAGGACCTGGTACCGCAGCCTACCCAGCCGCTCCATCGACAGCTTCGAGGAGCTCACCCAGCTGTTCTGCAAACAGTTCATGGCGGGGAGACAGGTAAAGCCTGATGCTGAACATCTGTTTAACATAGTGCAGGGCCCAGCCGAGCCGCTCCGACAGTTCATGCGCCGCTTCAACGCGGAAAGGCTGAACGTGAACAGCCCTCCCGACCTTGTTGTCCAAACGGCTCTTAAGAAAGGGCTGCGCCATAGAGGCCTTAAGAAATCTCTGCACAACGACCCCCGAAGGACCTCCCAGGGATCATAGCGAGGGCCGAGCGCTTCATGTTGACCGAGGAGACCTTGGCCATTGAGGCAGGAAAGGCCACTCGAGGGACCAAACGCGGCGACAGCGGACGAGGCAGCCCCGAAGGGTACCGGACCGAGAAGAGGCCGAGAAACAGGCAGCGGGGAGAGGGTACGAGGGACGACACCCCAGGCGCCGTCCTCGCTCAAGTACAGAAGGAAGAGCGCGCCGATCGCCCCCCACCAAAGGCAAAAAGAGGTGGGAAGAGTGGGGAGAAGTACTGCAAGTACCACAAAGACAATGGCCACGACACTGAAGACTGCTGGCACTTGAAGAAGGACATTGAGAAGCTGATGAGTCGGGGGCACGCCAGGAGCTTAACCGACGAGCCGGCCCATGGGGAAGGGACCTCCATGCAGCCGGACAAGGGGAAGAAGATCAACACCGTCCAAGGACCCCTCCGCATCATAGAGTGAGCGGGCGAGCTCTATCCCCCCAGTCGTAGCCTAGTCTGAGGGGATTATCTAGGTTTGCATCCCTCTGTCTAGCTTTATTCCCTGTTTCCTTTCCTCCAAATGTACTAGTCCGACAGGACCCTTAAGAGTACAATTGCATTCCCTTTTGTCTTTTCTCAATCTTCGACGGAATCGACGTTTCACTAAGGGTGCCAAAGAATGAAGACCGCCGCCTCACTGGAGGGGGAGGGGGAGCTTTGCCCTCGCCGACCGACTCCTGCGCTCATAAGTCTGGGGGCAATTCCCCCAGCCAGCGCGGACGTCGACCGGTCCTAAGCTGAGGAGCTTTGCCCTCGCCGACCGACTCCTGCGCTCATAAGTCTGGGGGCAATTCCCCCAGCCAGCGCGGACGCCGACCGGTCCTAAGCCGAGGAGCTTTGCCCTCGCCGACTGACTCCTGCACTCATAAGTCTGGGGGCAATTCCCCCAGCCAGCGCGGACGCCGACCGGTCCTAAGCCGAGGAGCTTTGCCCTCACCGACCGACTCCTGCGCTCATAAGTCTGGGGGCAATTCCCCCAGCCAGCGCGGACGACGACCGGTCCTAAGCCGAGGAGCTTTGCCCTCGCCGACCGACTCTTGCGCTCATAAGTCTGGGGGCAATTCCCCCAGCCAGCGCGGACGCCGACCGGTCCTAAGCCGAGGAGCTTTGCCCTCGCCGACCGACTCCTGCGCTCATAAGTCTGGGGGCAATTCCCCCAGCAGGCACGGACGCCGACCGGTCCTAAGCTGAGGAGCTTTGCCCTCGCCGACCAACTCCTGCGCTCATAAGTCTGGGGGCAGTTCCCCCAGCCAGCGCGGACGTCATCCAGTCCTAGGCCAAGAACGAGGCAGCAACGCAAAATACGCGAGAAGTCCGAGTAAGTCAATTTCGTTTATAACAGTTAACCAAGGTACAAAAATGTGTTTTATTTACAGGGAATCGAAGCGAAGAAACCTCTCTACAAATAATCCACTCTCGATGAATGACAAAGTTCGTCACCTGCAGAAACTAGGTCAACACCGACAGAGCAAAATTTGTTGACAAAAGACCCAAAGTTGTCGGCCAAAGCGAACATCCATGCAACCAGCAATTATTGGCTCTGGAGCCGGTAGCGAAGCCGAAGGAGATAGCAGGGGCAGGGATCCATTTCAAGTAGACTGGCCCAAAGCGAAGCGGATGCTAAAAAATTTGAGGATAAGGCCAGGAGGGACGGCTTAGGGAGCCCGGGCTCGAGAGGACACATCCTCGGGCGCTTCGCCCTGCTCGGAGCGAGGGGGATCGACAAGCGGGGAAGCCTGCCGAACGCGCTCCGCACAATCTCGGAAGGAAGACTGGACGACTTCGACAATCCGAGGGGCGATGAGGTCTTCATACGTACCAAAGGCCTCCCTGAGAACCTCGAAGATCTTCTTCCCCAGGGTCCCGACGACACCCCTCTCCACCTCCTCCGCAAGCCACGCCACCTGACGCCGATCCGATAGTTCCCTCTGAAGTTCCTCCCTCTCCAGGCGGAACGACTCCGCCGCTTCCTCAGCCGACTGCCGAGCATCCTCCAATTTTCCCTGGAGGTCACCCACTCGTCCCTCCAACTCGGCCACACGGAGCTTGAGATGCCGAGACTCCATCTGGGCCTCCGTCATAGCCACCTCCGCCGCCCCGGCCCGCTCGTGGGCCCTCATGGAGGACTCCTCCAGCTCCCTCAAGCGGACTGCTCGGCACTGCAACTCCACGGAGAGCGCTGAACCCTGGAAGACGAGACATGGGCTAAGAAGAGAACAAAGGGAAGGAAAGGACAGCAAGATAGCCGAACCTGTTGAAGGATCCAGACCAAGGAATCCGACATCTTGTCGGCATGGATCTTTTCGAGGAGACTGCGGTCCCGGGGAAGGACGGAGACCTCAGCAACCTGCTGGGCCAAGGCTCGGTCGACAAACACCGAACTCCCAGGGACGACATCGAGGGAAGCCAAATTGCTCGCCAACAGGGCTCCGATCCCCGGTGATATGGGCGAGGACGCTGCGAGGGGGGTGGTTGTCAAGGCTACCGGAAGATCCCCGGTGGTCACCGCAGGGAGCACGGAACCCGCCGGACTGGAGGGATCCGCATCCTCCTTCCTCTTCTTTCCTCCGTGAGGCTCCGAGGGCGCCGGAGGGGAGCGCTTCCGCCTCGCACCATCCCCACCCTCGGGAACCAGAGGGGGTGCGCCAAGGGCAGGAGGGACTGCACCAGACCCGTCGTTACCCCCTGCCTCTTGGGCTGGCGGGGCGGGTCCGGCCCTTGCGACCCCCCTGGAAAGAAGATCGCCAGAAGAAGAGGCGGGAGGCACGGCCGCCACCTTACCCACAGAAGGCTTGGCTCGGCGCACCTCCTCCTCAACGGTCCGCCGAGGCGCCCTTCCAGAGGTACTACCCCGGCTCCGAGCGGCTCCACGATGGATCAGCTCATCAACATCACGGGTGAACTCGTGACCAGCCATTCCTGCAAGGGAAACCGAAATCAGGGTAAGCTACGGGGCAACCCAGGACCAAAAAAGCGACCTACCCGGAGACCACAAGACGGCCTTCAAAAGTAGGTCGTCCAACAAGGACCATATGGATTTCTCCTCCAAGGGGAGGGTTGACAGCAGCGCGGCGGCCGCCAGCTCCGCCTCAGAGAGGGCTAGCGAGGAGTCGGGCCGGACCGACCCACCCCAGCCTGTCAGAATTCGGGCATCCTCCCGAAAGACCACGAAGACATAATCCGAACTCCGATCCCCCGACCAGCGGGGTAGCCCGATCAGGCATTCCCTCCTCGAGCGGGCTCGGAGTTGCAACCATGACCTGGGGCCGACCGTCTGGATCCGATAAAAGTAAAAGAGAAGGGGGAGAGACGGCTCCAAACCACGGGTACAGCAGAGCATCACGAAGCCCGTCAGTACCGCGATCGAACAGGGGGTGAACTGGCAAAGGGGCACCATGAGATACTCCATGACCTGGATGAGGAAGGGATTGAGCGGGAAACGAAGGCCCAGGTGGAACATCTCGACGTAAACGTCGACCTCATTGCTCCTCGGGAGGCAGATCCGCTCGTCGATGAACGGAACTCGGACATCGTACGCGTAGCAAAGATACCTCTCCCGGATCTCCGTGGCCACTGAAGGAGGAGTCCCCGACGGCGTTCGAAGGATAACCGGGGGTACGTTAAGCCGCACGGCAGCCGACGCCACGTCATCGCCGACGTACTCCGGGAAGAGCTTCTCCTTCCCCTTATCTCGAAAGGAACGACTCCCAGAGGAAGGACCTGGTCCCACAAGCCGGGGGCCGCCCCGCCTCGGCCCAGGAGGATCCCTCGCCCCTTGGCCGGAACCACCTATCCTAAGAGCAGCCATAATATGAAAGTAAGAAAGGAGTTACCTTTTTGTTAATTTGGAGAAGACAAGGAAACGATGACGATGGGAGACTCCAAGCTGCGGGGAACAAAAACAGAGGAAAGAGCAAAGAAGAAGTGGGGATCCACACAGCCGAGGATCTTATATACCAGACTCAGGGGCGAATTCGAATCGCCTGACAGAAACGCGTGGCAGGTCACGGAGAACCGGCGGCGTTTCGAAATCGGCGCCAAAGGAAGTCCAATCGATCCGCCTCATCATTACCTCCATTTATAACCACGCCTCGACTGACGCGCCACTCGGAACCCCAGGAGTCACATCAGCCGAACCGAACCGGCCAAGGCCGATCGGCCCCACCGATGGGGGCAATTGATACGTCTATTTTACGAAGGCCCAACAACATAGGCCCAAAAGCACAGCCCACCAAACGAAGCCCGAAAGATACGAGCCTGGGTGCCCGACCGCCGATCGGAAGTCCATCTGCGCGATCAGTCCCACCCGGAAAAGCCCCATAGAGAGCCCCCAAATGTCGATCCGACCCGGCCCCGATGAGGCACGAGTCACTCACCCGCTCCAGCGATAACCGTTCCCCCGATCCCGTGGCCACTTAATGGCTGTGATGGGGAGGTGCTGGCATGGTGCAGGGAGCGGCGACGGGGGGCGGATTGAGGGGGCACGATCGAGGGCAGACGAGCGACGTGGGTTGGGGGCAATCACGGCGGGAGGTCTATAAAAGGGTTAGAAGGACGACAGGACAAAGGACCGCATCTCAGGTATCTAAAACCTAAGGTACTCCATCAACGACCTTGTTCCCCCATTTCATCTCCTTCCTCCCCCGCTCGCGCCGTGAGACGCCGTTCCGATCTCCTCTCGAGTCGAACCGTCTCCGCCGGGCCTCCTCTTTCAGATCACTGTCTGACTTAGGCATCGGAGGGGATTTGGCCGGAACCAAGGTCCGGCCCCCTGACGAGCGTTCTCGTCTGCGTAGGAGGACGTCAGACCCACGGGCCGAGGCTTCCCCTCCGCCCCTCGCCGACCGTGCAACCAGCTGGACGATCGAGGCTACCCCTCGTCGTCCGACCGCCGAGGCCGTGCACGCCCGACCGAGGCCGAGCGTCTCAACCCGGGCCGAGGCTTCCCCTCGCCCTACCAACGACCGAGGACACCGATTCGGCCCAGCCGACGCGCTTCACGTCGTCTGCAGTTCCGACTCACGCCTCGTCTGCACCGACTCGACACACCCGAGGGACCCAAGCGGGCCCCTTGACCACGTTGACCGGGTTGCCCACGGTCAACGCTTTTGTAGTGAGAAAACACTCTGAAACACTCGTTATTGTGTAAACAATGAAGGATTTGCATAAAAATTCAGGCCTAGGTACCATGTTATCCTTTTCTTAACAATATAAAAAATAAAGGGAAACAGAACTTATGAACCCTTAAATTCAAACTTATAAAGGAAAACCGAACTTAACAAACAAAAGTCAGTAAATTCAAACTTACAATAATTTTGTCTTAAACAAAATGAGCATGTTAGATATCTAAACCATTAAATTTTGGAGCAGGAAAGCGAACATATCAAATTATCAGAAAGCATAGATCTCAATCAGATAAACTTCCATCAAATAACAAAAAATCAAAAACAGAACTTACATTTCAACAAATCAAAAACAGATCAATTAACTACAGGATGTTTTTTAAAGCACCTAGGGGGTAGATCATACATGATATTTTTTAATTAACTCACATACTCCCAGTTGCTCAGTTAAGGTACTATTTTAGGGTGTCACTATATGATGTTAAATGTCAAATGAGCAACATATATTTTGGGTTGTCACTATATGTGAAATTGAGCAACATTTAACCTGAGGTTTCAATAGTTTAAATGTCAAATGATCAACATTTGAGTCCATGTTGATGTAAACATGTAGGATGGTCAAATAATGATCAACATTTAACATGTAGGCTAAGGAGCTTCATGTTCAAATAATGAATTATTGAGATTCATGTTCTTCTATTTGAATAATTCATGTACTTATTCAGATTCATATTCATATTCATAATACAATTAAATTATTCAGATTCATATTCATATGTATATTCATGTTCAGCAATTTAACCTGTATTCAGATTCATATTCAAATTCATATTTAGCAATTCATCAATTATTCACATTCAGCAATTATTCAGATTCAATTACATTCTTCTATTTGAATAATTTAACCTGGATACTCTGGCATCACATACAACCACTTAAGCAACTCTCTACTCCAACAGTCCCGCTTTGATTATATGGACATGATTTAATTGTTGCAGGTCATATTTTTTTCCGTAGAACATAAATAGAAAACTGATTATTTAGTTTGATATTTAGGGATCACTACATATCAATGAAATAAAATAAGAAAGATCTAACATACCAATTGCTGGTGTGTACAATGGAGAATGCAGTAGCACCTCCAGAGGTCGATACCTTGTTAGAAAAAAATATGCATGCGAGTCAGGAAATGAACAGATTATCTACGATACCTCTTGAAAGAAACCCCATCAATGATAACTGACCATCTTGTAGAAACATATTCAGCCTAGACTCCATAGTTTTAAACTAACAGATGACCAATTCATCCCCTGAAGTAACTTGCAAAAATTGCCAGCAAAAGTCAAAAAGAATAAGCAAGAATTTAAGTTAACAACGGGACATAAACTCTGCCTTTATTTCCTCTTTGTAAATCTCCACGTTTTAAAGCACGGAGAAGCAAACCAACATTATCATAGCCTACAGAAATATAATGAACAAATTTTAAAAACAAAAAAATGAGCCCAAGAAAGTGCTATTTTTATGAAAAAAAGGAAGAGTTGATGAGAGAATATAAGATCAAATCCAATGAAAAGCCTTCCTAAGATTTTCTTTGTTCTAATCCAATCATCACATGCTAATGTATATGATTTGGTCAGATAAGGAATTCAGCCGAAAAATTAAAATCCCTTAACAAACTGAAAAATTAAGCAAACCTACAAAATTAAGCTGTTGTTTATGATTCGGTCCGATAAGGAATTCATTTTGAAGCATAAACTCTTAAAAAATTTCCTCATGCAACATAACCTTCCCCCATATTCAACCCATCAATGAAAAACAGAAACATATATTTAGAGGTTGAGGTATTTACCATTTGGACGAAGAGAAATTGGGTTCCTTGAGGCGAGGCGGTGCTTGACGATCTTGTTGGCCGCATCATTCTGCAAGACTCCACCCTTTTCATGGCTCCTTAGACCATATGCAAAATCCCTATTAAAATTGGGGAAAGGGAATTAAAATTCTTACATAAAGAGAACAGATCCCTATTTGAAACCCGTGGATCTTCTCAAACTTGGAGGGGCTCGTGACGCTCTCTTCACCCTCGGCTTGCCTTTTTCATGGCTCCTTAGATCTGGGGTTAGTGAGATGATTTTGCAGAGGCTTGAGGAAGAAGACGATGGGGAGCGGGGGCTGATGGAGACAGATGATGAGATCAGGAGCAGGGGCTTGAGGAAGAAGAGATGATTTTCCTGGCTCCTCTTCTTACATTCCTATTCCTCCTCTTCTTACCTTCCTCTACATGCAGATGGGTTTTTTGGAGCAGGGAGGCCGAGAGGAGGCGAGAGAGGCAGATGGGTCTGCTGAGGAGTTTGGGGTTTGGGGTCAGCTGAGGAGTTTGGGTCTGATGTGTTTTTGGGGGGAGATAGTGTTAGCATGGAAGAGATTTTTTTGGATCTTAAATTTTAAACTTCAAAATGTTTTCAAACTTCAAAGTTTAAATTTCAAAACTCCCCCCAGATTCCCCCCAAACTTCAAACTTCAATCATATAAACACTTATCCAATTTCTCTTATCCAATTTCTCTTATCCAATATCTCATATAACATCCCTCATTTTTATACCCTAAATACAATTCAACCTCTTGTCCAATTTCTCTTATCTAATATCTCTTATCCAAAAACTCATCATAACATCCCTCATTTTTATACCCCAAATACAATTCAAACCCTTATCCAATATCTCTTATCCAAAACTCTTATCCAATAACCCATGATAACATCCATGTTTTATTATATTTATATTTATATATATATATATATATAAAGGGAAATGAAAAGAGCTCCGTATGGAAAAACGGATACGATCCATGGCAACGACACTATCCACGAGTATCTAACGTAAGCTTTAAGAGTAAACTTTAGCATTGGTGTTATACTCGTCAAGCAATGCCACCACACATCTAAGTTTTGGGTGTGGTAACTTGAACTCATTTTCAATGAGATGGGGAAAATCAATCCTAGATGATATCATGTTACATGGAAAAGTGGATTGGTTTTGGTTGAATTTCTTGAAAGTTCTCCTCATGTACTTTAATTTTTAATCATCACACTTACACGATGGTGTAGAAGTCTTTGTTATAATTTTCATTGGATTTGACTTGTTTATTCTAAAATGACTACATGCAAGTAATTGTTATAGTTTATAATGCTCTTTTTATGCATGAGATATGAAATTGACTTTGTATGTACACTTTTGATGATAACAAAAGGGGGAGAATATGTATGTGGAAGATTTGATAATGTGCTTAATGAATGGTGTGCTTAATGCTTAATGTGCTTAATGCATAATTGAATTTGAATAATGTGCTTAATGAATATGTGTTCAAGGGGGAGCATGCATATAGGGGGAGTTTGCATATATGTTTGAACATCATCTAATATCATTATTATATTATTACATACTTTCTCCATCACCACACTTCACTCACACACACACACACACACACACACACACACACACACACACACACACACACACACACACACACACACACACATGTAACGAAGATATTATTTGGATCGTTATTGCTTAAATCTTATATATGGTTTGTCATCATCAAAAGGGGGAGATTGTTGGATACAACGTGTAGTTGGATACACCGATCGATGACTTCGTGTTTGATGACAACAAATGTGTGTGAACGTTCTGATATGTGTGCAAAATGTTTTTCAGGAGTGACAAGCACGTAAATATTCAATTGAAAACTTAGTCAAAGCTATGGAGAAAATTGCTACACATATGAAGACTTGGTCAAAGATGGAGAGATAAGGAGGGATCCCATTCACACCAAAAGTGATTGAACCAAATCCCATTGCAAATCCTATTACCAATTGCCATGCAATTCAAATTTCATGCAAATCAATTTGTGATTAAATGAGATCATCTTCAAATCCAATTCAAACTCCAAATCCTATTGTGATTGAAAGAGATCTTCTATATGATTATTGCAAATCATATTCAAGTTTTGAATTCCATCCAATCTCCTATTATTAAGGGATTCTCCTTAAGCCTAATTGATCTCATCATCTCTTATATAAACCCCCATCTTAAGAGAGGTTTCATGCGGCCAAAACCCTAGTGCAATATCTAGCCGCCATTGGCGCAAGCACATAGAAGGCTTCAATCCTACATTGCCGCAAGCACCCTTCATCTTCAATAAGGCCGCAACCTTTGAGTGTCGCAACTAGGGTGTTGCAACTCCTTGAAGGCCGCAATATTGTAGAGAGCCGCAACTCCTTGAAGGCCGCAACATTGTGGAAGCCGCAACTCCTTGAAGCCCGCAACATCGTGGAGGCTGCAACACTTGGAGGCCGCAACATCAGGGAGGTCATGACATTGAGTTGCTGACTAGTGGGACTTTAGACTGAGATAGACGACTACATCTTGTCAGATCAGATCTGACCAAGCGCTGAACGACAAAGACAACGACATCATCACAAACTGAGCGATTCTAAACTCCTTATTATTTTATATTTGTAAAATTGATGTATTGATCTTTGTAGAACACTTATACTCTTATTTTGGGGACTTGACTAGTTGGAGCTAGTCAAAAGAGAGCTTTTACTAGGTTATTAGTGTTTGGCACTTTGGTGAGTGCGGTACGAACTTAATGAGCGTAGAGTGGGTGCTCGTAGCACTTTATAGTTGTACCCTTGACATTATTAATGCTAGTAATTCTTTGAGGCTGGAGTATGTCGTTGGGATGACCGAACCATGGTAAATCTCTCGTGCACTCTGTGATTGATTTTATTTACTCTGTGTCTGATTGATTGTGCTGAATAATTGCATGTGATATCTCGAGAATTTTTATTAGCCTGTCACCCCCCCCCCCCCCCCCCGCCAGGCTTAGATCCAGATCCAACACATCTCTCTCTCCCCATCCAACACCTCTAATTACCGTGCCTTCACACACTCCATCGCATCCACCTCCGATTACATCTTCTCTTCTTACTATCATATCTTTTTGTTGTCTCTTTCTCTCACAGTTTATTTTCTGACGAGTTCATTGAAATTTAAAAAAATTCAAATAATCAATTAAATATAACAAACGTGAACCTCAATAAAAATCAATTAAAATATAAAAATAAAAGTGATAATATTTTTAGGATTGAATGCCATTTATGACGCTTGGGTATATATCCTCAAACACCATACATGGTGTTCGGGGATATAGGCAAGTGCGTCAATTTTTTGGGATATATGCCTAAGAAAATGAAACATTTTTAATTTTACAAATTAATATTTCAATAGTTAAAACACACTCAAAAATGAAGGTGGATTGAAATTAACATATTCCATGGTATTTTAATTTTGTAATAATAAAGTAATTTGAGTTTATTTTAATTAAACATAAAGTAGAAGATTACTTTTTTTGCAAATTAATATAACTCAACATACTTTATTTAAAATTTCAAATTTTACACAAATTAAAATAAACTCGAACTTACTCAAATTTGATCAAATTGAAACATCCATGCAAATTAAAATAACCATGCAAATTTACTCAAATTAAAAAATTGTTGCTATGGGTGCTCATGCCTATTAGTTGCTCGAGTTTTGAGAATCCCTTACAACAATGCCAACACGGAGAAGGGGGAGGAGGTGATGATGAGGAGAGGTGGTGGCGATGGGAGAATAGGAGAAGTGTAGTGAGGAGAGAAATATGGATAAAAATGGATTATACTTTAAATACAATACGATATTAGGGAGTTGCTATATGCACCCATCTTTTTCACTTCACACATACACTTATTTATAAAATTACCATTCAATATTAACTTTCTTTATTTTTTTAAAAATTTCATTTTTACCATTCACACACAAATCAAAATCCTCATCCTCCTCAACAGCTGCCGTCACATTGTTCTCATATCCTCCTCTTTCAACTCTCATATGATCATCCACTCTCTAAAGCACTGATGGAGTTGAAGAAGATGAAGAGGAGAAAGGAGAGGCGAGCCCTGATGTCATCTATGTATCCTTTTCATTGTCTTCGTCATTTTTAACAAAAAAAGTAATCATGTAGGATAAGATGAACATGAAGAGGCGGCGGTAATGGCGGGAGGAGTCCTACCATCATCGTCGCCTCATCATCATCATTATTATCTTTTTGCACAAAAAATTATGCACAAAGGCAGATGATGGGGAGAATGATAAAATAACGAGAGAGAGAGAGAGAGAAGGAGGCACGAGTTGGAGACGTGTTCTTCATCTTATTCAACAGAAAAAACATGAAACGTAGATGAGGATAAGGGGAGGTGCAGAGGAGGCGGCTGCAGGAGGCGACTGTGAATAGGGCTTGTGTTTTTCATAGAAAGAAAGAGAATAGGTAGGTAATTTAAGAATAAAAGGGTATACGTAAAATAAAAAACTGGGTTGTGAGCATCTTTCACATGTATCAAAAACTAAAAAAATAAAAATAATAAAAAATTGTTATGAATCAACCTCTGAGGAGAAACCCCCAGCTCTTTATTTATAGCATGTAGAGGAGCGTATACAGATAAGATACATTAGATACGGTCTTATCTATAAGATAATATAAGATAAGTTGTGATCCCAACCGACTAACCGACTCGGTATTATCACTTCACAATACTCCCACTTATCCAGCCATAGGTGTGTATTCTGCTCATAAATACTTCAAGATTTTGAGTGTAGTAGGAGTCTCACATTGGGTGGATACTTCTGGATCCTGAGTTGGTGAGGTTTGCCTCGTTAAAACCTTTAGCTATGGAAAACCACGTGGAAAAAACCATAGTTAAGGAAAAAGAGTACATACACTCCCTAACTCCCCCCCCCCCCCCGATCTGTACAAGCACTCAGGCTTTCAGATCTCGTAGGCGCCTCATCCAAATTTTCTGTACAAACTTCCTAAATGTAGCAATATGAAGGGCTTTAGTGAACAAGTCTACCAGGTTGTCACTAATCGCACCCGGATATACACCCGGAAAATGACTGTAGTTTTATCGTAAGCACGCGGTGTAGTAGCGAACGGGTATCGAACTCAGGAAGGACAATTGACAGTATCCTACTTTGATTACCTAGCTATCAAGAGAATAAGAATAGTTTGGATGGTAATGTCACAATCGTTCAATAGCAAGTAAATATCAATATAATAAAAGTGTCTAGGGATAGGAAATCCCCACTACGGACCGTATCTTATCCTTGTGAATTATAAATATCAATGTTGCAAAGCTTGAATATAGGTGAACTAGTCGCAACTTAATGTAGAACCAAGCTCACGCTCTCGCGCTATTACCGGTCTATAGCAACCTAGATTAGAGCCCACTCTCGTGCAAACTCTAACCTAAGCTACTAGCATGAAGATCGACATCATCGTCCAATCGTAACTCGAGCTCACTCTCGTGCAAACTCGAGCTACGACCTAGGTTAAGATAGTTCGTATTCGTCTAATCTCTTGCAAACGAATATTAGTATAGATTTATAATAAAAATCCTAGCTTTGGTCCAATCTCTTGCAAACCAAATCTATCGGATCTTAATTATAAACCTAAGTCGAATGTCTAGGCCTTCCCATCAATTGGGATCCAATCTCTTGCAAATCCCAATCGATGGAAATTCCTAGCCACTCGCAATAAATCAATCAAAACCTAACCTTTCTTCAATCCTAGCAATAATTCTATACATTCATCACAATTCAAAAGATCGGGTCGATTGGGTTCATCCACATGCCCTAAAACGACGGAACTACTCACTAATCATCATGAAAATCTCAGAAATTACAAATATAATCATAGCACAATTCATTGCAAAGAAGAGACAATTCATAAAAATAGGATTTTTAGCAAGAAAGAACAAACCAAAATCGTCGCCTATGATCTCCAGCTGAGATTTCACAAAAGAATAGCCGTCAAAAAATAATAGAAGTCTCTCCTAAAACTAGGGATAAAACTAGGTTTAAATACAAGCTAAAATCGTCCAAAAATCGTGACAAAACTGCCCCTGCGCAGCCCAGAATTCGCAATTTGAGTAGCGGTCGGAGAGGGTCACTCGGCCGAGTGACAGACCCAATAAAAACAGAGAGTTTGGGGGTTTCAGGGGTCTGTCGCTCTGGCTGACTCGACCGAGTGGGCTTCTTCACTCGGCCGAGTGAGCAATCTTGCTCGGCCGAGTGGGCTTCCTCAGAATTTCCAGTAAGTTGGCCTCTTCTCTGGACGAAATATCTGTTGCACTCGAGCGAGTGAGCTTTCTCACTCATTCGAGTGGTCTTCTTTGCTCGACCGAGTGAACATGGCAAATCTTCGGTGCGTATCCGTTTCACTCGGGCGAGTGCGATCCTTCACTCTGCCGAGTGAGCAGTCTTGCTCGGCCGAGTGAGGTGCTCTTGAGCTCTTTTCTTCTCCTTTTCGCATCCTCGTCGATTCTATCAAATTCTTTCCTTCTCCACTCATCCTCTAGCGCTGATAACTCCTCAAATAAGCCGTGGGTGACACTCCGAAGTGCGTGAAAGTCCTTTGATCTCATTTTCGTTCCAAATCGCTCCATATCTCCTGAAATACAACAAAAACAAGAAATAGTGAAAAGCAACGAGATATCGTCGAATAATCAAGGAAACCGCAATATGGGTGATCAAAACTTCATGAAAACATGCAGAAAAAAGGTGCAAAATAAGGAGCGATCAAAAATCCCCCAGGCTTACCTCTTACTCGTCCTCGAGGTAGATGAGTAAAAGGCGAGCCCGGCGGGCAAAAATAAGGAAAAGGAAAAGGAAAATAGAAAAGAAAATAAAGAGGAGGTGCTAGATCATTTCCTCAGGACGTGGATTCGCTTACTCAAATGACATACGGCGAATAAAAACATGCCAAAGATTTTTATCTCGATATCATGATATAAGGATGCATTCAACATAGAAACCCAAGAATATCAAAATAGTATGAAATATGGAATCATTCTACAGTTAGCATCGTCTGAAGCATCTAAAGCGGTATACATAATCATAGACCATACACTTTTCAATTGATCGCTTTCTATTTGGAGTATAAGTAGTATCACACAATATGAAGCAATAAGAATAGAAAGGAGTGGTTTTCATGAAATGAATGTTAAGTTTCAATTCCTGGACTTCGTAAAACTTTTAGTAATCTCGCCGAGAATAGAAAATTACATAGCTTAGGTTGTCATGCACAGACAAGTAGCCACTCTCTCCCACATCATTGGATCCCCTCCTCCAAGCTTATCTATAAGCGTGGTGGCATAAATTCAGCAATAAGACTATTCCCCATTTTTTGAAGCTCCAAGAAATAAAAATAAAAAGGGGGAAGAAAGAGAGAAAGAAATATGAAGTGGAATCATGTATGAACTTCTTTTCTCTTTTCTTTTCTTTTCTCTCCCTTTTTTCCTTTTTTCTTTTTTTTCTTTTTTGTCTTATCAATATATACAACTGTGATCCTAAATCAAAAGATAGAGAGATATACATGCATATTGTTTTCTATTTGATTTTGGTTGGAGCATGGATTTTTTGTAGCGGGGGAATATGCCAATATAAGATTCGCTAAAGGGAGATTCACCAATGATTTTAAGTATAGAACTGATGCTCAAGATATGTGGAGAAAGAAAAATATATAACACTCGGTTCACACTATAGAATGTGCACGACAACTTTCAGCAAAGTAACGTAATCTACTCAGTTTGATCTCAGAAAGTAAACTAATCCAGTTATATCAACATAGCATACATCCCATCAACCTGAAAGTGAAGCGTACAATTTTCATGCAATAAGAAGTGATATCAGACA
This sequence comes from Scilla litardierei, assembly GCA_030789695.1. Lineage (NCBI taxonomy): Eukaryota > Viridiplantae > Streptophyta > Magnoliopsida > Asparagales > Asparagaceae > Scilla > Scilla litardierei. The sequence goes on from CM061133.1 coordinate 230,008,771, forward strand.
AGAAAGCAGTACTCCAAATATAGACAATCAATGCGTGAAGCTTGGTGTGTTTTCTATGAAGAGTATACTGTATAAATCATCAGACTCAGCTAATAGAAGAATTTCATCCATATTCATACATAAAAGTGCGGGTTACTATCTCATATGCATAGCAAGCATGGCATATGATATCTGAAATAAAAATGATGGTGTGACAAGATAATGTGCATATAGAGATAAGCTAATACCACGTCATCATCATCACAGAAAATTCATCTCTAGCAAAAAGGATAAAAGAAATAAGGATAAATAAAAACTACTGAACATATGCATCACACACAAAAAGTAAGAAAACGTGATGCATGAGAAAAAAAATCAAAAAGTGTGTGAAAATAAGTGTAAAAACAAAGAAAGGCGAGAAAATAATAAAAATAAAAGGCGAAGAAAAATAAAAAGTGCGTGAGAAACTCTCCCCCAAGCTAAACTGTATAGTGTCCTCAATGTGCAAAGTGTGGCACACTGAGAGACAAGATAAGGTGGGGAGGGTGAGGATGCATGCATGATGGAAATAAAATAAAAAAATGAGATGGGTATGCAAGTGATGCATGCAGAGATCAAAATGGCGTAATATGAGTGTCCCCAAAAATACATCCTCTCCCCCAAAATGATATATATAGATATGAGCAAAAAGTGCCCAAAACGTGTGGAGGAGGGGCGCAAAATTAGCAGGCTAAAAATATCCAGTATAGCAGCAGCAAAAGTATGGAAGGCATCCAGTGTGTGCCTAGGTGGGTGGTGGTGCACCAGCACCGTCCTGTGGTGAAGGTGATGGGCATGGAGGCTACTGGGTGGGGGTAGGTGTCGGCTGTGGCAGTCGCGCAAGAATCTGGTTCAGACAAGCCTGAATACCAGGAAGTAAGGCGACACGGGACTGTACCGCACTGACGGTAGCAAAGAGAGCCCGGAAATCTCCTTTGAGCCCACTAACTACCCCCTCTAGAGCACGGATGTGCTGAACTAGGGTGTCGAGGGGAGGTGGAGCAGAGGGTCGAACAGGTAAGGAACGGGGCTGCCTCGCACAGCTACCGTAAACGACAGGTGCAGCTACGTGGTGGGACTGAGGTGATGTGCTCACAAAAGGATGCTCAGCCTCTGTGGGAGGCGGAGACGCAGGTAAGGTCGAAGAGAATGGAGCAACAGCAGAAGCTGAAGTGGTGGCAGAGAACGAGGAGGGTAGAGAGGTCAGTGACACAGACGTGGGGACAGACGTCACAACACTCTCAGTGAAGACAACAGCAGTGGAGACAGTAGTGTCGACGGCTGGGGAGGCCGTGTAATGTGTAGAAAATGACTCCCCAGGCGTCGAAAACAATAGGGTAGCCAGGGTCTCCACTGCAGAGGTGAAGGAGGGCTCTCCGCTCTCAACTATAGTGGTGGGGTGCTCAGGGCTCACAGTAGAAATAGGATCTATGGGCATCGGCATGGTGGTGGTGGTGGTGGTGTGGGTGGACTCAGTTAGTGTACTCCCGACACTGACAGAATTGTGGACAGAGGTGTCGGGAGGTGCAGACAGGTCTGGTGCAGGCTGAGGTATCGCGAGGTCAGGTAGAAGGAGGGGCTCCTGCTGAGCGCCCTCGGGCTCTAGCACGTACGCGGCAGGGATGAGGAGATCCATCGCTGGAATCCAGTCCCCGCCCGCGGGTCCAATATGTGTCCGAGCAGGGCTCGAGAGAACCGTGTAAAGGACCGTGCAGCCACACCCAGCGGTGCTAACCAAGAGGACGCAGCATCCTCATCCGGGCCATAACATCTATGGAGAGTGAAGTGGGACCCGGTGGTCTAAGCAAGGCAGCAGGGAGGTCAACTCCGCACAAAAGGGCCAGGAGGGTAATCAGACCGCCGCAACAGATAGGCATCCTAGCGTCGACAGAGATAATGATGCAGTCAATGTACCAACTGGTAATATCGATCTTTACGGCGGGGACCAAAACGTCGCTACCTCTCTCGTAGACCCTTGGTCGTGTCATTGCATAGAGCATGTAGAGCTCTGGCGTCGACATCGTCACTGGCTCATACCTCGCTAGAAAGGTAGTCGCCATGAGGCGCTGTGCAATGCGGAGGCATGGGTGGAGGATAGCAGAGGCCTTGGCCCGACTAGGGTCAAAAACGAGAGGTGATCCCGTGATACGTGTCCAAAAAGCGTGTGTGTCGAATGACGGGGGTGGGATGTGCGTGGGACTGTAGGCTCGGTTTGGGTCCGGGACAGCGGGCCACTGGAAGAATGCTCGGAGCATGTTGAGAGTGATCTCGCACTCACGATCCATCAATCTAAAGGAGCATCTCCCAGGGGTCCGAGCAATAGAACTAAAGACCTCTAGTGTCGGACGGATGTAAGTGTCCGCCGGCACCGACAGAAAGTTACGCCACCCCACATTGTCATACAACTGGAGTAGCCCCTCTAGTACCCCTAGGCGCTCTAAATCAGCTAGGTGTGAAAACCTAGAGGGTACGATCAAGCGATGGGAGATACGCTCAAATCTGACGCAGTGTGCGTCATCTCTGAACGTGATCCCCATCGCATCGATAGCGGGGGCTGGCTGTGCTTATGGTCGAATGGGTGCGGTAGGAGGCGGAAGTGTGGGTTGTGGTGGGCTAGGTGGAGGGGAGTCTACCCTAGCGGAAGAGGAGCTAGGATCACTGGACCTCTTCCGCTTGGAAGCGGGCGCCCATGTGCGTGACCTAGTACGTGGGGGCATGTGGCCCGTGAATCGTGCCCACCCAAATAAAAAATGCGAAGTGCTAAAAATGGAACGAGTTTACCTGAGCACGATGCGAAAGCAAGTAGTGGATGTGTGCGATGAGTCGCCTCCTCTGAGAAGGGCCAATTAGGCTCCGAATCTCCCCCAAGCTAGCCTAAAACACAAATAGAGAAATCAGTAATGAATAACAATGTATATGGGAGAAGATTGGAGATAATTGATATAAATATCGATTAATTATGATTTGGGGCTTAATGGGATTATGGATAGGAGAAAATGGAGGAGAAATAGGATTTTGGGGGGTTTTGGGGGTGCACGGTGAGGGGGCGGCGGCGCCGACGAGGTGCGTCGACGGTGGGTGGTTGGCGGTCGGCGGCGGGTGCGCAGTGACTGACGAGGGGGCAGATCGGGCGAGGAAAGGGGTGAAGGCGATTCGGGCAAAGCGCTGGGAAGATGAAGAGGCTCGGGCACAAATTTGGGAATTTTGCGTGTGGGGAATCGGGCCTATGGGCGCTGGGTATATATAGATTAGTCACTCGACCGAGTGACACGTTCACTCAGCCGAGTGGCACTATTTTAAATAAATTTTCGAAATCTCTCATAAGTTATGACTCGGCCGAGCAGCATTACCTACTCGGCCGAGTGGACAATGGCCACTCGGCTGAGTGGCAAGGCCACTCAGTGTGTATAAAGCATGGAGAGTATCAGATTCACTCGGCCGAGTGACATATAAAGTACAGAAAATTACAGAGAGTAGTTTTTAGGATCTTCCCTGATCAATACCCTACTCGGTCGAGTAGAGTCTTCACTCAGTCGAGTATAAGTTCACTCGGCCGAGTGGCTTGCTGTTTTCTGCACCGACTCTCTGTTTTTGCTCCACTTTCTGTTTTTCGTCTCCCCGTCAGTTTCTTCCTATTCCTGAGGCCTGAACCCGTTCCCGGAGTGTTCTCCTTTTCCATGGTCATCCTCCATTTAAATGGTTCTTTGTTCTCCATCTCCTGTCATGAAAAATAGAGCCCGTTGTCACGATTTTTATTGACTCTTAACTTTAAACACTAAGAAAGATCTAAAACAAAAATAAAATGAAAAATTCGACTAAGATGAAACCGTCAGATTGCCTCCCGACAAGCGCTCGTTTAAGGTCTTTAGATCGACCCCTTAAGATATTCATTTAAAGCTCGATATTCGGCGCATGTGAGATGCGCGCGTCAAATTTGCCGGGAAGGCCACTAGGATTCAATTGTTGTTGTTCGTAGGCATTCCTCGGCTCCCCCTCATCATGGGTAGTAATGGGGGATGAGTCCCCCAAGCTTGAGCTTTTACCGTTCTTTTCTTCACCGGTGGTGCCAATTTCTTATCCGGTGGAGCTTTCTTCAAGTTGTTTGCCGTGGAGAGCTTGCATAGCTCTCTAATTCTTGCGACATCAGCGTCGTCTTCGTCATTAACCATGGGATGGTCCGGCGGGTCTTCCAACTTTTCTCCATCCCTAGAAGATTGGCCTTCTTCTAAGCCATTATTGTGTAAGGCACCGATAGCATACGACATAGCATCATCAATGACCTCGTCGAGGAGGTCCACATAATCGACGTCCTCTTGCCAAGGCATATGCTTCATTGCTTTGGGAATATGAAGCTCCACCTCTATGTTTTCGACATTCAAAGACATGATGCCATCTCTCACGTCAACTATCACGTCGACGGTGGCTAAGAAGGGACGTCCAAGAATTAGCGATGTATCGCCCTCCTCCTTCCTTGATGTCCATAACTACAAAGTCTCACGGTAAGCAAATTCCTCCCGGTACTTGGAGCTGTATGTTCTCCGCAATTCCTACTGGCCTAGTGATCCGGCTGTCCGCTAGTTGTATTCTCATATCCGTCGGCTTCAAGTCGGTCCCCGTATTCAATTTCTTAAACATAGTTAGGGGCATTAGGCTCACGCTTGCTCCCAAATCTACCAAGGCTTTTTGTAGCGGGACTCCTCCAAGCGTGCAATGAATGTGGAAGGTTTCGGGATCTTTAAACTTTGTAGGCTCCTTCTCCTTCCGGGTGAACCATGTACCTTGCTCGGCAAGCTTTATCTTCTCCTTTCGGTTTTTTCCCGAAATCAAGTCTTTTAGGAATTTGCCGTAGGACGGGATCTCTACAATAGCGTCCAAGAAAGGGACATTGAGGCTCACTCCTTGCAAGTACTCAAGAAATTTGGCGAGCCGCTTCTCAATCTTTGCCCTTGCCAACTTTGTGGGAAGGGCACCGGTGGCATATAGGTGTGCTCCTCGCGTGGCTTCATAATTTCAGAATTTTCACTGTCCTTTACCTTTTTTGGGCACTCCTCCTCAATAGCCGGCTCCTTGTCATCTAAAATTTGTTCCCCGGCTCCTTGGTTTGAATCATGGCTGGAGTAGTGTCCTTCCCGTCCCTAGTAGTTACCGCCACTACCGCATTGATGTGGCCGGTATTGCTCCATGGGTTTGGCTCCGGTTGAGCCGGCAATTGTTGAGTATTTTTGTTGAGCAATGCTAGTTGCTCCGAAATTGTGCCACGACGGTATTAAGAGAGTCTTGTTGGGCGGTCAATCTAGCATTCACTTTCTTTTGCTCCGCCATGAATTCTTCGACCCTCGCTTCATGGTTGGACCTCGGTGGTGCTTGTGGTGGATTAGGTGCTCTCCACCCTTGATTATACCCCGGCGGTCTATATGGTCTCGCTTGTTGCTTAGGCGGGAAACTTTGTTGTGGTGGCCCTCTTGGTTGATATTGAGGTTGTGGTGGAGGCCGAGCTTAAGGTTGTTACGGTGGTGGGTTCAAAGCTCCATCATTATTAGCATATGAAAATCCCGAGTGATTACTCGTGGCCGAATTTGCCCAATAACCGGTGTTTACCGCAACATATTGGACTTGCTCTATAGCTCCCTCTCCTTGCTCTCCTCCAACGAACATAACTTGAGATTGGTCTTGCCAATCGCTCATGCCTCCCCCGATGTAGAAACGGTGGGGGTCCCATGCGGCTCACTAATCAACCTCTACAATCTCTCCACTGCCTTGTGGAGAGAATCAAACTTCGTAGATAGCTCCGCTACGGCCTTTGCCTAATAAATTCTTGTTGGCTTCAAGGAGGATGAAGAATGTCCTCTCTCATCGTCTGACGTGTGCCCCGGCTTGCTAACCGCAAATGGCCGGGGGACCCGCGTGGGGGTTTAGATATTTATAACCGCAAGCGCACGGTGTTATAGTGTGGCTTGAGGGTCGAACACAGGGAGGCTAGGATGTGCGTGTGTCAAGGAGGACCGAAATCACCCCGTGGGCGAGCTAGCCCAAATCGGTTGATGGGTTGTCACGGAAAGTAATGCAATGTATGAACAATAAGAAAATAAACCCGGGACTTTGGTTTCCACTCCAACGAGCGACTCTCGCTGATGCGGCCTACGGGTAGGATGGCGATCGGAATTAGGGTCTAATGGTGAGACGTTGCCTCTGAAAGTGGTACCCGGCATCCCATGGGCCCGATATTCCGGTCGGTGCCCAGGATGATACACCGGACTTCCCGGATTCGATCAGTGGGCACTCCCGTGTCCATTAACACTGATCGATTCCGGGAGCACTAAGCTCGTAACGATAACTCCCAACGTCTCATCCTGCCGCTCCCTGATTCGGAGTGAATATTGCATATTTAACCCCCTTATTAGTCCTATTTTGTGCCCATATGATGCTTAATTTATCTCTAATACATTCGTATTTTTCTCATCATCATTTATTAGAGAAATTACTCTATTTGTGCACAAACGTGAATTTTATTGTGTATTTCTGCATTTTTATATTTTTCCTAGCATCGTCTCGATCTCACGATTCCAACGACTATTTATTTGTATTTTTCTGAGATCTGTGCAAATTTCTATGAATTTTTGAATGCAGAATACCATTTATTGGAAAATAATTAATTGCGCACGAATCTTGGCGCGCCACGCGGCGCGATCTCAGCGACTCCCGCTCAATCGAACGGCTAAAACGCAAGGGGCGACGCGGCAAATGATTAGCCGTCGGATGCTAATCCGACGGCCAGGATGTATGAGAAGAAGCGGGCGACTGAAGCTTGTATATGGCCGTTCGATCGAGATCGAACGGCCACGAACGCGATCCGCTCGAAATCGCTGGGAGCGACGTGGCTCATCCGTATCGGTTCGATCGTCATCCGACGGCTACAATGCGAAGGGCGGGCGAGATACGAAGTGACGACGTGGCTGAGTGTCGACCGTTGGATGCTGATCCAATGGTCGTGGACGACGTCGCTTCGGATTCGATTGGGCCGCGATCTTGACCGTTGGATTAAGATCCAACGGTGGACGTAATTCCGAAGCGAACTCGGAGTATTAAGAGCGGATGCGGGCGCACGGTTATTGACGCACACGTGGCTCTCCCACAACGAATCCCGCTCTAAATCAACGGACGAGATCAGCCAGCGACTGCGGATGCGGGTTTTGAACACTATTGGGTGCGGGTTTTGAACCCGTTAAGCCCCCAAACCCGCAATGCTAATATATAAGCGTATTCTAGGGTTTTTGGGGGTATTCTGGCGTATTTTGGGACTTTTGGAGCAGCTACTGTGCGTATTTCTCCAGGGGAAAATTCTCAAAAATCCCAGAGGCTATTCTTCTACTTTCCAGGGAGTTTTGGGTTCTAAAGTGGAGATTTGGTGATAATTTCTTGAACTTATACCCCGTATTTGGTGTATTTCATTGTATTTGGCTAGTAAAACGATGTATTTGGCCATGAAACTTGATTGTTTTTGCACCATGCGTGGCTAAGATCTTTGTGCTATAGTTGTGAAGTAATTAGGAGTATTTAATTGATGAATTTCATGTCTTTAGCCCTATTATCACGTCCAAATTGCTAGTAATGTTGATTTCTACAACGTATTTGTTAGGTATTCGCTTATTGTCGATATCATTCATGTTCCCTATGGCTAGGCCCTGACAAGGCTAGCCAATTCATGTTCACTAATCTGAACTTATTATTGCTTTTATCGTTTAATGAAATCAATGTTGCTAGTGATGCGTATACGGTCACTTTGACTAGTTTTCATCGTTTTATCTTCCGACGCCTTCACGCCCTGACCGGGTGAAGCGTTGAGTTATATAAAAGACATGATATTTCAGCGATTATTAACTCCTAATGAACTCACAACCGTAGCACATCCACTTTATATGTGTCGGTGTTGACGTAGTTAGGGTGTCGTGATTACTGATTTCTATATCTTTTCGCCCTATTTTAATTGTATAATTCTTTGGCACGTTTTCATACGCTTGAACGCCATACTTTCCGACGTTCTCGTGCCCTGACCGGACGAAACGTTGAGTTATAGAAAAGGTAGTGATATTCATTGATTGCACACATCCTAACGAAATCAAACCCAACACATACTCCCCATATTTGTACCCCACCAAAGTTGCCGTAATTATCGTAGGATTTTAGTTTCTTATTCCAAACTCTTGATATTCTTGATTATACTCGATAGGTGGTTGGTTAACATCGTATTATTACTTTTTTCAGATTGACGTTCGTAGTTTTACAGGTCAGTTGTCCCGCAGATTCGATACCTGGACTCACCAGGATATTACTTGCACGATCTCCTGCGCTTGGGAGTAGTTCTCACATCATTTGAGACGAGGCAAGTTTTTGGCACCGTTGCCGGGGATAACAGTACTTGCAATCTACGATTTCAGTTCGTTTGGAGGAACATTCGGTGAGATCCTTCCATCTTATAGTCTAGGATTTTTTTTATTTTATTTTATTGTTTTCTTTTTAAAAATGGAGTATATGGAATACATGAAATTCTATTGCACGAACAATTTGTATGATGCAGAATATTATAAGGCACACAAACATAGGATGGAGAAGCTCAAGATCGTTGGTTTTAATCAGAATGATTGTGAAACTTTCTTTCAGGCCTGGAGGAGGTTCACAGACATAATATCGAGCTATCCGCAGCATGGTTTCACAAAGAAAGAACTTATGGAGTCCTTCCTAGGTGGACTACGACCACGACTGCAGGAATTCTTGGGAGTCATGACGCCGACAGAGGCGTGGAATTATATGGAGTCTTTGCAAGAGGACGAAGAAATCATGAAAGAGACTTCAGAGTGCGATTCAACGGAGCCTTCGAGCCTTGATCAAGGAGAGCAAAGCATAGACGTACCTTTGCAACACTTGAAAGAGGAAGTTCAATTGCTTATTCAGACACAGGAGGCCACGTCCCATCAATTCCAAGAGAAATTCCTCGCTCGGAGTCGGCAGATTCAGCAATCTATTGAAAATCTTAACCTGATTTCCACTTGCTTAGAAGAAAATAAATCTTTTGAAATTCAATTTCCAGAATCTAATGTGAATTCATCTTCTATTGCAGGTATATCGAGCGAGCCATGTCACGATGAAGTCACGAATGAAAGCATTGACATGGCAGGAAGTGTGTGCAAAAGAGAGGACGAACAAGCAATTTTGGATGAACAGGAGGATGAGACGACTAGGGACATTGGTTTAAAGAATATCACTATTGAGCCCAAACCATTCCCTTCCCCAGTTTTTTCCCAAAATCATTTACCCCTCTCCACATTGACCGAGCATCATACTGAGCGTAGTGCACATTTTTCAGGGAGTTGTCATCACCATGCTCTATTTTACTTCACCTATTTTGATGACTATATTTGGAATGTGTTTATGGCGAAGAATTTTAAAATAAATTGGATTGACGTTACTCATCTCTTGCAGGATACAGGTGACCAGATTATAGAGATGCTGGGAGTTACGTTGCTGGAGTCCAATTTAGCTAAAGGAGGAAGAATAATCGCCGAGGAGCGCAAGGAACAAATTGAACAACTTCCTCCACCATTAAAGATTCAGGATCCGCCATTTGAACACGGTGTGTTCTTTCCAGTAGCGTAGAATTTTATTTGCTTTCTAGGATGCTTGCTTGAATAAACTCGTACCCCTTTCGACATTGAGGACAATGTCCATCTTTAGTTGGGGGGTGTGTATGAGACCTTAGGATTTTTTTTTTCAAAAAAAGCATGGCATAAGGAAAGAATGAACCACCAATCTCACATTTTTAAACTCCTTCATATACCTCAAATGCGGATGATTATGCATTAACGGAGTTCTAAAATTGTTTATGGCTTGAATTAATTTTTTTTTTTCTTCATGAATTACCGTTAATATGCTATTCATGAAAAAATTTCGATTGTCATGATTAATATCTCGAAATAGTTTGAATTTATTTCATGCATGCTAATGTGATGAAAAAGCTTGAGTATACGCGATTTTTTTTTCTAAAAGTCTTCAAGTTAAAGAGGAATTTGGCCTTGGTTATTAATGATTTGCTCAAAAAAAGAAAAATTTGGGTATTGAGTTGCTTATGAAAAAAAAGAAAAGAAAAATGAAGGAAAATGAATGAATGAAGTATGTCACTAATAAATAACTTGGTTGGCTCGAGTAGTACAGTCCGAGGGGTCCTTTTTGGCCTAATGCCCTATTATCGTCTGATTTGGGAGCCATTGACAGGAAACTCACTCATTTGATGGAGCGATCCAAGTTATACATTTTTCTGCGAATGTTGCTTGATGCGCGTTACGTGGAACGAATAAAAGAAAAGAAGTGGTGAAAATACTAAGCAACTTCAATACCCATGTCTTGAATGATTATTTTGATAGGCCAATTCCTTGGAAACAAGAAAACTAGAGAAAAACGACGCGTTATACTTTCGCTTGCGCAAAACGATGCTTGTATGTTATTTATTCATACTAAATTAGAGAAAACATCATGTGATTGATCTTGGTCATGGATGTGTATATTGATAGTCAAGATCATGTGGAAAGCGTATTGTTGAGCCACGCCATAAGCGGTTGATAGAATTAATTTTTATTGATCATCCGTATTTATCGCTCTTTTTGCTAGGGACTAGCAAAACGCTAGTTGGGGGGTGTGATTCGGAGTGAATATTGCATATTTAACCCCCTTATAAGTCCTATTTTGTGCCCATATGATGCTTAATTTATCTCTAATACATTCGTATTTTTCTCATCATCATTTATTAGAGAAATTACTCTATTTGTGCACAAAACGTGAATTTTATTGTGTATTTCTGCATTTTTATATTTTTCCTAGCATCGTCTCGATCTCACGATTCCAACAACTATTTATTTGTATTTTTCTGAGATCTGTGCTAATTTCTATGAATTTTTGAATGCAGAATACCATTTATTGGAAAATAATTAATTGCGCACGAATCTTGGCGCGCCACGCGGCGTGATCTCAGCGACTCCCGCTCAATCGAACGGCTCAAACACAAGGGGCGACGCGGCAAATGATTAGCCGTCGGATGCTAATCCGACGGCCAGGATGTATGAGAAGAAGCGGGCGACTGAAGCTTGAATATGGCCGTTCGATCAAGATCGAACGGCCACGAACGCGATCCGCTTGAAATCGCTGGGGGCGACGTGGCTCATCCGTATCGGTTCGATCGTCATCCGACGGCTACAATGCGAAGGGCGGGCGAGATACGAAGCGACGACGTGGCTGAGTGTCGACCGTTGGATGCTGATCCAATGGTCGTGGACGACGCCGCTGCAGATTCGATTGGGCCGCGATCTTGACCGTTGGATTAAGATCCAACGGTGGACGTAATTCCGAAGCGAACTCGGAGTATTAAGAGCGGATGCGGGCGCACGGTTATTGACGCACACGTGGCTCTCCCACAACGAATCCCGCTCTAAATCAACGGACGAGATCAGCCAGCGACTGCGGATGCGGGTTTTGAACACTATTGGGTGCGGGTTTTGAACCCGTTAAGCCCCCAAACCCGCAATGCTAATATATAAGCGTATTCTAGGGTTTTTGGGGGTATTCTGGCGTATTTTGGGACTTTTGGAGCGGCTACTGTGCGTATTTCTCCAGGGGAAAATTCTCAAAAATCCCAGAGGCTATTCTTCTACTTTCCAGGGAGTTTTGGGTTCTAAAGTGGAGATTTGGTGACAATTTCTTGAACTTATACCCCGTATTTGGTGTATTTCATTGTATTTGGCTAGTAAGACGATGTATTTGGCCATGAAACTTGATTGTTTTTGCACCATGCGTGGCTAAGATCTTTGTGCTATGGTTATGAAGTAATTAGGAGTATTTAATTGATGAATTTCATGTCTTTAGCCCTATTATCACGTCCAAATTGCTAGTAATGTTGATTTCTACAACGTATTTGTTGGGTATTCGCTTATTGTCGATATCATTCATGTTCCCTATGGCTAGACCCTGACAAGGCTAGCCAATTCATGTTCACTAATCTGAACTTATTATTGCTTTTATCGTTTAATGAAATCAATGTTGCTAGTGATGCGTATACGGCCACTTTGACTAGTTTTCATCGTTTCATCTTCCGACGCCTTCACGCCCTGACCGGGTGAAGCGTTGAGTTATATAAAAGACATGATATTTCAGCGATTATTAACTCCTAATGAACTCACAACCGTAGCACATCCACTTTATATGTGTCGGTGTTGACGTAGTTAGGGTGTCGTGATTACTGATTTCTATATCTTTTCGCCCTATTTTAATTGTATAATTCTTTGGCACGTTTTCATACGCTTGAACGCCATACTTTCCGACGTTCTCGTGCCCTGACCGGACGAAACGTTGAGTTATAGAAAAGGTAGTGATATTCATTGATTGCACACATCCTAACGAAATCAAACCCAACACATACTTCCCATATTTGTACCCCACCAAAGTTGCCGTAATTATCGTAGGATTTTAGTTTCTTATTCCAAACTCTTGATATTCTTGATTATACTCGATAGGTGGTTGGTTAACATCGTATTATTACTTTTTTCAGATTGATGTTCGTAGTTTTGCAGGTCAGTTGTCCCGCGGATTCGATACCTGGACTCACTAGGATATTACTTGCACGATCTCCTGCGCTTTGGAGTAGTTCTCACATCATTTGAGACGAGGCACTCCCGCGCGCTAGGATTCGGCGTCTACGCTAAGGGCGTGAGCTATGGCTAGGGAGTCAACCGCCAAGTTTATTCCCCCTTGGCCCAACGGTCAAAGGCGGTCTTTTTCCCGCCGATGACAATGAAACACCCCCGCGTAACCGTTAGATTCCTAATCCCTATCGATTTCCTAACCCTATGGATGCATCGGGAAGAGCCCCCGAAGGGGTTTCCGCCAAAATCCCAGATTTGCGAACTACTCACAAATATTCATTAAAAAGCGATCTAAACGAAAATGAACCGTTGAAATCATAATCAGACGATTGGAATGCGAAGATAGTAGAGCAATTAAGATAATACTAAAGTTTAAGAAAGATCCGAAAACTTACAATAGAAAAGTAATTACATCCGTCACAATAGGAGAAAACAGTAAAAACTAACAGCTCCACGTTTCTGGAACCCTAGGGGTCCTATTTATAGGATCTCGTATCACCCGATCGGTTGACAAGTCAACCGATCGGGTGATACGTTACAGATAATAAACAGAAAACGGCGAACTTTCACCCGGTCATATGAACCGATCGGTTGAGTTCTTGGAGTGACCGGTTGGATCTTGGCGCCATCGGGTGAAGGGATCGGTTGGGTGCCCGTGTCTTTGGCTCCTCAGCATCAGCTACAGATGAACCGATCGGGTGAGAGTCACCCGATCGATTGGAATTTGGCTCGAAAAGACAGAGAATCGGCCCCCGTTGAACCGGCCTGTGAACCAGTCGGGTGACTTCCACTTGAGCTCCGGCTGAGACCGGGTGGTGCACGCGTGCATCACCCAATCGGTTGGAGATGACCAACCGACCGGGTGAGGGGCTGAAAGATGTAATCTTCGTCGTTTGGCCCCCTGGATCACACGTGACTCCTCCCGTTGCTCCGGGGACTTGAGATATCGTCGTTAAAAGTACCCTACGCGGGCAATCTCCTGCAAACATGGAGAAACAAAGAAAAGTGAAAGAAAACGAGAAAATACGAGAAAACGAATAAAAGACGGCGGAAAATACGGAGAAACACAAAATAAAACGTGCGTGAATATATGAAATATAAATGCACATCAAAATCCCCCAAGCTGAACTCTTCCTCGTCCTCGAGGAAGACGAGTGAGAGTAGGAACTCGGAGGGGAAAAATAGAGAGAAAGAGAGAAAAAGAAAACTATATATCCAAGATCGTCCGTCAGAGCCAACAAAATCAAAAACGACACACCAAGCAAGCAAACGTCAAATCACATCACTAAACCTAGGAAAACGAGTCCAAATAAGTGTCGTGGGCCCACGCGGTGATGCGCGTGTGAGTGCGGTCGTGTGCTAGCAAATGGTGTCGCTTTCTACAATGTGCTATGAGCTCATATACGCAAATCCAGGAAATGACCCAAATACCGATTCGAATTTGAAATTGCGGTGAATATTAGTTCAAGCATGCATGAGAAGAGTATAAGAATAGAAGCGTATCATGCATCGGGGAGTCCACAACTAGGGTTAAGGAAATCACGCCACTATAGCCTAGATACTAGCTAAAAAGTTCCTAAGCCAAGTGTTTTCGAAAACGATGGGGGTTGAGATGATGTGGAGTAGAACACTCGGTGCAAATTCTCGCCTTCCCTTTATTCTCGGTAGATAGGAAAAATATTCACACTTGAAATTTTTTTGGGTTTTGGGTATTTGTAATTTTTTTTGGCTTTTTGGCTATACAAAATTTTTCTTTTCTTTTCTTTTTGGGTTTTTCTTTTCTTTTCTTTTTTTTTGGATTTTTGGGTTTTTGGCTATACACATGTGTACTCTCCCAAGTGGGAGAACGGTACATGACGAGGGGATTTGCACCAAGTAAAACAAAAAAGAAGTCGAAATCTAAACACTTGGGCAAAGGAAACTATTCTCGCTAAATAGAGCATAGGCTAAATGGGTTGTCCTAGTCCTTAATTGTGGAATCCCGACACATGCGAAATGAAGTACACGATATATATATATAGCATGCAGAAGCAGACAGGGAAAATAAATACCGCATATTCAAATCGAAGCATGATAATCTAGGGGTCATTCCTGGACAAGTATATAAAGTAAAATCACACAGTAGAAGCACACCAAACAGCTAGGCACGACGCACGACTCACAAAAAACTAAGTGGACCCACGATGCGTGAAATGCAAGAGAACTCGAAATCCTAGGGTCAGTGAGTGTGATTATCGATGCCATGCTAGGTGTGTGTGATTTTGTGGCGATTCATCATAGGGTTCATCTCTAGGAGAAAGAGATAAAAAGAAGAGAAGAGAAAAAAAGAAAAAATAAAAAACACGATGAAAACGACACAAAAACGAAAAAGAAGGACTCAAATGACGCACACAGTGCGACTCCCCCAAGCTGAAGCTTGCATTGCCCTCAATGCAATATGAGTGAGTACGGGATGGCAATGAAGATGGGGGGGATACGCACCGACACAAAAAGAAATGAAAACGAGAAAAACACAGAGATGAAACTGAAAATAAAGAAAGATCAAAATCAAAATCAAACGACACGAAAATAGAAATAAAATCACACGACACGACACTCAAAAGGGGAAAAACAAGCACACACACAAAAATGAGAAAAACAACAAAACACGACAACACACCAAAATAGACGTCCCCCAAGCTAGACAAGACAGTGCTAGCGAATAAAATGTGATCGTGAAATGCAGAAATATGCAAGGGGGAGTCAAAAACAAACAAGGTGAAATCAGAAAGCAGGAGAAGGTGAGTCCTCGTCCTCCTCGGAAGAGGGTGTGGCTGGGTGGTCGGGGGAGGCTGGGGGTGTGCGGAGAAGTGGGGAATGAGGTGGAGGAATAGGGGCAGCGGTGGTGTGAACGATGGAAGGAGTGTCGGTGGAGGTGGGTGGTGGTGGTAGGACGGCGATCAAGGCGGTGGTGAGAGGAATAGAAATGGGGGAAGAAGATGTGGTGGTGACAGTAGTGGGTGGTGGTGGGAGAGATCTGGAGCGCACCGGCAATTTCCTCCGACGCACGTATGCAGTGATGGAGGAGGAGGGAGGAGGTAGCGTGGGTGCAATGGAAGTGGTCGGGAGGGGGGAAGTGGATACCGGGATGGGAATAGATGAGGGAGGAGAAGAATGTGGTGAGGGAGGTGATGGATGTGGGGTTGTGTGGGAGGGTGGAGGAGAAGATCGTCGAGGTGGTGAAGGTGGAGGTGGAGATCGTCGAGGTGGTGAAGGTGGAGGTGGACCTTGGATGTGAGTGAGAAGCCGAAGAATGGCGGCCACGTTCCTCTCAAGTGCGAGGAAACGTGGGTGAGTGAGAAAAGAGGACGGTGATGGGTCCGAGGAGGCAGAGGACATGGCGAGCTCACAGAGGGCAGCGACCTCCCTTTCAAGACCAAGACGGGCGGAGAACTGGCGACGACCAAAGGATGTGGACTGACGTGAGGCAGAAGTGGTGCCGCCAGGTAAGGTGGAAGTGGTGCCGGCGGCGGTGGTCATGCCGGCACAGGAGACAAGGCCAGAAATGGCCGCTAAGAGGTGCTCAGACGTGATGTGCCCCGAAACAGAAACAGGACGACTCGGGCCAGCCCCTATATCTCCCCGAGATGCAGGGATATCCTGCTCGCCTAAGTGGGCGGCAGGGGACGGTGGTCTGCGTGCGTCCGCGGGAAGGAAAGGAAGGTTCAACCCCGCTAGGAAGTTCGGATCGGGTGGGAAGGTCCAATCTCCCACAAGAGCTATGGTCATGCGAGCGGGGTTGGGGAGAATGGTGTAAGGGGCTGGGGGTGGCCATAATTGAAGATGAAGCGGCCATCGGAGTGGGGTCTAATCATGTGAATGTGCCGCATGACATCAATATCTAGCTGTGAGGGTCCTGCGACAGCGGGAAGATTATTGGGGATGGGAATATTAAATTGGGGGTAAGAACAAATGATAGTAATGATGCCCCCACAACAAAACTTCCCATTACCGGCCAGGCTGATCTCGAGAAGCTTGTAAACAAGCCAATCGCCGCCATGGATGGGGACGGTAGGGGCCCTGAAGCTAATCCCATCATCGTCCCGGACAAAAGGGAAAGTCATGGCCCAGAGGATAAAAAGGTCAGGGATAGTCACGGTGCCGGACTCGTCCCTGGGAAAAAATGCAGATGATATGATCCTGTGGGCCAAACGAAACACGGGATGAATGATGGAGGAGGCCTTGGCCCTTCCTCGGGGATAGTTATGGAGCAGTGTGAGGCGGAACCAGAATTGATCGACGTTAAACTCGGGCGTGTACCCGTAGTGTCGGATGGAGTCATCCCCAAGATTGGGGAAACCAAATATATCGTTAATGGTATTCAGATTTGTGGTGACACTCTTGTTACGCACCCGGAATTTTATGATCGACCCGGACTCCCAAACAAGTGTAGAGAGAAATTCGAGGGTGAGTGCTGGGTAGGATATGGCAGATGCATTAAGAAAGGCCAACCAACCTAAGTTAGCGAAAAGAGATTCGACTTCGGTGAAGACACCGAGATCGACCAGGGTCTGTGTATGCGGGAACTTAGTTGATAGATGCCCCTGAGCATCGAGCCTACGATAAAAATCCTTGTGTTCCTGGTTCCTAAAGATATACCCATGCGGGCCCAACATTGGGTCCACAGGGGGGATAACAGGCGGGGGAGGGCCTAGTGTCAGTGCCCGTGTGCGGGAAGGGGGACGTGTTTGTTTTCGTCTCTTTCGAGACGGTTCCTCCTCCCGCATAATCTCCTTCCCCTTGTCTTTATCCTTAGCCATGCGTGAGTGTGCGTGTATGAATGAGTGCAAAAAGCAATGGATGCACACTAACACAAGCAAAATGAGCAAGCACAATTTATAGGGCAAAAATAGAAATATGAGCGTAGGAGCGACTGTACCCAAGCGAAATGGCGAAGCTTGCTCGTAGATGTCCCCACGCTGTGCAATGAGAGTAGCGTGGAGCCACAGTGACCTCTTTCAGCAAGAATTTTCGAAATGGGCGTTGTTTGGGGGGAATTAGGTCAGAAACTCGAAATGAAAGGAGAGAGGGAGTGTAAATGATGGAGAGATTGATGGAGGAGGTGGGGAGAGGGAGTATTGGAGGAGTGGAGGACGTGGGGGGAGTGAATCGGGCTGTTGGGGAGGAGAGGCAGGTGAAACGACGGCGGAAATGGCGATCGGGCGAGGGTGAATGCGAACGGGTGGTCGGGGGTTTTTATAGGGTTTTAAGTCGAACCGATCGGGTGACTTGTCACCCGATCGGTTGACGGTTAGGTCAAAAATTCTTGCCGAAGAAGTGCTACAGGTGAACCGGTCGGTTGACTTGTCAACCGATCGGTTGGCCGCTCCACTCATTTTCCCGAGAATTGAGGGTTGCTCACCCGGTCGCCTCAACCGATCGTGCTCTAACTCAACCGATCGGTTGATATTCCCCAAAAATTTCCCGAGAATTCTCCCCAGATCACCCGGTCTGTCACACGGTCTCTCCATTCTTCAACCGACCGGTTCCTTTGGGGACAGTTGTGGCTTGTATCTGATACATCCCAACCGATCGGTTGAGTTATCAACCGATCGGTTGGGGCTTTGTTTCCTGCAAAAACCAACAGATTGTCTAAGTCCCTGAACGGATGTTCTTGCGGCTGATTTTATTTATAAAAATAGATAAAATAAAGTAAAAAATAACACTAAAAAGCGGGGCAAAAGTTTAGAGCATGGGTTGCCTCCCATGAAGCGCACTTGTTTAACGTCGTTGGCTCGACGCCCGCAAGTGATGTTCACGGTGGTTGATACGGGTGATGCCCGAAGTTCGGCAACTCTTCTTCATTGGAGCTTACGGCCTTTGGAGTAGTCAGCGGCTGGAGAAAGATTTGCTCGACTACCCTCTCCTTGTTCTTGGGATCCGGGGGCTTCTCTTTCGTATTGGCGTTTACCGCCATCTTCTTAAGGATCCGAACCTCGTCTTTGGTGAGGTCCATGGGTTCTTTCCCCATTTTCCTCGCAGGAGGAGCCTTGGGGAACCCGGGAGGGGTCGTACGTGCTGCACTCGCTTTCCGAACCTCGTCTTTTGATCAGCTTGGAGGTTCGAGGGTGTTTTCTAAGTTGGATTTGAGGAGTGGTTACCATCAGTTGAAGGTGAAGAAGGATGATGTTCCGAAGACAGCGTTCAGGACGAAGTATGGACACTATGAGTTTGTGGTTATGCCTTTCGGCGTAACTAACACGTCCGCAGTTTTCATGAATCTGATGAACCTGATTTTCTACGACTTTTTGGATAAGTTTGTCGTTATCTTTATTGACGACATTCTGATCTATTCGAAGTCGGAGGAAGAGCATGCCTCGCACTTAAGGACGGTGTTGGAGATCTTGAGGAAGCATCGTTTGTATGCTAAGTTTTCGAAGTGCGAGTTCTGGCTGGATAGAGTTGCTTTTCTCGGGCATGTGGTGACTGGAGATGGTATTTCAGTGGATCCCGAAAAGATTAGGGCCATCAGAGAGTGGCCTGTTCCGTCGTCTGCGTCTGAGATTCGGAGTTTCCTTGGACTTGCTGGTTATTATCGGCGATTCATTAAGGACTTTTCTCGTATTGCTGAGCCAATGACCAGGTTGACGTGGAAGGAAGTTGCTTTTGTTTGGTCGGGTGATTGCGAGAGTGCTTTTGGTGTTCTGAAGGAGAGGTTGACGACTGCCCCTATTCTTGTTGTGCCTGATCGCAGCGGTGGATTTGAGATCTTTTGCGATGCTTCTGGCAAGGGTCTCGGTTGTGTGTTGCATCAGCACGGACATGTTGTGGCGTATGCGTCTCGTCAGCTTAAGGTTCATGAGAAGAATTACCCGACGCATGATTTGGAGTTGGCTGCCGTTGTGTTTGCTCTTAAGATTTGGAGGCACTTCCTGCTGAGTGAGAAAGTGAAGATTTTCACCGATCACAAAAGCTTGAAGTACATTTTCACTCAGAAGGAGCTCAACATGCGACAGCGTCGATGGTTGGAGCTTATGGCGGATTATGATATTGATTTGCAGTTTCACCCTGGCAAGGTGAATGTGGTCCCTGATGCTTTGAGTAGGCTTCCAGCGGTGATGATTTTGACTTCGCAGTGGAGATTGCAGCAGGATTTTTGCGGGTCTGGTGTGGAGATTGTTCTTCCTGGGGAGGCTTCGTCGTTGATGTACATGCAGGTACAGTCGACAATCGTGGATCGGATTAAGGCTGGCCAGGCTGAGGATCCGAAGCTGGTGAAGATTCGGGAGCAGGTGGAAGCCGGTCTGCGGACTGACTTTTTGATTCATGAGGATGGCTCGCTGAGGTTTGGGGCCAGGTTGTGTGTGCCAGCTGGGGATATCAGAGAGGAATTGATGGTGGAGGCACACAGTTCGCCGTATTCTGTGCATCCTGGTGGCACCAAGATGTACCAGGATCTTCGTCTGAATTATTGGTGGCATGGTATGAAGAGGAGTGTGGCTCGGAGTGTAACCAAGTGCTTGGTTTGCCAGCAAGTGAAGGCGGAGCATCAGCGTACGGCCGGGTTGCTACAACCGCTTCCGATTCCAGAGTGGAAGTGGCAACACATCACTATGGATTTCGTGACTGGACTACCTCGGAGTCCGAAGCAGAATGACGCGATTTGGGTGATCGTAGATCGATTGACCAAATCTGCGCACTTTATTCCGTTTCGAGTGGGGCAGTCCACTGAGGCGCTAGCAAGGAGATACATGGAGGTAAAATTCTTTTACTCTCCGTTTTATTTCCTTTTCCTAGTTTGGATAGTGATGTAACGTGAATCGTGCAGGAAGTCGTACGACTTCATGGAGTCCCCGTGAGTATCGTGTCGGACAGAGACACGAGGTTCACATCTCAGTTCTGGCAGAGTTTGCAGAAGAGCTTGGGTACGCGTCTGAGTTTCAGCACGGCGTACCATCCGCAGACGGATGGCCAGTCCGAGAGGACGATTCAGATTTTGGAGGACATGCTGAGGGCGTGCATGTTGGATTTCAAGGGTTCGTGGGAGGACCATCTGCATTTGGTGGAGTTCTCTTACAACAACAGCTTCCAGGCGAGTATTGGCATGGCGCCTTTCGCCGCTCTTTATGGGAGGAAATTTCGATCGCCATTAAGTTGGGATGACGTTGGTGATCGGGAGTTGTTGGGACCTGAGATGATCGTGGAGGCCGTGGATATCGTCAGGAATATTCGGGAGAGGTTGAGAATTGCTCAGGACCGTTTTAAGCATTGGGCGGATGCTAAACGACGTCCTTTGGAGTTTCAGCCGGGCGACCATGTGTTCTTGAAGATTTCCCCGAATCGCGGTGTGATTCGTTTTGGGAAGCGTGGGAAGTTGAGCCCGCGATACATTGGACCGTTTGACATTTTGGAGAGGATTGGTGAGGTAGCTTATCGCTTGGCCTTACCGCCATCTTTGGAAGGAGTTCACAATGTTTTCCATGTGTCGCAGCTTCGTCGATACATTAGCGATCCATCTCATGCTGTGGATTTTTCGGAGATTACCGTTCGCCCCGATATGACGTATGACCAGCATCCAATGCAGATTCTGGACAGGTGTCAGAAATCGCTTCGGAACAAGATTGTCAATCTTGTGAGGGTGATGTGGCGACACGGCTCACCTGGAGAGTCTACTTGGGAGAATGAGGACGAGATGCGAGAGCGTTTCCCACTTTTGTTTCCGGACGCGTGAGTGTTTGGAAATTCCGAGGACGGAATTTTTCTTAAGTTGGGGAGGATGTAACGACTGCTTCTCATGTATCTGGATTTATTATAATATAATATATGTTTTGGTGGATTTTCTCCTCAGGTGTGGTTTTCGTCTCCGTAACTTTCATTTTCGATCGATTCGTCGTATTTTCCTCGTTTCTTCCTTAGGATTGTCGATTTCGAAGCAAGTCATTCGTGACGGGCTTCATAACGGTCGTATCTTACTATTAGATCAAGCCTAGGAGTCTTAGGAATCGATCCCGGGGCCCCGCGCTCCGTATCGGTACTTTTGGTGCTTATTAACCGGTGTAAGAAGGGGCACCGACCGACTAGATGACGATCCAGTCGGTCGGCAATCCTTCTTGGACCGACTAGTTGGCTTTCTAAATTATTCAGGAGTTACTGTTTATCGTTAGTCGGTCTAAGAACGTTGGTTGACCGACTAGGTTGCAAACTAGTCGGTCGGCAATGCTTCTTTAACCGACTAACACATCATCTAATTTTAGTATCAGTTACTGTTTACTCTTAGTCGGTCTAAGAACGTTCATCGACCGACTAGATGCTAAACTAGTCGGTCAGTATTTGTTCATGGACCGACTAAATCTAAATCCTATTTTCGTTCAGAAGTTACTGTTTACACTTAGTCGGTCTGCGTTGGTCGACCGACCGACTAGTTGCCAAACTAGTCGGTCATTGGTTGCTCTTTGACCGACTAATCTGTGTTAAAACCCTAATTTCTGGGCAGCCGCCAGCCCATCCTATTTATACCCCTCCCAAACGTTTTCTTCCTCCTCCACTCGACCCAAAACCCTAGTTTCTCCCCCATTGAGCCCCCATCTTCCTCCAAGCCCTATTCCTTCATCCCAAGCCCTAGATTCATCATCTAAACCCTCCATCAACTCTATCTACCTCTCATCTTCCCCAAAATCTCATCAAATCCCCAAAATCCCCCAAAAACCCTAACTCTCCAAACTTCTCCATTTGTTTCCAGATCTGATCCTAGGGTTCTCCGGAGTGTTTCTTCCGCTTCCTCTCGGTAAGAAATCGATCTCTTGACGTTTTTATAACCTATTTGTATTTTTATGAAACCCTAATGAAATTTCATGTTGTTTGATGATTGTTTCCCCATAACAGCGATTTCCCCCGTAGATTAGCATCCGCGAGACGAACCTTCGTGATCGTCATTCCCGGTGCTAGGCAAGTGAAACTTGCCACCTAGGGTTTAGGCCATGTTTTAGGCCATTTGCTTGTTGTAGGCGTAAAAGAGACTAGGCGACGAAATGATACTCGCCTAGGCGCAAATTGGGGAACTAGCTTGACGACGAAGCTAGTCCCGACATATATCATGTTGCACAATTACCATGTCATGTTTACTTTCCATTAACGGTACGCGAATTAATTGGCATGTCATTGCATACTTTAAGTGCTTCTGTGATTGTGTAGCTTCGCTACAAATGCTTGTGTTCCTGGCTCGTGTTCCAGAAGCGGGCCATGTGTTGGTTGATAGCCAATGCCCGAATTGCTTGTTTCCGGCTAGGTGCACCCCTACGCCAAATGTTTAAGAATGCGAGCTCATGTGCGGGGCAACCCCGGCTCACTTGCTGAGCTCATGTGCGGGGACCCTGGCTCCATTATGTGTGGGTATTGGGGGTAAGAGTTAAGCGGCCAATCAACTGGGAGTCTGCCCGATCAGCAACTGCAGTGGTAAGGCATAAACTCTGGGTTTGGGGTAGTGTTAAGCGGCCAATCAGCGTGAATATGAAACCATTCAGATGTAAGGCTTAAACATCTACAAAACAACGTGAATAGTGAATTGATTGAGATTGTTAGTAGCTTGGCTACTCTTGTCTTGTCTTGTCCCGATAATTGTTCTCTTGTACAATTTGTCTTGCCATGTCTTGTTTGTACACTCATGTTATAATTGCCATGTCATGCATACTATAATTGCTAGGTTGCTAGTTTACCTTACCTTCAGTTTCCTTGCCCAAGTCTTTTAGACTTGCTGACATGTGCCCCTTTACTCTTTTGGGTGACACATGTTAGATCCTGAGCCTGAGTACCTCGTTGAGGACGAGGTGTTTGCTGACGCCGAGCCCGAGCTTGTGTTTGACGGGGAGTACGTGGACCCTGGGGACCAGTCCTAGTGTCTTCGTCGTGTTTTACTTTTGTTTTGACAGTTGTTTTGTTATCGGTGCGTAGCACCTATACTTTGTTATGTCGTTGCTTTTGTTGGCCTTGTTCTGGGCCTATAGACTCTTTCTTTTAGCCTGGTGGCTTTTCTGGATGTTGGACTTATTTTCATGTTGGACAATTTATGAGATGTGAGATTTTATTTCAGTCTCTCCTCGTGTTATTATTGTTGTTCCGTTGTGGTTACAGGGACCTGCTTATGTTTTATTGACGCTTATCGGGTTTGGGGCTTCGCAGCACCACTCTCGTGCGGACCTTTTCACGTCTCGCCTCCATTTTAGGGAAGCGGGTCGTGACAGGTTTTGTTGGTGGCCCATACAGGTCCTTCTGTAACTGCGATTATCGGAAGAGCGATAATAATATTAGAATGTCCAATAAACTAAGTTCGACGTCCGATGTCATAAGCTATGAGTCTAATCTGATTCGTTTTCTGTGTCACTAGATGGCAGGAAGACGTTTCACCCGTGGTGGGGGTAGTGGTGCGATCCCTCATGATGAGGAGCCTGAGCGGGAACCCACCAACGGGGAGATGATGCGGATGATGCTCCAGATGATGCAAGTGCAGCAGGGCGTGCTCCTGCAAGTCCAGAATGCTCCACTTGCTCGAGCTGCCCGGGCTCTTCCGGATGCCCCTCGCTCTGAGCCAGGAGCGAAGCAATTTCGGGAGCTGGGTCCCGCATATTTTGATGGGTCTGAGGGTCCTCTGGCTGCCGATGAGTGGATTCGGAACATCGAGGACAATCTGAAGATGGCCAAGATCACCCCGGCTGGATGGGTTGATTTGGCGAAGAGGCAACTCAAGGATAATGCTCGGAATTGGTGGGATGCAGAAGAGAAGATGCTGGTGGAGCCGATAGCTTGGGCTACCTTCAAGGCCAGATTTGAGGGTGAGTTCTTCCTGAAAGCTGCCAGGGAAGAGATGCTGCAGCGTTTTATCGATTTGAAGCAGGGGAGCTCGTCGGTGGACCTATATCACCAAGAGTTCATGAGGCTGAGTCGGTTCGCACCGAAGATGGTGCAGGACGCTGAGGAGAGAGCTCAGAGGTTCCTGCAGGGACTTGCTTCGGAGCTCCAGAGTTTTGTGACCTCTTCTGACCGGGAGTCTTATCAGAAGGTTCTAGTAGCAGCCAAGAGGCAGGAGCTGCTCGTGAACCAGAGGAGGGGGTCTATTGTTGGTGCTGGGAAGAGGCCTGTGGAACAGGCGAGAGTTGTGGTTAGACCTGGATTCAGGCCTAATCAGTCTGCTCAGTTTAAGAGGCCAAGAGGGCCCATTCTGAAGACTTGCCATTTCTGCGGCAAGCCTGGCCACATCAAGGATCAGTGTCGGAAGTTTTTGGGCCAGTGTCTGGTTTGTGGTGATGCTTCCCATGCCGCGAAGGATTGTCGGCACGCGAATCAGCTGCGGAGGGCACCTGTTGCAGCACAGTCGTTGCAGCAGCGAGCGTCTGTTCCTGCTG